>JAJJXM010000014.1:0-600000 GCA_024516155.1 Pyronema omphalodes
AGGTAAGCGCACGTTGTGCTTTGCTGTGTTCATCGATTCGCGACTTATGGAAGTGCAGCATCTCCGATTTGGAATTCGTCGAATGCTACCCGCGTTTGTCTGCGCCCAGTTGAATGCGGTGCGAGCGGCTGCTTCCAGGGCGCGCATTTTGTTCTCTCGTTCGTCCATGGGCCACCAAGGCAACGTCGTCTATATAGCTAGGGGTCCACAGGGTCGGGTGTTCGGATTGTAAGGCGTCAAAGAGGGGGCGAAGGTATATGAGGAAGAGTATTGGCGACGCGGGGGATCCCTGGGGAATGCCGGTTTGAATTGGTCGCTGTGAATCTGTTCTGCCGTCAAATGATAGGGCGGTTGTGCGGTCACTTAAGAATGAGGAACACCACGATATTACCGCCTGTGGGCAGCCGGAGTGAGTGCATAGTTGCCAGTAATCTGGCGGAGGAGACGTTATCGAAAGCTCCTCGTACATCTAAAAATAGGGCAGACGTCACGAAGCGATTTCCCGCGTTAACTTCTACCTCATGCGTCAGTGCCATCGCGGCGTCAATTGCCGAGCGTTTTGGGCGCCCGCCAATCTGGTCCTTATGCAGGATTTCGTGCGACTTCCGCCATAAGGCTGAGCCGGGTCGCCATGAGTTTTTCTAGCACCTTGCCCAAGCAGTTGAGTAGGGCGATCGGGCGGTATGCCTTTATGGCGCTATAGTCCGGTTTGTTTGGTTTAGGTATCACCACCGTCGTGGCCTCTCGCCAGCTCCGCGGATGATATCCTTTCGTTCCTAAGGTTGAGTACAGGGCGTTGAAAACTTTGGGGACTGCATCGTACGCCTTCCTAAGGCACGCGAACGTGATGGAGTCCGGGCCGGGGGCTTTCTTGGGGGAGGATGTTGTGATAGCGGTACGAATTTCTTCGGGGGTGAATGTTTTCCAGGGGAGTTGGGGGTTGGGTCGTGAGGTGCGTGTGGGGGGGGCAGCTGGGGGGGGAGGGAATAACGCTTGAAAGGCCTCTACCTTACTGTCGAAGTCGACGCATATCTTCTCCGTTCCTCCTACCTGTGTCTTGATCGGTGGTGTCAATTGAGCGCGGCGCGGGTTTGTATATCGGAAGGCCGCCCATATGTCTGGTCCTTCCACCGCGGCTAAGTATTCCTTCCACATGGAGTCCTTTGCATGTCGGACTTTCCTGTAGTGGGCGTTTCGAGACTGTTTGTATTCGGCGAGGTGTTGGGGAAGGCGGGTCTGTTTCCATCTCCTCCTGGCCCGGGTCATGTCTTTACGTGTCAGGCGTACCTCCTCCGTCCACCATCTCTTCGACCGCGGGGTTGGGGTGAGGGTAGGCGTTGATATCGTGGCGGCGGTTTGGATAGAGTCGCGAAGGAGGGCAGCCCATTCGTCGAGGTTCTCGGCGGAGGGGTTGGCTCGGAGGTGGGACCACCGGGGGTAGGAAGCTTCGGTGAGACGTTGCAATTCTTCGGTGAAGGTCTCCCAGTCCGTCTTGCGCCAGTTTAGTCGTGTAGTGTCGCCGGCGGTGTTGTGGTGGTCTGGGTGTAAGGAGTTGATTTGGAAACGGATCACCTCGTGGTCCGATCCCGTGGCAATGCCGTCGTCAATGGCCCAAGAAGAAATTTCCCTTGCCATCGCCGGGGCTGCCAGAGTCAGGTCGAGGACCGAAGAGCCCGATCCGTCACGATAGTGGTAAGTAGGAACGTCCGGGACGTTTACCAGTTGCCAGTGATGGTCTTCCATCAGTTCCACCAGCACGTCTGCTCTCGCTGGTCTGCGTGCGTGGGAGTTCCACAGAGGGTGATGGGCATTGAGGTCCCCTGTGATCACGCAACGGTGGGGGAGAGTGAGGGGGGTAAGGGAGCGGGGGACGGTATATAATTTTGTTTGGGGGTCTTTTTCTTTATAGATATTTAAGAGGTAAAAGGAGGGAATGAGTGTGGTGCTGACCTCGAGTACCTGGAGGTCAGGATCTCCGCTGACGTCCGGTCTTGGTGTGACTCGAACATGTGGGTTGAGGCGAGAGATATATGCAGCAGTGCGATTGACTTTGTGGTGGCTGCGGGGGGGAAGTAACAAAAGGAAATCTGGATGTGTGATTGCGTACCGGGGATCTTTAACGTTAATCTCTTGTACCAGCAATATGTCTATTTTGGATCCTGCTGAGTTCAGCAGTGTTGTTAGTGCGGTGGCGCTGCGATTCGTGTTATGTGACACGATGCGAAGGGTCGCCGCTGATGAGTCGTATCTATTCATCAGCGGTCATGGTGGTGTCGGCGATGGGGTTTGTTTGTTTGTTTGTTTGTTCTCTCATTACTTGTTTGCAACCCGAAGGTTATGACAAGGGACAGATAAATACAAAAGACAAGAAGAAAGAAATGTAAAAGCAAAAACCCAGTCTCCACCTCTACCAGTCTCCTCCTCTTGATCGTTGTGGTTGTGGGGTCTGTCCCCACTGTATACTACGGGGGTTTCTTGTCCAAGCGCGTCTGATGTTCCAAGTGCCCTGCTTGCACAGAGGCCGCCTCGCCGGGCTCCTCCCTTTCCTCCTCCCTTCCCCTCCCATTTTTAACCATTTTTCCTCCTGTATTTCCTCCACAAAGCAAAAACAAAACCAAAGCAAAGTTAAACAGCCGCCGGGCCCCCCGTGCCCCCACTCTCCTCTCCTCTCTCCCCTCCTCCGCCGGTGTCTCCTGACTCTTTGCCCTTTGAGACACCCGGGCCCGCCCTGCCCCTCTTCTCCTCCCCTCTCTCCCCTTCTCCTTCCTTCTTCCTCAGCCTCCGCGCTGCTCCCCCTCGCCTCTCTCCCCTTCTTGTCGGTGGTGTTGTCAGTCCAAGATTGCCATTCCCAAGCACAATCTGGACGTTGATGCCTCCGCTCTTGACGACTTCTGCCCAAGTCTTCTTTGCAGAGGGTGTTGTCGTTCTGGGTTGGTGGGTGTTCTTTCCCCGTCCACCATTCTTTGTTGTAGGGGTCTTGCTGGGTGGCGCTGCCGTAGGTGTCGTCTCCTTCGCTTTCTGCTTCTTCCTCTGTGCAGCCTTCGCCTCCACAGTCTTCCATCCGTTCGTCTCAGCAGGGGCAGTGCTTGGGGCGTCGGGTAGAGGTGTGTCCTGAGCAGATGGACTGTCAGGGTGAGGTTCCGGTGTCGCATCGGTTGCCGTGATCGCGAGGAGAGGTAGGGGGGACATAGGCTTGAGGGCATCAAGCTTGTCCTGGGCGGCGGTAGTCGCATGTTTTGAGTGCATCAGGCTTCGCACCGGTGATGCCGCTCTCGGTTTGTGGTTCACCGGTCTTCTGTTTGTCGGTGAGGTGGGTTCGGTGTTCTGGTCGCTTCCCCTTCGCTTTCTCTTGCCAGGAGGGTTGCGAACAGCGTCCAGGACATCCTGAATGTCATGTTGGACGACGGACAGTTGCATAGTCATCTCTTCCATCGCTGAGGAAGAGGCCGTGAGGTTCGGTGAGGGGGGGCGCCGAAATGACTTGTTGCTGTTCGTCGATTTTCCTCGTCAGGGCGTCCACAGCAGCCTTGAGAGCTGCTGTTTCTGCCTGTGTAGAGTCGTAGGCTGCGCGCAGCTTCGTGTTTTCGCCGATCAGAATGTTGAATTTCGTCATCATGACGTCGAATCTGAGGCGCATCTCATCGCTGTTGTTGCCTATGGTGTCATCGAGGGTATTGAAGCGGCGCTGTGTGTCCTGGTGGATCTGTTGTATCCCCAGGAAGCTGGCTCCAGTGAGTCCGGCTTCATTGTCTAGAAACAGTTGATCTAGGGTGAGGTAGTTGTCGTCAACTGCGACTGCCTTATTAATTGCAGATACCATCATGCGACGGTAGTCACTGAACCGGCTGTGTTCAGTTGTCGCCTGTTGCTGCGATGTTGAAGCCGAAGGAACTGGTGATCGTGCCAAGACCACGCTCTGGAAGGGCTTTCCAGCGAAGTTTCCATCGACTTCATCAACTTTTCCATCTCTTCCATCGAAAGTAGGATTAGATCCATCGTGAGGAAGGTCGGCTAGAACATTGTACGCGTTTTCGGACCGTTTCGATCGTCGGGCGTTGTTCTGTCGTTGTTTTGGCGACATTTCGTGAGGTGGGGTAAGCCAAAACTCGTGAAAACTCTGATTTTGCGACAAAAGTCAACAAAACGACGTAGAATTCCCTGAAAATTCAGAGAATAACGTAACAGAGTGCTGCGAATCCGAATCCGATGAGAAAACCGGGGGTTTCGGTGCTCGTTGTTGAGAATGCAGGGGGGGGGGGTCGCCGTTGCCGTGTGGTGTTGTCGGCGATGGGGTTTATTTCGGCGGGGATGGCGTCTAGGGGTGTTGTCTCCGGGCGAGTCTTCTGCCAGGCTTCCCTGACGGCGTTCACTTTGACGGGGCAGCGGGTGCTGTATGCGGCGTGGTGGACGTCTGTGAGGCCAGCGGCGACACAATTGGCACACTTGTAGAGGGTGTGTTGACATTTGCGGCCCTGGATTGTGGGACACTGGCCGCATCGGTGATATTCGGTGGGGTGAGGGGCGGCGCATATCGCGCAAGCGGGGCCATTGTCAGCTGGGCAGATTGCATGATGATGTCCAAATTTCTGGCACCTGCGGCATTGGTCAATGGAACGGGCGGTGAAGAATTCTGTCACCTTGCGTTGTTCGAATAATACTGTCACCTTTGTTCTCTTGAGGAGGTTGTATTCCTCGCTGGACTTCAGTGCGATCATCACACTGGAGGCGGTCTTACCAACACGCTTGTCCGGGTGAGAGATGTACCTTGGGGGTTGTGTCAGGCGTACTTTGTGGTTCGTCTCGATTTCTTGCTGCAATTTTTGCATACCCTCGGCGGTGTCCTCGTAGTAGTCCGTGGGGATTCCGTGGACTGCCAGCTTATACCATTTTTCGTTAAGTCGGGGGGGGCAAGAGGTTCGGGTGGACTTTGCAGGCAGCGGCGTGGATAACAGAGAGGTGGGGGGGTGAGATCGGTAATGGATGTGTTCGGGGAGGGGGTAAGCATGAGGTTTCCTGCGATATTTTTCCTAACCGTCATGATGTTTCCTTCCACCTTCGCCTTGTGTAGGGCTTCGTTGATAGCTAATCCAATGGCGATCTTAGAGCTATCGGGCAGGGCACGGGGGTCAGGGCAGGGGATCACAATGTCTTGGACGCGGGGGGGGGTTCTTGCGTTGGGGATTGGGTTTGGTGGTCTTAGGGGGGGTCATTGATGGGGCAGCGGCTTTCTCTTTGAACAGCTTGACGGACGAGGGTATTGGTCCTTGCCACGGTTCGTTCGCCTGGGGTGGGGGAGGGGGTAGGTGAGGGGGAGTAGGGAGCTCGTTCTTCCGGAGTTCAGCTTCGGCGTTCAAGCACCTCTGCTTCCAGTACTCGGCTTCGCTGAGGCGGGGGGCATGTTTGGAGGGTAAATCGAGAGGGGCGTTAACGGGCTGGGTATCGGGGCTGGTGGTCTCGAGGGGGGTGGGGGATGCGGAGACGGGGGTGGGGGACACGGCGGTAGCTGTTCCTTTCGGTAGGAGGGACAGGGCGAGGAGTTGGACGGCATCGTAGATGGATTGGAGGAGGGACTGGTTCTTGTTGATTGTCTTGAACGCTTTGTTGATTCTGTCGTTCGTTGTCTGGTCGGCGTGACGAAACATGTCCGCGGTGGTAGCAAGATTGTGGTGGAGGACGTCGATGGATTGAGCGAGGGCGGCGTTGCTGTGAGGTGTGGCGTTAATCGGAGCGATGTCGGGGTGGAGTCGTTTGACTTGTGCAGAAACGGGGGTGGAGTCTTCGGCGATATGGGTGATAGTATGGGCAGTGGAGGCGGCGGGGCGTTTTTTCTGTTTACCGGTGGTTTGTTGGATGGAGTATTTGGGGTCATTGTTGCTCAGTTGATCGGGGGTGTCGAAGTTTTCAGGGAGGGGTTTTTTGTTGTGGGGTGTTTTGGGTGGGGCGTTGGTGGTGTTGCGAGAAGTTGGCGTTGGGGAGCTGTCTCGGGGAGACGCGTCGTCGTCGCTGGAATCCTCGCTGACGTCAGAGCACGTGTCTACGTGCATCTCAACGTCGGACGCGTCGGACTCGTGCGGCTCTGCGTTAGCGCGTGGATTTTTTTCGGGCGCCCGAGGGGGTTCTTTATCGGGGGGGAGAGGTTGTTTCTCCACAACGGTGGATCGGGGAGGCATCGGAATTTCGGAATGAGTTTGTTTGGCGGTAGCGACAAGGAATCCGCGATTGAGACGATGATTTTTGATGTGGGTGGAGGGTGGTGTTGATGGAACCGGTTCGCGGGGCTTTTCTCAGGGGCCCGAAAACTCCTTTTCGATGAAAACTCAACGAAAAAGAGAGGGCCTGATCTGGAAATGCTGCGAATAGGTAATTCGGGGCTGCCGAACAATAATCCGCGATAAAATCTTGCGATTTCGGCGTGGTTGTTGAAAAGGCAGGGGGGGGTCGCTCTTTGCTGGGTGGTGTCTTGGAAAAACGTTAGAGAAATTAAAAACAACCTAACACCACACAGCAACCGCTGATCCCCCCCTACATTTGCGACAACAACAACAATTTCCCCGATTTTCGAATCGGTAATCGATTTCTTACTTCGGAATTACCCCGAATCTCGATTTTCGGAACCCAGCTACCGTTTACCGTTGAGATTCAGCGGAAAAACGCGATTCTGGGACCTCCGGGCCGGATTCCGGGCACTGTCATCAACGCCGCTCCACCACCCGCCCTCCAATGATCAAACCGACCTTATTTTCGGTTTCGGCATACCGAAATACCCCCCCCCCCCCCCCAAATCCCCCCCCCACCAGCAGCACTGGTTGTGGTGATACCCCAAATTTCCCTCCTTCCAGACCCCGTTCCTCGCGAGAAATTTTCGTGCTCGCTTAGCGAGAGCCTCCTCACGTGACTCTTCGCCATCGCTTACCGCACCACCGGTTAAGCGATGGACGCTAACGCACCCATCCCTGCCACGCCCTCGCGTATGCAGGTACCCGAGAATATTTTTAGCCCCGACGAGCTTTCCCGAATCAACGCCCCGCACGCTGGCTCCTCCGCCATCGCGACCTCTAAGAAATCAACGACCGTCACCGGAAAAGTCACCAAACGCCCCACCAAAAAATCCGACTCTAGACTTGACCTCGACCTCCTCCGCAAAAATGCCACCCGACCGAAAACAAACACCCCCGTGAACCTCGATGGGACCCCCGTCGAAACAATGCCGACCGCTATGGACACTGACAGCTGCCCCGACACCGACTCCGACTCCGACTCTGACCTGGACCTCAACGACAGCCAGCATGCAATAACTACATCCGACCCACCCTCGCGACCTTATCCGAATTGATCAAGACGAACATCATGGATCTCCTCCGCCCAATGAATCAACGCCTCGAAACTGTGACCAAACGCGTGAACAAAAACAACACGGCAACGGCGACCCCCCCCCCCCTGCATTTGCAACAACCAGCACCGAAACCATCGATTTTTCCATCGGATTCGGATTCGCAGCACTCATTTACGTATCTCTGTGAATTTCCAGAGAGTTCTACGTTGATTTCGTTGATTTTCGCCGCGAAATCAGAGTTTTCACGCGTTTTGGCTTACCCCACCACGCGAAATGCCACCAAAACCTCGCCAACTCCGCGCCCCACGGCCCAAGCAGTCTGGGAACGCGTTCCAAGCCCTTGTGGACCTTCCAGAAGATAGATCCGATTCTACTTCTGATGGAAGAGACGGAAAAGTCGATGAAAATGATGGATTCAGCGCCGGAAACACGCTCCAGCGCGCGCCTTCTGTAGCCTCAGAAGCACCACCACCACCCCCACGATACGCCACCAATTATGGCGATTCACCAGTTCGCAAATGGCGCAAGGAGCTCGTGCACGAAGCTGTCAGCGCATATGTCTTCGGGGCGGAAATCGACAGCAGTGCTGAAAACATCCTTCAGTACTGCGCAGCCAACGCGACAGTAGGAGCCCACCTTGACTGGCTCATCGAGCGGCGCACAGGCGCAATCGGCGACGAGATGGAAAGCGCCTTCCAAACTCTCTTCGATAAACTCGACACACTGACGAGAAAGATGGACAAGATGGCCGTGGAAGAGGTGGCGCTACGCAAGGCCTACCACAAGTCCATCGCCGAAACAGCAGCCCTCAAAGCTGCTGTTGACACCCTCACAAAACAGCTCGACGAGCGCATTGTTCCACAGGCCCTCCCTCTTCCAGGCCCGCCGACCTCCCCCTCCGCTATGGAGGAGATGACGATGCAACTCTCCCATGTCCAGCACGATATTCAGGACGTTCTGCACACTGTACGCAACCCTCCCGGGAAAAGAAAGCGACGAGGGAGCGATCAGAACACCGGACCAACCACGCCGACAAACCAACGACCGGCAATCAACAAGAAACGAGATGCATCACCGGAGCACAGCCTGATGCACTCACAGCACGCGACCTCCGCCGCCCAGGATGCGCTTGATGCTCTGATGCTCAAGTATCCCCCGCGCCCTCTCGCGATAACCTCGACCGAAGCGACCACCAACCCCGCTCCTGACAGCGATGCTGCTCAGGACACAACTCTACCCGATGCCCCCACCACCACTGCCCTGGCGGACAAGGATGGATGGAAGACTGTGGAGGGGAAGGAAGCGCAGAAGAAGAGGAGGAACGATAAGGCCGACAAGAAACGCGCGACGGAGAACAGCAACAAACCCCCGACGACAAAGACTGGTGGACGGGGAAAGACTACCCACCAACCGAAAACGAATACCCCCTCCGCGAAGAAGACTTGGGCAGAAGTCGTGAAGAGCGGAGGTATCAATGTCCAGATTGTGCTGGGGAATGGCAATCTCGGACTAACAACACCACCGGCAAGAAGGGGAGAGAGGCAAGGGGGGGCAGCGAGAAGACTGAGTTTGTTTGTTTGTTCTCTCATTACTTGTTTGCAACCCGAAGGTTATGACAAGGGACAGATAAATACAAAAGAGAAGAAGAAAGAAATGTAAAAGCAAAAACCCAGTCTCCACCTCTACCAGTCTCCTCCTCTTGATCGTTGTGGTTGTGGGGTCTGTCCCCACTGTATACTACGGGGGTTTCTTGTCCAAGCGCGTCTGATGTTCCAAGTGCCCTGCTTGCACAGAGGCCGCCTCGCCGGGCTCCTCCCTTTCCTCCTCCCTTCCCCTCCCATTTTTAACCATTTTTCCTCCTGTATTTCCTCCACAAAGCAAAAACAAAACCAAAGCAAAGTTAAACAGCCGCCGGGCCACCCGTGCCCCCACTCTCCTCTCCTCTCTCCCCTCCTCCGCCGGTGTCTCCTGACTCTTTGCCCTTTGAGACACCCGGGCCCGCCCTGCCCCTCTTCTCCTCCCCTCTCTCCCCTTCTCCTTCCTTCTTCCTCAGCCTCCGCGCTGCTCCCCCTCGCCTCTCTCCCCTTCTTGTCGGTGGTGTTGTCAGTCCAAGATTGCCATTCCCAAGCACAATCTGGACGTTGATGCCTCCGCTCTTGACGACTTCTGCCCAAGTCTTCTTTGCAGAGGGTGTTGTCGTTGTGGGTTGGTGGGTGTTCTTTCCCCGTCCACCATTCTCTGTTGTAGGGGTCTTGCTGGGTGGCGCTGCCGTAGGTGTCGTCTCCTTCGCTTTCTGCTTCTTCCTCTGTGCAGCCTTTGCCTCCACAGTCTTCCATCCGTTCGTCTCAGCAGGGGCAGTGCTTGGGGCGTCGGGTAGAGGTGTGTCCTGAGCAGATGGACTGTCAGGGTGAGGTTCCGGTGTCGCATCGGTTGACGTGATCGCGAGGAGAGGTAGGGGGGACATAGGCTTGAGGGCATCAAGCTTGTCCTGGGCGGCGGTAGTCGCATGTTTTGAGTGCATCAGGCTTCGCACCGGTGATGCCGCTCTCGGTTTGTGGTTCACCGGTTTTCTGTTTGTCGGTGAGGTGGGTTCGGTGGCGGTAAACGATACATAAAAACACCCAGCAAAGAGCGAACCCCCCCTGCCTTTTCAACAACCACGCCGAAATCGCAAGATTTTATCGCGGATTATTGTTCGGCAGCCCCGAATTACCTATTCGCAGCATTTCCAGATCAGGCCCTCTCTTTTTCGTTGAGTTTTCATCGAAAAGGAGTTTTCGAGCCCTTGAGAAAAGCCCCGCGAACCGGTTCCATCAACACCACCCTCCACCCACATCAAAAATCATCGTCTCAATCGCGGATTCCTTGTCGCTACAGCCAAACAAACTTATTCCGACATTCCGATGCCTACCCGATCCACCGTTGTGGAGAAACAACCTCTCCCCCCCGATAAAGAACCCCCTCGGGCGCCCGAAAAAAATCCACGCGCTAACGCAGAGCCGCACGAGTCCGACGCGTCCGACGTTGAGATGCACGTAGACACGTGCTCTGACGTCAGCGAGGATTCCAGCGACGACGACGCGTCTCCCCGAGACAGCTCCCCAACGCCAACTTCTCGCAACACCACCAACGCCCCACCCAAAACACCCCACAACAAAAAACCCCTCCCTGCAAACTCCGACACCCCCGATCAACTGAGCAACAATGACCCCAAATACTCCATCCAACAAACCACCGGAAGACAGAAAAAACGCCCCGCCGCCTCCACTGCCCATACTATCACCCACATCGCCGAAGACTCCACCCCCGTTTCTGCACACGTCAAACGACTCCAACCCGACATCGCTCCGATTAACGCCACACCTCACAGCAACGCCGCCCTCGCTCAATCCATCGAAGTCCTCCACCACAATCTTGCTACCACCGCGGACATGTTTCGTAACGCCGACCAGACAACGAACGACAGAATCAACAAAGCGTTCAAGACAATCAACAAGAACCAGTCCCTCCTCCAATCCATCTACGATGCCGTCCAACTCCTCGCCCCGTCCCTCCTCCCGAAAGGAACAGCTACCGCCGTGTCCCCCACCCCCGTCTCCGCATCCCCCACCCCCCTCGAGACCACCAGCCCCGATACCCAGCCCGTTAACGCCCCTCTCGATTTACCCTCCAAACATGCCCCCCGCCTCAGCGAAGCCGAGTACTGGAAGCAGAGGTGCTTGAACGCCGAAGCTGAACTCCGGAAGAACGAGCTCCCTCCTCCCCCTCACCTACCCCCTCCCCCACCCCAGGCGAACGAACCGTGGCAAGGACCAATACCCTCGTCCGTCAAGCTGTTCAAAGAGAAAGCCGCTGCCCCATCAACGACCCCCCCTAAGACCACCAAACCCAACCCCCAACGCAAGAACTCCCCCCGCGTCCAAGACATTGTGATCCCCTGCCCTGACCCCCGTGCCCTGCCCGATAGCTCTAAGATCGCCATTGGATTAGCTGTCAACGAAGCCCTACACAAGGCGAAGGTGGAAGGAAACATCATGACGGTTAGGAAAAATATCAAAGGAAGCCTCATGCTTACCCCCTCCCCGAACACATCCATTACCGATCTCACCCCCCACCTCTCTGTTATCCACGCCGCTGCCTGCACAGTCCACCCGAACCTCTTGCCCCCCCGACTTAACGAAAAATGGTATAAGCTGGCAGTCCACGGAATCCCCACGGACTACTACGAGGACACCGCCGAGGGTATGCAAAAATTGCAGCAAGAAATCGAGACGAACCACAAAGTACGCCTGACACAACCCCCAAGGTACATCTCTCACCCGGACAAGCGTGTTGGTAAGACCGCCTCCAGTGTGATGATCGCACTGAAGTCCAGCGAGGAATACAACCTCCTCAAGAGAACAAAGGTGACAGTATTATTCGAACAACGCAAGGTGACAGAATTCTTCACCGCCCGTTCCATTGACCAATGCCGCAGGTGCCAGAAATTTGGACATCATCATGCAATCTGCCCAGCTGACAATGGCCCCGCTTGCGCGATATGCGCCGCCCCTCACCCCACCGAATATCACCAATGCGGCCAGTGTCCCACAATCCAGGGCCGCAAATGTCAACACACCCTCTACAAGTGTGCCAATTGTGTCGCCGCTGGCCTCACAGACGTCCACCACGCCGCATACAGCACCCGCTGCCCCGTCAAAGTGAACGTCGTCAGGGAAGCCTGGCAGAAGACTCGCCCGGAGACAACACCCCTAGACGCCATCCCCTCCGAAATAAACCCCATCGCCGACACCACCATGACCGCTGATGAATAGATACGACTCATCAGCGGCGACCCTTCGTATCGTGTCACATAACACGAATCGCAGCGCCACCGCACTAACAACACTGCTGAACTCAGCAGGATCCAAAATAGACATATTGCTGGTACAAGAGATTAACGTTAAAGATCCCCGGTACGCAATCACACATCCAGATTTCCTTTTGTTACTTCCCCCCCGCAGCCACCACAAAGTCAATCGCACTGCTGCATATATCTCTCGCCTCAACCCACATGTTCGAGTCACACCAAGACCGGACGTCAGCGGAGATCCTGACCTCCAGGTACTCGAGGTTAGCACCACACTCATTCCCTCCTTTTACCTCTTAAATATCTATAATGAAAAAGACCCCCAAACAAAATTATATACCGTCCCCCGCTCCCTTACCCCCCTCACTCTCCCCCACCGCTGCGTGATCACAGGGGACCTCAATGCCCATCACCCTCTGTGGAACTCCCACGCACGCAGACCAGCGAGAGCAGACGTGCTGGTGGAACTGATGGAAGACCATCACTGGCAACTGGTAAACGTCCCGGACGTTCCTACTTACCACTATCGAGACGGATCGGGCTCTTCGGTCCTCGACCTGACTCTGGCAGCCCCGGCGATGGCAAGGGAAATTTCTTCTTGGGCCATTGACGACGGCATTGCCAGGGGATCGGACCACGAGGTGATCCGTTTCCAAATCAACTCCTTACACCCAGACCACCACAACACCGCAGGCGACACCACCCGACTAAACTGGCGCAAGACGGACTGGGAGACCTTCACCGAAGAATTGCAACGCCTCACCGAAGCTTCCTACCCCCGGTGGTCCCACCTCCGAGCCAACCCCTCCGCCGAGAACCTCCACGAATGGGCTGCCCTCCTTCGCGACTCTATCCAAACCGCCGCCGCGATATCAACACCTACCCTCACCCCAACCCCGCGGTCGAAGAGATGGTGGACGGAGGAGGTACGCCTGACACGTAAAGACATGACCCGGGCCAGGAGGAGATGGAAACAGACCCGCCTTCCCCAACACCTCGCCGAATACAAACAGTCTCGAAACGCCCACTACAGGAAAGTCCGACATGCAAAGGACTCCATGTGGAAGGAATACTTAGCCGCGGTGGAAGGACCAGACATATGGGCGGCCTTCCGATATACAAACCCGCGCCGCGCTCAATTGACACCACCGATCAAGACACAGGTAGGAGGAATGGAGAAGATATGCGTCGACTTCGACAGTAAGGTAGAGGCCTTTCAAGCGTTATTCCCTCCCCCCCCAGCTGCCCCCCCCACACGCACCTCACGACCCAACCCCCAACTCCCCTGGAAAACATTCACCCCCGAAGAAATTCGTACCGCTATCACAACATCCTCCCCCAAGAAAGCCCCCGGCCCGGACTCCATCACGTTCGCGTGCCTTAGGAAGGCGTACGATGCAGTCCCCAAAGTTTTCAACGCCCTGTACTCAACCTTAGGAACGAAAGGATATCATCCGCGGAGCTGGCGAGAGGCCACGACGGTGGTGATACCTAAACCAAACAAACCGGACTATAGCGCCATAAAGGCATACCGCCCGATCGCCCTACTCAACTGCTTGGGCAAGGTGCTAGAAAAACTCATGGCGACCCGGCTCAGCCTTATGGCGGAGTCGCACGAAATCCTGCATAAGGACCAGATTGGCGGGCGCCCAAAACGCTCGGCAATTGACGCCGCGATGGCACTGACGCATGAGGTAGAAGTTAACGCGGGAAATCGCTTCGTGACGTCTGCCCTATTTTTAGATGTACGAGGAGCTTTCGATAACGTCTCCTCCGCCAGATTACTGGCAACTATGCACTCACTCGGCTGCCCACAGGCGGTAATATCGTGGTGTTCCTCATTCTTAAGTGACCGCACAACCGCACTATCATTTGACGGCAGAACAGATTCACAGCGACCAATTCAAACCGGCATTCCCCAGGGATCCCCCGCGTCGCCAATACTCTTCCTCATATACCTTCGCCCCCTCTTTGACGCCCTATAATCCGAACACCCGACCCTGTGGACCCCTAGCTATATAGACGACGTTGCCTTGGTGGCCCATGGACGAACGAGAGAACAAAATGCGCGCGCCCTGGAAGCAGCCGCTTGCACCGCATTCAACTGGGCGCAGACGAACGCGGTAGCATTCGACGATTCCAAATCGGAGATGCTGCACTTCCATAAGTCGCGAATCGATGAACACAGCGAAGCAACAAACGTGCGCTTACCTAACGGCACCATAGTCACCCCTGGGACTCAAGGAGGCAGCAAGGACGTGGTCCGGTGGATTGGCATACATTTTGATCGCAAACTTTCCTTTTCCCAACATGTAAAAATAAGACTGACGGCCGCCGCTAGGTCCCTCAACGCCCTCCGAAGTTTGGTACGTCACGAAACAGGTCTGTCCCCCTCAGCGACCCGTACACTTTATCAAGCGTGTGTAACCTCTAGGTCGGATTTTGGCTCTGAGATCTGGTGGAATGGACAAAAAGGACTGGCCAGCACACTACAACTGCAACAAAACTCCGCCCTACGCCGCATACTAAACGCATTCACATCGACCCCCATAGTGGCCCTACACAACGAAGCCGCCATACCCCCCGTCGCAGTTCGCCTTCAACGCCGCAGCCGCAAATACGTTCTCCGCCTCCTCTCCCTCCCCCCTTCCCACCCCGTAGTTAGACGCTGCCCTCCCTCCTTCCCCGTGCCCAACCACTTCCCCACCTCCATATGTGACCCGTCCGAATATGACTACCCCTGGAACACCACCCAGAAAGCCCCCTCGCGCCTCGTTCGCATGCTCCGCTCCGTCGGTCAGTGGATATTACCAGACGACGTAATCGAGGACACGGCGCACCCAAATCCCACCCCGTGGATAAGCTCACCCCTACGAATAAAGATATCCTCCCTCCCCAAACCCGAAGCCGCCGTCGAACACCTCTCGCTGATCCGCGACCTGAGTGACGACAAAACCAACATTATCGCCTATACAGACGGCTCCCAACTCGAAGGAAAAACAGGCGCCGGATACTGCATCACCTCAGGTTTCCCCCGTCAAGTCAACGAATCCATCCCCATGGGCACGACCACGGAAGTGTTCGACGCCGAGCTACGAGCAATTCACGCCTGCCTCGAGACGTGCCACAAAATCATCTCCCACAACCACCTCCGACGCCGCCGGATACACGTCTTTACAGACAACCAGGCGGCCATCCTCCGCGCCTCCTGTACAACATATGGTCCGGGCCAAGAGCTCGCCCGCGCTATACACGACATCGCCTCCTCCCTCCGTTCCAAAGACACATCCGTCACCTTACATTGGGTCCCAGGACATACCGATATACCCGGGAATGACCAAGCCGACCTCCTCGCCAAAACTGCAACCACCCTAACTCCCCCCTCTTCGCTACCGGTCTCCCTGTCCTGGATACGTCGACAGATTCACGATCAATACATCCAAGACTGGACGACCTGGTACTCCTCCGCGCCGAAACTTAAAACATACGACGCCCCACACCGTCGACGCCTCGACCATGCCTACACGGCCCTACTACGCAAACTATCAACCGCAATCTTGGGATTGCGAACCGGACACGGTTATTTTTTGGACTGCCTTGCTCATCCCCCCACCGCCCAATACCCCTCCCGCTTGTGCTCATGCCCCCTTCACCCTCCGCAATCCCCCAAACATCTCATTCTCTCGTGCCCCTACTTCACTTCCCAACGGACCGAACTGCGACGTACACTGAAAATCCCACGACGACGACATCTCACACTACCGACAATCTTACATACCACCGCCGGAACCAAAGCACTGTCCGCTATGATCTCAGAGACCAAGATAGCGACTGCGGAGTGGGCTCACGCAAGGTTAAGTAAACTCCCCGCTGAGGAGGACACATCTGCTACGCTGACAACAGACTGGGGGACGCTGCTGGACCTGACGGACGAGCACGCGGTTACCTCTAATAATTAAAAAAAAAAAAAAAAAAAAATAATAATAAAAAGAAGTAGGAGGAGGACGGAGGGAGGGAGAAGCGGGAGGCGAGAGCGGAGAGAGAGACGAGGGAGAGGGGAGGGGGAGGAAGCGGACGATGACGAGGAGAGAGTGGAGACGGGAGACTGGGAGAGGGGAGGCGTGGTTGTTGTGGAGAATGGAGTCTTGTGTTTTTTCTTTTTGAAACGGGAGTGAAAGTGAGGCGAGGAGTCGAGGGAGAGGAGAGACGCGGTGGAGACGGACGGGAGGAGCACGAATGAGGCGAGTACGAGATGGTGACGCGGAGAGAAGTGGACGGAGTGGGACGATGGATGGCCGGCGAGCCGAGAGGGAGGAGCATGGTGAAGGGCGAGGGGAGGGACGTAGAGTAGGGTAGTGGCACAGGGGAGAGAGGTGCGATGGGGGGGCGTTGACCCGGGGGAGTTATATCTTCTTTTCTTTTCTTTTTGCTTGTTTGTTTTTGCTTTGTGGAGGAAATAAAGGTGGAAAAACGGTTAAAAAAGGGAGGGGAAGGGTGGAGGAAATGGGGGAACGACCCGGCGAGGTGGCCTCCGAGCGTACAGGGCTCCTGGAACAGACGACGCTTGACGAACAAAAGCACAACGAGACTTGGGGGTCTACAACCCCACACCCTAACGACAAGCTCTGGGGCATACCCAGTGAGAGCCTGGCCTGACACCCGGGTTTCTTAATTTTGTATTTACTGTGGATTCCGCCATAACCTTACGGTTGGATGCGTGTATGAGTTAATAAATAAACAAATAAATAAATAAGAGGTGGGTTCGGTGTTCTGGTCGCTTCCCCTTCGCTTTCTCTTGCCAGGAGGGTTGCGAACAGCGTCCAGGACATCCTGAATGTCATGTTGGACGACGGACAGTTGCATAGTCATCTCTTCCATCGCTGAGGAAGAGGCCGTGAGGTTCGGTGAGGGGGGCGCCGAAATGACTTGTTGCTGTTCGTCGATTTTCCTCGTCAGGGCGTCCACAGCAGCCTTGAGAGCTGCTGTTTCTGCCTGTGTAGAGTCGTAGGCTGCGCGCAGCTTCGTGTTTTCGCCCATCAGAATGTTGAATTTCGTCATCATGACGTCGAATCTGAGGCGCATCTCATCGCTGTTGTTGCGTATGGTGTCATCGAGGGTATTGAAGCGACGCTGTGTGTCCTGGTGGATCTGTTGTATCCCCAGGAAGCTGGCTCCAGTGAGTCCGGCTTCGTTGTCTATAAACAGTTGATCTAGGGTGACATAGTTGTCGTCAACTGCGACTGCCTTATTAATTGCAGATACCATCATGCGACGGTAGTCACTAAACCGGCTGTGTTCAGTTGTCGCCTGTTGCTGCGGTGTTGAAGCCGAAGGAACTGGTGATCGTGCCAAGACCACGCTCTGGAAGGGCTTTCCAGCGAAGTTTCCATCAACTTCATCAACTTTTCCATCTCTTCCATCCAGAGTAGGAGTAGATCCATCATGAGGAAGGTCGGCTAGAACATTGTACGCGTTTTCGGACCGTTTCGATCGTCGGGCGTTGTTCTGTCGTTGTTTTGGCGACATTTCGTGAGGTGGGGTAAGCCAAAACTCGTGAAAACTCTGATTTTGCGACAAAAGTCAACAAAAACAACGTAGAATTCCCTGAAAATTCAGAGAATAACGTAACAGAGTGCTGCGAATCCGAATCCGATGAGAAAACCGGGGGTTTCGGTGCTCGTTGTTGAGAATGCAGGGGGGGGGTCGCCGTTGCCGTGTGGTGTTAGGTATCGAGGGTGCGAGAAGACTGAGGAAGAAGGAAGGAGAAGGGGAGAGAGGGGAGGAGAAGAGGGGCAGGGCGGGCCCGGGTGTCTCAAAGGGCAAAGAGTCAGGAGACACCGGCGGAGGAGTTGAGAGAGGGGAGGAGAGTGGGGGCGTAGGTGGCCCGGCGGCGGTTTAACTTTGCTTTGGTTTTGTTTTTGCTTTGAGGGGGAAATAAAGGCGGAAAAATGGTTAAAAATGGGAGGGGAAGGGTGGAGGAAATGGGGGAACGACCCGGCGAGGTGGCCTCCGAGCGTACAGGGCTCCTGGAACAGACGACGCTTGGCGAACAAAAGCACAACGAGACTTGGGGGTCTACAACCCCACACCCTAACGACAAGCTCTGGGGCATACCCAGTGAGAGCCTGGCCTGACACCCGGGTTTCTTAATTTTGTATTTACTGTAGATTCCGCCATGACCATACGGTTGGATGCGTGTATGAGTTAATAAATAAAAAATAAATAAATGTGACCAAACGCATCGACAAACTACACCGAACCAACACCCAGCCCCGAACCGACCACCTCGCCGACAACCCCCCGACCGCCCCCGACACCGCACCCGCCACCACGCCCATCGCCAACGACGTACACCATTGGATGGCGAGATGCCACCTGCTCGAAGGAATCTTGCGCAACAACAACATCGCCATCCCCCCCGACGCACCCCGGACTGCAACCCGCCCACCCAACGCACCCTCGGCGCCGTGGGCAGACCCCTCCAAGACCACAACTCTCCTCAAAGCCAACCTCTCCACCAACCCCACACCCGCCACTACTCGCCCCGTCGTCAAACGACAGCCCCGAACCCGCCCCCAGGCAATCATCCTACCCTGCCCCAACCCCAGTGTCCTCCCGATCCACACGAGAGTAGAAGTGGGCTTCGCAGTGAACAAAGCACTGCTAGAGGCCAAAGCCCCCTCTCACATGGGAGTCACTACGGTCCGCAAAAACCAAGCGGGAAATATCATCTTGACACTGAACCCTGCTACCACCACCGAAGAGCTAACCGCACACTTAGAAACAATTCAACGCGCTGCCCAAACGGTACACCCCTCCCTCGACAACCCCCACATCAACGAACGATGGTATAAACTCGCCGTCCACGGCATCCCCACAGACATCTACCCCGACACTGAGGAAGGAATGCGCCTCCTCCGAGAAGAAATCGAACGGAGCAACAACCCGGTCACCCTGGCCCAGAACCCGCGGTACATGACAACGGCAGAAAAACGTGCTGGCAAGACGGCCTCCAGTGTGGTAATTGCGGTGCGCACGCCCGACGAGTTGGCCCTCCTCAAACACCGTAAGGTACTGGTCCTCTTCGAAGCACGAAGGGTCACCGAATACTTCACCGCGAGGACAACCGATCAATGCCGACGGTGCCAACTCTACGGCCACCACCACGCAACCTGCACTGGACCCCCCGGACCGATCTGCGCCCTCTGTGGAAAAGACCACCCCACGGAGAACCACAACTGTACCGAATGCCCAACGAGAAACGGTAAGCCGTGCTCACACACCAAATACGAATGCAGGAACTGCGTCGAGGCTGGCATCCCCGAACATGACCATCCCGCCTTTCACAAACAATGCCCGACTCGCCTCCACATCTACAAGGAAGCCAGAGAGGCAACCCAACCCGCCGCCTCTACCTCACCCAACCCTACAGACAAAGACACCGACATGATCCAACATGTCTAATTACAACCCACTGGCAACAACAATCCGAATAATTTCCCATAACATGAACCGCCGACGTCCAGCCCTCGACTCCCTCCTAAACAGCGCCTGCACAACAGCAGACATCATCCTACTACAAGAAATCAACATCACTGACCCCGCCTTCGCCACCACCCACCCCGCCTTCACGTTGGTCCTGCCCCCCGGCGGTGACAGAGCCTCCAACAGGACGGCGGCGTACATCAACCGCACAAACCCCTACCTAAAAGTATCACAACGCACAGACATATGTACAGACCCGGACCTCCAAGTCCTCGAGGTAGGTACAGATCTCATCCCCGCGTTTTTCCTCTTAAACATTTATAACGAACGTGACCCCGAAACCCAAACCTACACAATTCCCCGCTCCCTATCACCCCTTTCCCTCCCCCGCAGATGCGTTATAACAGGTGACCTCAACGCTCACCACGCTCTATGGAACTCCACAACACGCACACCCAAACGTGCCAGCGAACTGGTACACCTAATAGAACAGGAAAACTGGAGACTGGTTTCCGTCCCAGACACCCCGACACACTACTACCGACGGGGGACTAGATCCTCCGTTATAGACTCGACCCTGGCCTCGCCAGCCATGATGGAAGAGGTAGGGACCTGGGCCATAGACGATGAACTAGCCACCGGGTCGGACCACGAAGTGATTCGCTTCGACATCCAAACTATGCACCCTGACATAGAACCTACCCCCCCACCGGAACGTCTCAACTGGCGGAAAACAGACTGGGCCTTGTTCTCCACGACCCTCCAAGCATCCATCTCCGCATCGACAACACAGTGGAGTCAGTACGCCTCCAACCCCACACCCGAAAACCTCGACGCCTGGGCACGTCACGCGAGAGAACATATCCTCGACGCAGCCCGCGCCTCCACCCCCGTACTACAAGTCACCCCCCGATCGAAACGTTGGTGGACAGTGGAAGTCACCACCGCCAGAAAGGATATGACCCGCGCGAAAAGAAGGTGGAAATCGACAGGCTCAGACACTAACCACACCATCTACCGCGGCCTACGAAACATGTATCACCGACAGATAAGACATGCCAAAGATGCGATGTGGAAAGAATATTTAGCACAGGCAGAAGGACCAGACGTATGGAAGGCCTTCAAATACACAAACCCGCGCCGTGCCCAACTCACTCCGAATATCTGCGCCACAATCAACGGTAGGGAGGAACTCTGCAGTTCATTCGACAGGAAAGTAGAGGCATTTCAGATGTTATTCCCCCCACCACCTCCCCCACCCCCCCCCATCCACCCTCCCCTGTCGCAGAGAGATAGCGTGGCAGACCTTCTCGCCGTTGGAAGTCAAACAAGCCATCTTTACCTCTTCCCCCTCGAAAGCCCCAGGACCCGACGGGATAACCTTTGGCTGTCTCCGCCAAGTATACCTCGCCGTCCCCACATACCTGACCAATCTATACTCGACGCTGGGCACTGTAGGGTACCATCCCCGCGGGTGGAGACAGGCCACGACGGTAATTATACCAAAACCTAACAAACCCGACTACGCAAATCCAAAAGCGTACCGCCCAATCGCCCTGTTGAACTGCCTTGGAAAAACGTTAGAGAAATTGATGGCGACTCGGCTCGGACAACTCGCGGAGACCCGGGAACTGCTACACCCAGACCAAATAGGAGGCCGCCCGCAGCGATCCGCCATCGACGCCGCAATGGCACTCGTCCACGACATCGAAATGGGTAAGCACCAGAAACTTATCACCACAGCACTTTTCCTAGACGTACGCGGAGCTTTCGATAATGTCTCCGCCGACCGCCTTCAGCAGACACTACACCAGCTAGGCTGCCCCCGACAAATCCGAACATGGTGCGAAACCTTCCTCGCCGAAAGGACGACCGCTCTATCCTTCGACGGACAAACAGATTGCCAACGCCCAATTAAAACAGGAATCCCCCAGGGTTCCCCAGCATCACCGATCCTGTTCCTCCTGTACTTAAGACCGCTCTTCGACACACTAATGCAGGAACACCCGTTCGCGTGGACCCCCAGTTACATGGATGACGTCGCAATCGTCGTACAGAGTCGAACCCGGAAAGAAAACGCTCGCCTCCTGGAAAAAGTCACCAAAACAGCGTTCACTTGGGCAGCTTCCAACGCTGTGGCCTTTGACGACTCAAAGACGGAACTCCTCCACTTCCACTGGGCGAGGTCAGATACAATCACAGACAACGAAAAAGTGAAACTACCAAACGGTACGATAGTGAGCCCTGGGACGCAGGGAGGAGAAAAAGATGTAGTACGGTTGATTGGTATGTACCTAGACAGACGCCTTAACTTTACAGCACATGTACGTAGAAAAACAGCCGCCGCACAAAGAACGCTCAACGCGCTATGCCGATTAGCAAGATATGAAACTGGTCTGTCTCCCCTCGCGACCCGACTAATTTTCCAGGCATGCGTCCAAACCCGTGCGGACTTTGGCGCGGAGATATGGTGGACGCGACAGAGAGACCTTGCCTCGAAACTACAAACCCAACAAAATTCAGCCCTACGCCGGATACTCAACGCCTTTAACTCGACTCCCACACTGGCGCTCCATAACGAGACCGCGCTACCTCCGGTACCGATACGCCTGGACCACAAGCAACGCCAATATGCACTTCGCGTCCTCACTCTCCCTCCGACACATCCGATCGCACGCCGGTGCCCCACATCCTTCCCCATACCGAGCCTACAATCCGCCGCTATTGAGATCGCAAACGAGTACGACCACCCGTGGCACAACACCACACGACAACCCACGCGCCTCCTCAGCGCTCTACACTCTCTCTCGCCTTGGCTCCCTCTCAACGTACCGGTCGAAGACACCTCCCTCCCCGTTCCGCTCGACGCCGACGAAAACCTCTTAACCGTCGACATCCCCACAACCCCGAAACCCGAGACAGCACACGACAACCTCCTACTCCTCGACAACCTCAGACTACGCCGCAATGCCATCGTCGCCTACACGGACGGGTCGCAGACCGCGTCTGGCACCGGCGCCGGATACACCATCACCTCCGGACTACCCACCACCATCAACGCCATCGTACCTATGGGAGACACAGCTGAAGTGTTCGATGCAGAGGTGCGCGCAATTCAAGAATGCCTCTTAACGTGCTTGAAGTACATCGCTCGCCTCAACCTCCACAACCGTCGACTACACATCTTTAGCGACAGCAAAGCAGCCATCCAACGTGCCTCACACCTCCGACGCGGCCCAGGCCAGGAAACAGCCCACACTATACACGAGACAGCCGAAGCCCTACTACAACACGACGTCACAGTCACCCTCCACTGGATCCCCGGTCACTCCGACATACCTGGCAGCGATGCCGCAGACCGCCTGGCTAAACAAGCCACCGAATCCCTCCCCCGTGCGAATCTACCCATTACGCTCACCCGGTTGCGCAAGAAAGCACGCGAAAAGACCGCTGCCGAGTGGACGCACTGGTACTCCTCCTCCGATCGACCACACACATACTCTGCCCCGCATCGGAGACGCATGGATCCCATCTACGTCGACAACCCCCGGTGGCTCTCTACCGCGATCCTTGGCCTTCGTACAGGACACGGATACTTTCTAGACTGCCTGGCACACCCGCCGACAGACTCCTACCCATCGCGACATTGTAGCTGCCCGCTGCACCCCCCTCAGACCCCTCGGCACCTGCTCCTCAGCTGCCCAGACCACCAGGACGCCCGGACAACACTTCGACAGGATCTCAAACTCCACAGGAATTCCCGGATCAATTTGGACAACATCCTCTACACCCCCTCCGGCACAAAGGCTCTCTCTTCGTTTATCTCCGCGACAAAGGTCGCTACTTCGGTATGGGCTCATGCCAGGTTAAGTAGGACTCGCAGACGAGACCACCCCCGTTTCATTGACAGCTAATAAGCAGCACCGCTTGACTTCTCCGTGCGCTGTAGATCCGTCGCTCTCTTTTGACTTCATGTATTCCTTCTCATTTTCTTTGCTTTTCTGTTTCCTTTGTTATCGCGGGCGGAGTAGGATGGGAGAAGACAGTGGAAGGAGAAGGGACCGGGGAAGGAAGGGGGGACGGGATCGCGCGACGAGAGTTTTTCCTTTGATTATTTCTTTTCTTTTGTTTTGTTTTTAAGGGCGGAAGGGGTATACGGGATTGCACGAGGAGAGAGAGACGCGATGGGAAGGGGCAGAGTGGGCCGGCGGAGGTTATCTTTTTCTTTTTATTCGTGGAGGAAATAAAGGCGGGAAAAAAGGCTAAAACATGGGAGGGGAAGGGTGGAGGAAAGAGAGGACACCCGGCGCGGTGGCCTCTGTGCGAACAGGGCACTGGAACAGCAGACGCGGTTGGACAACAAGACCAACGCAGTAATAGTGGGGACAGGACCACAAAATCACAGCCTAAGGGAGGATCAGCGGAGGTAGAGACGGGACTTTGTTTTGTTTTTGCTTTTGACTTTCCATGTACTATAAACCTGTACCCTCGTCATAACCAATAAGGTTGCATACGAGTAATGAATAAACAAACAACAAACAAACAAACCACACGGCAACGGCGACCCCCCCCCCCTGCATTCTCAACAACGAGCACCGAAACCCCCGGTTTTCTCATCGGATTCGGATTCGCAGCACTCTATTACGTTATTCTCTGAATTTTCAGGGAATTCTACGTTGTTTTTGTTGACTTTTGTCGCAAAATCAGAGTTTTCACGAGTTTTGGCTTACCCCACCTCACGAAATGTCGCCAAAACAATGACAGAACAACGCCCGACGATCGAAACGGTCCGAAAACGCGTACAATGTTCTAGCCGACATTCCTCATGATGGATCTACTCCTACTCTGGAGGGAAGAGATGGAAAAGTTGATGAAGTTGATGGAAACTTCGCTGGAAAGCCCTTCCAGAGCGTGGTCTTGGCAGGATCACCAGTTCCTTCCGCTTCAACATCGCAGCAACAGGCGACAACCGAACACAGCCGGTTTAGTAACTACCGTCGCATAATGGTATCTGCAATTAATGAGGCAGTCGCAGTTGACGACAACTATGCCACCCTAGATCAACTGTTTATAGACAACTACGCCGAATTCACTGGAGCCAGCTTCCTGGGGATACAACAGATCCACCAGGACACACAGCGTCGCTTCAATACCCTCGATGACACCATACGCAACAACAGCGATGAGATGCGCCTCAGATTCGACGTCATGATGACGAAATTCAACATTCTGACCGGCGAAAACACGAAGCTGCGCGCAGCCTACGACTCTACACAGGCAGAAACAGCAGCTCTCAAGGCTGCTGTGGACGCCCTGACGAGGAAAATCGACGAACAACAACAAGTCATTTCGGCGCCCCCCTCACCGAACCTCACGGCCTCTTCCTCAGCGATGGAAGAGATGACTATGCAACTGTCCGTCGTCCAACATGACATTCAGGATGTCCTGGACGCTGTTCGCAACCCTCCTGGCAAGAGAAAGCGAAGGGGAAGTGACCAGAACACCGAACCCACCTCACCGACAAACAGAAGACCGGTGAACCACAAACCGAGAGCGGCATCACCGGTGCGAAGCCTGATGCACTCAAAACATGCGACTACCGCCGCCCAGGACAAGCTTGATGCCCTCAAGCCTATGTCCCCCCTACCTCTCCTCGCGATCACGTCGACCGAAGCGACACCGGAACCTCACCCTGACAGTCCATCTGCTCAGGACACACCTCTACCCGACGCCCCAAGCACTGCCCCTGCTGAGACCGACGGATGGAAGACTGTGGAGGCAAAGGCTACACAGAGGAAGAAGCAGAAAGCGAAGGACACCACACGGCAACGGCGACCCCCCCCCCCTGCATTCTCAACAACGAGCACCGAAACCCCCGGTTTTCTCATCGGATTCGGATTCGCAGCACTCTGTTACGTTATTCTCTGAGTTTCCAGGGAATTCTACGTTGTTTTTGTTGACTTTTGTCGCAAAATCAGAGTTTTCACGAGTTTTGGCTTACCCCACCTCACGAAATGTCGCCAAAACAACGACAGAACAACGCCAGACGACCGAAACGGTCCGAAAACCCGTACAATGTTCTAGCCGACCTTCCTCATGATGGATCTAATCCTACATTTGATGAAAGAGATGGAAAAGTTGATGAAGTTGTTGGGAACCTCGCTGGAAAGCTCTTCCAGAGCGTGGTCTTGGCAGGATCACCAGTTCCTTCGGCTTCAACACAGCAGCAACAGGCGACAACTGAACACAGCCGGTTCATAACCTACCGTCGCTTCTTCGTATCTGCAATTAACGAGGCAGTCGCAGTTGATGACGACTATGACACCCTAGATCAACTGTTTGAAAACAATCACGCCGGACTCACTGGAGCCAACTTCCTGGGGATACAACAGATCCACCGGGATACACAGCGACGCTTCAATACCCTCGATGACACCATACGCAACAACAGCGATGAGATGCGCCACAGATTCGACGTCATGATGACGAAATTCAACGTTCTGCTCGGCGAAAACACGAAGCTGCGCGCAGCATACGACTCTACGCAGGCAGAAACAGCAGATCTCAAGGCTGCTGTGGACGCCCTGACGAAGAAAATCGACGAACAGCACCAAGTCATTTCGGCGCCCCCCTCACCGAACCTCACGGCCTCTTCCTCAGCGATGGAAGAGATGACTATGCAACTGTCCGTCGTCCAACATGACATTCAGGATGTCCTGGACGCTGTTCGCAACCCTCCTGGCAAGAGAAAGCGAAGGGGAAGCGACCAGAACACCGAACCCACCTCACCAACGACCAGAAGACCAGTGAACCACAAACCGAGAGCGGCATCACCGGTGCGAAGCCTGATGCACTCGAAACATGCGACTACCGCCGCCCAGGACAAGCTTGATGCCCTCAAGCCTATGTCCCCCCTACCTCTCCTCGCAATCACGTCATCCGATGCGACACCGGAACCTCACCCTGACAGTTCATCTGCTCAGGACACACCTCTACCCGACGCCCCAAGCACTGCCCCTGCTGAGACCGACGGATGGAAGACTGTGGAGGCAAAGGCTACACAGAAGAAGAAGCAGAAAGCGAAGGAGACGACACCTACGGCAGCGCCACCCAGCAAGACCCCTACAACAAAGAATGGTGGACGGGGAAAGAATACCCACCAACCCAGAACAACAACCTCCTCTGCGAAGAAGACTTGGGCAGAAGTCGTCAAGAGCGGAGGCATCAACGTCCAGATTGTGCTTGGGAATGGCAATCTTGGACTGACAACACCACCGACAAGAAGGGGAGAGAGGCGAGGGGGAGCAGCGAGGAGGCTGAGGAAGAAGGAAGGAGAAGGGGAGAGAGGAGAGGAGAAGAGGGGCAGAGCGGGCCCGGGCGTCTGAAAGGGCAAAGAGTCAGGAGACACCGGCGGAGGAGGTGAGAGAGGAGAGGAGAGTGGGGGCGCGGGTGGCCCGGCGGCTGCTTAACTTTGCTTTGGTTTTGTTTTTGCTTTGTGGAGGAAATAAAGGAGGGAAAATGGTTAAAAATGGGAGGGGAAGGGAGGAGGAAAGGGAGGAGCCCGGCGAGGCGGCCTCTGTGCAAGCAGGGCACTTGGAACATCAGACCCTCGTCATACACCACACAGCAACCGCTGACCCCCCCCTGCATTTACGACAACAACAACAATTTCCCCGATTTTCGAATCGGCAATCGATTTCTTACCTCGGAATTACCCCGAATCTCAGTTTTCGGAACCCAGCTACCGTTTACCGTTGAGATTCAGCGGAAACACGCGATTCTGGGACCTCCGGGCCGGATTCCGGGCACTTTCATCAACGGCGCTCCACCACCCGCCCCCCAATCATCAAACCGACCTTATTTTCGGTTTCGGCATACCGGAATCCCCCCCCCCCCAAATCCCCCCCCCACCAGCAGCACTGGTTGTGGTGATCCCCCAAATTTCCCCCCCTCCGGACCCCTTTCCTCTCGAGAAATTTTCGTGCTCGCTTAGCAAGAGCCTCCTCACGTGACTCTTCGCCATCGCTTACCTCACCACCGGTTAAGCGATGGACGCTAACGCACCCATCCCTGCCACGCCCTCGCGTATGCAGGTACCCGAGAATATTTTTAGCCCCGACGAGCTTTCCCGAATCAACGCCCCGCACGCTGGCTCCTCCGCCATCGCGACCTCTAAGAAATCAACGAACGTCTCCGGAAGAGTCACCAAACGCCCCACCAAAAAATCCGACTCTAGACTTGGCCTCGACCTCCTCCGCAAAACTGCCACTCGACCGGAAACAAACACCCCCGTGAACCTCGATGGGACCCCCGCCGAAACAACGCCGACCGCCATGGACACTGACAGTTGCCCCGACACCGACTCCGAATCCGACTCTGACCTGAACCTCAACGACAGCCAGCACACAATAACTGCTTCCGACGTCAACCCCAACCCCCAGCCTCAGCCCGACAACAACCTCCTCTCAGCCATCGCCACTATGATTTCGAAAAACACCAACGACGCGCTCCGACCTATTGTCCAGTCCATCGACACCATCAACAAAAGACTCGACAAAATCACAAAACCCAGCCCGCCCCCTCCGACACAGCCCCAACGTCAACCCCACCCCGAACAAACGACCACCGCCAACTCACCCCCCGACGACCTCCAATACTGGAAAGAACGATGCCGACTCCTGGAAAACGCCCTTCGCCACCACAACATCGCCATACCGACCTCCACCACTACTCGCCGCCACAACCCCCCCACGACCACTCACCAGCCGTGTACCTCCGGCACAACCGTCGCTGACCTCTCCTTCCCCGCCCACGCCCCCAAAAGCAACCCCCCCGCAAAACCGCACCCCCGACGCCAACGCACCCGCCCCCAGTCCGTCACCATACCCTTCCCACACCCCGCGGAAATCGACGTCAATACCAAAGCCCAACTGGGAAGGGCGATCAACGCTGCACTCACCCAGACACAGGCGCCGCCTCACATGGCTGTCGCCACGATCAGACAAGCCTCATCAGGAAACCTCATCGTGACCATGACAGACGGCACCACTGAATCCGAGCTGACCGAGAACCTAGGGACCATACACACAGCGACGCGACAGGTCAACACCTTCATCGCCGCACCCCGCCTGAACGAGCGATGGTATAAGCTCGCAGTTCATGGAATCCCCACGAGCCAATACCCCGACTCCCCCGACGGAATGCGCCTCCTCCAGGAGGAGATCGAACGCAGCAACGGACCTGTCACCCTGGCGCAACCCCCCCGATATATGACGACCGCGGAGAAACGTGTGGGCAAGGAAGCGTCCAGTGTGGTTATTGCGGTACGTACCGCCGGAGAGCTCGCACTCCTGAAGCGCAAACGAGTCATGGTACTCTTCGAGCCCCGAAGAGTCACCGAGTACCACTCTGCCCGACGGACCGACCAGTGTCGGCGCTGCTTGCTCTTTGGCCACCACTACACCAACTGCACTGGACCGCAAGGCCCCACCTGCGGCATCTGCGGCCAGAACCACCCCACGGACGACCACGCCTGCAACGACTGCCCCCAAAGCAGAGGTAAGAGCTGTGAGCACACTAGATACCATTGCAAAAACTGCGCGGACGCCAACCTCCCCGACCTCGACCACCCAGGCTTCAGCAAGCAATGCCCCGTACGCATCCGCATATTCAAAGAAGCCTGGACAGCGTTACAAAACCCCGCCGCCGCCCCACCCAACCCAGCCGACAGAGACACTGAGATGAACGCCCATGTCTAGCTACAACAGACTGGCAGCAACCATACGGATCGTCTCCCACAACGTGAACCGACAACGAACAGCACTCGATGCGCTGCTGAATAGCGCAGATAACACAGCCGACATAATCCTAATACAAGAAATTCACATTACCGACATAACTTACGCCACCACACACCCATCGTTCACACTGGTCTTGCCACCGCGTGGGAATCGAACCACCAACAGAACAGCCGCCTATCTGACCAGGACAAACCCATACCTCAGGGTGTTATCATTATCCTTGACCACACAGCAACCGCTGACCCCCCCCTGCATTTGCGACAACAACAACAATTTCCCCGATGTTCGAATCGGCAATCGATTTCTTACCTCGGAATTACCCCGAATCTCGATTTTCGGAACCCAGCTACCGTTTACCGTTGAGATTCAGCGGAAAAACGCGATTCTGGGACCTCCGGGCTGGATTCCGGGCACTTTCATCAACGCCGCTCCACCACCCGCCCCCCAATCATCAAACCGACCTTATTTTCGGTTTCGGCATACCGAAATCCCCCCCCCCCCCAAATCCCCCCCCCACCAGCAGCACTGGTTGTGGTGATACCCCAAATTTCCCCCCCTCCGGACCCCTTTCCTCGCGAGAAATTTTCGTGCTCGCTTAGCAAGAGCCTCCTCACGTGACTCTTCGCCATCGCTTACCGTACCACCGGTTAAGCGATGGACGCTAACGCACCCATCCCCGCCACGCCCTCGCGTATGCAGGTACCCGAGAATATTTTTAGCCCCGACGAGCTTTCCCGAATCAACGCCCCGCACGCTGGCTCCTCCGCCATCGCGACCTCTAAGAAACCAACGACCGTCTCCGGAAAAGTCACCAAACCCCCCACCAAAAAATCCGCCTCTAGACGTAACCTCGACCTCCTCCGCAAAAATGTCACCCGACCGAAAACAAACACCCACGTGAACCTCGATAGGACCCCCGTCGAAACAATGCCGACCGCCATGGACACTGACAGTTGCCCCGACACCGACTCCGAATCCGACTCTGACCTAAACCTCAACGACAGCCAGCACACGATAACCGCTTCCGACGTCAACCCCGACCCCCAGCCTCAGCCCGACAACAACCTTCTCTCAGCCATCGCCACTATGATTTCGAAAAACACCAACGACGCGCTCCGACCTATTGTCCATTCCATCGACACCATCAACAAAAGACTCGATAAAATCACAAAACCCAGCCCGCCCCCTCCGACACAGCCCCAACGTCAACCCCACCCCGAACAAACGACCACCGCCAACTCACCCCCCGACGACCTCCAATACTGGAAAGAACGATGCCGACTCCTGGAAAACGCCCTTCGCCACCACAACATCGCCATACCGACCTCCACCACTACTCGCCGCCACAACCCCCCCACGACCAGTCACCAGCCGTGGACCTCCGGCACAACCGTCGCTGACCTCTCCTTCCCCGCCCACGCCCCCAAAAGCGACCCCCCCGCAAAACCGCACCCCCGACGCCAACGCACCCGCCCCCAGTCCTTCATGATACCCATCCCACACCCTGCGGAAATCGACGTCAATACCAAAGCCCAACTGGGAAGGGCGATCAACGCTGCACTCACCCAGACACAGGCGCCGCCTCACATGGCTGTCGCCACGATCAGACAAGCCTCATCAGGAAACCTCATCATGACCATGACAGACGGCACCACTGAATCCGAGCTGACCAAGAACCTAGGGACCATACACACAGCGACGCAACAGGTCAACACCTCCATCGCCGCACCCCGCCTGAACGAGCGGTGGTATAAGCTCGCAGTTCATGGAATCCCCACGAGCCAATACCCCGACTCCCCCGACGGAATGCGCCTCCTCCAAGAGGAGATCGAACGCAGCAACGGACCTGTCACCCTGGCGCAACCCCCCCGATATATGACGACCGCGGAGAAACGGGTGGGCAAGGAAGCGTCCAGTGTGGTTATTGCGGTACGTACCGCCGAAGAGCTCGCACTCCTGAAGCGCAAACGAGTCATGGTACTCTTCGAGCCCCGAAGAGTCACCGAGTACCACTCTGCCCGACGGACCGACCAGTGTCGGCGCTGCTTGCTCTTTGGCCACCACTGCACCAACTGCACTGGACCGCAAGGCCCCACCTGCGGCATCTGCGGCCAGAACCACCCCACGGACGACCACGCCTGCAACGACTGCCCCCAAAGCAACGGTAAGAGTTGTGTGCACACTAGATACCATTGCAAAAACTGCGCGGACGCCAACCTCCCCGACCTCGACCACCCAGGCTTCAGCAAGCAATGCCCCGTACGCATCCGCATAGTCAAAGAAGCCTGGACAGCGTCACAAAACCCCGCCGCCGCCCCACCCAACCCAGCCGACAGAGACACTGAGATGAACGCCCATGTCTAGCTACAACAGACTGGCAGCAACCATACGGATCGTCTCCCACAACGTGAACCGACAACGAACAGCACTCGATGCGCTGCTGAATAGCGCAGATAACACAGCCGACATAATCCTAATACAAGAAATTCACATTACCGACATAACATACGCCACCACACACCCATCTTTCACACTGGTCTTGCCACCGCGTGGAGATAGAACCACCAACAGAACGGCCGCCTATGTGACCAGGACAAACCCATACCTCAGGGTTTCTCAGCGCACCGATACATGCGCGGATCCTGACCTCCAGGTCCTTGAGGTAGGCACCGACTTAATTCCTTCTTTCTTTCTTTTTAATATATACAACGAAAAACACCCCGAAAGCAATATTTATACCATCCCGAGAGCCCTCACCCCCCTCCCCCTCCCCCGCAGGTGCATCATCACAGGTGACCTCAACGCTCACCATGCCCTGTGGAACTCCTCCACACGTTCCCCCACCCGCGCCACCGAAATAGTTGACCTCATCGAACAACGAGACTGGACCCTCGTGTCCGTCCCTGACATTCCCACCTACTACTACAACCAAGGCCGCAGTTCTTCCGTCCTCGACCTGACCCTAGCATCGCCCCACATGGCAAAGGAAACAATCAACTGGGCGATTGACGACGACAACGCTACGGGATCTGACCATGAAGTCATACGTTTCGAAGTGCACACAACCCACCCAGACGCTGAAACAACCCCCCCAACAAACCGACTGAACTGGAAAAAGACGGATTGGGAGCTCTTCGCCGAAACCCTCCGTGCCTCGTGCTTAGCCCTCACACCATCATGGACAAATACCGCAACCACCCTACCACAGACAACCTCGATGCGTGGGCGGAGTCAATACGTGATGCCATCCTTAATGCCGCGACTACGTCCACCCCCGTACTACAAGTGACCCCACAATCGAAAAGATGGTGGACCGCAGAAGTCACCGAGGCAAGGAAAAAGATGACCAAAGCAAGACGTAAGTGGAAACGCAAACGTGACGATAGATCCCACCTAAACTACAAACAACACCGAAACGAATACCACAGGACCATTCGAACGGCGAAAGATGCGAAGTGGAAGGAATATCTTTCCCAAGCCGAAGGACCCGATGTGTGGCAGGCGTTTAGGTACACCAACCCTCGGCGTGCTCAGCTAACACCAAACCTCCGCGCAATGATAAACGGCCAAGAAACAATCTGCAGCTCCTTCGACGCAAAGGTAGAGGCCTTCCAAAAGTTGTTTCCCCCGCCGCCGCCACCACCGCCTCCGTCCGTCCTTCCCCCGCGCCGCGAGTTGCAGTGGACAACCTTTACACCGACAGATGTAGAAACAGCGATATTCTCCTCCTCGCCGAAGAAGGCGCCCGGACCCGATGGGCTCACATTCGCCTGCCTACGCCAAGCATACCTTGCCATCCCCGAACACATGAACAACCTCTACGCCACATTAGGGACGGTAGGCTACCATCCGCGATGCTGGCGCCAGGCCAACACAGTCATTATCGCCAAACCTAACAAGCCGGATTACAGCAATCCAAAGGCATACCGTCCGATTGCGCTCCTAAACTGCCTTGGGAAGACCCTCGAAAAACTAATGGCCACTCGCCTAGGCACGATGGCAGACTCTCACGACTTACTACATAGAGACCAAATAGGTGGACGCCCGCAGATATCAGCAATTGACGCGGCGATGGCGCTGGTGCACGACGTTGAGATTGGGAAATCTCACGGAATGCTAACCTCTGCCCTCTTCCTCGATGTTCGTGGAGCGTTCGACAACGTCTCTGCTGACCGCCTCCAACAAACATTACGACAGCTTGGGTGCCCGCGACCAGTAGTATCGTGGTGCCAGTCTTTCCTCGCAGATCGCACGATCGCTCTAGCGTTCGATGGGCGAACTGACACGCAACGCCCAGTGCAAACAGGCATCCCACAAGGTTCCCCTGCATCCCCCATACTTTCTTATTATACCTCCGCCCATTATTCGACGAACTAGCGCAGGTACACCCGTACGCCTGGACACCTAGCTACATTGACGACGTAGCGATCGTCGTCCAGGGACGCACCAGAAAAGCGAACGCCCGCGCACTTGAGAACATCACGACAACAGCCTTTCGGTGGGCCGACGCAAACGCCGTTGCATTTGACGATGCCAAGTCAGAGCTCCTGCATTTCCACTGGGCACGCACCGATAGCATCACTGAGGAGGAAAAAGTTAAGTTACCAAACGGTACAGTTATCACACCGGGAACACAAGGAGGAGAGAAGGATGTTGTGAGGTGGATAGGCCTGGATTTAGATAGGAAACTTAACTTTAGAAAACATGTAGCTCGACGAGTAACCGCCGCGCAAAGAACTCTGAACGCACTGTGTAGGTTAGCACGGTACGAAACAGGTCTGTCCCCCGCTGCTACAAGACTAATCTACCAGGCGTGTGTCCAGTCGAGACCTGGCCCTCCACAATGAATCCGCACTCCCCCCCGTCACAATACGTCTTGACAACCGCCAGCGGAAATACGCCCTGCGCACCCTCACTCTACCCGCTTCGCATCCTATCATCACACGCTGCCCCGTCTCGTTTCCCGCCCCGAGTATCGAGGATGCCTCCATCAACCCGGACACCGAGTACGACCACCCGTGGCACGTCCCAGGACAAGCCCCGTCCCGCCTCCTGCACGTCATCAGCACCCTCTCCCCGTGGGTCCAACCAAACGCCGAAATCGAGAACACAACCCAAAACATCCCCAATGACGACCTCGCCCCTACATTAACGATCGACATCTCCTCCTCCCCGAAGGCTGCAGCTGCCGACGACCACCTCCTCCTCCTCCACGCCCTTCGCCAACGATCGGATACTATCCTACTGTACACGGACGGCTCTCAACTTGACGGCATAACAGGCGCAGGATACACCATCCCCCACGGGCTGCCACGACCTGTCGACTCCATAGTGCCCATGGGCGACAGAACAGAAGTCTTCGATGCGGAAGTTATGGCCATCCACGAAGGACTCCGGACATGCCTGACACATATTCGACGCAACGACCTATACGACAAACACATCCACGTTTTTACCGACAACCAAGCCGCGATACGCCGAGCCTCTCACCTCCGTCGAGGCCCCGGCCAGGAGCTCGCCTGGGCCATCCACAACACCGCTCACGACCTTCACACTTACGGTACCTCAATTACCATCCGCTGGGTCCCAGGACACACTAGCGTCCCCGGAAACGAAACCGCCGACGAACTGGCCCGACAGGCGACAACAGTACCACCACGCCGACAAATACCGATATCCCTCACTTGGCTGCGCCGCCGCGCTCGAGAGAGGTACACCGAAGACTGGGCTACCTGGTTCACCTCTTTCCCCCGACCGCGCACGTACGCCGCCACACACCGCCGCAAAATGGACACTGCGTACACCGAAAACCCCCGCTGGATATCAACTGCAATCCTGGGTCTTCGCACCGGCCACAGGTACTTCCTCAACTGCTGGGCCCACCCTCCATCCGACGCATACCCCTCCCGCAGCTGCAGCTGCCCAATCCATCCACCGCAGACGCCTCGACACCTCCTCCTGAGCTGCCCCGACTTCCAGGCCGCTCGCTCCACACTCAGGAAGGACCTCAAACTCAGACAACACTCCCGGATCAACCTAAACACCATTCTGGACACCCCCTCCGGCACCAAGGCTCTTTCCACCTTTATCTCTGCAACCAAGGTTGCTACCTCGACCTGGGCACACTCCCGGCTAGAGAAGCCTCGCAGAAGGGGATAGACCCGTACCGCTGACTACACTGACCGCAGTACCTTAGGAACTTTCGCGCGCGCTGATTTTGCAGTGCTTTCTTACTTAGGATTTCTGTTTTGTAAAAAAAAAAAAAAAAAGGGACAAGCAAAAAGGGGAAGGTAGAAGAGGGATAGGCGGAGAGAAAGGGATCGGGCACGCGGTGACGGGATCGGGCTGGGGTCGTTGCTTGGGTCTGCTTGGGGTTCGGGTGTTTTGAGTTTTCTTTTCTTTGTCTTTCAATTGTTTGTCTTACGGGTTGGAGTTGTTTTATGGTACGGCGGGTGAGAAGGGAACGGATGGTGGAATGGTGCACAGGAAGGGAGATGACGGGGACGGCAGGCGAGAGAGGGCAGACGAGTTTCTTTTGTACTTTCCTTTGTTTGGGTGCGACAATGTTTTTCTTATGTTCGAAGGGCGGGAGGAGTGCGAGGCGTTGCGAAAGGAGAGAGAGGGGCGCGGGGAAGGGGCAGAGGAGGACGACGGGAGTTTTCTTTTTCTTTTGTACGCGGAGGAAACAAAGGCGGTAAAATGGCTAAACATGGGAAGGGGAAGGGAGGAGGAAAGGGAGGAGCCCGGCGAGGCGGCCTCTGTGCAAGCAGGGCACTTGGAACATCAGACGCGCTTGGACAAGAAACCCCCGTAGTAACAGTGGGGACAGACCCCACAACCACAACGATCAAGAGGAGGAGACTGGTAGAGGTGGAGACTGGGTTTTTGCTTTTACATTTCTTTCTTCTTCTCTTTTGTATTTATCTGTCCCGTGTCATAACCTTCGGGTTGCAAACAAGTAATGAGAGAACAAACGAACAAACAAGCAGAAAGCGAAGGAGACGACACCTACGGCAGCGACACCCAGCAAGACCCCTAAAACAAAGAATGGTGGCCGGGGAAAGAATACCCACCAACCCGGAACGACAACCTCCTCTGCAAAGAAGACTTGGGCAGAAGTCGTCAAGAGCGGAGGCATCAACGTCCAGATTGTGCTTGGGAATGGCAATCTTGGACTGACAACACCACCGACGAGAAGCGGAGAGAGGCGAGGGGGAGCAGCGAGAAGGATGAGGAAGAAGGAAGGAGAAGGGGAGAGAGGGGAGGAGAAGAGGGGCAGGGCGGGCCCGGGTGTCTCAAAGGGCAAAGAGTCAGGAGACACCGGCGGAGGAGGTGAGAGAGGAGAGGAGAGTGGGGGCACGGGTGGCCCGGCGGATGTTTAACTTTGCTTTGGTTTCGTTTTTGCTTTGTGGAGGAAATAAAGGAGGAAAAATGGTTAAAAATGGGAGGGGAAGGGAGGAGGAAAGGGAGGAGCCCGGCGAGGCGGCCTCTGTGCAAGCAGGGCACTGGAACAGCAGACGCGCTTGGACAAGAAACCCCCGTAGTAACAGTGGGGACAGACCCCACAACCACAACGATCAAGAGGAGGAGACTGGTAGAGGTGGAGACTGGGTTTTTGCTTTTACATTTCTTTCTTCTTCTCTTTTGTATTTATCTGTCCGTTGTCATAACCTTCGGGTTGCAAACAAGTAATGAGAGAACAAACAAACAAACAAACCCCCCACCACCTCCCCCGCCCCCCCCCATCCACCCTCCCCTGTCGCAGAGAGATAGCGTGGGCGACCTTCTCGCCGTTGGAGGTCAAACAAGCCATCTTTACCTCTTCCCCCTCGAAAGCCCCAGGACCCGACGGGATAACCTTTGGTTGTCTCCGCCAAGTGTATCTCGCCGTCCCCACATACCTAACCAATCTATACTCGACGCTGGGCACTGTAGGGTACCATCCCCGCGGGTGGAGACAGGCCACGACGGTAATTATACCAAAACCTAACAAACCCGACTACGCAAATCCAAAGGCGTACCGCCCAATCGCCCTGCTGAACTGCCTTGGAAAAACGTTAGAAAAATTAATGGCGACTCGGCTCGGACAACTCGCGGAGACCCGGGAACTGTTACAACCAGACCAAATAGGAGGCCGCCCGCAGCGATCCGCCATCGACGCCGCAATGGCACTCGTCCACGACATCGAAATGGGTAAGCAACAGAAACTTATCACCACAGCACTTTTCCTAGACGTACGCGGAGCTTTCGACAATGTCTCCGCCGACCGCCTTCAGGAGACACTACACCAGCTAGGCTGCCCCCGACAAATCCGAACATGGTGCGAAACCTTCCTCGCCGAAAGGACGACCGCTCTATCCTTCGACGGACAAACAGATCGCCAACGCCCAATTAAAACGGGAATCCCCCAGGGTTCCCCAGCATCACCGATCCTGTTCCTCCTGTACTTAAGACCGCTCTTCGACGCACTAATGCAGGAACACCCGTTCGCGTGGACCCCCAGTTACATGGATGACGTCGCAATCGTCGTACAGAGTCGAACCCGGAAAGAAAAGGCACGCCTCCTGGAAAAAGTCACCAAAACAGCATTCACTTGGGCAGCTTCCAACGCTGTGGCCTTTGACGACTCAAAGACGGAACTCCTCTATCTCCACTGGGCGAGGTCAGATACAATCACAGACAATGAAAAAGTAAAACTACCAAACGGTACGATAGTGAGCCCTGGGACCCAGGGAGGAGAAAAAGATGTTGTACGATGGATTGGTATGTACCTAGACAGACGCCTTAACTTTAAAGCACATGTACGTAGAAAAACAGCCGCCGCACAAAGAACGCTCAACGCGCTATGCCGATTAGCAAGATATGAAACTGGTCTGTCTCCCCTCGCGACCCGACTAATTTTCCAGGCATGCGTCCAAACCCGTGCGGACTTTGGCGCGGAGATATGGTGGACGCGACAGAGAGACCTTGCCTCGAAACTACAAACCCAACAAAATTCAGCCCTACGCCGGATACTCAACGCCTTTAACTCGACTCCCACACTGGCGCTCCATAACGAGACCGCGCTACCTCCGGTACCGATACGCCTGGACCACAAGCAACGCCAATATGCACTTCGCGTCCTCACTTCCCCTCCGACACATCCGATCGCACGCCGGTGTCCCACATCCTTCCCCATACCGAGCTTACAATCCGCCGCTATTGAGATCGCAAACGAGTACGACCACCCGTGGCACAACACCACACGACAGCCCACGCGCCTCCTCAGCGCTCTACACTCTCTCTCGCCTTGGCTCCCTCTCAACGCACCGGTCAAAGACACCTCCCTGCCCGTTCCGCTCGACGCCGACGAAAACCTCTTAACCGTCGACATCCCCACAGCCCCGAAACCCGAGACAGCGCACGCCCACCTCCTACTCCTCGACAACCTCAGATGACGCCGCAATGTCATCATCGCCTACACGGACGGGTCGCAGACCGTGTCTGGCACCGGCGCCGGATACACCATCACCATTGGACTACCCACCACCATTAACGCCATCGTACCTATGGGAGACACAGCTGAAGTCTTCGATGCAGAGGTGCGCGCAATTCAAGAATGCCTCTTAACGTGCTTGAAATACATCGCTCGCCTCAACCTCCACAACCGTCGACTGCACATCTTTAGCGACAACAAAGCTGCGCTCCAACGTGCCTCACACCTCCGACGCGGCCCCGGCCAGGAAATAGCCCACACTATACATGAGACAGCCGAAGCCCTACTACAACACGACGTCACAGTCACCCTCCACTGGATCCCCGGTCACTCCGACATACCCGGCAGCGATGCCGCAGACCGCCTGGCTCAACAAGCCACCGAATCCCTCCCCCGTGCGAATCTACCCATTACACTCACCCGGCTACGCAAGAAAGCACGCGAGAAGACCGTCGCCGAGTGGACACACTGGTACTCCTCCTCCGATCGACCACACACATACTCTGCCCCGCACCGGAGACGCATGGATCCCATCTACGTCGACAACCCCCGGTGGCTCTCTACCGCGATCCTTGGTCTCCGTACAGGACACGGATACTTCCTGGACTACCTGGCACACCCGCCGACAGACTCCTACCCATCGCGACATTGTAGCTGCCCGCTACACCCCCCTCAGACCCCTCGGCACCTGCTCCTCAGCTGCCCAGATCAGCGGGATGCCCGAACAACACTTCGACAGGATCTCAAACTCCACAGGAATTCCCGGATCAATTTGGACAACATCCTCTACACCCCCTCCGGCACAAAGGCTCGCTCTTCGTTTATCTCCGCGACAAAGGTCGCTACTTCCGTATGGGCTCATGCCAGGTTAAGTAGGACTCGCAGGCGAGACCACCCCCGTTTCATTGACAGCTAATAAGCAGTACCGCTTGACTTCTCCGTGCGTTATAGATTCGTCGTTCTCTTTTGACATCATGTATTCCTTCTTATTTTCTTTGCTTTTCTGTTTCCTTTGTTATGGCGGGTGGAGTTGGATGGGAGAAGACAGTGAAGGAGAAGGGACCGGGGTAGGAAGGGGGGACGGGATTGCGCGACGAGAGTTTTTCCTTTGATTATTTCCTTTCTTTTGTTTTGTTTTTAAGGGCGGAAGGGGTATACGGGATTGCACGAGGAGAGAGAGGCGCGATGGGAAGGGGCAGAGTGGGCCGGCGGAGGTTATCTTTTTCTTTTTGCTCGTGGAGGAAATAAAGGCGGGAAAAACGGCTAAAACATGGGAGGGGAAGGGTGGAGGAAAGAGAGGACACCCGGCGCGGTGGCCTCTGTGCGAACAGGGCACTGGAACAGCAGACGCGGTTGGACAACAGGATCAACGAAGTAATAGTGGGGACAGGACCACAAAATCACAGCCTAAGGGAGGATCAGCGGAGGTAGAGACGGGACTTTGTTTTGTTTTTGCTTTTGACTTTCCATGTACTATAAACCTGTACCCTCGTCATAACCAATAAGGTTGCATACGAGTAATGAATAAACAAACAAACAAACGTCTGGTCCTTCCGCTTGAGCCAGGTATTCCTTCCACTTTGCGTCCTTTGCATGTCGTATTGTGCGATGGTAGGCGTTTCGTAGTTGTTTGTACGCAGTGTGGTAGTCGTCGGTCCTGGTGCGTTTCCATTGACGGCGAGCCAGGGTCATTTGTTTCCGGGCGGCTGCTACCTCCGGGGTCCACCATTTCTTTGATCGGGGGGTCATCTGTAGGATGGGGGTGGAGGTTTTGGCCGCTTGTACAATGTTGTCGCTGAGGGTGTTGGCCCACTCGTCTAGGTTCTCTGGGGTGGGGTTGGCGTGGTACCGAGCGCAGAGCTCTGTGGCGTTGTCGCAGGAGGCGCGGAGGGTGGTCGCAAAGAGGTCCCAGTCGGTTTTCTTCCAGTTTAGGCGCTGCGTTGGGAGGGTGGCTTCTGAATCCGGGTGTGTTGTTTGCACTTCGAAGCGGAGCACTTCGTGGTCGGATCCCGTTGCTATATCGTCGTCGACCGCCCAGTTAACGACTTTGTCCGCCATGTGGGGCGACGACAGTCTCAAGTCGAGCACGGAAGAGCTCCGTCCTTGGTTGTAGAAGTGGGTAGGAACATCCGGGACTGAGATTAGGGCCCAGTTCTGCTGCTCTATTAGGTCCACGAGCTCGGAGGCTGGCTTCGGGGAACGTGTTGTGGAGTTCCACAGGGCATGGTGAGCGTTGAGGTCACCGGTGATTATGCACCTGCGGGGGAGGGAGAGAGGTGTAAAGGCGCGGGGGAGGGTGTATAGTTGGGTATCAGGGTGTCGTTCATTATAGATATTTAACAGAAAGAAAGCGGGGATAAGGTCTGTGCCCACCTCGAGGACTTGCAGATCAGGGTCGGCGCATACATCGGTGCGCTGGGATACCCGGAGGTATGGGTTGGTTTTAGTCACGTAGGCTGCTGTCCTGTTGGTGTCCCTTCCTCCCCGCGGCGGTAATACCAGCGTGAAACAGGGGTGAGTTATGGCGTATGTAGGGTCAGTAGTATTTATTTCTTGTAGCAGAATAATGTCTGCTGAGTCACAGGCGCTGTTCAAAAGCGCGTCAAGTGCCGTTCGCTGGCGGTTCATGTTGTGAGAGATGATCCGGACGGTTTCTGCCAATGCATTGTAATTATACATGGGCGACCATCTCTGTGTCCTTGTCGCTGGGCTTTGTGGTGGCGGGGGCGGTTTGCTGTGAGGCTGCCCATGCTTCGCGAAGGATGCGGATTCGGGTTGGGCATTGTTTGCTGAACCCGGGGTGGTCGTGCGCATTGAGGCCTTCGTCTACACGGTTTTTACACTGATATCGGGTGTGTTCGCAGCTTTTACCTTTTTTCTGGGGGCATTCAGTGCATGTGTGGGCGTCCGGGGGTGGTCCTGGCCGCAGAGGGCGCATACTGGTCCTCGATCTCCTGTGCAGTTGGAGTGGTGGTGGCCGAAGAGCAGGCACCGCCGACACTGGTCAGTCTTTCTCGCGGAGTGGAATTCGGTGATTCTTCGGGGTTCAAAGAGTACCATGACCTTTCTGTGCTTCAGAAGTGCCAGCTCTTCGGGTGTTTTCACCGCGATTACCACACTCCATGCGCTCTTACCTGCACGTTTCTCCGGACTGGTCATGTAGCGGGGAGGTTGCATCAGGGTCACAGGGCTGTTGTTGCGTTCGATTTCTTCCTGGAGGAGGCGCATGCCCTCAGGGGTGTCTGGGTATAGGTCTGTGGGGATGCCGTGAACTGCGAGTTTGTACCAATGTTCGTTCAGGCGGGGTTCGGATAGGGAGGTGTGGACTGTCTGCGTGGCTGTCTGTATCGTGACTAAGTTCTCTATCAGCTCTGCCTCAGTTGTGTTGTCCGACATGGTTAGCATAAGGTTCCCGTTCGAGGTTTGTCTTATCGTAGCTACCCCCATGTGGGGTGGAGCCCGGGACTTAGCCAACGCGGTGTTGATGGCGATTCCTACGTTAACCCTGGTGTTCACGTTGAGGTCAGAGGGGTTGGTGCACGGTACGATGATGGACTGGGGGCGCGGTCGGGTTGGTCGTTGGGTTGGGCGTGTAGTCGGGGTTCGTCGAGGGGCGTGGTCGGAGGAGAGGAGGTCGCCTGCTGCGTTTCCGCTGGTCCATGGTGCTGCTGGTTTGCTCGTTGCTGGTGGGTTCTGACGACGGGGGGTGGTGGTGGACGGTAGGGGGATGTCATGGTGTCGGAGGGTGGCTTCCAGCATTTGGCAGCGCTCCTTGAACTGCTGGAGTTCGTCGGGAGGTTGCGGGGCAGTGGTTGTCGGTCCGGGGTGGGGTTGTTGCTGGGGTTGTTGCAGTGAAAGTTGGTTGGGTTTGGTGATTTTGTCGATTCGTCTGTTGAGAGTGTCGATGGATTGTACTATAGGGCGAAGGGCGTCGTTGGTGGTTTTCGAGATCATGGTGGCGATGGTGGCGAGGAATTCGTCGCTTGGCTGGAGTGTTGATTGGTATTCCTCTTCGTCGTCAAGGTCGGTGTCGGAGTCGATGTCAATGGGGTCTGGTAGGGTGGGGGTATCGTCGAGGTTGCGTATATCGGGGTTGTTATCGAGGTGAGCAATGGCGGCGCGTTTCATGTCCCCGGCAGTGTGTCGGAGGATGTGGATGTCGGATTTGGAGACTCTGCTGAGGCGGGCGGTGTTGCAGGTGGAAGAGGAGGTAGTCTTTCTGCGGGAGGGGGCGATGGTGGAGGATGTGCCTGCATGAGGGGCGTCTGCGCGGGCGAGGGAGTCGGTGGACATCGCAGAGGTGGGGTCGATGGTTATGATTTGGTGTCTTGGGGTTGTCGGGATTTGGGAGGCAGGGCTGCAGGTGTTAACTGGTACCTGCATAAGCGAGGGGTTCGGCGGGAGGGGCGAATGAGCGTCCATTGCTAAATCGGGATCTCCGTAAGCGAAGGCTACGGGTCACGTGAGAGGCTCTGGTTAAGCGAGAGAAAATTTTCGCGAAGAGAGGGGGTCCGAAAAGGGGGAAAATTTTGGGGTCCACCACAACCAGTGCTGCTGGTGAAAGGGGAATTTGGGGAGGGGGGGAATTCGGTATGCCGAGAGCGAATATGGGGTTTGTATGATGATCGGAGGGCGGGTGGTGGGGCGGCGTTGATGGAAAGGCCCGTTGACCGGTCCGGAGGTCCCAGAATCGCGTTTTTCCGCTGAAACTCAACGGTAAATGGGAATTCGGGCCTGGAAATCAGGATTCGGGGTAAACTGAGTGCGATAATGCGATTTCCGTCGGCAGAGCCGGGAAATTTGAGGTTGTTGTCGAAAATGCAGGGGGGGGGTCAGCGGTTGCTGTGTGGTGTGCGGACACCTTATGCTAACCATGTAGGAGAGTACCACCGAGAAAGAGCTCACCGAAAACCTAGCAACGATACAGACCGCCACGAAGACAATCCACTCCTCCTTGTCCGAACCGCACCTGCACGAACACTAATACAAACTTGCCGTTCACGGCGTCCCCACCAACATATACCCGGACACCCCTGAGGGTATGTGCCTCCACCAGAACCAGATCGAAAGAAACAACAACCCGGTACACCTCACGCAACCCCCCCACTACATGACCAGCGCACAGAAACGCGAAGGGAAGAGTGCATCAAGCGTAGTTATCACAGTGAGAACAACCGAAGAGCTGGCACCCCTAAAACCATGAAAGGTCCTGATACTCTTGGCATCCCGCAGAGACACCGACTTCCACTCCGCGAGAAAGACCGACCAGTGTCGGCGGTGCCTGTTATTCGGCCATCACCACTTGACCTGCACTGAAGAACAAGCACCCGCATGCGCCCTCTGCAGCCAGAATCACTCCACCGATGGCCACACCCGCCCTGAGTGCACGCAAAGGAAAGGTAAGCGCTGCGAACATGCTGAGTACAGGTGCAAGAACTGTTTGTTTGTTTGTTTGTTCTCTCATTACTTGTTTGCAACCCGAAGGTTATGACAAGGGACAGATAAATACAAAAGAGAAGAAGAAAGAAATGTAAAAGCAAAAACCCAGTCTCCACCTCTACCAGTCTCCTCCTCTTGATCGTTGTGGTTGTGGGGTCTGTCCCCACTGTTACTACGGGGGTTTCTTGTCCAAGCGCGTCTGATGTTCCAAGTGCCCTGCTTGCACAGAGGCCGCCTCGCCGGGCTCCTCCCTTTCCTCCTCCCTTCCCCTTCCCATGTTTAGCCATTTTTCCGCCTTTATTTCCTCCACAAAGCAAAAACAAAACCAAAGCAAAGTTAAACAGCCGCCGGGCCACCCGTGCCCCCACTTTCCTCTCCTCTCTCCCCTCCTCCGCCGGTGTCTCCTGACTCTTTGCCCTTCGAGACACCCGGGCCCGCCCTGCCCCTCTTCTCCTCCCCTCTCTCCCCTTCTCCTTCCTTCTTCCTCAGCCTTCTTGCTGCTCCCCCTCGCCACTCTCCCCTTCTTGTCGGTGGTGTTGTTAGTCCAAGATTGCCATTCCCAAGCACAATCTGGACGTTGATGCCTCCGCTCTTGACTACTTCTGCCCAAGTCTTCTTTGCAGAGGAGGTTGTCGTTCTGGGTTGGTGGGTATTCTTTCCCCCGCCACCATTCTTTGTTGTAGGGGTCTTGCTGTGTGGCGCTGCCGTAGGTGTCGTCTCCTTCGCTTTCTGCTTGTTCCTCTGTGTAGCCTTCGCCTCCACAGTCTTCCATCCGGTCGTCTCAGCAGGGGCAGTGCTTGGGGCGTCGGGTAGAGGTGTGTCCTGAGCAGATGAACTGTCAGGGTGAGGTTCCGGTGTCGCTTCGGTCGACGTGATCGCGAGGAGAGGTAGGGGGGATATAGGCTTGAGGGCATCAAGCTTGTCCTGGGCGGCGGTAGTCGCATGTTTCGAGTGCATCAGGCTTCGCACCGGTGATGCCGCTCTCGGTTTGTGGTTCACCGGTCTTCTGTTTGTCGGTGAGGTGGGTTCGGGGTTCTGGTCACTTCCCCTTCGCTTTCTCTTGCCAGGAGGGTTGCGAACAGCGTCCAGGACATCCTGAATGTCATGTTGGACGACGGACAGTTGCATAGTCATCTCTTCCATCGCTGAGGAAGAGGCCGTAAGGTTCGGTGAGGGGGGCGCCGAAATGACTTGTTGCTGTTCGTCGATTTTCTTCGTCAGGGCGTCCACAGCAGCCTTGAGAGCTGCTGTTTCTTTCTGTGTAGAGTTGTATGGTGCGCGCAGCTTCGTGTTTTCGTCCAGCAGAATGCTGAATTTCGACATCATGACGTCGAATCTGTGGCGCATCTCATCGCTGTTGTTGCGTATGGTGTCATCGAGGGTATGGAAGCGTCGCTGTGTGTCCCGGTGGGTCTGTTGTATCCCCAGGAAGCTTGCTCCTGTGAACAGCGGTTCATTTTCACAGAACAGGGCGCTCAAGCTGCTATCGTTGTCGTCTTTTTCGATAGCGTCTCGCATAGCAAAGACCAGATCGCGGCGAGATTCCCTGAATCGGTTGTGCTCAGGTGTCGCTTGCTGCTGGTGTGTTGAAGCCGAAGGAACCGGTGATCCTGCCAAGACCACGCTCTGGAAGGGCTTTCCAGCGAAGTTTCCATCAACTTCATCAACTTTTCCATCTCTTCCGTCAAAAGTAGGAGTAGATCCATCATGAGGAAGGTCGGCTAGAACATTGTACGCGTTTTCGGACCGTTTCGATCGTTGGGCGTTGTTCTGTCGTTGTTTTGGCGACATTTCGTGAGGTGGGGTAAGCCAAAACTCGTGAAAACTCTGATTTTGCGACAAAAGTCAACAAAAACAACGTAAAATTCCCTGAAAATTCAGAGAATAACGTAACAGAGTGCTGCGAATCCGAATCCGATGAGATAACCGGGGGTTTCGGTGCTCGTTGTTGAGAATGCAGGGGGGGGGGTCGCCGTTGCCGTGTGGTGTGTACCAGAATTGAGTTGGGATGGTGCAAGAACTGTGTCAGCGAGGGCCTGAGCGAATCCGATCACCCCGGATCCAGCAAAGATTGCCCCACCAGAGTCCGCATCCTTCGCAAAGCTTGGGCAGCTTGTCAGCAAACCGCTCCGACCACCACAAACCCCCGCGGCAAGGACACCGAGATGGCTGTCCATGTATAATTACAACCCATTGGCATCAACCATCTGGATCATCACCCACAACATGAATTGCCGAAAGACGGCACTGGACGCGCTCCTGAACAGCGTTTGTGACTTGACTGACTCATACTACCACAAGAAATAAACCTCACTGACCCAACCTACGCCATCACCCACCCCCCCTTCACGCAGGTATTACCACGACGAGGAGGAAGGGAAACCAACAGAACAGCAGCCTACGTAACCAAAACCCACCCATTCCTCCGGGTCTCCCAGCGTACCGACGTCTGCCCTGACCCCGATCTGCAAGTCCTTGAGGTGGGCAGAGATCTCATCCTCGCATTCTTTCCAATAAACATCTACAATAAACGCCACGCCCACACCCAAGTACATACACGGCAACGGCGACCCCCCCCCCTGCATTCTCAACAACGAGCACCGACACCCCCGGTTTTCTCATCGGATTCGGATTCGCAGCACTCTATTACGTTATTCTCTGAATTTTCAGGGAATTCTACGTTGTTTTTGTTGACTTTTGTAGCAAAATCAGAGTTTTCACGAGTTTTGGCTTACCCCACCTCACGAAATGTCGCCAAAACAATGACAGAACAACGCCCGACGATCGAAACGGTCCGAAAACGCGTACAATGTTCTAGCCGACCTTCCTCATGATGGATCTACTCCTACCCTGGAGGGAAGAGATGGAAAAGTTGATGAAGTTGATGGAAACTTCGCTGGAAAGCCCTTCCAGAGCGTGGTCTTGGCACGATCACCAGTTCCTTCCGCTTCAACATCGCAGCAACAGGCGACAACTGAACACAGCCGGTTTAGTAACTACCGTCGCATAATGGTATCTGCAGTTAATGAGGCAGTCGCAGTTGACGACAACTATGCCACCCTAGATCAACTGTTTATAGACAACTACGCTGAATTCACTGGAGCCAGCTTCCTGGGGATACAACAGATCCACCAGGACACACAGCGTCGCTTCAATACCCTCGATGACACCATACGCAACAACAGCGATGAGATGCGCCACAGATTCGACGTCATGATGACGAAATTCAACATTCTGACCGGCGAAAACACGAAGCTGCGCGCGGCATACGACTCTACACAGGCAGAAACAGCAGCTCTCAAGGCTGCTGTGGACGCCCTGACGAAGAAAATCAACGAACAGCAACAAGTCATTTCGGCGCCCCCCTCACCGAACCTCACGGCCTCTTCCTCAGCGATGGAAGAGATGACTATGCAACTGTCCGTCGTCCAACATGACATTCAGGATGTCCTGGACGCTGTTCGCAACCCTCCTGGCAAGAGAAAGCGAAGGGGAAGCGACCAGAACACCGAACCCACCTCACCGACAAACAGAAGACCGGTGAACCACAAACCGAGAGCGGCATCACCGGTGCGAAGCCTGATGCACTCGAAACATGCGACTACCGCCGCCCAGGACAAGCTTGATGCCCTCAAGCCTATGTCCCCCCTACCTCTCCTCGCGATCACGTCGACCGAAGCGACACCGGAACCTCACCCTGACAGTCCATCTGCTCAGGACACACCTCTACCCGACGCCCCAAGCACTGCCCCTGCTGAGACCGACGGATGGAAGACTGTGGAGGCAAAGGCTACACAGAGGAAGAAGCAGAAAGCGAAGGAGACGACACCTACGGCAGCGACACCCAGCAAGACCCCTACAACAAAGAATGGTGGCCGGGGAAAGAATACCCACCAACGCAGAACGACAACCTCCTCTGCAAAGAAGACTTGGGCAGAAGTCGTCAAGAGCGGAGGCATCAACGTCCAGATTGTGCTTGGGAATGGCAATCTTGGACTGACAACACCACCGACAAGAAGGGGAGAGAGGCGAGGGGGAGCAGTGAGAAGGCTGAGGAAGAAGGAAGGAGAAGGGGAGAGAGGGGAGGAGAAGAGGGGCAGGGCTGGCCCGGGTGTCTCAAAGGGCAAAGAGCCAGGAGACACCAGCGGAGGAGTTGAGAGAGGAGAGGAGAGTGGGGGCACGGGTGGCCCGGCGGCTGTTTAACTTTGTTATTTATTTATTTATTTATTAACTCATACACGCATCCAACCGTAAGGTTATGGCGGAATCTACAGTAAATACAAAGTTAAGAAACCCGGGTGTCAGGCCAGGCTCTCGCTGGGTATGCCCCAGAGCTTGTCGTTAGGGTGTGGGGTTGTAGACCCCCAAGTCTTGGGGTGCTTTTGTTCGTCAAGCGTCGTCTGTTCCAGGAGCCCTGTACGCTCGGAGGCCACCTCGCCGGGTCGTTCCCCCATTTCCTCCACCCTTCCCCTCCCTTTTTTAACCGTTTTTCCACCTTTATTTCCTCCACAAAGCAAAAACAAACAAGCAAAAAGAAAAGAAAAGAAGATATAACTCCCCCGGGTCAACGCCCCCCCATCGCACCTCTCTCCCCTGTGCCACTACCCTACTCTACGTCCCTCCCCTCGCCCTTCACCACGCTCCTCCCTCTCGGCTCGCCAGCCATCCATCGTCCCACTCCGTCCACTTCTCTCCGCGTCACCATCTCGTACTCGCCTCATTCGTGCTCCTCCCGTCCGTCTCCTCCGCGTCTCTCCTCTCCCTCGACTCCTCGCCTCACTTTCATTCCCGTTTCAAAAAAAAAAAAAAAAAGAGAAAACACAAGACTCCATTCTCCACAACAACCACGCCGCCGCTCTCCCAGTCTCCCGTCTCCACTCTCTCCTCGTCATCGTCCGCTTCCTCCATCTCCCCTCTCCCTCGTCTCTCTCTCCGCTCTCGCCTCCCGCTTCTCCCTTCCTCCGTCCTCCTCCTACTTCTTTTTATTATTATTTTTTTTTTTTTTTTTTTTTAATTATTAGAGGTAACCGCGTGCTCGTCCGTCAGGTCCAGCAGCGTCCCCCAGTCTGTTGTCAGCGTAGCAGATGTGTCCTCCTCAGCGGGGAGTTTACTTAACCTTGCGTGAGCCCACTCCGCAGTCGCTATCTTGGTCTCTGAGATCATAGCGGACAGTGCTTTGGTTCCGGCGGTGGTATGTAAGATTGTCGGTAGTGTGAGGTGTCGTCGTCGTGGGATTTTCAGTGTACGTCGCAGTTCGGTCCGTTGGGAAGTGAAGTAGGGGCACGAGAGAATGAGATGTTTGGGGGATTGCGGAGGGTGAAGGGGGCATGAGCACAAGCGGGAGGGGTATTGGGCGGTGGGGGGATGAGCAAGGCAGTCCAAAAAATAACCGTGTCTGGTTCGCAATCCCAAGATTGCGGTTGATAGTTTGCGTGGTAGGGCCGTGTAGGCATGGTCGAGGCGTCGACGGTGTGGGGCGTCGTATGTTTTAAGTTTCGGCGCGGAGGAGTACCAGGTCGTCCAGTCTTGGATGTATTGATCGTGAATCTGTCGACGTATCCAGGACAGGGAGACCGGTAGCGAAGAGGGGGGAGTTAGGGTGGTTGCAGTTTTGGCGAGGAGGTCAGCTTGGTCATTCCCGGGTATATCGGTATGTCCTGGGACCCAATGTAAGGTGACGGATGTGTCTTTGGAACGGAGGGAGGAGGCGATGTCGTGTATAGCGCGGGCGAGCTCTTGGCCCGGACCATATGTTGTACGGGAGGCGCGGAGGATGGCCGCCTGGTTGTCTGTAAAGACGTGTATCCGGCGGCGTCGGCGGTGGTTGTGGGAGATGATTTTGTGGCACATCTCGAGGCAGTCGTGAATTGCTCGTAGCTCGGCGTCGAACACTTCCGTGGTCGTGCCCATGGGGATGGATTCGTTGACTTGACGGGGGAAACCTGAGGTGATGCAGTATCCGGCGCCTGTTTTTCCTTCGAGTTGGGAGCCGTCTGTATAGGCGATAATGTTGGTTTTGTCGTCACTCAGGTCGCGGATCAGCAAGGGGTGTTCGACGGCGGCTTCGGGTTTGGGGAGGGAGGATATCTTTATTCGTAGGGTTTGTTTGTTTGTTTGTTCTCTCATTACTTGTTTGCAACCCGAAGGTTATGACAAGGGACAGATAAATACAAAAGAGAAGAAGAAAGAAATGTCAAAGCAAAAACCCAGTCTCCACCTCTACCAGTCTCCTCCTCTTGATCGTTGTGGTTGTGGGGTCTGTCCCCACTGTTACTACGGGGGTTTCTTGTCCAAGCGCGTCTGATGTTCCAAGTGCCCTGCTTGCACAGAGGCCGCCTCGCCGGGCTCCTCCCTTTCCTCCTCCCTTCCCCTTCCCATGTTTAGCCATTTTACCGCCTTTGTTTCCTCCGCGTACAAAAGAAAAAGGTAACTCCCGCCGCCCTCCTCTGCCCCTTCCCCGTGCCCCTCTCTCTCCTTTCGCAACGCCTCGCACTCCTCCCGCCCTCCGAACGTAAGAAAAACATCGTCGCACCCAAACAAAGGAAAGTACAAAAGAAACTCGTCTGCCCTCTCTCGCCTGCCGTCCCCTTCATCTCCCTTCCTGTGCACCATTCCACCATCCGTTCCCTTCTCACCCGCCGCACCATAAAACAACTCCAACCCGTAAGACAAACAATTGAAAGACAAAGAAAAGAAAACTCAAAACACCCGAACCCCAAGCAGACCCAAGCAACGACCCCAGCCCGATCCCGTCACCGCGTGCCCGTTCCCTTTCTCTCCGCCCATCCCTCTTCTACCTTCCCCTTTTGCTTGTCCCCTTTTTTTTTTTTTTTTTTTTTTTTTTTTTTTTTTTTTTTTACAAAAAACAGAAATCCTAAGTAAGAAAGCACTGCAAAATCAGCGCGCGCGAAAGTTCCTAAGGTACTGCGGTCAGTGTAGTCAGCGGTAGGGGTCTATCCCCTTCTGCGAGGCTTCTCTAGCCGGGAGTGTGCCCAGGTCGAGGTAGCAACCTTGGTTGCAGAGATAAAGGTGGAGAGAGCCTTGGTGCCGGAGGGGGTGTCCAAAATGGTGTTTAGGTTGATCCGGGAGTGTTGTCTGAGTTTGAGGTCCTTCCTGAGTGTGGAGCGAGCGGCCTGGAATTCGGGGCAGCTCAGGAGGAGGTGTCGAGGCGTCTGCGGTGGATGGATTGGGCAGCTGCAGCTGCGGGAGGGGTATGCGTCGGATGGAGGGTGGGCCAAGCAGTTGAGGAAGTACCCGTGGCCGGTGCGAAGACCCAGGATTGCAGTTGATATCCAGCGGGGGTTTTCGGTGTACGCAGTGTCCATTGTGCGGCGGTGTGTGGCGGTGTACGTGCGCGGTCGGGGGGAAGAGGTGAACCAGGTAGCCCAGTCTTCGGTGTGCCTCTCACGAGCGCGGCGGCGCAGCCAAGTGAGGGATATCGGTATTCGTCGGCGTGGCGGTACTGTTGTCGCCTGTCGGGCCAGTTCGTCGGCGGCTTCGTTTCCGGGGACGCTAGTGTGTCCTGGGACCCAGTGGATGGTAATTGAGGTACCGTAAGCGTGAAGGTCGTGAGCGGTGTTGTGGATGGCCCAGGCGAGCTCCTGGCCGGGGCCTCGACGGAGGTGAGAGGCTCGATGTATCGCGGCTTGGTTGTCGGTAAAAACGTGGATGTGTTTGTCGTATAGGTCGTTGCGTCGAATATGTGTCAGGCATGTCCGGAGTCCTTCGTGGGTGGCCATAACTTCCGCGTCGAAGACTTCTGTTCTGTCGCCCATGGGCACTATGGAGTCGACAGGTCGTGGCAGCCCGTGGGGGATGGTGTATCCTGCGCCTGTTATGCCGTCAAGTTGAGAGCCGTCCGTGTACAGTAGGATAGTATCCGATCGTTGGCGAAGGGCGTGGAGGAGGAGGAGGTGGTCGTCGGCAGCTTCAGCCTTCGGGGAGGAGGAGATGTCGATCGTTAATGTAGGGGCGAGGTCGTCGTCGGGGATGTTTTGGGAGGTGTTCTCGATTTCGGCGTTTGGTTGGACCCACGGGGAGAGGGTGCTGATGACGTGCAGGAGGCGGGACGGGGCTTGTCCTGGGACGTGCCACGGGTGGTCGTACTCGGTGTCCGGGTTGATGGAGGCATCCTCGATACTCGGGGCGGGAAACGAGACGGGGCAGCGTGTGATGATAGGATGCGAAGCGGGTAGAGTGAGGGTGCGCAGGGCGTATTTCCGCTGGCGGTTGTCAAGACGTATTGTGACGGGGGGGGAGTGCGGATTCATTGTGGAGGGCCAGGATCGGAGTAGAGGTGAAAGCGTTGAGAATCCTGCGGAGGGCGGTGTTCTGTTGATTCTGGAGGGTGCGGGCAAGGTCTTTTTGTTGGTTCCACCATATCTCTGCGCCGTAGTCTGCTCTCGACTGGACACACGCCTGGTAGATTAGTCTTGTAGCAGCGGGGGACAGACCTGTTTCGTACCGTGCTAACCTACACAGTGCGTTCAGAGTTCTTTGCGCGGCGGTTACTCGTCTAGCTACATGTTTTCTAAAGTTAAGTTTCCTATCTAAATACAGGCCTATCCACCTCACAACATCCTTCTCTCCTCCTTGTGTTCCCGGTGTGATAACTGTACCGTTTGGTAACTTAACTTTTTCCTCCTCAGTGATGCTGTCGGTGCGTGCCCAGTGGAAATGCAGGAGCTCTGACTTGGCATCGTCAAATGCAACGGCGTTTGCGTCGGCCCACCGAAAGGCTGTTGTCGTAATGTTCTCAAGTGCGCGGGCGTTCGCTTTTCTGGTGCGTCCCTGGACGACGATCGCTACGTCGTCAATGTAGCTAGGTGTCCAGGCGTACGGGTGTGTCTGCGCTAGTTCGTCGAATAATGGGCGGAGGTATAATAAGAAAAGTATGGGGGATGCAGGGGAACCTTGTGGGATGCCTGTTTGCACTGGGCGTTGCGTGTCAGTTCGCCCATCGAACGCCAGAGCGATCGTGCGATCTGCGAGGAAAGACTGGCACCACGATACTACTGGTCGCGGGCACCCAAGCTGTCGTAATGTTTGTTGGAGGCGTTCAGCAGAGACGTTGTCGAACGCTCCACGAACATCGAGGAAGAGGGCAGAGGTTAGCATTCCGTGAGATTTCCCAATCTCGACGTCGTGCACCAGCGCCATCGCCGCGTCAATTGCTGATCTCTGCGGGCGTCCACCTATTTGGTCCCAATGTAGTAAGTCGTGAGAGTCTGCCATCGTGCCTAGGCGAGTGGCCATTAGTTTTTCGAGGGTCTTCCCAAGGCAGTTTAGGAGCGCAATCGGACGGTATGCCTTTGGATTGCTGTAATCCGGCTTGTTAGGTTTGGCGATAATGACTGTGGTGGCCTGGCGCCAGCATCGCGGATGGTAGCCTACCGTCCCTAATGTGGCGTAGAGGTTGTTCATGTGTTCGGGGATGGCACGGTATGCTTGGCGCAGGCAGGCGAATGTGAGCCCATCGGGTCCGGGCGCCTTCTTCGGCGAGGAGGAGAATACCGCTGTTTCTACCTCTGTCGGTGTAAAGGTTGTCCACTGCAACTCGCGGCGCGGGGGGAGGACGGACGGAGGCGGTGGTGGCGGCGGCGGGGGGAAACAACTTCTGGAAGGCCTCTACCTTTGCGTCGAAGGAGCTGCAGATTGTTTCTTGGCCGTTTATCATTGCGCGGAGGTTTGGTGTTAGCTGAGCACGCCGAGGGTTGGTGTACCTAAACGCCTGCCACACATCGGGTCCTTCGGCTTGGGAAAGATATTCCTTCCACTTTGCATCTTTCGCCGTTCGAATGGTCCTGTGGTATTCGTTTCGGTGTTGTTTGTAGTTTAGGTGGGATCTATCGTCACGTTTGCGTTTCCACTTACGTCTTGCTTTGGTCATCTGTTTCCTTGCCTCGGTGACTTCTGCGGTCCACCATCTTTTCGATTGTGGGGTCACTTGTAGTACGGGGGTGGACTTAGTCGCGGCATTAAGGATGGCATCACGTATTGACTCCGCCCACGCATCGAGGTTGTCTGTGGTAGGGTGGTTGCGGTATTGTGTCCATGATGGTGTGAGGGCTAAGCACGAGGCACGGAGGGTTTCGGCGAAGAGCTCCCAATCCGTCTTTTTCCAGTTCAGTCGGTTTGTTGGGGGGGTTGTTTCAGCGTCTGGGTGGGTTGTGTGCACTTCGAAACGTATGACTTCATGGTCAGATCCTGTAGCGTTGTCGTCGTCAATTGCCCAGTTGATTGTTTCCTCTGCCATGTGGGGCGATGCTAGGGTCAGGTCGAGGACGGAAGAACTGCGGCCTTGGTTGTAGTAGTAGGTGGGAATGTCAGGGACGGACACGAGGGTCCAGTCTCGTTGTTCGATGAGGTCAACTATTTCGGTGGCGCGGGTGGGGGAACGTGTGGAGGAGTTCCACAGGGCATGGTGAGCGTTGAGGTCACCTGTGATGATGCACCTGCGGAGGAGGGGGAGGGGGGTGAGGGCTCTCGGGATGGTATAAATATTGCTTTCGGGGTGTTTTTCGTTGTATATATTAAAAAGAAAGAAAGAAGGAATTAAGTCGGTGCCTACCTCAAGGACCTGGAGGTCAGGATCCGCGCATATATCGGTGCGCTGGGAAACCCTGAGGTATGGGTTTGTCCTGGTCACATAGGCGGCTGTTCTGTTGGTGGTTCTATCTCCACGCGGTGGCAAGACCAGTATGAAAGATGGGTGTGTGGTGGCGTATGTTATGTCGGTAATGTGAATTTCTTGTATTAGGATTATGTCGGCTGTGTTATGTGCGCTATTCAGCAGCGCATCGAGTGCTGTTCGTTGTTGGTTCACGTTGTGGGAGACGATCCGTATGGTTGCTGCCAGTCTGTTGTAGCTAGACATGGGCGTTCATCTCAGTGTCTCTGTCGGCTGGGTTGGGTGGGGCGGCGGCGGGGTTTTGTGACGCTGTCCAGGCTTCTTTGAATATGCGGATGCGTACGGGGCATTGCTTGCTGAAGCCTGGGTGGTCGAGGTCGGGGAGGTTGGCGTCCGCGCAGTTTTTGCAATGGTATCTAGTGTGCTCACAACTCTTACCTTTGCTTTGGGGGCAGTCGTTGCAGGCGTGGTCGTCCGTGGGGTGGTTCTGGCCGCAGATGCCGCAGGTGGGGCCTTGCGGTCCAGTGCAGTTGGTGCAGTGGTGGCCAAAGAGCAAGCAGCGCCGACACTGGTCGGTCCGTCGGGCAGAGTGGTACTCGGTGACTCTTCGGGGCTCGAAGAGTACCATGACTCGTTTGCGCTTCAGGAGTGCGAGCTCTTCGGCGGTACGTACCGCAATAACCACACTGGACGCTTCCTTGCCCACCCGTTTCTCCGCGGTCGTCATATATCGGGGGGGTTGCGCCAGGGTGACAGGTCCGTTGCTGCGTTCGATCTCCTCTTGGAGGAGGCGCATTCCGTCGGGGGAGTCGGGGTATTGGCTCGTGGGGATTCCATGAACTGCGAGCTTATACCACCGCTCGTTCAGGCGGGGTGCGGCGATGGAGGTGTTGACCTGTTGCGTCGCTGTGTGTATGGTCCCTAGGTTCTTGGTCAGCTCGGATTCAGTGGTGCCGTCTGTCATGGTCACGATGAGGTTTCCTGATGAGGCTTGTCTGATCGTGGCGACAGCCATGTGAGGCGGCGCCTGTGTCTGGGTGAGTGCAGCGTTGATCGCCCTTCCCAGTTGGGCTTTGGTATTGACGTCGATTTCCGCAGGGTGTGGGATGGGTATCATGACGGACTGGGGGCGGGTGCGTTGGCGTCGGGGGTGCGGTTTTGCGGGGGGGTCTCTTTTGGGGGCGTGGGCGGGGAAGGAGAGGTCAGCGACGGTTGTGCCGGAGGTCCACGGCTGGTGAGTGGTCGTGGGGGGGTTGTGGCGGCGAGTAGTGGTGGAGGTCGGTATGGCGATGTTGTGGTGGCGAAGGGCGTTTTCCAGGAGTCGGCATCGTTCTTTCCAGTATTGGAGGTCGTCGGGGGGTGAGTTGGCGGTGGTCGTTTGTTCGGGGTGGGGTTGACGTTGGGGCTGTGTCGGAGGGGGCGGGCTGGGTTTTGTGATTTTGTCGAGTCTTTTGTTGATGGTGTCGATGGAATGGACAATAGGTCGGAGCGCGTCGTTGGTGTTTTTCGAAATCATATTGGCGATGGCTGAGAGGAGGTTGTTGTCGGGCTGAGGCTGGGGGTCGGGGTTGACGTCGGAAGCAGTTATTGCGTGCTGGCTGTCGTTGAGGTTTAGGTCAGAGTCGGATTCGGAGTCGGTGTCGGGGCAACTGTCAGTGTCCATGGCGGTCGGCATTGTTTCGACGGGGGTCCCATCGAGGTTCACGTGGGTGTTTGTTTTCGGTCGGGTGACATTTTTGCGGAGGAGGTCGAGGTCACGTCTAGAGGCGGATTTTTTGGTGGGGGGGTTTGGTGACTTTTCCGGAGACGGTCGTTGATTTCTTAGAGGTCGCGATGGCGGAGGAGCCAGCGTGCGGGGCGTTGATTTGGGAAAGCTCGTCGGGGCTAAAAATATTCTCGGGTACCTGCATACGCGAGGGCGTGGCGGGGATGGGTGCGTGAGCGTCCATCGCTTAACCGGTGGTACGGTAAGCGATGGCGAAGAGTCACGTGAGGAGGCTCTTGCTAAGCGAGCACAAAGATTTCTCGCGAGGAAAGGGGTCCGGAGGGGGGGAAATTTGGGGTATCACCACAACCAGTGCTGCTGGTGGGGGGGGGGATTTGGGGGGGGGGGGGATTTCGGTATGCCGAAACCGAAAATAAGGTCGGTTTGATCATTGGGGGGCGGGTGGTGGAGCGGCGTTGATGAAAGTGCCCGGAATCCGGCCCGGAGGTCCCAGAATCGCGTTTTTTCCGCTGAATCTCAACGGTAAACGGTAGCTGGGTTCCGAAAATCGAGATTCGGGGTAATTCCGAGGTAAGAAATCGATTGCCGATTCGAAAATCGGGGAAATTGTTGTTGTTGTCGCAAATGCAGGGGGGGGTCAACGGTTGCTGTGTGGTCCTTTATTCGTAGGGGTGAGCTTATCCACGGGGTGGGATTTGGGTGTGCCGTGTCCTCGATTTCGTCGTCTGGTAATATCCACTGACCGACGGAGCGGAGCATGCGAACGAGGCGCGAGGGGGCTTTCTGGGTGGTGTTCCAGGGGTAGTCATATTCGGACGGGTCACATATGGAGGTGGGGAAGTGGTTGGGCACGGGGTAGGAGGAAGGGCAGCGTCTAACTACGGGGTGGGAAGGGGGGAGGGAGAGGAGGCGGAGAAGCGTATTTGCGGCTGCGGCGTTGAAGGCGAACTGCGACGGGGGGTATGGCGGCTTCGTTGTGTAGGGCCACTATCGGGGGTCGATGTGAATGCGTTTAGTATGTGGCGTAGGGCGGAGTTTTGTTGCGTTTGTAGTGTGCTGGCCAGTCCTTTTTGTCCATTCCACCAGATCTCAGAGCCAAAATCCGACCTAGAGGTTACACACGCTTGATAAAGTGTACGGGTCGCTGAGGGGGACAGACCTGTTTCGTGACGTACCAAACTTCGGAGGGCGTTGAGGGACCTAGCGGCGGCCGTCAGTCTTATTTTTACATGTTGGGAGAAGGAAAGTTTGCGATCAAAATGTATGCCAATCCACCGGACCACGTCCTTGCTGCCTCCTTGAGTCCCAGGGGTGACTATGGTGCCGTTAGGTAAGCGCACGTTTGTTGCTTCGCTGTGTTCATCGATTCGCGACTTATGGAAGTGCAGCATCTCCGATTTGGAATCGTCGAATGCTACCGCGTTTGTCTGCGCCCAGTTGAATGCGGTGCGAGCGGCTGCTTCCAGGGCGCGCGCATTTTGTTCTCTCGTTCGTCCATGGGCCACCAAGGCAACGTCGTCTATATAGCTAGGGGTCCACAGGGTCGGGTGTGCGGATTGTAAGGCGTCAAAGAGGGGGCGAAGGTATATGAGGAAGAGTATTGGCGACGCGGGGGATCCCTGGGGAATGCCGGTTTGAATTGGTCGCTGTGAATCTGTTCTGCCGTCAAATGATAGGGCGGTTGTGCGGTCACTTAAGAATGAGGAACACCACGATATTACCGCCTGTGGGCAGCCTTGTGAGTGCATAGTTGCCAGTAATCTGGCGGAGGAGACGTTATCGAAAGCTCCTCGTACATCTAAAAATAGGGCAGACGTCACGAAGCGATTTCCCGCGTTAACTTCTACCTCATGCGTCAGTGCCATCGCGGCGTCAATTGCCAAGCGTTTTGGGCGCCCGCCAATCTGGTCCTTATGCAGGATGTCGTGCGACTCCGCCATAAGGCTGAGCCGGGTCGCCATGAGTTTTTCTAGCACCTTGCCCAAGCAGTTGAGTAAGGGCGATCGGGCGGTATGCCTTTATGGCGCTATAGTCCGGTTTGTTTGGTTTAGGTATCACCACCGTCGTGGCCTCTCGCCAGCTCCGCGGATGATATCCTTTCGTTCCTAAGGTTGAGTACAGGGCGTTGAAAACTTTGGGGACTGCATCGTACGCCTTCCTAAGGCACGCGAACGTGATGGAGTCCGGGCCGGGGGCTTTCTTGGGGGAGGATGTTGTGATAGCGGTACGAATTTCTTCGGGGGTGAATGTTTTCCAGGGGAGTTGGGGGTTGGGTCGTGAGGTGCGTGTGGGGGGGGCAGCTGGGGGGGGAGGGAATAACGCTTGAAAGGCCTCTACCTTACTGTCGAAGTCGACGCATATCTTCTCCATTCCTCCTACCTGTGTCTTGATCGGTGGTGTCAATTGAGCGCGGCGCGGGTTTGTATATCGGAAGGCCGCCCATATGTCTGGTCCTTCCACCGCGGCTAAGTATTCCTTCCACATGGAGTCCTTTGCATGTCGGACTTTCCTGTAGTGGGCGTTTCGAGACTGTTTGTATTCGGCGAGGTGTTGGGGAAGGCGGGTCTGTTTCCATCTCCTCCTGGCCCGGGTCATGTCTTTACGTGTCAGGCGTACCTCCTCCGTCCACCATCTCTTCGACCGCGGGGTTGGGGTCAGGGTAGGTGTTGATATCGTGGCGGCGGTTTGGATAGAGTCGCGAAGGAGGGCAGCCCATTCGTCGAGGTTCTCGGCGGAGGGGTTGGCTCGGAGGTGGGACCACCGGGGGTAGGAAGCTTCGGTGAGACGTTGCAATTCTTCGGTGAAGGTCTCCCAGTCCGTCTTGCGCCCGTTTAGTCGTGTAGTGTCGCCGGCGGTGTTGTGGTGGTCTGGGTGTAAGGAGTTGATTTGGAAACGGATCACCTCGTGGTCCGATCCCGTGGCAATGCCGTCGTCAATGGCCCAAGAAGAAATTTCCCTTGCCATCGACGGGGCTGCCAGAGTCAGGTCGAGGACCGAAGAGCCCGATCCGTCTCGATAGTGGTAAGTAGGAACGTCCGGGACGTTTACCAGTTGCCAGTGATGGTCTTCCATCAGTTCCACCAGCACGTCTGCTCTCGCTGGTCTGCGTGCGTGGGAGTTCCACAGAGGGTGATGGGCATTGAGGTCCCCTGTGATCACGCAGCGGTGGGGGAGAGTGAGGGGGGTAAGGGAGCGGGGGACGGTATATAATTTTGTTTGGGGGTCTTTTTCATTATAGATATTTAAGAGGTAAAAGGAGGGAATGAGTGTGGTGCTGACCTCGAGTACCTGGAGGTCAGGATCTCCGCTGACGTCCGGTCTTGGTGTGACTCGAACATGTGGGTTGAGGCGAGAGATATATGCAGCAGTGCGATTGACTTTGTGGTGGCTGCGGGGGGGAAGTAACAAAAGGAAATCTGGATGTGTGATTGCGTACCGGGGATCTTTAACGTTAATCTCTTGTACCAGCAATATGTCTATTTTGGATCCTGCTGAGTTCAGCAGTGTTGTTAGTGCGGTGGCGCTGCGATTCGTGTTATGTGACACGATACGAAGGGTCGCCGCTGATGAGTCGTATCTATTCATCAGCGGTCATGGTGGTGTCGGCGATGGGGTTTATTTCGGAGGGGATGGCGTCTAGGGGTGTTGTCTCCGGGCGAGTCTTCTGCCAGGCTTCCCTGACGACGTTCACTTTGACGGGGCAGCGGGTGCTGTATGCGGCGTGGTGGACGTCTGTGAGGCCAGCGGCGACACAATTGGCACACTTGTAGAGGGTGTGTTGACATTTGCGGCCCTGGATTGTGGGACACTGGCCGCATCGGTGATATTCGGTGGGGTGAGGGGCGGCGCATATCGCGCAAGCGGGGCCATTGTCAGCTGGGCAGATTGCATGATGATGTCCAAATTTCTGGCACCTGCGGCATTGGTCAATGGAATGGGCGGTGAAGAATTCTGTCACCTTGCGTTGTTCGAATAATACTGTCACCTTTGTTCTCTTGAGGAGGTTGTATCCCTCGCTGGACTTCAGTGCGATCATCACACTGGAGGCGGTCTTACCAACACGCTTGTCCGGGTGAGAGATGTACCTTGGGGGTTGTGTCAGGCGTACTTTGTGGTTCGTCTCGATTTCTTGCTGCAATTTTTGCATACCCTCGGCGGTGTCCTCGTAGTAGTCCGTGGGGATTCCGTGGTCTGCCAGCTTATACCATTTTTCGTTAAGTCGGGGGGGCAAGAGGTTCGGGTGGACTGTGCAGGCAGCGGCGTGGATAACAGAGAGGTGGGGGGTGAGATCGGTAATGGATGTGTTCGGGGAGGGGGTAAGCATGAGGCTTCCTGCGAGATTTTTCCTAACCGTCATGATGTTTCCTTCCACCTTCGCCTTGTGTAGGGCTTCGTTGATAGCTAATCCAATGGCGATCTTAGAGCTATCGGGCAGGGCACGGGGGTCAGGGCAGGGGATCACAATGTCTTGGACACGGGGGGGGTTCTTGCGTTGGGGGTTGGGTTTGGTGGTCTTAGGGGGGGTCTTTGATGGGGCACTGGCTTTCTCTTTGAACAGCTTGACGGACGAGGGTATTGGTCCTTGCCACGGTTCGTTCGCCTGGGGTGGGGGAGGGGGTAGGTGAGGGGGAGGAGGGAGCTCGTTCTTCCGGAGTTCAGCTTCGGCGTTCAAGCACCTCTGCTTCCAGTACTCGGCTTCGCTGAGGCGGGGGGCATCTTTGGAGGGTAAATCGAGAGGGGCGTTAACGGGCTGGGTATCGGGGCTGGTGGCCTCGAGGGGGGTGGGGGATGCGGAGACGGGGCCGGGGGACACGGCGGTAGCTGTTCCTTTCGGTAGGAGGGACGGGGCGAGGAGTTGGACGGCATCGTAGATGGATTGGAGGAGGGACTGGTTCTTGTTGATTGTCTTGAACGCTTTGTTGATTCTGTCGTTCGTTGTCTGGTCGGCGTGACGAAACATGTCCGTGGTGGTAGCAAGATTGTGGTGGAGGACGTCGATGGATTGAGCGAGGGCGGCGTTGCTGTGAGGTGTGGCGTTAATCGGAGCGATGTCGGGGTGGAGTCGTTTGACTTGTGCAGAAACGGGGGTGGAGTCTTCGGCGATATGGGTGATAGTGTGGGCAGTGGAGGCGGCGGGGCGTTTTTTCTGTTTTCCGGTGGTTTGTTGCATGGAGTATTTGGGGTCATTGTTGCTCAGTTGATCGGGGGTGTCGGAGTTTTCAGGGAGGGGTTTTTTGTTGTGGGGTGTTTTGGGTGGGGCGTTGGTGGTGTTGCGAGAAGTTGGCGTTGGGGAGCTGTCTCGGGGAGACGCGTCGTCGTTGCTGGAATCCTCGCTGACGTCAGAGCACGTGTCTACGTGCATCTCAACGTCGGACGCGTCGGACTCGTGCGGCTCTGCGTTAGCGCGTGGATTTTTTTCGGGCGCCCGAGGGGGTTCTTTATCGGGGGGGAGAGGTTGTTTCTCCACAACGGTGGATCGGGTAGGCATCGGAATGTCGGAATAAGTTTGTTTGGCGGTAGCGACAAGGAATCCGCGATTGAGACGATGATTGTTGATGTGGGTGGAGGGTGGTGTTGATGGAACCGGTTCGCGGGGCTTTTCTCAGGGGCCCGAAAACTCCTTTTCGATGAAAACTCAACGAAAAAGAGAGGGCCTGATCTGGAAATGCTGCGAATAGGTAATTCGGGGCTGCCGAACAATAATCCGCGATAAAATCTTGCGATTTCGGCGTGGTTGTTGAAAAGGCAGGGGGGGGGTCGCTCTTTGCTGGGTGGTGCTACGATGGCGTTGATTGTTTAACTTTGCTTTGGTTTCGTTTTTGCTTTGTGGAGGAAATAAAGGAGGAAAAATGGTTAAAAATGGGAGGGGAAGGGAGGAGGAAAGGGAAAAGCCCGGCGAGGCGGCCTCTGTGCAAGCAGGGCACTGGAACAGCAGACGCGGTTGGACAACAGGACCACCGAAGTAATAGTGGGGACAGGACCACAAAATCACAGCCTAAGGGAGGATCAGCGAAGGTAGAGACGGGACTTTGTTTTGTTTTTGCTTTTGACTTTCCATGTACTATAAACCTGTACCCTCGTCATAACCAATAAGGTTGCATACGAGTAATGAATAAACAAACAAACAAACAAACAAACAAACAGACCCCTCGGCACCTGCTCCTCAGCTGCCCAGACCACCAGGACGCCCGGACAACACTTCGACAGGATCTCAAACTCCACAGGAATTCCCTGATCAATTTGGACAACATCCTCTACACCCCCTCCGGCACAAAGGCTCTCTCTTCGTTTATCTCCGCGACAAAGGTCGCTACTTCGGTATGGGCTCATGCCAGGTTAAGTAGGACTCGCAGGCGAGACCACCCCCGTTTCATTGACAGCTAATAAGCAGTACCGCCTGACTTCTCCGTGCGTTATAGATTCGTCGTTCTCTTTTGACATCATGTATTCCTTCTCATTTTCTTTGCTTTTCTGTTTCCTTTGTTATCGCGGGCGGAGTTGGATAGGAGAAGACAGTGGAAGGAGAAGGGACCAGGGTAGGAAGGGGGGACGGGATTGCGCGACGAGAGTTTTTCCTTTGATTATTTCCTTTCTTTTGTTTTGTGTTTAAGGGCGGAAGGGGTATACGGGATTGCACGAGGAGACAGAGGCGCGATGGGAAGGGGCAGAGTGGCCCGGCGGAGGTTATCTTTTTCTTTTTGCTCGTGGAGGAAATAAAGGCGGGAAAAACGTCTAAAACATGGGAGGGGAAGGGTGGAGGAAAGAGAGGACACCCGGCGCGGTGGCCTCTGTGCGAACAGGGCACTGGAACAGCAGACGCGGTTGGACAACAAGACCAACGAAGTAATAGTGGGGACAGGACCACAAAATCACAGCCTAAGGGAGGATCAGCGGAGGTAGAGACGGGACTTTGTTTTGTTTTTGCTTTTGACTTTCCATGTACTATAAACCTGTACCCTCGTCATAACCAATAAGGTTGCATACGAGCAATGAATAAACAAACAAACAAACAAACAAACACAGCTGAAGTGTTCGATGCAGAGGTGCGCGCAATTCAAGAATGCCTCTTAACGTGCTTGAAATACATCGCTCGCCTCAACCTCCACAACCGTCGACTGTACATCTTTAGCGACAACAAAGCTGCGCTCCAACGTGCCTCACACCTCCGACGCGGCCCCGGCCAGGAAATAGCCTACACTATACATGAGACAGCCGAAGCCCTACTACAACACGACGTCACAGTCACCCTCCATTGGATCCCCGGTCACTCCGACATACCCGGCAGCGATGCCGCAGACCGCCTGGCTAAACAAGCCACCGAATCCCTCCCCCGTGCGAATCTACCCATTACACTCACCCGGCTATGCAAGAAAGCACGCGAGAAGACCGTCACCGAGTGGACACACTGGTACTCCTCCTCCGATCGACCACACACATACTCTGCCCCGCACCGGAGACGCATGGATCCCATCTACGTCGACAACCCCCGGTGGCTCTCTACCGCGATCCTTGGTCTCCGTACAGGACACGGATACTTTCTGGACTACCTGGCACACCCGCTGACAGACTCCTACTCATCGCGACATTGTAGCTGCCCGCTACACCCCCCTCAGACCCCTCGGCACCTGCTCCTCAGCTGCCCAGATCACCAGGACGCCCGGACAACACTTCGACAGGATCTCAAACTCCACAAGAATTCCCGGATCAATTTGGACAACATCCTCTACACCCCCTCCGGCACAAAGGCTCTCTCTTCGTTTATCTCCGCAACAAAGGTCGCTACTTCGGTATGGGCTCATGCCAGGTTAAGTAGGACTCGCAGGCGAGACCACCCCCGTTTCATTGACAGCTAATAAGCAGTACCGCTTGACTTCTCCGTGCGTTATAGATTCGTCGTTCTCTTTTGACATCATGTATTCCTTCTCATTTTCTTTGCTTTTCTGTTTCCTTTGTTATCGCGGGCGGAGTTGGATAGGAGAAGACAGTGGAAGGAGAAGGGACCAGGGTAGGAAGGGGGGACGGGATTGCGCGACGAGAGTTTTTCCTTTGATTATTTCCTTTCTTTTGTTTTGTCTTTAAGGGCGGAAGGGGTATACGGGATCGCACGAGGAGAGAGAGGCGCGATGGGAAGGGGCAGAGTGGGCCGGCGGAGGTTATCTTTTTCTTTTTGCTCGTGGAGGAAATAAAGGCGGGAAAAACGGCTAAAACATGGGAGGGGAAGGGTGGAGGAAAGAGAGGACACCCGGTGCGGTGGCCTCTGTGCGAACAGGGCACTGGAACAGCAGACGCGGTTGGACAACAAGACCAACGAAGTAATAGTGGGGACAGGACCACAAAATCACAGCCTAAGGGAGGATCAGCGGAGGTAGAGACGGGACTTTGTTTTGTTTTTGCTTTTGACTTTCCATGTACTATAAACCTGTACCCTCGTCATAACCAATAAGGTTGCATACGAGTAATGAATAAACAAACAAACAAACAAACAAACCAACTATGCACCTTGCGCCGCCGCTTTTACTCCACAATTCTCAGCTATTTCCAAGTAATGTTCTCCTCCGGCCGCTGTTCTTCCACCATTCTCAGCTATTTCCTAACCATCGACCTCCCTTCGCCGCTTTTCCTCCACAATTGTCATCGATTTTCTAACCATCGACCTCTTCCCGCCGCTTTTCCTCCACCATTCTCAGCTATTTCCTAACTATCGATCTCCCTCTGCCGCTTTTCCTCCACGATTATCAGCTATTTACAACCATCGACCTCCCGCCGCTGCATTTCCTCCACAATTATCCACCTTTTCCAACTATCGACCTCCCTCCGCCGCTTTCCCTCCACCATTCACCACCTTTTCCAACTATCGACCTCCCTCCGCCGCTTTTCCTCCGCCATTCTCAGCTATTTCCTAACCATCGACCTCCCTCCGCCGCATTTCATCCACAAATCTCAGCTATTTCAACGACACCACCCAGCAAAGAGCGACCCCCCCCCTGCCTTTTCAACAACCACGCCGAAATCGCAAGATTTTATCGCGGATTATTGTTCGGCAGCCCCAAATTACCCATTCGCAGCCTTTCCAGACCAGGCTCTCTCTTTTTCGTTGAGATTTCATTGAAAAAGAGTTTTCGTGCTCCTGAGAAAAGCCCCGCGAACCGGTTCCATCAACACCGCCCCCCACACACATCAAAAATCATCATTCTGATCGCGGATTCCTTGTCGCCACCGGAAAAACAACTTATTCCGAGACTCCGATGCCTCCCCGATCCTCCGCTGTTGACAAACAGCCCCTCCCCCCCGACAAAGCACCCCCTCGGGCGCTCGCGACGAAGAAACGCGCTAACGCGGAGCCGCAAGGGTCCGACGCGTCCGACACGGAAATGCACGTAGACACGTGCTCTGACGTCAGCGAGGACTCTAGCGACGACGACGCGTCTTTCCGCGCGGACTCCCCCACGCCTGCGACCCGCAACAATGCCAACCCCATCCCCAAGACCCCCCATAATAAGAAAACCCTACCTGACGTCAACTGCGACACCCCCGACCCTATCACCAACATTGACCCCCGTTATACCGTCCACAACACCACCGGCAAAAATAACAAACGCCAAGCCACATCCACCGCCCACTCCGTGACACACATCGCCGCCGATCCCACTCCTGTTCCAGCCAACGTCAAACGCATCCAACCCACTGCTGACACCTCCCCTGCCGACGATTCCCGCTTGACCCTCGAGCAACTATCCGACACCGTCAACACCGCCAAGGACATGTTCCGACACGCAGACAGAGCAAGGAACGATAGAATCTGCCAGGCGTTCCGATCCATCCACACATACCAATCCACCATCCGTGCCGTTCACGACCTTCTGTCCCGTATTGCCCCGTTATACTCCCCAACGAAGACATTTCAGCCCTCCTTTCCCCCGCCGAATCCTCCACCCCCGAGAACCCAACTATCCCCGCTCCACCACCCCCCGAATCCAACGACCTTCCTTCTATTCATGCACCCTCCCCGGCTGCCTCCTCCCCCAAGGATCTTGCCTACTGGAAACAATGCTGTCTTGAAGCTGAAAACGAGCTCAAGAAACACAAGGTCCCCCTCCCCGTCCACGCCCCCCGCCCCGATCCGAACCCCTCCACCTCATGCCAAGCACAAGGACCCGCAACGAAAGTGTTGTTCCCCGGTGCCGCCCCCACGCCTCCTAAACAGACCCCTAAGCCTGCCAAAGCCCAAAAGAAAACTCCCCCCAGCCCCAGAGACATCATCATCCCCTGCCCAGACCCCCGCTCCCTCCCAGATAGCGCGAAAGCGGCCATCGGTCTCTCCATCAACGCTGCCCTCCAAGAAACAAAGGTTCCCGAACCACATCTCCATCATGACGGTCAAACGCAACATGAAAGGAAACCTCATGCTCACCCCCCCCCCCCCCCGCAAACCTCACCCGAAGAACTGACCCCCCACCTGCCCCTAATCCTCGAAGCCGCCCGACGTGAACATCCCTGTTTGCTCCCCCCTAGGCTTAACGAAAAGTGGTACAAACTGGCTGTCCACGGTATCCCGACCGACGTTTTCCCAGGGACCGAGGAAGGCTTGACACGCCTGAAGAATGAGGTCGAACGCAGTCACAATGTCAACCTTACGCAGCTACCACGCTACATGTCACACCCAGAGAAGAGGGCTGGTAAGTCAGCATCGAGCGTAATGATAGCCCTCCGATCTAGTGACGAATATAACACTCTGAAACGCACGAAAGTTGTCGTGCTCTTCAAACCTCGCTGAGTGACTGAGTTCTTCTGAGCCCGCTCCATTGACCAGTGCCGCTGATGTTAAAAGGTCGGCCACCACCACGCTACCTGCGCCCCCGATAATGGTCCCGTCTGCGCCATCTGCGCCCTTACCCACCCGACCGCGTACCACCCATGCGCAGCCTGCCCCTCACTTAAAGGTCGCAAATGCATCCACACCGTGTCAGGGAACTAAGAACGGACGTTCGAAGAACACACTGAACACTACCGGCAGGGGGGGACTAGGTGGGTTCCGGGATACGGGAACGGAAAGACAAGGACCGAAGTGCACGACAGACGGACGGCACACGAGACAAGGACAGGGACAAGGACAAGAATGACGTGAGACTTGAGAAGAGGAGTCTTTATTTAAAGGACAAGGGAAAGACACAAGACGTTCGATGGAGAACTCAACGACGGGGAGGCAAGCCTCCTTATGTAGGAAGGGCGGCCAGCATTCTTGCTGGGCCGTCATCCAACATCGCTACATGACAGCTTCCATTCTCCATCATTTCACCTGCGACGCCACAGCTCTCCAACTCATGGTACGTCATCCATCATCAGTCAGTCCATCAACAACAACGGCACGGCACACACAACAACACAACGACAACACAACACAATACGGCAAGACAACGGCACGACGTCAACCACAACAACGACAACACAATGGTGACGCAACAACACAACGGCTCGTCACCGGTGTGCCGTGACAGTACCCCCCCCCGTTAGGCTCGAGTTCCTACGAGAGGAGAAGGCTTGTCTGGGTATAGCTGATGGAATCTCTCAGCGGCCTCGGTTTCTGATAGGTTCGTTTCCGGTCCCCAGGTTGGAGAGTCATGGCCGGTCCACTTGACGAGGTACTGCAGGTTTCCTCTTGACCAACGGCTATCCACAATTTCATCCACGAACCATTCCTCTTCACCGTCTACCACTACCGGTAGGGGCGGTGGGATAATCTGGCCAGGGAGGGGGTGCGAAGGGGCTGGGTTTAGTAGGGATACGGGGAAGGTCCTGTGATGTTGCACTGTCTCCGGTACATCCAACTCGTAGGCGTAGGATCCAGTGGGCCGGACCACGGTGAAGGGGCCTAGGTGTTTGTTTTCTAGTTTCTTTGAGGGGCGGCGGGTTCTGAGGTTGCGGGCGTCCAGCCAAACCAGGTCTCCTGGGTTGAAGACCGGCGCGGGGCGTCGGGAATTGTCAGCGGCCTCCACGTGGCGGGCTTGGGCGTATTTCATTTCAGAGCGTAGGACGTTATGGATGTGTGACATCCTTTCCGCTACCTCGTTTGCTTTCACTTCTTCAGGATTGTCTGTCCTGATTTTCAATTCGAAGGAGCATTTGGGGTGTCGGCCGTATACGGCGTAGAACGGAATCAGCAACGTCGTATCTGATACTTGATTATTTGCGGCAAATTCTGCCAGCGGTAAAAATTTCTTCCAGTCGTCTTGTAGATAACAGAAGTACGCGCGGAGATATTGCTCCGTGACCGCGTTGAGTCTTTCAGTTTGGCCATCGGTCTGGGGGTGGAAAGGCGTGCTCGTGGCGATCTTGATGCCCATGCAATTTGCCAGGTGTTTCCAAAAGTGGGCAACAAATTGCGGGCCGCGGTCGGACACTACTGTGTTTGGCAGACCGTGCAGTTTGAATACGTTTTCCAGGAAGAGTTGCGCGAAACCTTCCGCGTCTATCGTGGAGTGACAGGGCACCAAGTGCCGCTGTTTGGTGAGTCGGCAAACGACCGCACATATTGCGTCGAAGCCATCTGATATCGGCAGTCCAGTAACAAAGTCCTCAGATATGTTCTGCCACTGGTGGTGCAGGACCGGTAGGGGTTTCAAGGTTCCGTAGGGTCCGTGGCGGGTAGCTTTTGTTCTTTTACAAGCGTGGCAATTTAAGAGGAATTGATCCACATCTTTTCTCATCGAAGGCCAGTAATAATTCCTGGCGAGGAGTTCGAAAGTCTTTGCACGGCCCGGGTGTCCCATGGTGGGGGGGTCGTGGTGATCTTGCAGTAGTTTCAATCATAGTTTGTCCAGCGTGGGGACATAGAGGCAGTCTCGGTAGTACAATCTGTTTTCCAACACGGAGCAATCGGCGAGTGATATGTCCTTTCAGATTTGTGTACCGTCTTCCAGCATTCCCAACACTCGGTTTGGGAATGAATCTGTCTTGTAGCCCTCCTTAAAGAGGAGGTCCACTTCGGAGGGTGCAAGTTTCATGGGCGGGGTCATGCACAATTGGAAGTTTTGTGGCTTTAGAACAGCTTGCTGATTCGCTAGTATACGTTCGTCTCCCTCTCCCTGGAGGTCGGCGGCTCGTCTTGTCAGGGAGTCCGGTTTTCCTCCCAACGTTCCCGGACGATAGGTGATCACAAAGTTGAACCGAGACAGGAATTCGGACCAGCGTGCTTGTCGTCTGTTTAGTAGCTTTGTTGTCATAAAGTATTCGAGGTTCTTGTGGTCTGTCAATACGTTTATCGGGAAGGCGGAGCCCTCCAAGTGTGGATGCCATTCTTCGAAACATCGAACTATTGCCAGTAGTTCTTTGTCATAGATCTCATAGTTGCATTCCGCCGGGCGATGCTTTTTGGAATAAAACGCGACGGGATGTAACACGTTATCGTCGTCGTATTGTGATGATACTCCAGCAGACACATAGTCAGAGGCGTCTGTTACCACTACAATCGGTTTCTCGTAGTCGAAGTGCTTGAGAATTGGTGCTGAGGTAAATGCGTTCTTCAGTCGGTCGAAGGCGCTTTGCTGATCTTTACCCCAGGTAAAGGGGATTGCTTTGCCATCTTGCTTTTTAGTCAAAGCTGTTGGAGGGGAGACTACTTTTGAGTAGTCTTGAATAAATCGTCGGTAGAAGTTCGCGAAACCAAGGAACTCTTGGACCTGTTTCAGATTGGTTGGTTCCTTCCAGTCTCTGACTGTCGCTACTTTGGAATCCATCATGCGAGTGCCGTCGCGGCCAATGTTGTACCCCAGGTACTGGACTTCGGTGTTAGCAAACTTACGCTTCTCTGGCTTCAGGTGTAATTTTTCTTGTTTAAGGCGTTCCAGAATCTTCCGGACATGTGAGGTGTGATCGGGCTTTGTTTCAGAGAATATGAGGATATCATCCAAGAATGCTGTACAAAACTGGTCCAGGTATGGTCGCAGTACATCGTTGATGAATGCCTGGAAATCGGCAGGCGCGTTGGTGAGCCCAAAGGGCATCACTTTTGACGCGAATAATCCGTACCTTGTGCGGAAGGCCGTTTTCCATTCTTCGCCTTCTGCTATTCTAATCAGGTTATAGGCGGTGCGGATGTCTAGGGTTGTAAAATATTCGGCTTTGGAAAGATTGATTATCGTTTCCTGTATCAGTGGCAGCGGGTACCGATTCTTTTCGGTCCCTTCATTCAATCTTCGGTTATCCACGCATAGACGTAAGGACCCGCTGATTTCTTCACAAATAATATCGGCGAGGCGGCTGATGATTGGGAGCGTTGTATAAAGCCTTTTTCCAAATTCTCATTTAGCCATGCTTTCAGCATCTGTAAGTCGTTGCGTGATAACGAGTATAGGGGACCAAAGGGGGGAACGAATCCCTCTTTCTATGGGATCTTGTGGTCGTAGGGTCGGTGTGGAGGGAGTTCCTTTGCGTTGACCTCCTTGAATAGGTCAAGGTAGTCATGGTACTCTTCGGGGATCATGTCCTTTAGTTCTTCATCCGTGAGGGGAGGCTTCTTTTCCAAGCCGACGGCCATTTCGTTCAGCGATAGTGAGAACACTGTCAGGTTTTCGTCTTCTGACATCTCTTTGAAATCGGAGATGGTCAGACTTGAAATCGCTATTGGGGGGTCATCTGGAGGGTCGAGGACCGGGTTTTCCAATTCCGGCATGGAGTCTGTGTCGGGCTCGTGGACGACGGAAGGGGGGCCCGAGTCCAGGACCTCGACACCGGTTGTCCTCACAGGTAATGGGGTGCAGTTCCTTAGGCAGTATTGTGAATCGAAGCTTACGGTGTTGGAGCTGAAGCTTATTGTCACGTCGTGTTTCTTTAGCCAGGGGATGCCCAACACCACCGGGTAGTGGCCTAACTTGGTGACGAACATGAGGAGGGTTTCCGAGTGACCATTGATGGTACACTCTACTTGGGCGAGGTGGGTGATTTTTCCTGAGGATATAGCCCTATGGTACAAGAAAACGAGTGAGAGTGGTTTAGTTCAAACACCTTCGTGGTTTAGCTAAACACCGAAAGTGTTTAGTTAAACACCCTAAACACCAAAGTTGTTTAGTCTGATTTAAGGTGTTTAGCTAAACCACCCATCGTTGTTTAAAGGTGTTTAGTTAAACACCCCTAAACACCGAAGTTGTTTAGTGTGATTTACGGTGTTTAGCTAAACCACCCAGCGTTCTTTAGTTAAACAACTACCTTGATTTTTTTTTTAGAGGGGTTTATTAAAACACCCTAGGGGTGTTTAAATAAACACCTTCTTTTTCGCTTATTCTTCGGTGTTTATTTAAACATCCTAGGGGTGTTTAAGGATGTTTAAATAAACACCTTCTTTTTTGCTTATTCTTCGGTGTTTAGATGAACACCATAGGGGTGTTTAAGGATGCTCAAATAAACACATTCTTTTTCGCTTATTCTTTGGTGTTTATTTAAACACCCTAGGGGTGTTCAAATAAACACCTTCTTCTTTGCTTATTCTTCGGGGTTTATTTGAACTGTCCTCTGATGTTCAAATAAACATCCACAGTCCACTTCCTAGGGATGGCTTTTCCATGGTTCATATAAATCACCCTGCAGTGTTCTACTGAACATTCAGTTTTAAACTGTAGAGCTGTGTTCTGCTTATGTTTGTTGATGGAAGTGGATATTGCCTTAGTGCGCATCCCTTCCTTATGTTCTGTTCGTTCTGCCGTTGTTGTTCCTCGTTCTTCATCCATTTCATTCACTTGTTTCTCCACCTCCATCTTTCCGTCTTGTTTGACTGTAAGTTTTTCCTCATGTCAAATGTTGGTCCCTCTACAGAATTTGCTACTTCATACACCATACGCCACCGGAGGGACAAAAGGGAGAGAGGGGTGGGGGGGGGGATATGAACTTCTATATGCTCGCTGAGTCAAGTACTGCAAACCAACCCCACAAATATCTACAATGCTAACCAGACAAACAGGATGCTCAGAAAACCTAAGTCTATTTATTGAAGCGATCCATGATTCCAGCATATGTAAGGGTCAATTAAGAAAGGCACAAAGCGAATGGTACTATACAGTGAGCAGGAGCAGGAGTAAGAGGGGTGAGGAGGGACGTGGGAGGTTCCTGTATGTATAGATAGAGGACCTGGCAATAGCTAGAGACATGTTATATAATGAGCGAGTGGTTTAGTAATTAATTGAAAACATTTAAAAAATATTTGAGGTGCTTGATCAAACCACTATTGTGCAAGGTGTTTAAATCGGTGTTTAAAGGTGTTTAGTAGGTGTTTAAATCGGTGTTTAAAGGTGTTTAGTAGGGGTTTAAAGGTGTTTAAAGGTGTTTAGATCGGTGTTTAAAGGTGTTTAGATCGGTGTTTAAAGGTGTTTAGATCGGTGTTTAAAGGTGTTTAAAGGTGTTTAAAGGCGTTTAAAGGTGTTTAAATCGGTGTTTAAATCGGTGTTTAAATCGGTGTTTAAAGGTGTTTAGTAGGTGTTTAAAGGTGTTTAATGGGTGTTTAAAGAGGTGTTTAGTAGGTGTTTAAAGGTGTTTAGTAGGTGTTTAAAGGTGTTTAGTAGGTGTTTAAAGAGGTGTTTAGTAGGTGTTTAAAGAGGTGTTTAGTAGGTGTTTAAAGGTGTTTAGTAGGTGTTTAAAGAGGTGTTTAGTAAATGAATTTGTGGGTGTTTGAATTAAACACCTTTTGTGGTTTAAAGTGTGGTATGATTAAACACCTTTTTTTTGTACCACAGGGATAGGTCGGCCGTCGATGACGTCGACCGTTCGGGCTGTGGGTAGGGGGGTCAGAGGGAGTTTGTGATGGCGGGCGAAATTGCGATCCACAAAGGCGATGCCAGTGGCGCCGCAGTCAACGAGCGCTACTGTCATCACGGAGCGGTTATTAGAGAACAAGGAGCAAGAGAGAACAAGGTGTTTGCATTCTAATTTGCCAGTAAAACTTGCCCCTGATAACAATAGTGTGTCTGCAATAATCTTCCTACGAGCGGCAGAGCCATCTTCCTGTGGCTGGTTTGGGCTTTTCCCGAAACATCTTCTTCACTATCCAATAATTCAACACTTGCAACTTTGACATTAGTCTTAGCGGGGCACGAGGCTGTCATGCGGCCGAGGTCACCGCAGTGGAGGCAACGTCCTTCTGACAGGCGGGTAGCGCGTTCCTGTGCTGATAGTTTCTGACGGGGTCCCTTGGCAGGGGTTTGTTTTCTAGAGGAGGCGGTAGTTGATGGGTAGCGGGGGTGGGGCGGCTTGTGGTGGGGGTGGCGGCGGTAGTGGGTTTGACTTGGCCGCGGTTGGTGCGCAGCTTGCGGATATTCGCCAGTGCTCTGAACTGGGAGTCCAATCTGTGGCACTGTTCGACAAATTCGTGCATTGTAGTGGTGGGAGGAGCGCCAACCAACTTTTCATGCAACTCGAGGGATAGGCCGTTCCGTAGAGCGTCCATGGTAGCGGCTTCATCCCAGCCCAATTCTGCGACCAGGCGGGAAATCTCTGCATAATAATCTGAGAACTCGCGGTTGTTTTGTCGGAGATTTTGTAGTTTGAAACGAGCCGTTGCGCTCGTCCGGGTCTCCAAAGGTACGCTGCAGGATTTTAATGAGGTCCTCGACGTCGGTTAGGGCCCGGCTGTTACCATTATCCTTGATCTACGGAAGAATCTGATCAAGAGCGCGTCCACGGAGACGGCCCATGGCATAAGAGATTGGCGTGTGGGGGGTTGGGAAGCGTAATTCGTCGCTCACCAATTTAATACGAAGCAAGGAAACAAAACGGCGGAGGTCCTCCTTGTTGGACCCATCGAAGGTTGGTGGTGTTAGGCACCACTGGCGGTCAGGCAAGGAGGTAGGCAACACGATTGTTCTTATGGTAGTCCGGTCGAGGGTTTTACAGGAAGAATTTCTAGGAGGGGAATTCTCTAACGTGGGGGAAGGAGGTAAGTTGGGGACGGGGTTGGGGATCTGGGGTTAGGGTTAGAGATTGCTCCTATTCGGTGATCTCGTTCACAGAAGGGACGGACGAATCAAGGGAGAAGGAGGTGGATTGTTGAAAGTAAATTGATTGCGTGGAGTCTATCTACGTGTCCCATCTATCCCCCTTTATACCTTTTCGTCCCTCCTCTTTTCATCGACGCCCGAGGGTCAATTTCGCCGTACCTTCGACACTTCGGATTTCCCAGAATCCTCCCCGTCCTTCTCCACGCCTCAACCTGTAATTACAATGTTTACTAAATAATACTTCTAACTATTACGTGATGCCTTTCGCTTCCTTTTCCCCCTTTTTGTTCTTTTATCTGTTCACCGCTCGAGTCCATTCGCGAGCTAAGCGAGCCTCGCTTGCCTTGACATTTCCATACCCGAAACCCCCTTCTTCGCCTACACCTTTTTCGCCTATCTTTTTCCCCGCTCTTTCTTCCGATCCGTTTCACCGAGCATCTTCGTTCTTATCGTGAAGTCCCTGTTCGCTCGGGGTTCCATAATTCGAACAGCTGAGTTGTCATAGCTCGCTTTCTCACGGTATTCCGGTTAACTCCCCGCTCCCTTATTCCCTACCGCATTCCTCGCTTACATCCCTCATTCGCTTATTTCTTTTCTCGTTAATTCCTTTCTGAGGGGGTGTATCAACCCTAGCCTCGGGATCCCCAACAATGGCGATTGCCTAGTCTTTCCTCTCCGTGGTAAATAGGTACCCTACGGCCACGGTTATGCCCAGTATCCAAAGGATACCAACCGTAAAGGAGGCTCCTAAGAGCATGTCAAAGTTGATTCTTGACAATAGCCCCCTCTCCAGGGCCGAGGCTCCGACGAGGCTTCTCGGGGGTGGTGATCCCATGAGGGTTTTGTGGGGTTTGTAGAGAGGTGGGTTCAATCGAGGATTCGGGTCAGATTGTCGTTGGGGGGAGCGTTGGAAGCGAGGTTCGTTCAGAGGGGACTCCGAGGTTCGGTCGGGGTTCGTGGGTGGACTTCGGGTCAGGGTAAAGGTGGTTCGGTGGGAGGCAAGGCATCTTTCGGCGTGGTTGGTCAGGTTGACCAGGAATCCACAGCGGTGGCAGATACGACGGCCTTGTTGCCAACGTCGGCAGGCTTTTCGAGGGTTGAGACGTTGTACTTGGATAATCTCGTCGAGTTCGGGTGAATGGGTTTCGCCGCAGTAGCAGTGATCGGTGGGGTATCCGTTTTCTCCGGAGGGTTTGAAAGGGTTTTTCTGTTGTTTTTCTTGCTGATGATGGGTACAATGACGTTCGTGGCAGAACGTCCAGTGGATATTTTCGTGGGGTAAGTTTAGGAAGGGTAACGAGGGAGGGAGATCGTGGTTCCGGCCCAACGTCTCTGCCGGGGTATCTTCCCGGGAGTAGGAACTCATTCTTTAATTTTGGGGGGAGGGTTTCCCGGGGTATTTCTGATGGAATTCCGCAACTACTTCGGGGGCGTTATCGAAATTGGTGGCGGGATACCAGGCTTTGTCTTCGTCGTGGAATCCCTTCCACTTTACCCGGTATTGGAGACGGTTTCGTGATCGTCGAGAGTCTATGATTTCTTCGACCTCCCACTCCTGTTGTCCGTTGACGATGATAGCCGGTGGGGGAGGTTTGACGTGGCCGGGGATAGGCGGGTATTTCGTTGTCGCGGGTTCGAGTAGGGATACGTGAAAAACTGGGTGGAGTTTTACGCCGGGGGGAAGGGCTAACTTATAGGCTTTGGTTCCTATTTTTCCCAAGATCGAGTACGGGCCAAGGAGCTTATGATCCAGCTTACTTGACGGGCGAGTTGTTTTTATATATTTTCTTTTCAACCAGACCTTATCTCCTACGGCTAGGACGGGGTCTGGCTTCCTTTTCTTGTTAGCTTGCTCCGCTTGTTCCGACTGCGCCCATTGTATATCTGCTTGTAGTTGTTGGTGCAAGTTTTTCAATGTGCCGATGTATGTGATAGCCTCGGGGGTGGGCGTCCTTGCGGCACTAAGGTCTGGTTGGAATCGGGGGTGGTATCCATAGTTAGCGAAGAAGGGTGTTAGGCCCGATGTTTCTGATTTGGTATTGTTATAGCAGAATTCCGCGATGGACAGGAGGGTCTTCCGGTTGTCCTGTTGGTAGTTGCAGTAGGCACGGAGGTATTGTTCGAGGGTAGCGTTTGTTCTTTCCGTTTGTCCATCAGTTTCTGGGTGAAAAGACGTACTGAGGCTTCGAGTGGTGCCCATAGTCTCCATGATCTGCTTCCAGAATTTCGATGTAAATAGTGACCCTCGATCTGACACAATGCTGCCTGGAAGACCGTGGGGGCGCACGACGTGTTGGACGAACCCCTCCGCTAGGTCTTGGGGGGTCATGGTTTCTTTGCAGGCCACGAAGTGTGCCATCTTTGTTAACCGGTCAACAATTACCCACAATGCGTTGTCTCCTCCGACTTCTGGTAACCCAGTGATGAAGTCCATAGAAATAGAGTCCCAAGGTCTTGTTGGTAACTGTAGGGGTTTCAGTAGTCCGAAAGGGGCGTGACGGATGGGTTTGATTCGCTTGCACATGTCGCAATTGTCGACGTATTGTTGGATGTACTGGCGTTGTTGCGGCCAATAGTATTTTCGCGTAATCAGTTCCAGCGTTCGAGCTCTTCCTGGGTGTCCTGCGGTTCACGCGTCGTGATGGTCGTGAAGGATTTTTCGTCGCAATTCGTCATCTTGGGGAATCCAGATGAGTCCTTCGTATGTTAGCAGCCCCTCTTCTTCCTTGCAAAGTCCTAGCGCCACTCTGGTGTCTTGTTTCTCCCCGTTTCGTAGTTTCGTTAGTATCCCCTGAATTTCCTGATCCTCCACCATTTTTTCTTTGATTGTGGCTAGCAGTGCTTCGTCTTCACGTAATCGGGTTATACTAGTTGCGTACGCTTCTAGGCTGGGCGTAGGCGCTAAATTGGTAGGTTTAAACACGGAGGGGTCTAGCCGAGAATCGTTTGGGTTAGGCGAGGGTTTTGCTAGGCTTACTACACTAGCCGAGAAAGATTGTTCTGGCAGTAGTATGCGGTCTTTATTCTGCCGATGTTTTGCCTCCCCTTCCCAGGGCGAGTCTCCTGACTCGCGACATAAGATGTCCGGTTTTCCCGCTAATTTTCCTGGCCGATAAACAATGGTGAAGTCGTAATTAGCGAGGACTTCGCCCCACCGTGCCTGACGCAGGTTGAGGTCTTTTTTCGTTTTCCAGTACTCCAGATTCTTATGATCGGTGAGGATTTTAATCTGGTGCTGAGTGCTCTTACAGTACGTAGCCCATTTCTGGAGGCTTTCTACGATGGCTAGGAGTTCCTTGTCGTGAATGTCGTAGTTACGTTCGGCATCCTTCAGTTTGCGGGAGAAGTATCCTAAAGGGTGTAGGATTCCGTCTTCATCGGGCTGAGAGCAGACTGCTCCAATGGCGTAATCCGAAGCGTCGGTTTCCAGTGTGAGTGGGCGAGTAGGTTCGAAATGTTTTAAGATTGGTTGAGAGATCATAGCCTGCTTTAAGCTGTCGAACGCTTGTTGGGCTGCGTCGTCCCATGTGAACGGTGCATCTTTTCGTATGAGCCTTGTGAGGGGGGTAGTTATTTTACTGAAATCTCTTATGAAACGGCGATAAAAGTTCGCGAACCCCAGAAAACTCTGGATTCCTTTTACGTTGCTAGGTTCCTGCCAATCTTTTACGGCTCTTATCTTCTCCGGGTCCATGGATATCCCGTCTGGGGCAATGATGTACCCGAGGTATTCTGTCTTGTTGGTATGGAATTCATACTTGCTCGCCTTCAGATTAAGGCCCACTTGCCTGATTCTTTCCAAGATGAGGCGCACATGTTTTCGATGGGCTTCCATGTCATCCGAGTAGATTAAGATATCGTCGAGATACGCGATACAGAAGATGTCCAAGTAGTCACTCAACACTTCATTCATCCAGCGTTGGAACGAGGCCGGGGCATTGGTTAAGCCGAACGGCATGACGAGGTATTCAAACAACCCATATTTTGTCCTGAACGCGGTTTTCCACTCGTCGCCTTTTGCTATTCGGAGGTTGTGGTAGGCGTCTCGTACGTCTAGTTTGGTATAAACCATTGCTTTTGCCAACCTATCCAATGCTTCCCCGATTAGTGGTAACGGAGTCCTATCTTTTATGGTGATAGCGTTGAGTCCTCGATAATCCACGCACAGCCGGAGGCCTCCGTCTTTCTTTTTCACGAAGTGGATAGGGGCTCCTGCGGGAGATGTGGAGCTACGTATCCATCCCTTTCTTAAACTGTCATCGATGTATTCTTTTAAGGCTTGTAGCCTATTTTCATCCAGCGCTCGTAAAGGTTCAAACGGAGGCATCTTGTCGTCTATCAAGGGTATTCGATGATCCTGATGACGGTGGGGAGGTTGTGAGCTATTCCCCTTTTCCGTAAAGACCTTCAGATAGTCATGGTATTCCTTTGGGACAACATCCTCGGGTTTTGGCTTGTTGGGAACATTCTCGTTTATGACCTCTTTGGGTTTCTCGCTTGAGGTCTCGGCTATTTCGTAGTATTCGTTGGGAGCGGAAGGTTGTTGGGGTGTGAGGGTATCCCGGATATCTCCACTCGTGCCCTCCTCTGGTTTTCCTTCTTGGTCGTGAACAAGACAAATGTCGTCCTTTTCGCTGGGGTACTCGTCACCGTCTTCAGTACTTCGGTCCAGGCTGCGGTTTCCTTCTGGGTGAAAATTGCGTTGGTACAGTCGGATTGCTGCTTCCTCCGGGACAGTTTTGGCGTGGGGGGACAGATCCAAGCATTCCCTTGCACATTTTTCGGAGTCGAAGGTTACCTTTCCTTCCTTCCAATCAATGTTCGGATTGTGTTTTTTCAGCCATGGCAACCCTACGATGATGGGGGAATTGCCTATGGTGATACAGTGTAATTTGATTCGTTCGTGGTGATTGTTTATGGTCAACCACACGGTGGTGTCGTGCGTGACTGGTCCGCTCGCAATTTCCCTCCCGTCTACGGTTAATACTCTTCGTACTATTGTCTTTTTATCAAGGGGGAGTTTGATTTTTCCGGCGTAGTCTTTGTCTATGAAGTTTTCGGTAGCCCCGCAGTCTACCATAGCTGTAGTTTTATGCGTCTCTTTGTTTTTTCCTTGAATCCTGACTTCTAAAATAATTTTCTCGTCGCGTTGGTATCTCCCTATACTTGAAATAATGAAGGGATTTTCTGGAGGCTTCGGGTTAATGTTTTTCTTCCCCAGGAGTGTGTCCGTCTTCTTTACTCCTGGGGATCCTCTTTTCCCGATTCGTCGGTTTCCTCACTTTCGTCCATGGTGGTTTCTGCAGCTCGGAAAGGTTTCTTTGGAGGAAAAGGTTTTTGGTTGGGACAGCGGGCAGAGAAATGTCCGGTCTTTCCACACCGGAAACACTCATTATTCGTTCGTCGTCGTTCTTCCTCGAGTCTATCCCTGCCGCGGGATCTTCGAGTTGCGTCAAGTTCCATTGGGGTGGGTTCGGGTAGCACGTTGTCGTGAGTTCGTGAGTACGGGGTGGAGGTCTCTCTAAAGTCCCGGTAGTACGGAGGGTCACTTCGGGTTCGAAGCGTGCGGAAGTTGAAGAGCCGGTTATCAAGGGCGATGGATTTGTTGACGTAATCCGTGATGTTCCGGGGTTTTTCGTCCAGGAGAGCGAGTTGTTTCTGGACTTCCATGTTCAATCCATCGTGGAATTGATCGATATACATGGCGTCGTTATAGTCCAAGTCGGCCATGATTCGCTGGAAGCCCGCCCAGTAGGCAGCTGCGGAACGATTTCCCTGCTTGATCGTCTTGAACTTTCGGCGAGCCACCTCTTTACTGTCTGCTTCCCCAAACGCCCTGCTGATGGCGGTTTTGAATTCCGCCCAGGTCGCATATTTGCTAACCCCCTCTTGCATGGATGGTTCGATCCAAGACCATGCGTTTCCTCTGCATCTGGCGCTGGCATAATTGACCTTCTTACTGTCTTGGTCGAATTTGTTTGCCTCGCAATTGAATTTCAATTCGCATTGGATGAGGAATGCCCGTAACTTCGATCTCTCGCCGTAGTACAGTTCCGGGTCTTCTATTTTCGGCTGCCCAGATAGAGGAGGTTGGTAGAGCTGTTGTAGGAGCATTTGGAGTTGGTCCGTTGTCATTTGGACCGCCGACAAGGGGGGTCCTGGGTTTCCGAGCGGAGTTGACATTCCTGAGTTGTTTTCGTCCGTAGCGGGGGTTGTGGTCTCGATAGGTGTTCTGGGGTTACGGGGCTTGCAGGTTGGGAGTGTTCGTCGATTGCTTCGCCGAGTTCCTTGAATTGGAAGGGATCCAGCGTCGGAGGGAGTGGTATTTTGTCGGGTGTTGGGTACCTCGGGGGGAGACGCAATCAAATGTTAGGCACCACCGGCGGTCAGGCAAGGAGGTAGGCAACACGATTGTTCTTATGGTAGTCCGGTCGAGGGTTTTACATGAAGAATTTCTAGGAGGGGAATTCTCTAACGTAGGGGAAGGAGGTAAGTTGGGGACGGGGTTGGGGATCTGGGGTTAGGGTTAGAGATTGCTCCTATTCGGTGATCTCGTTCACAGAAGGGACGGACGAATCAAGGGAGAAGGAGGTGGATTGTTGAAAGTAAATTGATTGCGTGGAGTCTATCTACGTGTCCCATCTATCCCCCTTTATACCTTTTCGTCCCTCCTCTTTTCATCGACGCCCGAGGGTCAATTTCGCCGTACCTTCGACACTTCGGATTTCCCAGAATCCTCCCCGTCCTTCTCCACGCCTCAACCTGTAATTACAATGTTTACTAACTGATACTTCTAACTATTACGTGATGCCTTTCGCTTCCTTTTCCCCCTTTTTGTTCTTTTATCTGTTCACCGCTCGAGTCCATTTGCGAGCTAAGCGAGCCTCGCTTGCCTTGACATTTCCATACCCGAAACCCCCTTCTTCGCCTACACCTTTTTCGCCTATCTTTTTCCCCGCTCTTTCTTCCGATCCGTTTCACCGAGCATCTTCGTTCTTATCGTGAAGTCCCTGTTCGTTCGGGGCTCCATAAGTCGAACAGCTGAGTTGTCATAGCTCGTTTTCTCACGGTATTCCGGTTAACTCCCCGCTCCCTTATTCCCTACCGCATTCCTCGCTTACATCCATCATTCGCTTATTTCTTTTCTCGTTAATTCCTTTCTGAGGGGGTGTATCAACCCTAGCCTCGGGATCCCCAACAATGGCGATTGCCTAGTCTTTCCTCTCCGTGGTAAATAGGTACCCTACGGCCACGGTTATGCCCAGTATCCAAAGGATACCAACCGTAATGGAGGCTCCTAAGAGCATGTCAAAGTTGATTCTTGACAGGTGGATCCGAAATTTTATCTCCGGTAACGCGGATGCCGGGTGAGGCGAGTAACGCGTTAATTAGGCTGCGCTGACGGGTGATCTCCCGCTCATAATACTGATTTTCGGTCGCATCCGCTTGTTCCTCGGGGGTGAAGAGGATTTCGGGGTCTCGGGGGGGGGGGGGCTTAGGACCGGCGCGAGGATAGCGGGGGCGGGTGCTGCGGCTGCGGCTGTGGTGGGGGGCGCGGCGGTTCACGGCGCTGTCTCTGGGCCATTGGGGTAAACCTGAACGGACCCAGTCTGATCAACAACCGGGGGAATGGGGGTAGGGGTGGGGGCTTCCGGAGCGCGGGAGGCGACAGGGCTGGAGACTCGAGTGCTGGTACGGGAGCCGGGGGTCTCTGCGAGGTCGTTTAAGATGTAGCCTGTGGGATGGTCTTGGGCGTCTAGGATTGATTGCGTGAGCTGCTTGGTGAACATGATCGGGTCGTGCCCGTCTGGAAACTGAGTCATGGAAGCAGCGTTGACGATTTGCTGCCAATGCCCTTCCTCGATGACTTTGACGTGCATGTTGGCGGGCTCGGAGGATCGGCTCAAGTCGGATGGTGTGACGGACGTACTCCTGGTAAGTATAATCCTGCAGTTCCCAGCGGACAACAAGGTAGCAGTGATCTTCTGCTCTTCGGATGGCTTGTCGGAATGCGCCAGCGAATCGGTCAGATATTCCAAAGGTCTCCGTTAGTGTATGAGTGTCTAGGGCTTGTTTCAAGGCGTGTGTGTCCAAGCCGAACCAGTTGGGTTCATGCGTGTTGGTCCAATAAATATTTAGATCGAACGTAATGTTAGGGAACTAAGAACGGACCTTCAAAGAACACACTGAACACTACCGGCAGGTGGGGACTAGGCGGGTTCCGGGATACGGAAACGGAAAGACAAGAACGGAAGTGCACGACAGACGGACGGAACACGAGACAAGGACAGGGACAAGGACAAGAACGACGTGAGACTTGAGAAGAGGAGTCCTTATTTAAAGGACAAGGGAAAGAAACAAGACGTTCGATGGAGAACTCAACGACGGGGAGGCAAGCCTCCTTATGTACAAAGGGCGGCCAGCACTCTTGCTGGGCCGTCATCCAACATCGCTACATGACAGCTTCCGTTCTCCATCCTTTCGCCTGCGACACACAGCTCTCCAGCTCATGGTACGTCATCCATCATCAGTCAATCCATCAACAACAACGGCACGGCACACACAACAACACAACGACAACACAACACAACACGGCAAGACAACGGCACGACGTCAACCACAACAACGACAACACGATGGTGACGCAACAACACAACGGGTCGTCGGCCGTGTGCCGTGACACACCGTATACAAGTGCATCAACTGCGCTGACGCTGGCCTTCACGACACCCAACACGCCGCCTACAGTACCCAGTGCCCCATCAAGGTGAACGCTGTACAAGAGGCATGGCAGAGGACCCGCCCCGATGATACCCAGAGCGCCATCTCAACGGAGACCAACCCCATCGCAGATACTACCATGACCGCTGATGAATAAATACAACTCATTAGCGGCGACCCTCCGGATCATCTCCCATAGCCTGAACCGCAGCACCACCGCCCTCACAACGCTGTTGAACACAGCAAACGTAAACACAGACATCATCCTGGTCTAAGAGGTGAATGTCAAAGACCCCAAGTTTGTGGTCACTCACCCTGATTTTGTTTTGCTTCTTCCCCCTCGTGCCCACCACAAGGTCAACCGCACTGCCGCGTATGTCTCCCGGCTCAATCCCCACGTCCGAGTGACGCCCAGACCGGATGTCAGTGTAGACCCCGACCTCCAGGTCCTAGAGGTCAGCACCGACCTTATCCCCTCTTTCTACCTTCTCAACATCTATAACGAACGTGACCCCAATACCAAAACCTACACCATCCCCCGGGCGCTCACCTCCCTCACCCTCGCGGGTCGATGCGTTATCACAGGGGATCTCAACTCCCATCATCCTCTGTGAAACTCCCACACGCACAGAACAACACGGGCCGACGAGCTCGTCGAAGTGTTGGAATCACATAACTGGCGGCTGGTAAACGTCACAGACATCCCAACCCACCAATACACGGACGGCACAGGCTCATCGGTTCTGGACCTCACCCTGGCTTCCCCATCGATGGCAAGGGAAATAACAAACTGGGCCATCAACGACGGAATAGCCACAGGCTCAGACCATGAGGTCATCCGTTTTCATCTAAACTCTCTCCATCAAGACCACACGGCGGCCCCCTTCGCGACTACTCGTCTAAACTTTAACAAAACGGATTGGGATACGTTTACCAAGGAGCTTCAGCTCCTGGCGAAGGCCAGCCACCCCTACTGGACACACCTCTGCGCCAACCCCTCCGCAAGCAACCTCGACGAATGGGCTGCCCTACTTCACGACTCCATACAGAGTGCAGCGTCCGAGGCCACCCCAACCCTATCACCCACCCCGCGCTCGAAACGGTGGTGGACTGACGACATCCGCCACACCCGTCGTGAACTGACCACCGCCAGATGCCGATGGAATCTCTCCCGGCTCCCCACCCACCACGACGAATACAAATGCCTCCGCAACAAACACTACCGGACGGTGCGCTACGCCAAAGACTCGCTGTGGAAGGAATACCTCGCAGCAGCGCAAGGCCCGGACATCTGGGCGGCGTTTCGTTACACGAACCCGCGTCGCACCCAACTGACCCCGCCGGTCAAAGCTCTGGTAGGAGGCACAGAGTAACTGTGCGTTGACTTCGAGAGCAAGGTTGAAGCTTTTCAAGCGCTATTCCCACCACCCCCAACTACCCCCCACACCCATAATCCCCGGTCTTCCCCTGAATTCCCCTGGCACACGTTCACCCCCGATGAAATTCGCACTGCTATTTTTACCTCTTCACCGAAAAAAGCCCCTGGCCCTGACACCATCACGTTCGCATACCTTAGAAAAGCATACGACGCGATCCCCCACGCGTATAACGCGCTATACTCGGCGCTCGGCAAGAAAGGATACCACCCGAAGTGCTGGCGAGAAGCTACCACGGTGATCATCCCAAAGCCAAATATGCCCGACTATAGCGCAGTGAAGGCATACCGACCGGTCGCATTGCTGAACGGCATGGGAAAGGTCTTGGAAAAATTGATGGCGACGCAACTCAGCCTTATGGCAGAGTCATACGACATCCTGCATGCAGATCAGATAGGCGGGCGCCCTAAACGCTCGGATAGCGACGCTGCGATAGCACTAACGCACGATGTCGAAGTGAACGCTAGCCGGCGCCTAGTCACTTCTGCATTATTTTTAGACGTACGAGGCGCATTCGACAACGTCTCCTCGGACAGACTGCTCGCGGCGATGCGCACACTAGGCTGCCCCCAAGCAGTAACTTCGCGGTGCTCCTCCTTCTTAAACGACCGTTCCACCGCCCTCTCGTTCGACGGCAGAACAGACACCCAGCGAGCAATCAGAACTGGCATCCCTCAAGGCTCCCCGGCGTCCCCAATCCTTTTCCTTATCTATCTCCGACCCCTCTTCGATGCCCTACAGAATGCCCACCCCACACTTTGGACTCCCAGCTTCATGGACGACATCGCCCTTGTTGCGCACGGTCGCTCCACAGAGGACAACGCCAGAGACCTTGAATCCGCCGCTCGAACCGCCTTTTGCTGGGCGCAGCGAAACACAGTAGCCTTCGATGATTCCAAGTCGGAGTTATTACACTTTCACCGCTCGCGCACCGGCAATCTGACAGAAGGAGTCAACGTCCGTCTTCCAAATGGCACGGTGGTGACCCCGGGAACAAGAGGAGGAAAAACAGACGTAGTTAGATGGATCGGGATTTACTTCGACAGAAAACTTTCCTTTGTACATCATGTAAAAATTAGACTAACGGCCGCTGCTAGATCCCTCAACGCCGCCCGAAGCCTAGTGCGTTACGAGACAGGTTTGTCCCCCTCACCCACTCGTACCCTTTACATCGCGTGCGTCATTTCTATGTCTGACTTCGGCTCTGAGATCTGGTGGACGGGTCAAAAAAGTCTCGCCAACCTCATTCAAACCCAACAAAACTCAGCCCTCCGACGCATCCTAAACGCATTCCACTCGACACCGATAATCGCCCTACACAATGCAGCCGCAATACCCCCCATTTCAGTCCGCTTGCAACACCGCACCCGGAAATGCGTCCTGCGTGTCCTCTCCCTCCCCCCTCACCACCCTGTCGTGAAACGTTGCCCCTCCTCCATCCCCGTGCCCCTACACCTCCACACTTCCATATGCAACCCCTACGAATACGACCACCCCTGGCAGTCCCCCGGTGACGCCCCATCCCGTCTCGTCAGCATGCTACGATCAGTAGGCAGATGGGTGCTACCCAATGACGATATCGAGAATACGCCTCGCCCAAACCGCGCCCCGTGGCGCCGCAACCCCATCCGGACGTCAATCTCGCCCCTTCCCAAGACCGATGCGGCCGTCGAACACGCCAAACCCCTTGACACCCTACGAACCGACCCAACGAACGTCATCGCATACACGGACGGATCCCAGCTGGAAGGTCCCACCGGTGCGGGATACCGTATTCCAGACGGGTTACCACGACGACTCGACGAGATCATACCCATGGGCGACACAACGGAAGTCCTCGATGCGGAGCTGCGCGCCATTCACGACTGCCTCAAGAGCTGCCTAAAAATCCTCTGACTCAACAACCTCCACCGCCGCCGAATTCACATATTCACGGATAACCAGGCAGCGATCCTCCGCGCCTCCCGCACCACGTACGGCCCGGCACAGGAACTCGCTCTCTCGATTCACGAAATAGCCTCCTCCCTCCGCCAACAACAATCAACTGTCACCCTCCTTTGGGTCCCGGGACACACCAACATACCCGGCAACGACTCCGCAGACCTCCTCGCGAAGAGAGCAACCTCCCTCACCTCCACCGCGGTGCCCCCGGTCTCCCTGTCTTGGATCCGACGGCAAGTTCGGGAGCAATTTATCACCGACTGGATCAACTGGTACACCTCAGCTAAGAAGCCTAAAACCGACGATGCCCCCCACCGTCGACGCCTCGATCCCGCTTATACCTCCCACCCACGCAAGATTTCCACGGCCATACTGGGACTTCGAACCGGCCACGGGTATTTCCTGGATTGCCTCGCGCACCCCCCCACCGATTGTTACCCCTCCCGCTCCTGCCCATGCCCCATGCACCCCCCACAGACCCCTTGACACCTCCTACTATCTTGCCCACAGTACACGACGCAGCGGACTGAACTTCGCCGAATACTCAAACTCCCACCACGACGACAACTCACAGTCCCGACCATGCTCTACACCACCGCTGGCACCAAGGCCCTCGCAACCATGATCTCCGAGACTAAAGTCGCGACCGCCGAATGGGCGCACACGAAGCTAAGAGGCCTCCCTGCTGAGGAGGACTCTCCTTTCACACTGACCACTGGCTGGGGGACGCTGCTGGATCTAAAGGATGAGCACGCGAACACCCAAAACAACTAAGAAAAAAAAACAAAAAAAAAAAAAAAAAATAATAACGATAACATAATGAAACAAATATGCATAGGTACTTCGGGGGAAGCAGGAGGGAAGGAGGCAAGAGGAAGCGGACGAGACAGGGGGCAATCGGAGGAGCAACGGGGGATGGTAGCTGGTTACTTTTCTTGTTTTTTCTATTGTGTCGTATGGGGAAGTCCGGGGTGGAGGGGAGGCTGCGGAGGCGGGGAGACGAGGAGCGTGGGGGAGAGGAGTGGGGACGGGGACGAGTGAGAGATGATGACGCGGAGGAGACACAGGGGACGAGGGGAGCAAGGCGAGGGGGTAATGGAGGTGAGGGAAGTAGGGAGAAGGGCAGGAGTAGAAGGAGTGGCGGAGAGGGGAACGAGGAGAGGTGGTGGCCCGGTGGAGTTATCATTTTCTTTTCTTTTCTGTTATGTTTTGGTTTGTGGAGGAAATAAAGGCGGGAAAATGGCTAAAAATGGGTGGGGAAGGGTGGAGTATAGAGGAAAACGACCCGGCGTGGTGGCCCCTGAGCGAACAGGGCTCCTGGAACTGGCGACGCGAGATGGACTAAGGCACAAGAAAAATGGGAGACTACACTCCCAAAAACCTCTGACAGCTCTGGGGCTTACCCAGTGGGGACCTGGCATCACACCCAGGTCCTTAACATTGTATTTAAACTGTAGATTCCGCCATAACCCCAAGGTTGGATGCGTGTATGAATGAATGAATAAAGAAAGAAATCAGCTATTTCAACTATCGACCTCCCGCCGCCGCTTTGTCTCCTCCTCTTCGCCCCTCCGTATTCACCCCTGCCCCGTCACCCCCACAGCTACAACAACCACCAAGTATATAATATCATCATATTGCCGCACCACAGTCCCTTCGATGTTGTCAGGATCTAACCTTTCAACAACATCATTGTCGTCAATTGACCCTTCATCATCTTCCACACCTATAACATTCCCCTGACTTCCTAAATTTTCGAGCTCCTCGTTGACCACATTTCCCAGGCGATCGGCTCGGAATTCACCGAGTTCATCTTCGTCGTACTCCCTATCACTGCCATCCTCGTCGGATCCCACTGTGCCGCCATCCTCAACTTGCTCGACCACAGTCTCTGCAATGTTCTCGGGATCCAACCTTAGAATAATCCGTCTCAGCGAGGTAAGCAACATGGCTCTTTCCTCCGGCTCAAAAAGAGGAGCATCGACTTTCAGAAGACACATAATAACATGGTAATGGTGAATTATGATTGTCTTCAACTTGTCGAGATGTTCTGCTTCAGGGTTATCTAACACCTGTAGTAGGATAGCCAAACGACGATGTGCCCAATGAACAATCCGTTTTGCATGCAAACGGAGCGGAGTTCTCTCTTCTTAAACTCTTTCAAGGCGAGCTCGAGCCTCGATACCAGCACTAACAAAGTCGTACACTGCCCAGTCACCTCGAGCCATAAACAAATCCACATCCCATTCTTCCTCATTGTCCAGCCCTTCATCTCTCAAACGTCCTGCATCCAATGTCCTAACTCCAGCACTCCTTGCAACCTGATTGTATTCTTGGACCAGGTTGTCCAAGGCCTTGCTCCGCTGCCTGATCCCATTGAGAAATGTTTTTGCTGCTTCTTGTCCAATTCTGCGGTGAAGGAGCTCAAGCTCGGCTGACCTTTCAGTGAGATAATGAATTAACTGGGTCTGCAGTTTATGCAATGCTGACACTGCTGCCCTTTCTTGGAATGTTCTGAACTTTTCCCCATCAGGAGACTGCCAGGCTGGGTCATCCCGACGCTCGCCATGCTGGTTGAAGAGATTGTCTGTTGCTCTAATTGCTTCTCCCCCAAGCCTGTAAGTTCTCAATTCGGCTAATGTGAGTGGTGGCCGCACAGGAAGACCAACTGCATGGGCCTGTGGGCCTCTACCCCCTCTGCCTCTACCCCCTCCGCCTCTACCCCCACGGCCTCTACCCCCACGGCCTCTACCATCTGAACCTCTTCCTCCACCCAGTCCAGAATTAGCCAGTAGCTCGCCCAGCCTATTCTCTTTAGCCAGAGCAGCATAGATTGGATCCCCAGGTTCGGTTTGGGCTTCACTATACTTTCATTAGCTAATGACAACAGGAAAACATGAGAACAGATATATAGAGAGAAAAATGGGAATTTACTCACGTGAACGTGGTGAAGTACTCAATCTGGTCAGACGCTTGCTCATCAAGATACTCGACAGTGTCTGATTGTCTAGGATGAAGCTGTCCTCCTTTGTCACTGCGTTCTGGGACTGTTCGACGCAGAATAAGCTGTAATTTGGCTGACTCTTCAATTTCCATTTGCTTTGCCTTCTTCCAGCGTCTCTCTAGGTTCTTTCCAAAGGTCTCCAGTGCCCTCCTGGCAATAAACAAGCTGCAGGAGTCAATTTTCCGCATCTTCCTTGGTCCACTGGTGACTCGTCCGGATGCGATTAGATGAGATAGCATGTACCAATGCTGTTCAATCTCTTCTCCAACCATTAATCCAAATCCCTTCAACCGTAGAGTACTCCATGGAACATGACAGGCATATTTGTGGGCATAAATGTGAAACCTGCCAATTGCCTCCTGTACCCTCCTTGCATCTTCTGGCAAAAGCCTTTCCAATGCTGGGACAAATACACAGGATACATCATAGCACAATCAGACTTTCATAGCTGGATCATGCTGGAGTATATCCTTAACCAGCTCAACTCCGTGACTTTGCCTTTCACCTGTTGCATGAATATTGAGATATCCAAGTGGTATACCATGAAAACAGGTCATTCCCATAAGTCCAGATTCATCCAGGTGCTTCTTGCTAGACGTGTCAAGAGCCTTGCCCCATCCACCTGTTGCATGAAACCTGTTGTCGCATCAGGCGGTGTTGTTGTTAACTGCTGGCGTATGCTCAGAACAAAAGTCCCGGATCCCATAAGAAACGAAAATCCTGGGTTCCAAGTATTCATGATTGGTTCCCCCTCTGTCTTTAACGCGAATATGCTGAAAGTTCCCATCAATGGTGATTCAACAGATCTGTCCGCTGGGAGATGACTGAAGTCGAAGCATGCTGGCCAGGAATTTGCAACATTTTCATCTTCCCATGAATGGTCCTCCCCAGTGATTGCCCTTTCACATGTCTGTAAATACATGCTAGTATAAGCGTCCACCCCATTCTGAACAGCAACAAAATGATGATATGCGTCCAGTAACAGGTCGTAGAAGTCCGGTAATGTCTTAGCCATATACATCTCATGTATCGCTCGACGTCCAGCGGCCCATACATACTTTGAAGGCCCACCTCTGATCCCTTGCTCATGTAAAAGGCGTAGGAGTCTGATGTAAAAAGAATGTCTGAGGTTTGACTGGGGTTGATGGGAAGTATCCGTCCTGAACAAATGATGAAGAGAGTTGTCCACAAATTCACAGAGGAACCATGCGTATCTCATATGACTCCAAGGAGATGAAACGTGCATTGATATCCTCAGTCGGACTGTCGCATGGCTCAGGTGGCTGTGCAGATGTCCGAAATGCAATCATGCTCTGCTCGGCCTTGACCGAGTTTGCCGCAGGCCCTTGTTGATCAGCCGCCTTGGCCCGACGGGAGCGCCCGAACTTGTTGTGCTGCCCATGTTATTCGATGTTGTGTGGATCGAGGTGGTATGGATTTTCGATATGGCTTTCAAGCGTGGGGCGTTCAACGGGACCATCATTTTGACTGCGATGGTATCCAGGTGGCGGGATTAAGCGATTGGGTCTCGTCTTCAGTGACTTTTCCCACCGCCGGGCTGCAGTGTAGGGCAGAGTGCGGGTGAACGCTCCACCGCAGAGACCTGCACTGACGTGCTGCAGGCTGCATCCTTTGCGACTAATCTTCAGTACAGGCATTTGAAAGCCAGTGGGATAGGAAACGTTGAGATTGGTGTAGCGGTGTGGGTCAGTTGGTGTTTGTTGCAAGGAGATGGGGTGAGGTGGTGGTTTTGCTAAGACGTGTGGTTCGTTACGCGTAGTTTTTAAGGCCAGGTAACCTCCCAGCAGCGCACCATCCCTTACAACACTGGTTACCATTTTTTTTTTTTAAGTTTTTTTTTTTAAAAAGTAAGTCACACGAATATGCAGTTTTCACTGCTCATAATTGATCGCAAAAGCGATGAAACAATTTTTTTCATTTTTAGAAGATGACATTTTTGATTCAAAATATTTGGAGCGGGGCGATGCCCCAGCGGAGCATCACCGCTCGCTCACAACATTTGTGCTGTTTCCAGTGACCAATTTTTTTTTTTTTTTTTGCTTCAGAAAAAGGTCACGCGAATATGCAGTTTTAACTGCTTTTAATTCATCGCAAAAGCGATGGAACAATTTTTTTCATTGTTGAAAGCGACGCCCCAGCGGAGCATCACCGCCCGCTTACAACACTGGTGCTGTTTCCAGTCACCAATTTTTTTTTTTTTTTTTAAAAAAAAAGGTCACGCGAATAAGCAGATTTGACTGCTTTTAATTCATCGCAAAAGCGATGCAACAATCTTTTTCATTGTAGAAAGTTCATGTTTGAGTGAAAATGTTTTTGAAGCCGGGTGGCAGCGCTGCGGGCCACCATCAAATTAGTTGGAGGCGGCGTGCGCCGCCTCCCAACTAAGTTGATGGTCGGTTTCTGTCACGGCACACGGCTGACGAGCCGTTGTGTTGTTGATGTCGTTGTTGTGCCGTTGTCGTTGTTGTGCCATTGTCGTTGTTGTGCCGTGTTGTGTTGTCGATGTGTTGTTGTGTGTGCCGTGCCGCTGATGAGGATTGATCGATTGATGATGGATGACGTACCACGAGCTGTAGAATCTGTGGCGTGACAGGTCAGATGATGGACAATGGAACCGAATCATGTAGGGATGTTGGTTGACCGCCCAGCAAGAGTGCTGGCCGCCCTTTGTACATGAGGAGGCTTGCCTCCCCGTTGACTGAGTTCTCCATTGAACGTCTTGTGTCTTTCCCTCGACCTTTAATAAGATTTCCTTCTCTCTTTGTCAAGACTTCCGTCACTCTTGTTCCTGTCCCTGTTCTGGTCTAGTGTGCCGGCCGTCTGTCGAGCGCTTCGGTCCTTGTCTCTCCGTTCCGGCTCTCAGAGCCCGCCTAGTCCCCATTTCCCGGTAGCGTTCAGTGTGTCTCTCGAACGTCCGTTCGCAGTCCCTGACAATTTCCACCCATTAGGTGTTCTGTAAATATTATTATTCGCCTGGGTGAGGGTTACGCTCATTTCCCTAATTGTCAAAAAGGTGAAGTGACCTATCCCCAGGGTTAGTGGTTGGTCCTGATTGCCTTTACGGATATTCCAGCCCTCTGGGTTAGGGTTGTTCTCGCATCCCTTTTCAGAAATCACGATTCGAACAAGGGCTAGGGTGGCGGTCATCTTATCCAATAAGATAGGATTGGTCACGTGTGCCTCATCAGTAGCAGATCAGTACACACGTGCACTGATCTACTAATGTGCGCACACGTGACTAGGGTTAGGGATCGATCATCTTATCCGATAAGATAAGATCTAGTCACGTGATCTGTGATCAGTATTACATCAGTGCGTATGCGCAGCTGATCTAAGAACCGGTGAATAGGGTTACGGTTGTAACCGCACACGCACGTACCAGAGTTAGGTTTGTGAATGTACGCGCACAGCTAGGTTTAGGGTTACGATCGCATGCGCACGATCAGGGTTACGGACGCGTGCTTGTGTCTTCGCTTAGGGTTACGGTCGCGCACGCGAAGTACGCTAACGCGTACGCGACGAGGCTGTGCACGCAACCAACGTCAAATTGGTTGAAGGCGTTAGCGCATCTAGAACGCACAACCACGAACTGTTTGTTTACTTAGTTATTCTTCGGGAAAATGATGCGAATAGTGGCTCGGCGCGTAAGGAGGAAAACTTGTACATAAGAGGATTGTTTCTTTGTTTGTTCATTTTGTTTTCCTTTTCTCCTTACACAGTTATTTGTTTCTTTACAAATTCAAATACTTTGTCGGTTTCGGTTCACATCCTTGTTTTCGTCCCCATCTTTTGATCTCTTGGTCCTGTGAAATCTCTGTTTATTTCCTTAGCTTCTAAACACCGAATTCTCTAAGTTGATGCTAGACACAGCTTAAGAGTTTCCAACATTGAAGTTATTATAACGATATCTTCAGTGAACTCAAGAGTGAGTAATTGAGAAGAGATGTCAGGTTCTCCATGAGCTATATCTGTGAGGGACTACGAACGGACGTTCGAGGGACACACTGAACACTACCGGGAAAGGGGACTAAACTGGGCTCCGGGAGCCGGAACGGAGAGACCAGGACCGAAGTGCTGGACGGACGGTCGGCACACTGAACAAGGACAAGGACAGGGACAAGAGTGACATGAGTCTTTGCGACTAAGAGATTAGGGAATCTTATTAAAGGTCAGAAAAGAGACACAAGACGTTCGATGATGAAGCCAGTCAACGGGGAGGCAAGCCTTCTTATGTACAAAGGGCGGCCAGCACTCTTGCTGGGCCGTCAAACAACATCACTACATGATTCGGTTTCCGTTCTCCATCATCCAACCTTCGACGCCACAGCTTCTACAGCTCGTGGTACGTCATCCATCATCAATCGATCATCACTTCAGCGGCACGGCACACAACACAACACAACACGGCACAACGACACAACTGCAACAACAACACAACGACAACAGCAACACCACGGCAACACAACGACACAATGGCTCGTCAGCCGTGTGCCGTGACAGTACCCCCCTGTTAGGCTCGAGTTCCTACGAGAGGAGAAGGCTTGTCTGGGTACAGTTAATGGAAACGTTCGGCGGATTCGGTCTCTGACAGGTTCGTTTCCGCTTCCCAAGTCGGGGAGTGGTGACCTGTCCATTTGACGAGGTACTGCAGGTTTCGTCGAGACCAATGGCTGTCCAGGATTTCGTCGACGAACTATTCTTCTTCGCCATCTACCACTATGGGCAGTGGTGGTGGCATCATCTGTCCAGGAAGGGCGTCCGAAGGAGCCGGGTACAATAGTGATACTGGGAACGTCCTATGGTGTTTGTTTGTTTGTTTATTCATTACTCGTATGCAACCTTATTGGTTATGACGAGGGTACAGGTTTATAGTACATGGAAAGTCAAAAGCACAAACAAAACAAAGTCCCGTCTCTACCTCCGCTGATCCTCCCTTAGGCTGTGATTTTGTGGTCCTGTCCCTACTATTACTTCGTTGGTCCTGTTGTCCAACCGCGTCTGCTGTTCCAGTGCCCCGTTCGCACAGAGGCCACCGCGCCGGGTGTCCTCTCTTTCCTCCACCCTTCCCCTCCCATGTTTTAGCCTTTTTTCCCGCCTTTATTTCCTCCACGAACAAAAAGAAAAAGATAACCTCCGCCGGCCCACTCTGCCCCTTCCCATCGCGCCTCTCTCTCCTCGTGCAATCCCGTATACCCCTTCCGCCCTTGAAAACAAAACAAAAGAAAGGAAATAATCAAAGGAAAAACTCTCGTCGCGCAATCCCGTCCCCCCTTCCTTTCCCGGTCCCTTCTCCTTCCACTGTCTTCTCCTATCCTACTCCGCCCGCGATAACAAAGGAAACAGAAAAGCAAAGAAAATGAGAAGGAATACATGAAGTCAAAAGAGAGCGACGAATCTACAACGCACGGAGAAGTCAAGCGGTGCTGCTTATTAGCTGTGAATGAAACGGGGGTGGTCTCGCCTGCGAGTCCTACTTAACCTGGCATGAGCCTATACCGAAGTAGCGACCTTTGTCGCGGAGATAAACGAAGAGAGAGCCTTTGTGCCGGAGGGGGTGTAGAGGATGTTGTCCAAATTGATCCGGGAATTCCTGTGGAGTTTGAGATCCTGTCGAAGTGTTGTCCGGGCGTCCTGGTGGTCTGGGCAGCTGAGGAGCAGGTGCCGAGGGGTCTGAGGGGGGTGTAGCGGGCAGCTACAATGTCGCGATGGGTAGGAGTCTGTCGGCGGGTGTGCCAGGCAGTCTAGAAAGTATCCGTGTCCTGTACGAAGGCCAAGGATCGCGGTAGAGAGGCACCGGGGGTTGTCGACGTAGATGGGATCCATGCGTCTCCGATGCGGGGCAGAGTATGTGTGTGGTCGATCGGAGGAGGAGTACCAGTGCGTCCACTCGGTAACGGTCTTTTCGCGTGCTTTCTTGCGTAGCCGGGTGAGCGTAATGGGTAGATTCGCACGGGGGAGGGATTCGGTGGCTTGTTTAGCCAGGCGGTCTGCGGCATCGCTGCCAGGTATGTCGGAGTGACCGGGGATCCAGTGGAGGGTGACTGTGACGTCGGGTTGTAGTAGGGCTTCGGCTGTCTCGTGTATAGTGTGGGCTATTTCCTGGCCGGGGCCGCGTCGGAGGTGTGAGGCACGTTGGAGCGCTGCTTTGTTGTCGCTAAAGATGTGCAGTCGACGGTTGTGGAGGTTGAGGCGAGCGATGTACTTCAAGCACGTTAAGAGGCATTCTTGAATTGCGCGCACCTCTGCATCGAACACTTCAACTGTGTCTCCCATAGGTACGATGGCGTTGATGGTGGTGGGTAGTCCAGAGGTGATGGTGTATCCGGCGCCGGTGCCAGACGCGGTCTGCGACCCGTCCATGTAGGCGACGATGACATTGCGGCGTCGTCTGAGGTTGTCGAGGAGTAGGAGGTGGTCGTGTGCTGTCTCGGGTTTCGGGGTTGTGGGGATGTCGACGGTTAAGAGGTTTTCGTCGGCGTCGAGCGGAACGGGGAGGGAGGTGTCTTCGACCGGTGCGTTGAGAGGGAGCCAAGGCGAGAGAGAGTGTAGAGCGCTGAGGAGGCGCGTGGGTTGTCGTGTGGTGTTGTGCCACGGGTGGTCGTACTCGTTTGCGATCTCAATAGCGGCGGATTGTAGGCTCGGTATGGGGAAGGATGTGGGACACCGGCGTGCGATCGGATGTGTCGGAGGGAGAGTGAGGACGCGAAGTGCGTATTGGCGTTGCTTGTGGTCCAGGCGTATCGGTACCGGAGGTAGCGCAGTCTCGTTATGGAGCGCCAGTGTGGGAGTCGAGTTGAAGGCGTTGAGTATGCGGCGTAGGGCTGAATTTTGCTGGGTTTGTAGTTTCGAGGCAAGGTCTCTCTGTCGTGTCCACCATATCTCCGCGCCAAAGTCCGCACGGGTTTGGACGCATGCCTGGAAAATTAGTCGGGTCGCGAGGGGAGACAAACCAGTTTCATATCTTGCTAATCGGCATAGCGCGTTGAGCGTTCTTTGTGCGGCGGCTGTTTTTCTACGTACATGTGCTTTAAAGTTAAGGCGTCTGTCTAGGTACATACCAATCCATCGTACAACATCTTTTTCTCCTCCCTGCGTCCCAGGGCTCACTATCGTACCGTTTGGTAGTTTCACTTTTTCGTTGTCTGTGATTGTATCTGACCTCGCCCATCGTCCAACCAGGCTTTCTGTCACGGCACACAGCTGACGAGCCGTTGTGTTGTTGCGTCATCATTGTGTTGTCGGTGTTGTTGTCGACATCGTGCCGTTGTCTTGCCGTGTTGTGTTGTGTTGTCGTTGTGTTGTTGTGTGTGCCGTGCCGTGGTTGTTGATGGACTGACTGATGATGGATGACGTACCATGAGCTGGAGAGCTGTGGCGTCGCAGGTGAAATGATGGAGAACGGAAGCTGTCATGTAGCGATGTTGGATGACGGCCCAGCAAGAGTGCTGGCCGCCCCTTTGTACATAAGGAGGCTTGCCTCCCCGTTGTCGAGGTCTCCATCGAACGTCTTGTGTCTTTCCCCTTGTCCTTAATAAAGACTTCTCCTTTCAGTCCCACATCATTCTTGTCCTTGTCCCTGTCCCTGTTTCGTGTGCCGTCCGTCTGCCGTGCACTTCGGTCCCTGTTCTTCCGTTCCCCCATGCGGGAACCCGCCCAGTCTCCCCTTGCCGGTAGTGTTCAGTGTGTTCTTCGAACGTCCGTTCCTAGTTCCCTGACATTACGTTCGATCTAATAATTATTCGTCCAACACGCATGAACCCCACCGGTTCTGCTTGGACACACGCCTTGAAATAAGCCCTGGAAACTCACACCCTAAACGAGACCTTCGGAATTTCCGACCGATTCGCTGGCGCAGTGCAACGAACCATCCGAAGAGCAGAAAATCACTGCTACCTTGTGGTCCGCTGGGAACTCCAGGATTATACTTACCAGGAGCACGTCCGTCACACCATCGGACTTAAGCCGATCCTCCGAGCCCGCCAAGATGCACGTTAAACTCATCGACGAAGGACATTGGCAGCAAATCGTCAACGCTGCCTCCATGACTCAGTTTCCAGACGGGCACGAACCGCTTACGTTCACCAAGCAGCTCGCGCAATCAATCCTAGACGCCCAAGACCATCCCACAGGCTACATCTTAAACGACCTCGCAGAGACCCCCGGCTCCCGTAACAGCACTCGAGTCTCCAGCCCTGTCGCCTCCGGCGCTCCGGAAGCCCCCACCCCTGCCCCCATTCCCCCTGTTGTTATTCAGACTGGCTCCGTCCAGGTTTACCCCAATGACCCAGAAACAGGGCCGCGAACCGCCGCACCCCCTACCACAGCCGCAGCCGCAGCCCCCGCCCCCGCTATAATCGCACCAGTTCCAAGACTCCCCCCCCGCGACCCCTAAATCCTCCTAACCCCGGAGGAACAAGCAGATACGAATGAAATTCATTACTACGAGAAGGAGCTCACCCGACAGCGTGAACTCATCAACGGACTACTCGACTCCCCTGGCATCCGCGTTACGGGAGATAAAACTTCGGATCCACCAACCTTCGATGGGTCCAACAGGGAGGACCTCCGCCGTTTTGTTTCCTTGCTTCGCATTAAATTGGTGAGCGACGAATTACGCTTCCCAACCCCTCACAAGCGGATCTCTTATGCCATGGGCCGCCTCCGCGGACGCGCCTTGGATCAGATCCTTCCTTATATCAAGGATAATGGCAACCGCTGGGCACTCAACGACGTCCAGGACGTCATTAAGATCCTACAGCGTACCTTTGGAGACCCGGACGAGCGCGCAACGGCTCGTTTGAAACTACAAAGTCTCCGACAAAACAACCGCGAGTTTTCAGATTATTATGCCGAGTTTCCCCGCCTGGTCGCAGAATTGGGCTGGGATGAAGCCGCTACCATGGATGCTCTGCGAAACGGCCTATCCCTCGAGTTGCACGAAAAGTTGGTTGGCGCCCCTCCCACCGCTACGATGCACGACTTTGTTGAACAGTGCCAAAAATTGGACTCCCAATTGAGAGCACTTGAGAATCTCCGCAAGCTGCGTACCAACCGCGGCCAAGTTAAACCCACTACCGCCGCCACCCCCGCCACCAGTCGCCTCACCCCCGCTACCCAAGCCACCACCGCCGCCTCCAGCAAGCAAACCCCTGCCCAGGGACCCCGCCAGAAACTGTCGGCACAGGAACGCGCGACCCGCCTGTCAGAAGGACGTTGCCTCTACTGCGGTGGCCTTGGCCACATGGCTGCTTCGTGCCCCGCCAAGACGAATGTCAAAGTGGCGAGTGTGGAATTATTGGATAGTGAAGAAGAGGTGTCGGGAAAAGACTAAACCGGCTGCAAGAAGATGGCTCTGCCGCTGGTGGGAAAATTATTGCTGATACATTGTTATTATCGGGCGCAAGTTTTGCTGGAAAGTTAGAATGCAAACACCTTGTTCTCTCTTGCTCCTTGTTTTCCAATAACCGCACCGTGAAGACAGTAGCGCTCGTTGACTGCGGCGCCACTGGCATCGCCTTTGTTGATCGCAATTTGGCCCGCCATCACAAACTCCCTCTAACCCCCCTACCCACCGCCCGAACGGTCGAAGTTATCGACGGCCGACCCATATCCTCAGGAAAAATCACACACCTCGCCCAAGTAGAGTGTACCATCAATGGTCACTCGGAAACCCTTCCCATGTTCGTCACGAAGTTGTGTCACTACCCGGTGGTGTTGGGCATCCCCTGGTTGAAGAAACACGACGTGACAATAAGCTTCAGTTCCAACACTGTAAGCTTCGACTCACAATACTGCCTAAGGAACTGCACCCCGTTGCCTGTGAGCACAACCTGTGTCGTGGTCCTGGACTCGAGGCCCCCTCCCGTTGTCCACGAGCCCGACACAAACCCCATGCCAGAGTTAGAAGACTGGGTCCCCGACCCCCCAAACGAAACCCCAATAGCGATATCAAGCCTGACCATCTCCGACTTCAAAGAAATGGTAGAAGACAAAAGCTTGACAGTGTTCTCGCTATCGTTGAACGAAATCACCGTCGCCCTACAAGACAAGCCCCCCCTCACGGATGATGAACTGAAAGACATGATCGCCGAAGAGTACCATGACTACCTCGACTTGTTCAAGGAGGTCAACGCGAAGGAACTCCCCCCACTCTGACCCTACGACCACAAGATCCCACAGAAAGAGGGATTCGTCCCCCCCTTTGGCCCGTTATACTCGCTGTCACGCAACGAGTTACAGACGCTGAAAGCGTGGCTCGATGAGAATTTGGAGAAAGGCTTTATACAACGCTCCCAATCATCAGCCGCCTCGCCGATATTATTGGTGAAAAAATCAGATGGGTCCCTACGCCTATGCGTAGATTACCGAAGACTGAATGAAGGAACCGAGAAGAATCGGTACCCGCTGCCATTGATACAGGAAACGATGATGAATCTTTCCAAAGCTCAATATTTTACGACCCTTGATGTCCGCAGCGCCTATAACCTTATTAGAATGGCAGAAGGCGAAGAATGGAAGACGGCCTTCCGCACAAGGTACGGCCTGTTCGAGTCAAAAGTGATGCCCTTTGGGCTCACCAACGCGCCTGCCGATTTCCAGGCATTCATAAAGGATGTCCTGAGACCATACCTGGACCAGTTTTGTACAGCATACTTGGATGATATCCTCATATTCTCTGAAACAAAGCCCGATCACACCTCACATGTCCGGAAGATTCTGGAACGACTTAAACAAGAAAAATTACACCTGAAGCCAGAGAAGCGTAAGTTTGCTAAGACCGAAGTCCAGTACCTGGGGTACAACATTGGCCGCGACGGCACTCGCATGATGGATTCCAAAGTAGCGACAGTCAGAGACTGGAAGGAACCAACCAATCTGAAACAGGTCCAAGAGTTCCTTGGTTTCGCGAACTTCTACCGACGATTTATTCAAGACTACTCAAAAGTAGTCTCCCCTCTAACAGCTTTGACTAAAAAGCAAGATGGCAAAGCAATCCCCTTTACCTGGGGTAAAGATCAGCAAAGCGCCTTCGACCGACTGAAGAACGCATTTACCTCAGCACCAATTCTCAAGCACTTCGACTACGAGAAACCGATTGTAGTGGTAACCGACGCATCTGACTATGTGTCTGCTGGAGTATCATCACAATACGACGACGATAACGTGTTACATCCCGTCGCGTTTTATTCCAAAAAGCATTGCCCGGCGGAATGCAACTATGAGATCTATGACAAAGAACTACTGGCAATAGTTCGATGTTTCGAAGAATGGCATCCGCACTTGGAGGGCTCCGCCTTCCCGATAAAAGTATTGACAGACCACAAGAACCTCGAATACTTTATGACAACAAAGCTACTAAACAGACGACAAGCACGCTGGTCCGAATTCCTGTCTCGGTTCAACTTTGTGATCACCTATCGACCGGGAACGTTGGGAGGAAAACCGGACGCCCTGACAAGACGAGCCGCCGACCTCCCGGGAGAGGGAGACGAACGTATACTAGCGAATCAGCAAGCTGTTCTAAAGCCACAAAACTTCCAATTGTGCATGACCCTGCCCATGAACCTTGCACCCTCCGAAGTGGACCTCCTCTTTAAGGAGGGCTACAAGACAGATTCATTCCCAAACCGAGTGTTGGGAATGCTGGAAGACGGTACACAAATCTGTAAGGACATATCAATCGCCGATTGCTCCGTGTTGGAAAATAGATTGTACTACCGAGACTGCCTCTATGTCCCCGCGCTGGACAAACTACGATTGAAACTACTGCAAGATCACCACGACCCCCCCACCATCGGACACCCGGGCCGTGCAAAGACTTTCGAACTGCTCGCCAGGAATTATTACTGGCCTTCGATGAGAAAAGATGTGGATCAATTCCTCTGAAATTGCCACGCTTGTAAAAGAACAAAAGCTACCCGCCACGCACCCTACGGAACCTTGAAACCCCTACCGGTCCTGCACCACCCGTGGCAGAACATATCTGTGGACTTTGTTACTGGACTGCCGACATCAGAAGGCTTCGACGCAATATGAGCGATCGTTTGCCGACTCACGAAACAGCGACACTTGGTGCCCTGTCACTCCACGATAGACGCAGAAGGCTTCGCGCAACTCTTCCTGGAAAACGTATTCAAACTACACGGTCTGCCAGACACAGTGGTGTCCGACCGCGGCCCGCAATTTGTGGCCCACTTCCGGAAACACCTGGCAAATTGCATGGGTATCGAGATTGCCACGAGCACGGCCTTCCACCCCCAGACCGATGGCCAAACAGAAAGAATCAATGCGGTTACGGAGCAATATCTCCGCGCGTACGTCTGTTATCTACAAGACGACTGGAAAAAATTTTTACCACTGGCAGAATTTGCTGCAAATAACCAAGTATCGGATACAACGTCGCTGTCCCCATTCTACACCATATACGGCCGACACCCCAAATGCTCATTCGAATTGGAAATCAGGACAGACAATCCTGAAGAAGTGAAAGCGAACGAGGTGGCGGAAAGGATGTCGCACATCCATGACGTCTTACGTTCTGAAATGAAATACGCCCAAGCCCGCCACATAGAAGCCGCCGACAATTCCCGACTCCCCGCGCCGGTCTTCAAACCAGGAGACCTGGTATAGCTGGACGCCCGCAACCTCAGAACCCGCCGCCCCTCAAAGAAACTAGAAAACAAACACCTAGGCCACTTCACCGTGGTACGGCCCATTGGATCCCACGCCTACGAGTTGGATATACCGGAGACAATGAAACATCACAGGACCTTCCCCGTGTCCCTACTGAACCCAGCCCGTTCGGACCCCCTCCCTGGCCAGATTATCCTACCGCCTCTATCGGTAGTAGTAGACGGCGAAGAAGAATGGTTCGTGGATGAAATTCTGGATAGCCGTTGGTCAAGAGGAAACCTGCAGAACCTCGTCAAGTGGACCGGCCATGACTGTCCAACCTGGGAACCGGAAACTAACGTATCCGAAACTGAGGCCGCTGAGAAATTCCACCAGCTATACCCAGACATACCTTCTCCTGTCGTAGGCACTCGAGCGTAACGGGGGGGTACTGTCACGGCACACGGCTGACGAGCCGTTGGGTTGTTGCGTCATCATTGTGTTGTCGTTGTTGTTGTCGACATCGTGCCGTTGTCTTGCCGTGTTGTGTTGTGTTGTCGTTGTGTCGTTGTGTGTGCCGTGCCGTTGTTGTTGATGGACTGACTGATGATGGATGACGTACCATGAGCTGGAGAGCTGTGTTTGTTTGTTTGTTTGTTTGTTTATTCATTACTCGTATGCAACCTTATTGGTTATGACGAGGGTACAGGTTTATAGTACATGGAAAGTCAAAAGCAAAAACAAAACAAAGTCCCGTCTCTACCTCCGCTGATCCTCCCTTAGGCTGGAAAGAACACACCACACGGCAACGGCGACCCCCCCCCCTGCATTCTCAACAACGAGCACCGAAACCCCCGGTTTTCTCATCGGATTCGGATTCGCAGCACTCTATTACGTTATTCTCTGAATTTTCAGGGAATTCTACGTTGTTTTTGTTGACTTTTGTCGCAAAATCAGAGTTTTCACGAGTTTTGGCTTACCCCACCTCACGAAATGTCGCCAAAACAACGACAGAACAACACCCGACGATCGAAACGGTCCGAAAACGCGTACCATGTTCTAGCCGACCTTCCTCATGATGGATCTACTCCTACTCCGGATGGAAGAGATGGAAAAGTTGATGAAGTTGATGGAAACTTCGCTGGAAAGCCCTTCCAGAGCGTGGTCTTGGCACGATCACCAGTTCCTTCGGCTTCAACATCGCAGCAACAGGCGACAACTGAACACAGCCGGTTTAGTAACTACCGTCGCATGATGGTATCTGCAATTAAAGAGGCAGTCGCAGTTGACGACAACTATGCCACCCTAGATCAACTGTTTATAGACAACTACGCCGAATTCACTGGAGCCAGCTTCCTGGGGATACAACAGATCCACCAGGACACACAGCGTCGCTTCAATACCCTCGATGACACCATACGCAACAACAGCGATGAGATGCGCCACAGATTCGACGTCATGATGACGAAATTCAACATTCTGACCGGCGAAAACACGAAGCTGCGCGCAGCATACGACTCTACACAGGCAGAAACAGCAGCTCTCAAGGCTGCTGTGGACGCCCTGACGAAGAAAATCGACGAACAGCAACAAGTCATTTCGGCGCCCCCCTCACCGAACCTCACGGCCTCTTCCTCAGCGATGGAAGAGATGACTATGCAACTGTCCGTCGTCCAACATGACATTCAGGATGTCCTGGACGCTGTTCGCAACCCTCCTGGCAAGAGAAAGCGAAGGGGAAGCGACCAGAACACCGAACCCACCTCACCGACAAACCGAAGACCGGTGAACCACAAACCGAGAGCGGCATCACCGGTGCGAAGCCTGATGCACTCGAAACATGCGACTACCGCCGCCCAGGACAAGCTTGATGCCCTCAAGCCTATGTCCCCCCTACCTCTCCTCGCGATCACGTCGACCGAAGCGACACGGGAACCTCACCCTGACAGTCCATCTGCTCAGGACACACCTCTACCCGACGCCCCAAGCACTGCCCCTGCTGAGACCGACGGATGGAAGACTGTGGAGGCAAAGGCTACACAGAGGAAGAAGCAGAAAGCGAAGGAGACGACACCTACGGCAGCGACACCCAGCAAGACCCCTACAACAAAGAATGGTGGCCGGGGAAAGAATACCCACCAACCCAGAACGACAACCTCCTCTGCAAAGAAGACTTGGGCAGAAGTCGTCAAGAGCGGAGGCATCAACGTCCAGATTGTGCTTGGGAATGGCAATCTTGGACTGACAACGCCACCGACAAGAAGGGGAGAGAGGCGAGGGGGAGCAGTGAGAAGGCTGAGGAAGAAGGAAGGAGAAGGGGAGAGAGGGGAGGAGAAGAGGGGCAGGGCGGGCCCGGGTGTCTCAAAGGGCAAAGGGTCAGGAGACACCGGGCGGAGGAGGTGAGAGAGGAGAGGAGAGTGGGGGCACGGGTGGCCCGGCGGCTGTTTAACTTTGCTTTGGTTTCGTTTTTGCTTTGTGGAGGAAATAAAGGAGGAAAAAAGGTTAAAAATGGGAGGGGAAGGGAGGAGGAAAGGGAGGAGCCCGGCGAGGCGGCCTCTGTGCAAGCAGGGCACTGGAACAGCAGACGCGCTTGGACAAGAAACCCCCGTAGTAACAGTGGGGACAGACCCCACAACCACAACGATCAAGAGGAGGAGACTGGTAGAGGTGGAGACTGGGTTTTTGCTTTTGCATTTCTTTCTTCTTCTCTTTTGTATTTATCTGTCCCTTGTCATAACCTTCAGGTTGCAAACAAGTAAGGAGAGAACAAACAAACAAACCTCCCTTAGGCTGTGATTTTGTGGTCCTGTCCCCACTATTACTTCGTTGGTCCTGTTGTCCAACCGCGTCTGCTGTTCCAGTGCCCTGTTCGCACAGAGGCCACCGCGCCGGGTGTCCTCTCTTTCCTCCACCCTTCCCCTCCCATTTTTAACCATTTGTCCTCCTTTATTTCCTCCACAAAGCAAAAACAAAACCAAAGCAAAGTTAAACAGCCGCCGGGCCACCCGTGCCCCCACTCTCCTCTCCTCTCTCCCCTCCTCCGCCGGTGTCTCCTGACTCTTTGCCCTTTGAGACACCCGGGCCCGCCCTGCCCCTCTTCTCCTCCCCTCTCTCCCCTTCTCTTTCCTTCTTCCGCAGCCTTCTCACTGCTCCCCCTCGCCTCTCTCCCCTTCTTGTCGGTGGTGTTGTCAGTCCAAGATTGCCATTCCCAAGCACAATCAGGACGTTGATGCCTCCGCTCTTGACGACTTCTGCCCAAGTCTTCTTTGCAGAGGAGGTTGTCGTTCTGGGTTGGTGGGTATTCTTTCCCCGGCCACCATTCTTTGTTGTAGGGGTCTTGCTGGGTGTCGCTGCCGTAGGTGTCGTCTCCTTCGCTTTCTGCTTCTTCCTCTGTGTAGCCTTTGCCTCCACAGTCTTCCATCCGTCGGTCTCAGCAGGGGCAGTGCTTGGGGCGTCGGGTAGAGGTGTGTCGTGAGCAAATGGACTGTCAGGGTGAGGTTCCGGTGTCGCTTCGGTCCACGTGATCGCGAGGAGAGGTAGGGGGGACATAGGGTTGAGGGCATCAAGCTTGTCCTGGGCGGCGGTAGTCGCATGTTTTGAGTGCATCAGGCTTCGCACCGGTGATGCCACTCTCAGTTTGTTGTTCACCAGTCGTCTGTTTGTCGGTGAGGTGGGTTCGGTGTTCTGGTCGCTTCCCCTTCGCTTTCTCTTGCCAGGAGGGTTACGGACAGCGTCCAGGACATCCTGAATGTCATGTTGGACGACGGACAGTTGCATAGTCATCTCTTCCATCGCTGAGGAAGAGGCCGTGAGGTTCGGTGAGGCGGGCACCGAAATGACTTGTTGCTGTTCGTCGATTTTCTTCGTCAGGGCGTCCACAGCAGCCTTGAGAGCTGCTGTTTCTGCCTGTGTAGAGTCGTATGCTGCGCGCAGCTTCGTGTTTTCGCCGGTCAGAATGTCGAAGTTGGTCATCATGACGTCGAATCTGTGGCGCATCTCATCGCTGTTGTTGCGTATGGTGTCATCGAGGGTATTGAAGCGTCGCTGTGTGTCCCGGTGGATCTGTTGTATCCCCAGGAAGCTTGCTCCTGTGAAAAGCGGTTCATGTGCACAGAACAGGGCGCTCAAGCTGCTATCGTTGTCGTCTTTTTCGATAGCGTCTCGCATAGCAATGACCAGATCGCGGCGAAATTCCCTGAATCGGTTGTGCTCAGGTGTCGCTTGCTGCTGGTGTGTTGAAGCCGAAGGAACTGGTGATCCTGCCAAGACCACGCTCTGGAAGGGCTTTCCAGCGAGGTTTCCATCAACTTCATCAACTTTTCCATCTCTTTCATCAAATGTAGGATTAGATCCATCATGAGGAAGGTCGGCTAGGACATTGTACGCGTTTTCGGACCGTTTCGATCGTCGGGCGTTGTTCTGTCGTTGTTTTGGCGACATTTCGTGAGGTGGGGTAAGCCAAAACTCGTGAAAACTCTGATTTTGCGACAAAAGTCAACAAAAACAACGTAGAATTCCCTGAAAATTCAGAGAATAACGTAACAGAGTGCTGCGAATCCGAATCCGATGAAAAAACCGGGGGTTTCGGTGCTCGTTGTTGAGAATGCAGGGGGGGGGGGGTCGCCGTTGCCATGTGTTGTGCGGTGCTGGAGAGCTGTGGCGTCGCAGCTGAAATGATGGGGAACGGAAGCTGTCATGTAGCGATGTTGGATGACGGCCCAGCAAGAGTGCTGGCCGCCCCTTTGTACATAAGGAGGCTTGCCTCCCCGTTGTCGAGTTCTCCATCGAACGTCTTGTGTCTTTCCCCTTGTCCTTAATAAAGACTTCTCCTTTCAGTCCCACATCATTCTTGTCCTTGTCCCTGTCCCTGTTTCGTGTGCCGTCCGTCTGCCGTGCACTTCGGTCCTTGTCCTTCCGTTCCCCCATCCCGGAACCTGCCTAGTCTCCCCTTGCCGGTAGTGTTCAGTGTGTTCTTCGAACGTCCGTTCCTAGTTCCCTGACACTTTCAGGGTTTGTAGTTCATTGCGTGACAATGAATATAGGGGACCGATGGGGGGGACCAATCCCTCCTTCAACGGGATCTTGTGGTCGTAGGGTCGGTGTGGGGGGAGGTCCTTCGCATTGACTTCCTTGAATAGTCGAGGTAGTCATGGTACTCTTCGGGGATCATGTCCCTTATGTCGTCGTCTGTGAGGGGGGGTTTGTCCTCTAGCGCGACGGTGATTTCATCCAACGATAGTGAAAAGACAGTCAGGCTCACGTCTTCTCCCATTTCTTAGGAATCGGAGATTGTCAGGCTGGAAATTTCTATCGGTGGATCATTCGGGGGGTCGGGGACCGGGTTTTCCAGTTCCGGCATGGTATCTGTGTCGCGCTCGTGGACGTCGGGAGGGGGCCTCGGGCCCAGGACCTCGACACCGGTCATGCTTACTGGCAGCGGGGTACAATTTCTCAGACAATATTGGGATTCAAAGCTTACAGTATTTGAGCTAAAGCTGATTGTTACATCATGCTTTTTTAGCCAGGGAATGCCCAGTACCACCGGATAGTGGCCTAGCATCGTAACGAACATAGGTAGGGTTCTCGAGTGACCGTTGATGGTGCAGTCTACTTGGGCGAGGTGGGTGATCTTTCCCAAGGAAATCGGTCGGCCCTCAATCACTTCAACGGTTCGGGCTGTGGGTGAGGGTGATAAGGGGAGTTTGTGATGGCGGGTGAAATTGCGATCCACAAATGCGATGCCAGTGGCGCCGCAGTCAACGAGCGCTACTGTCTTCACGGAGTGGTTATCAAAAAACAAAGAACAAGAGAGCACAAGATGTTTGCATTCTAATTTTCCTTTAAAACTTGCTCCTGATAATAATAGTGTATCCGCAATAATCCTTCTACCAGTGACAGAGCCATCTTGCTGCTGCTGGCATACTCTTTTCCCGAACCGACATCTTCTCCATCCAACAATTCCGCACTTGCGACCTTTACGTTAGTCTTGGCAGGGCATGAGGCTGCCATGTGGCCAAGGCCACCGCAGTAGAGACAACGTCCTTCCGACAAACGAGTAGCGCGCTCTTGTGCGGATAGTTTCTGGCGTGGTCCCTGGGTAGTGGTCTGCTTACCGGAAGAGGCGGTGGTTGTTTGGGCGACAGGGGTGGGGTGGCTTGTTGCGGGGGTGGTGGTAGTAGTGGGTTCGGCTTGGCCGCCGTTGGTGCGCAGCTTGCGAAGGTTCTGCAGGGCTCTCAACTGAGAGTCCAGCTTCTGGCACTGATCGACAAACTCATGCATTGTGGTGGTGGGGGGTGCGCCAACCAGCTTCTCGTGTAACTCGATGGATAGGCCGTTTCTTAGGGCGTCCATAGTACTGGCTTCGTCCCAACCCAGTTCTGCAACCAGGCTGGAGAATTCGGAGTAGTAGTCGGAAAACTCTCGATTGTTTTGGCGGAGGTTCTGAAGTTTGAAACGAGCCATTGCGCGCTCGTCCGGGTGTCCAAAGGTTCATTGCAAGATCTTGATGACGTCCCCGACGTCGTTTAGGGCCCAGCGATTCCCATCATCCTTGATATACGGGAGGATCTGGTCGAGGGCGCGTCCGCGGAGGCGTCCCATAGCGTAGGAGATTCGTTTGTGGGGGGTCGGGAAGCGCAATTCACCACTTACCAATTTGATCCGAAGCAGGGAAACCAATCGGCGGAGGTCTTCCGTGTTGGACCCGTCGAAGGTTGGTGGGTCAGAAATCTTATCACCGGTGACACGGATGCCGGGGGAGGCGAGCAACGCGTTAATCAGGTCACGCTGACGGGTGATCTCCTGCTCATAGTATTGGTTCTCGTTTGCATCCGCTTGTTTTTTGGGGGTTAAAAGGATTTCTGGGTCTCGGGGGGGATGTCTTGTAACTGGGGCGATAATCGCGGGGGCGGGGGCTGATGCTGTGGCTGGGCCTGGGGTGGGGGGCGCAGAGACTTGTGGCGCGCTGTCTGGTCCGTTGGGGTAAACCTGCACAGACCGGGTCTGGATAACGACATGGGGAATGGGGGCAATGGTGGGGGGTTCCGGGGCTGGGGAAGCGACAGGGCTCGAAACTCGGGTGCTGGTACGGGAGCCAGGGACCTCGGCGAGGACGTTTAAAACATAGCCTGTGGGATGGTCCTGGGCATCCAGGATCGACTGGGCGAGTTGCTTGATGAATGTAACAGGGCCATGCCCCCCGGGAAATGGGTCATGGAAGCCGCATTAACAATCTGTTGCCAATGGCCTTCCTCGATAATCTTTATGTGCATGTCTGTGGGCTCGGAGAATCGCTTGAGCCTGATGGTGTAGCGGACGTACTCCTGGTAGTCGTAAGTCTGGAGTTCCCAACGGATAACAAGGTAGCCGAAATTTTCTGCTCTTCTGAGGGTTCGCCGGACGGCGCCAGCAAAACGGCTGGGGATTCCAAAGGTCTCGGTTAGGGTATGGCCTTCCAAGGCTTGCTTTAGGGTATGTGTTCAGGCAGAACCGGTCAGGTTCATGCGTGTCGGTCGAATGTTTTGCGATCGAACGTAATGTCAGGGACTACGAACGGACGTTCGAGGGACACACTGAACACTACCGGGAAAGGGGACTAAACTGGGCTCCGGGAGCCGGAACGGAGAGACAAGGACCGAAGTGCTCGATGGACGGTCGGCACACTGGACAAGGACAAGGACATGGATAAGAGTGACGTGAGTGTTTGCGACTAAGAGATTAGGGAATTTGATTAAAGGTCAGGAAAGAGACACAAGACGTTCGATGGAGAACTCAGTCAACAGCGAGGCGAGCCTCCTTATGTACAAAGGGCGGCCAGCACTCTTGCTGGGCCATCAACCAACATCGCTACATGATTTGGTTTCCGTTCTCCATCATCCAACCTGCGACGCCACAGCTCCTACAGCTCGTGGTATGACATCCATCATCAATCGATTATCACTTCAGCGGCACGGCACACAACACAACACAACACGGCACAACGACACAACGGCAACAACAACACAACGACGACAGCAACAACAGGGCAACGCAACAACACAACGACTCGTCAGCCATGGGCCGTGACAATATCTCCCTTGTTCGCCGTTACACCCGGTACAGGGACATAAACGGTTGCTGGCCAACCAGCAAGGTGTCTTGGAACCGCAAAACTTCCAGCTTTGCATGACACCTCCGATGTAACTGGCACCCCCCGACTGAGACCTACTGATGAACGAACCTTACAGGACATATCCATTCCCAAATCAAGTATTGGGACTGTTGAAAGACGGAACCCAGATTTGCAAAGAAATATCACTAGCCGACTGTTCCGCACTGGAAAACCGACTGTACTATGGAGATTGCCTCTACATCCCTGCCCTGGGAAGACTGCGTCTTGAATTACCACATATGCACCATGACCCCCCCACCATGGCCCACCCCGGCAGAGAACAAACCTTCGAACTTCTTGCCTAGAACTACTACTGGCGTTGAATGAGGAAGGACATGGACCAGTTCTTCCGCAACTGTCACACTTGCAAACGACCTCAGGCTACCTGCCATGCTCCCTATGGGCCTCTTAAACCCCCCCAGTTCCACATCACCCCTGACAGGAAATATGGGTAGATTTTGTCACGAGACTTCCGCTGCCTGAAGGATTTGCTGCGATATGCGCAGTGGTTTGCCGCCTGACAAAGCAACGGCACTTGGTGCCTTGCAACAGCACCATAGACGCCGACGGATCCGCGCAACTGTTCTTGAGAACGTCTTCAAGCTTCACAGTCTCCCGGATACGGTGGTATCCGACCGAGGCCCGCAATTCATCGCCCGCTTCTGGAGGCACTTAGCAAATTGCATGGGAATCGAGATTGCCACAAGTACCGCCTTCCATACCCAAACCGACGGTCAGAGGGAGAGGATGAACGCGGTCACAGAACAGTACATCCGAGGGTATGTCAGTTATCTGCAGGACGATTGGAAGAAGTTTTTGCCCCTTGCCGAATTCGCAGCCAACAACGAAGTGTCGGACACCACATCATTGTCCCCGTTTTACACCCTTCCGGGCACCATCAAAAGTGTTCTTTCGTGTTGCATATTATGCAGATAACCCTGAAGGGTTTAGGGCAAATGATGTAGCAGAAGGGATGTGCCACATCCATGACGTCTTGCACTTGGAGATGATATGCGCTCAAGCCTGCTATGTGGAAGCCGCTGTCAATTTCCAACTTCCAACACCTGTCTTCAAACTGCGTCACATGGCTTGGCTAGATGCCCGCAACCTGAGAACTCTATGCCCGTCCAAGAAACAAGAGAACAAGGACATCGGTCCTTTTACCGTAATCCGTCCTATTGGATCCCATGCCTACGAGTTGGACATCCCGGATACCATGAACCACCATAGGCCCTGCCCAGAATCACTCCTCAACCCTGTCAGGGAACTAGGAACGGACGTTCAAAGAACACACTGAACACTACCGGCAAGGGGGACTAGGCGGGTTCCAGGACGGGGAACGGAAGGACAAGGACCGAAGTGCACGGCAGACGGACGGCACACGAAACAGGGACAGGGACAAGGACAAGAATGACGTGGGACTGAAAGGAGAAGTCTTTATTAAGGACAAGGGAAAGACACAAGACGTTCGATGGAGAACTCGACAACGGGGAGGCAAGCCTCCTTATGTACAAAGGGGCGGCCAGCACTCTTGCTGGGCCGTCATCCAACATCGCTACATGACAGCTTCCGTTCTCCATCATTTCTCCTGCGACGCCACAGCTCTCCAGCTCATGGTACGTCATCCATCATCAGTCAGTCTATCAACAACAACGGCACGGCACACACAACCACACAACGACAACACAACACAACACGGCAAGACAATGACACGATGTCGACAACAACAACGACAACACAATGATGACGCAACAACACAACGGCTCATCAGCCGTGTGCCGTGACAAACCCTGCCCTGTCAGACCCCATTCCTGGACAAGTAATTCCACCGCCTCTACCCTCACTTGTAGACGGTGAAGAGGAATGGTTCGTGGACAAAATCTTGAACGGTAGTTGGTCATGAGGAAATCTGCAATCCCTCGGGATATGGACAGGATGCGATTCCCTGACTTGGGAGCCCGAAATGAACCCTGCGGAGATCAAGGCTGCCAAACACTTCTATCAACAGTATCCGGACAGACCATCTCCTCTCATAGGCACTCGAGCCTCAAGTGGGGATACTTTCACGGCTCAAGGCTGACGAGCCGGGCCGTCGTTGTTGTTGTTGTGTTGTCGCAGTCGTCATTGTACCCTGCGGTGTTGCTGGTTATTGTCTTGTGGCTTGTCTTGTTCTTCGATGATGACTCACAAGCCGTGAGAGCTGTGATGCCCCAAGTTGTGAGCTGGATGATGGAGAATGGAAGTCTGAACGTGTTGCGATGTTGGTTAACGGTCCAGCAAGGGCGCTGGCCGGTTTCTGTACATAAGGAGGCTTGCCTCCCCGTGGTCGTAGATTTCCATCGAATGTCTTGTGCTTCTCCTTGTTCTTTCAGAATCAAAGACCCTCACCTTGTTTGACGGCTTTGTGTCACTTCTTGTGCTTATCCATGTTCCTGCCTTGTCTGCGTTGGGACCGTTCTGTCGTACGCCTCCAGTCCTTGACTCCGTTTCGGTAGTTGTAGAGAACCATAACCCTGTTCCCTTGTCCCTGTTTCCGTGTGCCTCTCGAACGTCTCCGTTCCACCTGCCTGTCCTTGACAGCTCAATTTTCTCCTTTGTCCTTGTTGGCTTCAGCCGGTCCTTGTCCTTGTCCTTGTCCTTTTGTTGCTTATGCAGCGACCGTGCTGTCATGCGCCACTAGTCCTTGTTCCCTTTTCGGTCCCAGTCCAGAACCCTAGCCCCAGTTCTTCCGTCCTGTTGTCCTCATTTGTCCCTCGGACATCGCAGTCAAGCCAGATCTTGAGAGTATTAGGTAGTGTTGAGTCTGTAGTTAGTTTTCCCCGTTAGCTTCACAGGCCTCAAACAGTCTATGATGAAAATTCAGAATGTAAAAGTCTAAATAGCACTCCCAGGCCCTGAAGCGGACTGCACCGTAATTTGTGGTCTAGTCCGCCCCGCAGTCTGGACAGAGCCGGACGAATCATGGCAGAATCTGCCTGATGTTTGCCACTTTTGTGTGGAAATATCAACTGAATTTATCCCGAACAAATCAGTGCAGTCATTCTTTTGTAGATGGACGGCAAGGTGACTAGATGACCATTGCAGTCCTCGATGTGATATTCATCCATCGCTAGATAAGGGACAGCTTCTGGAGAGATATTTTCCATCCTAGGGTATCGACATGATGTTATTGACGATACGGATACTCAACGGAACGAGAAGTAATGGCAGTGAGGCGGTGGGGTATTTGATGATGAATCACCTGACTGATCGATCAGAGATTGACTTGTGGTGATATACATTCAAGACACGGTTAGCGCGAGGATGATATAAAAACATAGCTCTCGTTCACGGTAGGGGAGCTCATCGGGACAATATCTTTCACATCATCAATAGTATGTTAATATCCATATAACTGAAAACAAAAAAAAACACTGCAAAAGATCCAATCCGGAATCACCCCGTCGATAGTATTATCCCGGCATAGACCACATCACAATGCTGATCATCATGTATTTTGCCGAGTGACTCGGTCTTTTTTTGTTTGTTGCTTCCATTTTCCCTCGGTAGCATTGTATTGTTCCAGTATTTATCTGTGTCCTTGTTTTCTGCAGAATGTTATTTGATGCATTGATATCTCCTATCTTACATGCCCTACGATTTTTGAAGTTTGGAGTTTTGATATTCATGAATGATTCAAATTTTAATTCTCCCTCGCCTCTCGATTCATGGGGACGGAAAATGCTGTATATCCCCCCCCCCCCTCTGCCCCCTGCTCCCCCCTAATTGCCCATTGATGTATATACAGATAGATATTCATCTACGTGCGTGAGTTTTCCAGAGTGAATGGAGGATATGCTTATCCTTAAGCTGGGGTTCCATCTGTACATTATGTGCTTCCAAGGGTCCACACCTTTCAGTCGTTCGTCCAATCGAGATAAAATTCACTGACAACATCTCGGATCAACGTCTCACAGTACCCTAACTACCGCAGACGAACACGTTCAACACACATATTGTACAAATTGAAACTCGGAAAGTAGGAAAATGGGAATCAGGAAAGGTACAATTAGAGACATAGACACTGGATACTGGAAACTGGTCATTGTCAACTAGAAACAATAATAGTCTCGCATTCACCGATCTTCTCATGTTGTTTTTCTGTCTCATCTTATTTCTTACATCATATGTTCTCACTTTTTCTTATATTTTCAATTCCTCATATTCAGGCCGTTGTACTGTTTTATCTGTTTCATCTCCTTTTCCGGATTTCGGATTTGGGATTTAGGATTTCATATACTATTGAGCAGACAATACTGTGGTCCGAATGGATGGTGTATCATATCGTCGTGGACCTATGTTTTTCTGTGGTGGAAGGATGGATTGTTGATCCGGTTCATATGTATGAGAAATGCGTGATTCGGGATACGAAAACTCAGTAGTATCCCGTGTGAAAAACGTTACAGGGACCATGTTGAGTGCCGTGACGCGCGGCGTATCGATGATCTGTGCATCATCGAGGATCGGTGCATTAGAAATCGGGGATCTACAGTCAACACGCGTGGTATACATTGCGACTGCTGCAGTAGTTTCTGGTGCTGAGCTTCTGGCGCGGCTTCTTATACGCACTCCTTGTATGATGTAGATCCATGGACCTTATATACATAGATTGGGCAGCAGAGCAGGTATCTGATGATGATTCGTCTTCGTCAGCGGTTACGGTTATTATTCTTTGCTGGGTATTTTTGATTAGTTAGCGTTCTTCTAGGGTAATCAATGAGCGCTTGTGAATTCTAGGTTCGTACAATTAGGGGTTATTCATTCAATGGTGATCGGGATGTTACAAGCCGAGAGTAGGAGAGTTGCAACGATAACACGATTGAAGTTCCAGAAGCGTACGCAAGAAGATAATTATCAAGCGCGGCAGAAAAGAAAGCGTCGGTACATACATTATATATATGTTGTAGAGCGCCTGCGGCCTTAGTACCTAGGTGGATGATGGAGTCGGCATTCGGGCTACAAGCCTTGCTTATTCGCTTCACATAGTTCTTTACTCACAATCATACAAGACCATCCATCTCCACCTACACCTTCTTTTTTCACGTTCACGCTCTCTTTTCTCATGACCTTCGACAATATATCACCGTCGATCTGCGATCATCTTATCCTACCGAAAATCACCTGGTTCTCGCATCCTTTCGTTTTCCCCGACTCTCCTTTCCGCTCTCCATTTGCATTCTCCGTTCCGATCGGAGTTACGGCGCATCTCGCGAATCATACTCGAGCCAAGATTCAAAAGCGAAAACGAGACCAGCCTATGACGCAGCAGCTGCAACGAAGTTCAGGGAAACTTAGGGTTAGCCGACTGTACCTGCGTCCCCCTGCGTTGCACTGTGTTTCATCGCTTCTGCTGCTGCTGCCAGAACTTGAGACTGGGAGACTCCACTTTTTGGTGAATGAGTCTTGGCTTGGCGATATTGAACAGTACCGATTTATTTCTTCGAAATTTTGCGTATCGTACGACGACGTCTCGACACAGCTTAGACTCTATCAATTGCTACATACAGACGTGGTATAGTTCAAACTTCATTTTCCACAGCACTCGCACTCGCTCTCTGCCCTACTCCACACCTCCATCCCCCAAGCTATGTACCCCCAAGCTACTCCCGCTACCACCAATAACCTCGCGCGTCCAGATGCACGCGTACCCTACTTACCCAAGCCTCAAGTCTCAGCGGTCTCAGGTGTCTGTAATTTCACGATTTTAACGCCTGCCTGTCTGCCGGACTCCGACAGGGGTGGGGGGTTTGTGATCTGTCGCATGAGTGTCTGAGATTTAGCACTTGGTAACTGGGTAATTGGGTAACCACTGGGCGGGGGTGGGATGTGCGGTGATTTGAGTCGAGTATCGACAGCGGCGGGCGTCTCTGTGTAAAAAATAGGATTTTGACAGACACGGCCGCTGAGGGAATCCAATCGGGTTGTCGTGTCGTCGTGTCGTCGTGTCGGGTCACTGGTTAGAAAATATCGTAATTCAACGACTGGCTGGACCGTTTAACGACTGGCTGCAGGCAATGCATGCAAAACACCGTCGTCAATCGATCTTGTAACACTTACTTCCTTTTTGTTTCCCTATTCGACCCCTCCGCTCTCCCCTCCTTTTTCTATTTTCTCTTCCTATTTCCTGTTTCCTTTTTCCTCTTTTCTCTTTTTCAATCTTTTTTTCACTCTTTCAGTATTTTTCCCCACGGGAAAAGAATTCAATTCAATTGGCTAAAATCGCAGGACGAGCCATTCACTCTCAATTCCACCCCCAGCACGTTGCCGAGTCTCGCCAGCATCCAGCTCCTTCCTCGTTGACACAAGCTAGCATAGCGGAGCTACGGGGAGAATCACCGCAGTCTGCAGCTAACTTACGACGCGAGGAGAGGCGAGAAGGCGAGACCCTGGATGTGCTAGCAGGAAATAAACGAACGCCGGAACGAACGAAGGGTTCAATCCTTTACTCATTCTTTCAACACCTACGCCAACGAGCGACGAGCAGCGACTGACGGCGACGGCGACGGTGACGGGCGACGATAGCGATTACGTTCCTTTGAATTTTTCCTACGATAAAATATTTCTACAACCAGATTTTCTACAACTTGATATTTCTACATTTCTACAACAGGAACAGAGATACTGTGGCGGGTCCATAGGAACGATACTATACTACGCTGTACAATACCATAATTTCTTCATCTCATATACAGCAACACTACGAATCAGCATTTACACGAATAACTATCGCTACTACCAGTGCTCAATTACCTGCGACACTTCGAAATCGTACAGCATTATCTAGATTGCGATTATCGTCGGAATATTCTTTTTCAACTTCCTCCGCGTCGCGGGGAGGAGATTGCGACGATATATTTAGACGATAGGACGGACACAACTACATAGAGCGACAATCATCTTATAACCAAAACGGCATCACAAAATGGGTTGTTGCGGCGGGAGTCGAAAACCGGAGATCGTGATAGCGGAGCACAAGTTTGCATATGTGGTCAGTGCCCTTTGTCTGTGTGTCTGCATTATCACTGTTCTCTTCTTCTGTGCGTGAGGGGGGATAAGCGAAGCGGCGAGCGATGGCGAAGAGTGAAAAGCAAGAAGCGAGAAGCGAAACTCCTCTCGCAGCAAAAAGAGAAGAAATAGAGAGAAAGCTAGAAACGAGAGCACAGAGAAATAGCGAGCAGAGAGAAATAGAGAGGAGAAATGCTGATTTTCAGGACAGAATCTAGCAGACTTCAACTCGCGATCCTGGATAAACTATTCAGCGTACTTTTGGATCTATATGGGAACCCTTATCAGTATTGCGTGTTATGCTGCCGATATGTAAGTTCCATTTTTTTTTTCGGTGTGAAGTTCTTTTTTGAGATGCTTTTTCTTTTCTTTTGTGGAGGAGCATCATCGTGCAGCGAGTGCAGCTTCGCTTTCAGCGCACGGTTGGAAAGGGGCTGTGTGTGGCTTTTGCCTATCGCTTGTCTCGGTCGTGCAGCTGCAGTCGCTAGTTTCTCCTGCGCACGGAAGTTCAACGTCCATCATTCCTCATTCCTCATTTCTCATTGCTACTACCTCCCCCGTAAAACTAAAAAAAAAAAAAAAACAAAAAAAAACATCGAAAGCTCTGTAACTCAATAACTCAAAAACCATTCCTCTAACCACCCTTTAGTTACTCCGCGATAATTCTGCTCGCCTTCAACCGCTGGACCAACGACACACTCGAGAAAGCGTCCCTAATAGATTTCGACATAGCAAAAATTATATTCTCCGCCTGTATCTTCATCTCCTTCATCCTTCTCGCAATCGATTGGTATTTCGCCATAAAAATCATCAAAAGCGATGGAGTTGCAGAAGCTTATATGAATGTTATTGCTTTGCGGTATAATTGTATTTGGGGTGGTAAAGGAAAAGGAGATACTGGTTGGAAACGATTTTTGGTTTTCTCGAGATTGACGAGTCAGAGGGGTATGGTGGATTATATTGCGTTGTTTACGTATTTTGCGTTTAAAGGTATGTTGTGTATGTTGCGAGGGGGGATCTACTGCGGAGAATGATGCATCACATGGGGCGTCAGATATCACCGACAACAAGGAATAGCACACTGACTGCTCAAGCACAGGATGGGTACGAATCCTCTTCGCCGAAGGTCCGCGGGTAGTAATCAACGCCCTGGTCTTCATCTCGGTAACCAAAGCGGACGTAATAGTAACCTCCAGCAACCAAGGAGCGCTTGCAGGTTTTGACAAATTCGGCAAAAACGTCCAACATCTCTACAACGAAAACAAAATGCAAGTAATGATCCTAGGAACCATGGCATTTACCTCACTTATGTGGATCCTTGCCATCTTACGGTTGCTTATCGCCGGTATTGTCTATCTATGTTACCTCTGGCATGCCATGAGCGGAAAACAGTCGTTACGAAAATATTGTAAGGATCGTATCGATACGAGAATGGGGGAGATTGTACAGAAGAAACATGATAAAGCTCTGAAAAAGGAAAAGGAACAAAGAAAGGGGTTGGGATTGCTGGAACGACAACCTACCATCCCGGTACTCGCGAATTTGGACGGCCCTGGATCACATACGGAAACGAAGCAAAGGCCGGTGTTGAGATACTCAGCAGATTCTCAAGGTTCACAAACGAACCTTATTCCACACGCAACTGCTACTCCCCCTCCTACCTACGCCCCAACCCGCGAACCAACACTGCCTATAATCTCCGAAGATCCACGAAGAAACCGACCCCTACCCCCTTCAAGGACCGCTACCACGAGAACAAACGCTTCCTCAACCACCCAGGGTTCCCGCGGTCAAAATGAATATTTCGATTCCCGACAACAGGAACCATTTTCTGTAATCGGCGGTGGTGGTGGGGGTGGTATGGGTGGTGCTCCTACTCGCTACCAGTCGCAGTCTAGTCAGCAGGGTGACGCATACCAAATGCAACCTCTTGCACCTGCCCGCGGAAATCGTTACGCTCCAGGAATGCCACAAGGAAGGTTCCCGGTGGCTCCTAGAGAACCACCACCAGCTGCTATCGCAGGATATACCGGGGGGCCCCGGAGTCAAACAGCTGGACCCACGGCAGGACCTTATGGCGTGCAGAGGAATAATACCAGCGCTTTTGGTCCGCCGCCGAGAGCTAATACTGCGGGGCCTACTATGGGTGGTTATGCCCCGCCACCGCCGAGTAGAAGTGCTACGACAACACCCGGAGCTGGTGGTGCTGGTGCTGGTTCTTATGGTCCACCGCCGAGAATCAATACTGCCACCCCAGGCGCTGGTCCTTACGGTGCTCCTCGGGATGACTTTTATTCTGGAGGCAATAGTAATGTAACCCCGGTATCGGCTGCCTACAGTACACAAGAAGATGATTACTACAACCACAACTACAACTACAATCACAACGCAGCATCCACAGAAACTCCCGATGTCGGTCCCTACGGACGGCCAAAACGCACCAACACCTTCGGTGACGAAGATGGATACAGCGGGTACGATGTATCTGGCCTCAACACAAGTGCACCCATGGCACCACCCCGAGCAGCCACCACAAATCCCTTCCGAAGCCAAACCACAGACCCCCAAACCATAAACCCCCGCTACGCACCACCCGTCCGCAGCCAGACCACCGGCCCCACAACAGCAGCCTATGGCCCCCCACCCGCTCTGCAAGAACCCACACGAACAAACACCCCTATAGCCCCACGGATCTTAACTCCCGGCCAACAACAGGAGGATGAAGCATCCTACTACACCGCCTCTCCTTCGTCGTATTATACCAACAACACCACTCCGATTACGGGGACTATTCTCCCCGCGCCTCGTGGTGTGATTAGTCGCGGGGTAGAAGTAGAAACGGCTACGGCTACAGCTACCAATACCCAGGAGCAGGAGCAGGAGCAGCAGTCGGGGTACATGAGGAATGATAGTGAGGAAAGTTCGTTTCAGCACGGGGCTGGAAGGGGCGTGTATACCGCTGGTACCGGAGGCGGGGTATATGCTAAACAAACTTACCAGCCCTCACGGGCAAAAGGGGATCGGGTGCTACCTGATGATGGTAATCATGGTTTAACAACCGGCCTTGGTGCCGGTAGGTCTGCTGGTACCGGTGGTGCAGACGGTTATACAGGTAATGCTGGTGGTGGATTAAGTACGGAATTAGATGAATTTGGACCACCGAGGATTAGAAGAGCGGTTACAACCCCGGCTCCTGGGACGGTGGATATGATGACCGCTAGTGCGGCGGTCGCAGCGGCGGATGGAGAGAGGAGGGCGGTGCTTGATGACGGGTATGCTGCAGATCATAGTTATCAGTCTGGTCGGGAGATGAGGTGATGTGGGGAAGAAGGGGAATGAGGCGATGATGATTGTGGGGATGATTATCGTTATGCATAATTCATGATGCGGGATGAGTTTGTGTATATAGTTGTAATGGTAGAAGCATCTTATATGTTATATCCGCTGTTTCGCCTTTGGTTATCTTTTGGAGACGAGCTGGTATTAGGGGGATTTAAAATGTGAGCCGTTTTTCGAATTTTTTTACTCCAGGTGTGGGGCGTGTGTAGAGCGTGTACAAATCGTGTGCGTGTGTGCGTGTGTACAGTATGCTTCGTGTGACTTTTGGGTTATACGATGTGCTGCACAGAGATTTGCTGGACTAGCGACTCGTTGTCTGCTCTCTGGTGTATTAGTGTAGCAGTGTATTATATCATAGCGTTCATTCTTCATTCATTATATTTCTTTCGCCTGTCTGCTTCTTCTTGGCCTGTTTTGACATGAGGGGGGGGGGGGGGGGGGGGGGGAGGGGATGTGATGAAAATAACTTGCTAAAAAACTGTATTACTGATGGTCGATAATATTAAAAATGTCTATATTGCACAAACACGATCCAAATGACGCTTGAATGGTGTCTGAATCATAGCTTGGCAGATTGCTCCATTGACAGATCACCAGAGCAGCCATCACCCAGGCTCACTCGTCACGACTACGCAGACTACCCTCAACGTTTCCCTGGACACTGGGATCCGAAATGGCGTACATATTGTCTTGCACAATGCGATGTGAATATACATCACAGGTTGTCGTGGCTGTTACTGAAATTAATCTTGATTTGATGCTTGGTGAGTACTATGGGGTTTACACGGTTTACGAAATATCCAGAGTTTACTGCAGCGTCCGCACACTGTGATATCCGTAACATCCGTAATCTCTGTGAGTTCCATCAGACACGGAAATTCGATAGTAAACCAGTACATCGATAAGTCCAATGAACTAGTCGGCATATATAACATACACATGGCCTCGAGGAATATCGACCGTATTTTTTGGTCGTGCAGTCCGAGATGCTTTGTTATCGGTTTTTGATGAAGATGGAAGATGGGAAAGGAAGGATGTGGAAAAAATGGAAAAACGGAAAGCAGGAAAAGAGAAGGAGGAAGGGGGAAGAAGAGTGGAAGAGTGGAAGAGTGGAAGTAATGCACAATGCATAGTGGATATCGCAATAAAAAGCTGCAGTCAAGACAGGATCGACCGGGTTATTTGCTAAAACTACGAAGGGTCAAGAGTTCTGGAAGGTAGGTCCCATGAACTCGACTGATGCCTGCTTGTGTTTATTATTTTTTCCGAATGGGGAAGAGAGGGGATTTAGGGGTATGCAACGCTTTTGCTGGAATTATTTCAAATACGAGCGATTTGACGGATGATGCTTCAGAGTTTGCCAGAGCGTGACAATGTTTGCTGTGTTCAGATTCTTTACATGTTTTCTGTGTGCTTTTTAATTGTTTTTGTTCTGGATGCCATATTCAGGTTAATTTGGGTTAGCGTCCAGAGATTTTCAAAATTATTTTATTATTGTTTTCCATTCTTGTGGTTTTTTGTGGCGTTGAGATGGTAAAGATATGGGGTATTTGGAATTTCGGTAATGTTGAATGTTCGGTGAGGATCTGCTTTATTTTTTTATCTTTTAGGAGCTTGTGGGTTCGTAGGTTTCAAAAAGGTCACAGGGTTGCGCAAAACCGAGGACGGGAGGGTGTGGGGTTTGGTTATCTAAGAAAGATTTTTATGTTAAGCGAGCAAGACGCGGGGAGCTAGAAGCTAGAAGTTAGAAGTTAGAAGCTGGCAGCGAGAAGGAAGAGATATATTATATTCGCTTTGTGTTTTATCTTATATTGTCTCAAAATCGATATTTGAGCTTCCGTTCTTGTTCGCTTTCGGGGTTTAGAGTATGTGAGAAGATTCGCTTCATTTTAATTCTTATGTTTCGGAATGTACGTAGAAGAATGTGCAGTGTTGAATAATGGCTTCCATGCTAGCTTTTGGTTCTCGGGGATGGTTTGAGGTTTGAAGAGAATAAATGTGAAAAGAAAATTAAAAGAGAAAAAGTATGTGTTAAATGTGATTTTGATTGTGATTTGATTTGATTTGATTTGATTTTCTTGAACGTTCCAAACCTTAAGGTTATGACGTATGCCACAGTATAATTACATTTCGAGGCTCCAGCTGTTACCTTAGAGTCTCGCTGGCATCCGCCCCAGAGCGTACTTAATTTCTTGCGCCTGTTGCCACCTCTCTTCTTCCTACTGGTTTTCATTCTCGTCGTTACATTTTGGAGTCTTGTTTGGTCTTTTCCCACCCGGAACTCTCACCTCGACACTCTCACCCCGTTATTATTTATTATTATATTGAATCATACGCTGACCGAGGCCTAAAAGGCCCATGCAGGAAAAAACTACAACAAAACAGCCAATACCGGTCCTCGTGAAATTAACCACCTCATCAGATATCCACCTGATTACGATATGAAAAAAAAAACAAAGAACAGAAAAAAAAGACAACAAAATCAATGCCGAGAAAAAGAAAAAGAAAAACAAAAGAGTGATATAGATCACCGCGAAACAAACTCCTCTGTTTGAATGTAAATTCTGAGTGGTACCTTTATGGCATCCTGCTCCACTCTCTTTCCCACACCTGTCCGTTGAAGAAAATCCAATGCATGTTCTGTCAACCGTTCATATTGGAACAACGCCACCGCATTCATCCTTGTTCCTCGACCCATTTTCTTCCCCTTCACCTTCTCAACCTTCTTCTTCAGCACCCACAGATCTCTCTTCAATGCCTTACATTCGCCGAACAGGTGTCCCCGGGTTTGTCTTTTACCCGAATAGCAAAACCAGCAACTATCCGAGTCTTTCTTCTTGACTCGTACAAGATGTGTCCCAATTAGAGCGTGGCCAGACGCTAATTGGAGGAAAACAGCTGCTTTCCTTTTCGGGATCTTGTGAAGAGCCTGTCTTATTCCCCAGGATTTTTTCAGTCGGTATGATCGGCTTTTTTCCAGGCTTTTCTTGATCCATTCTGTCGTGAGTTTGGTAGATCGTTCTGTGGCGAACCGGTTGACATGAGCAAGTGATGCCCATTTCATTGGTGCACACTTTTGCATGAGACATGTATATGTATCCCCGCATTGGTGTGCTGCCGCTCTTTTTGCTGCAGCGTCTGCCATCTCATTCCCGGTGATTCCAATATGACTTGGGATCCACTCACCCCGTTATTCGTACCCTGTCTCTGCCCTCTTCTGCTCTCCTTAACTCGTGTTCAATGTGAGATCAAGTGAAATCTGGTGAAAGATTGTGGAAAACTTGGAAAGAGTGAAGAGTGCAGAAGTGCTTTTTCGATAATATTTAGAGGCGTCGGGGGGAAAGCGAACGCGGGGGTATAACGAACGCCAAGCCAACATGGGTCTTTGTGGTAATGATCGACGTGGGCAGCGGGCGAGAGCTCGAGGGCGAGAGGGCTCACAGCGGGGGGAGAGAGGAGCGAGAGCGCTCAGGTTCGCTACATACATAGAAAATTGTACTATTCTGTGCGCCCAAAAACATCGTCATCCTCTGAAACATCATCAACTTCAACTTCAACTGCGGAGTCGCTGGTTTGCCCGTTGCCAGCGTCTGATTATGTTGGCTTGGCGTTCGTTATACCCCCGCGTTCGCTTTCCCCCCGACGCCTCTATCCAGTTTCGTAACGTTTGAGCATCAGCTTAGCGCACTTGTGAACGTTATTCATACAGATACATATGTAATGGGGACACCGGGGAGCGGGAGGGACAGAGAAAGGAAGAAAAAGAGACATAGAGGGAGCAGAGTTCGTCATGGGGGATCAATTCTTTTGCATGCACCTTAGAGCCGCAAAGAGCCTCGACAAGTAGAGGCGCCGGGGCGAAAGCCAGCGCGGGGATATAACGAACGCCAAGCCAATATGGTGCCTTTCAAGAAGTGATCTGCAATGTGCTATCAGCGGGCAAACCAGCGACTCCGCGGTTGAAGTTGAAGTTGATGATGTTTCAGAGGACGACAATGTCTTTGGGCGCACATAAAAGTACAATTTTCATGTATGTAGCGAACCTGAGCGCTCTCGCTCCTCTCTCCCCCCGCTGTGAGCCCTCCCCACCCTCCGCCTTCGCCATCGAGCGCTCGCCCGCTGCCCACGTCGATCATTACCACAAAGACCCATGTTGGCTTGGCGTTCGTTATACCCCCGCGTTCGCTTTCGCCCCGGCGCCTCTACCCAAAATACATACTAATTCGAACGACACATGATGACTATGGATCACCCTAACCCTGACCCTTAACTTCACTAATCCCTCTTGTGAAACATTAGAAGAGAGCGTGATGAAAGTGTCGTATTTACAGTTCAGATAGCGTACTCGGCGGTGGAATTTTGATTGAGGATGCGTCAGGAAATGGTGTATATGTTAGGCCACTAGTCGGCCTCCCTGAGCGATCTGAATTTCTTTTTATAAACCCAAATGCCAAGTCGCTACCCAAGCTAGATAGTGGTCACCACATACTAAACATCGAAGTTGAGCAATACGCTATCGTGCCATACCGCAGGAGAGCAGGGTTGAACGAGCAATGATGGATTCCGGCGTCTTGCCAAGACTCCGACTTTTCTCAGACTATCACTGCAAATCTCATTTCTAATTCAGAAAAGACGGATAAAAATAGAAGAAGAAATACTGATCATGGTCATAGAAGAACGAGAACGTATATAACAGAATGAAACATTTCCTACACCCGAAAAATGACATACTTTCTCCCTCAGCGCAGCACTAAGTCAACACCACACATTCTTCCACAAACCCCGCCTTCATTCCTCTGTGCCCGATTCCTATCCCAGCATTCTAGATGTACCTTCAGAATAAGAAAGTACCTGTTATAACAGATTAGAACGAAAATACGGGCGTTGGCTGTGCAGTTGAATCACTGCAACTACTGCGGCCATGCGTATTCTGGAAGTTGATGTCGATATTATCTACATGTTTGAAGGCCTGATCACCTGCTCTTGGCGACGAGAACAGGAGTCAGGATTTTCTTTATGTCCTCTTGAGGCCTTTTCGCCATCCGTCAGCGTATGATATATGGATGAATGAATGAAATACCTTTGGCCTGTAGCAGCATCCTAACAACAAAATGGTGCCCATTACTGGATGCCCGTGAATATGCAGTCTCTCCATCATAGTCCCTGGAGTTTATATCGATATCGTTTACTTGTAAGAGAAGCTCCACCACATAATCGTGGCCGTTCTCTGATGCCAATGACAACGGACTGCGGCCGATTGGGTCCTTCGAGTTAATGTCGATACCATGCGTTTCTAGAAGTAGCTTAACAACTGATTCGTGCCCATTTTCAGCTGCCCTAGACAATGCAGTCATGCCAGCATAGTCCTTCGAATTTATATCGATACCGTCTTTTTGTAGGAGCAGCTTTACCACTGAATCATGGCCGTTTTCGGATGCCCATGATAACGGACTGCGGCCAGTTGAATTTTTCGAGTTGATATCGATACCATGTGTTTGTAGAAGCAGCTTAACAACTGAATAGTGACCATTTATGGATGCTAATGATAAAGCAGTCATATCACCATCGCCCTTTGAGTTGATATCAATACCTTTCGCGTGTAGGAGTAGCTCCACAACTAAGTTATGGCCATTCTTGGACGCTGAAAATAACGCAGTCATGCCACTACAGTCCCTCGAGTTGATATCAATACCATCTACCTCCAGGAGTAGCCTCACGACCGAATCGTGGCCATGTTGGGATGCGAAGAACAACGCAGTCATGCCACTACTGTCCTTCGAGTTGATATCGATACAATTTACCGGCAGCAGAAGCTTGACAACCGAATCATGGCCATATGCGGATGCCCATGATAATGGAGACTGGTTCCTTCCATCTGCTGAATTGACATCAACGTCCCTTTCCAATAGATTACGCACAACCCCTACGTTCCCAACCCTGCATGCCTGTAATAACATCGTACTCCCGCATAACTTGGTATTGTAATCTATGTTTTGTCCTGCTGCATGGAGGAGTTTGATGAAGGTATTCTCAAAGCCGCAGCTGATGGCAAACTGTAAGCGAAGGTGCATTTGAGTTGCGGGGATGTATTCATGTTTAGATCTATCTGAGTGGTCATGTCGTCCATCAAACGGGGATAGAAATTTCGAACGATGTCCTATTGAAATGCGATTAAGATTCATTGTATCGGGAAATAATTGATGAATTATTTCAACTGTACATCCACTTTCATCACGTAAGTGGTGGCCAAAGTCGTTTACTGTGTAATCCAGAAGGGCGAACCTCGCCCTACGTCCATGCTTGATATACTGAGGGATTTCCTGAGCCCTAGAGTCCATTTTATGTTGATCATCGTTAAAGCACATGTATTGCAGACATCTATAAGCTATTTCGCTGTGGCCGTCCGAGAATATTTCGCCGTCATCGTATAATTGGGTCAGGTAATCGTGCAGAGATTTGTGAACAAGACGAACGGTGGACGTCTCTTCATCAATAATGATCAGTCCAAGACACCAATCAACCAGTGATTTCTCCGAAGGAAAGTTGTCCCAGTCCAGGGTCTGATTGTACGCAATTGACACTTCTCCTGTTGGTAGTTTTCTAGGATCAATTGTAACTGAAAGGGCATGGCGTAACTCGATGATGGTCAACGGGCGTCGGGCGAGAAATGTCCACTTTAGAACGTTCAAGGCCTGAGCGACTTTTTCGGCTTTCTGGTTCATGATCCGCGTGATCGTACTTGCAAAAGCCATGTCCAGTTTGATCGGCATGGTGTGCAGGGCGTTACGTCTTTGACTAATGGTTGTTTGGTCTAATACGGTCTGAATCTGGAGTGCAGGAAGTAGGAACCTGTATTCAACCGACGTATTAGCTGTGTGTTATTCCCGTCAACCACAAGCTTACAACAAATAACATGCATTCGCGGTTGAGACTTCCATTTTCAAAAGGGTCTGTCAACTCACATGTCGGCAGAATTAGCTACAATCGTATCCAGGATTTCGGTCTTGAGCTCATCATTCATGCAGTCGCTGTTCTCGTCCATCTCAATCTCATGTGATAAATATCTTCTAATATCGTCTGGGTGTGCCTTTAGACATATATGATCCAGGGAGCCGAGTTGGGGATGTTCTGTCATGAACTCTTGCCACTTGATGTGTGGTCTTGTGGTGAAGAAGATGCGGATAGCACACGACTGACTACATTCACTTGCAACTTTCGATAGGGCTTGTAGGAACCCTCTGCGGTGTACATCGCTACACTCGTCCAATGCATCAATGCAGACATAGAAATTTCGCAGCTGCGTTACGGTTTCGCTCAACATTCGACACGCTTCAGCTAGTTCAGGGCTTGTGTGTTTCCTGAGCAGCTTTCTTAATGTAAAGACGGTATCTGAAAGTAAGAGTCCCGAATCATTGAGTGTTAATATGACTTGGTTGAGAAGCACGCCAATCATGTTCACCGGTGTTTGCCTTTTGTCGTTCTGGAAATCGCAATATAGGCAGGCGACGCAAGCTCTTTCGTCCGAGACGAATGTGGCCTCGATATAATCGAATACGAGGGAGCTGCGTTACGCAATGTCAGCACCTTTCAGCCGGGGAAGCCTCAGAAACGATAACCCACCACATGACAGACTTTCCCGCGCCAGGATTTCCGGAGCATGCTAGAACAGAACCGTTATTGCCATCCTCTGATTGACTGCCGATCCATTTCTGAAATGCCGGGTCATTTAGAAACCAATCTCCGGTGCCTTGGAGCCTTTTTTGCCGGATATCTTGATGTCTTTTATGGGGTTCCAGTGGTGATATCAACGGTATTATTTGCCGAATCGCATTGTCTAATACTTGTTAGTCGGCTGCGCCTTCCCTGATTTCTGTGAAACTACCTGCTAATCTCTCATGAAATCCACGCGTCTCATACTTTTTTCTCATTTCTCTAGTCGTAGCAATTACTCGCAGGTAGTGGTTATCCGACATGGACCGAAACTTGACCATCCTGGAATGGTCTGCGCGGATCTCAATCCTATTATGATCCTCTGACACTGAGCATACTGCCGATTCTCGAGGCACCATACGTATGGGTGAACCGGAACGCTTCGCTACACCATTTGCAAACGTCTTCCCCCAGTTAGTTCCTTTTCCCGAATTACATCGTGCGTATTCCTGAAGGTATGCTATTACTTACCTCGACGGAGCAAGTGTCTTCACTTTCGTAGAAGGATACAATATTAGAGCTTTCCATGCTTGTATAGCAAGTCCTAAAGTCCTTCTGGAGTTCAAAAAGATAGTCGGACCCGGTGCTGATATCTCGAAGAAAGTGCTCGTTCTCCATCCCCCGTACCAACATGTCGATGCTCTTGGGGTTAAGACCGAGATGGGGAACTCCAAAGAACAGGGCACCAATGCATGATTGATGAAAATCTTTGTCGGCCCTAGATTTGCTCTTACTGGCATCCACTAGAGCCTATGGGTCGCTTCAATATATATCAAATCGCAGTTTGGGTATGCGTGTGAAACTGACCTTTTGTAGCACCAATCCTCCAAGACTATGGCCAATGAGTATCAAGGGCCGACTCGCGGTCTGGTATCATTCACAGTGAGCATCCATAATATTATTTGGGTTTAGGGAGGTGTGCGGATGAAAAACTGCAGTTGAGTAATAATAGGGACAGTTACCTCTTTTTCTCTCACTCGTTTGATGTCCTCCAGAAAATTCCGAGATATCCCTGTGATAGAGGTCGTGCTTTCATTGTTTCGAATGCTGGAATAGTAACCCCAGGTGAAAACTCGGATATCGGGGATGTCTAGGGGCAGGAAGTCCCGCAACCACATTCTGTCGGCTCGATCTGGCGATTTCCATGATCCGAAAGCATGAGCTGAAAGCCCTGTAACAGCAATGATGCTGCGTTATATCCATCAGTATGACATATAAGGCATCTTGCGAACTGGGTACATGTCTGATAGACTTACTCGTATTTAGCGGTCGTTCCGACAGGTGCATATAGTGGCGTCATGCCATAAAAATCACAGTCGACGGTAACACGGGCCGGTCGAGCTCGTGTCTCAGCTGGCCGCTCTGGCAACCGTGAATGTCCTCCACGATCTCGCTGATCCCTCACGCGCTTATCGGGTTCGTGATTAGACTCGAGCGTCGAAATCTGGCGCTTTGGAAACTGTAGATATACTTGATGTCCTGGCTTGCATTTCTTGAACTCATCCGGCTCTTGATGGAACGAAACCGTTGCAATCTGCCAAGATCCGTATGTAGTTAAAGAGAAAACCGTCGAATTTCCTTCAACGAAGCCTTCCGCAACCTTCAATGAATCCAAGAATCGGCGTAATGCGCCATCGTTCATTTCTGGAGGTATCTCCGACAACCGAAAAGTACGCAACGGCGCGGAAGGAGATGCATAGGTGTTGGGCTGGTCCAGCACTGACGTCGTAACATCGCTGGGCTGATGATTTGGTTGTTCGGAGGTCATTATTACTAGAAGTATTTGATGAGCGTTGGTATCATTGAAACGAAGATAGTTGATGATGACACGTAGACCGTGCTCGATACCTGAGCATAAGCACAGCCCACTGTGGTTTTGAGTCTTCAGCTCGGCGCTTACTCGGCAGCGAGTGTCTGGTTATTGGTTCATTGCCGTCATGCATTGCATGATACCGATATCCGCCCTCGCACTGCCCGGACGTCCCCGGCACATATGGATATGAGTGTAAAAAATGGCTTTTACACGCCAGCATCAAAACATAGCCACAGGTGCGGTAAACATATATTCTACCAGTGGCGGACTTCTCGTAGCCCTAAAGCAACGGACGGCAGACGCTGGCTTTACAACGAAAAAACACTTTCTACGGAAATGTAATACATACAGCGCTCGGATGGACAGGGAGGTGCCTACCCCCTGTCTATTCGGATTTTCCATTGCTCTCGCTTGAGTGAAGTTGGGGTTGCTCTACCCACTCTGAATAGAGTTACGGGAAGTTCTCCAGTGGTGGTTAAGAAACCGTTTTGTTGAATTTTGTTGACTACATGAAAAAAGATGATATATCATTACAACGCTTAATCAAAACTCAAAAGTGTACCATATTACCTTCCATTATTAAACTCCGTATTCCATCACACCGTAACCCATCACCCTAACTCTATCATTCGAAAAAAAAAAAGCCGTCGCAGACATATCATCTGCCATAGGCCTCTCATCCACCATTCTCCAATGTGCTCTCACTCCCCACTCTCTCCACATGACTAAAACAGCTCACACCACTTTCCCTCTTCTCTTTGAAAACAACCACCGGCTTCCTCTTAACCCTCTCCCTCTCCTGACTACTAAGCGTCAAAAGCACCGGATACGCAACCATAGCCGAAAATGTCGCCACTGTTAACCCCACCGCTATTTGAGGACCCCTACTATCACAGATTCCATGGAAGCTCGGCGGCAAGAAAGCCGCACCAATAGTCATGGCCACCAAATAACTAGAAGCGGTAACAACATCCTTTCCAGTTCCACGGAGTGCCAAACAAAATATCGTCGGCCATATTGTGGATTGAAAGAACTGGTTCAACATGAAAGTGGCGCTGGAAAGCGGGATATGTGCTGACATTGTGATCGCGGCAGTTATTACTAGTCCTATGGTGAACACTAGTAATAAAAACGAAGGTCGGATGAAACATAATAAGAAGGCGGAAAAAAAGCGCCCAAAACCTAATATTGCCCAGCCTATCTTCTTGAATGCTACGCCAGTCGCATTACTATTTTTGAGACCGTCGACTAATATGCTTCGGCCAAAGTAGGCGATGATTTCTTGGGAACCGACGTAGAGCATTAGTGTAAATAAGGCGAGGGTAAAGGCGGGTGCGAGATTAGTAGTGAAAAGACGTTTGGAGCTTTGACGGAACTCTGGGACAGGATCTCGAAATTCGGGGAGGTGGATACAGCAGAAGATTCCGGCTAATATAAAGGCGGCGAAAGAACAGGCGAGGAATGTCCATTGGACATCTTTCAGGACATCCCAGGTCAGGGAATCCGCGGGGGCGTAAAATAATGGGGTTTGGACTACTATAGGTATAAGACCACCGATGGCTTGGACTCCTTGTAGGATATTGAGACGAATTTCTGCATATTCGGACGGTCCGTAAAGAGCAACAAATGGGTTGGCAGCAACTTCCATAGTGGAACAACCAACTCCGACTACGGCCACGGAAATGACGATACCAGGGTAGCTGTGCTGTGCTGCTGAGGGCCAGTAGCACATGCACCCGACGGAGTAGATGAACAGGCCGATTGCAAGCGTCATACGGAAGCCGTAATGTCTAAGTAGATAGCCTCCAGATGTCAGTGGGGTGACAGCGTACATTCTGCAATATTGTTAGCATCTGCAGCTTTATCAGTGGCCTTCACACTGAGGTGGGGGTGCAGCGGAACGAGGGAAGGGTTAGGGTTAGGGCAAGAGACGCCGAAGAAACAAAGAGACAGGGAAGTGAGAGTCCTACCCCCAATATGCCACAGTCATTCCAATAGCCTCATGCTGATTCGTCCCGTTGATTGCTTCAAACTGCTTAAACATTACATTAATAAGTCCATGAGTCATTCCCCACAGAACTGCATCTTTTATTAGCCTCATATTTCACCGAACATTACATATCCGAGTGACAGTGTATGACGACTCACAAAACGGTCCCCCCAATAGCGTCAAAATCGGCCACAGCCTAGTCCCCGGATGCGTCTCTAACCATCTCTTCTCCTCGTTCCTCAATGGTGGTGGCGCACTGTTCTGCACAGTTGTCGAATCTCCCAAACTCCCTACACTGCCCCTATTGTGCGGATGCATATCCTCCTCCTCCTGATACTCTTCCTGCATAGTCCTCAAAACATCGACTGCCAACTCCGCTCTCTCCGGTCTCATCACCGACGAAATTCCCGATGAAATCCCAGACCCAGTAAATGATGAAGTATGCGAAGTATTCGTAATCCCAAACGCAGTTGGAGGCATAGCCAAAACTTGCTGCATCTCAGGAATAACCTCCATCCTATCTGGTCCCGCATACTGAATATCATCCAACACAGGTTGTCTACTGGTTCTTCTTACCCCGCGATTCTCGTCAGATGCATTTGGACCAACGGATTTATATCCATCCATAATGCAGCCGCAACGCCAGGGGAGGTAACGAATCAAGGGTTTTAGCATCGGGGTCGAGGCTGCGAGAACTCCGACAAAGACTGTGATTTCTGCCCATAGGAAGGAGATTGCGTCAGGCCAGGCGAAATTGGGGGCTTGAGAAGCGATCTGGAAGTAGTAGGCGCGGACTACTTGGAGGACTGCCACGCTGGGTGTGTGTGTCAGTCTTGGGAAATTTAGTGGCATGGGATGACTTACAAGCCACCGGCACCGAAGATGAGCATTAGTGTGGCTTTTTGTTTTCGGGGGAGCTGTAGACCGGAGAGAATTGGCATTGGGAGAAGGATTACGGCGAAGTCGGTGATGATTTGGAGTGGGGCTGCGGCATAGACTAGACGGACTACGTCGAGGCATTTCCAGTGGCCGGGGTTTATGCGTTGTTGATGAGCAACGAGGACTATGTGGAACTATTGCTGGTGATTAGAATTCTGTAGTTGATGAGGATACGGAGATAGTACTGGGTGACATTGGAATAAGACCAACATGGTGAGCACAAAGGCTCCGACGACGATGACGAACATGATACACCATGATAATCGCTTTAGTGTTTTGTAATCCCGAAATAAACGTTGGTAGTAGAGGAGGACGGAGACTTTAATGAGAGCGAAGGCTGGTTCCTGTTATCGTCATAGAATGTCAACAAAGATTCATAGACCATCACCCTCAGGTACAAACGAATCAAGCAAGCAAGCAAGGGGTAGGAGACGTACATAGACGAGAGTATATACAAACCGGCTCTGGTGATAACAAAAGGTTTAAAGTTAGCACATAAAGCTAATGCCCACGTTCCATCAGGATTCCCCGGGTAGGGCCGAACCTGTTGCATAACCGCGGCGGAAGAAGTATGAGTACCTAGAATAACCTTATGTTAGCTGTCAATCATTTCCCAGTTTTTTTGTGCCGTCTTACACGACACACGCGTTATTTCCATTTTTGGGGACCCAACAAAAAAAAACATACCTATGCATAATGAAACCGATAATGCTAAACCGAGCAACTATTAAACTTCCAGTATCAGACTCTTTTCTCTTTTTCTCCTCCTTCTTTCTTAGCCACAAACAAAGATAAATCATACCCAAGCACCAAGCATAAACCAATCATCGATAGAAACCCTTCGTTGTACAAAATGCTTCGACACAAATCGTAATATCACAACAACCAAACTTAACACCCCTAATGCAATGGAAACTCCTTGGATTAATTGTCTTCTCGTACTTCCTATCCATATCGATCCAGGAGGCATTGCTTAGGGAGGGAATAAGATGTGGATCATCGAAGTTCTTGGGCGGCGGGGAAATGCTGGATGACAACCTGAGAATCATCCGGACGTGTGTTGGTAGCATAGGAAGATGTCAACAGGCACGTACACGGGTTGGGGTAGGTGGGTGCACGCGTTAAGTCCGCTGTACCTGTATTTAGTACTCTTAACAGGATAGCGAGTGACGGCAGACCGTAGTTGCGGTAGCCTGACTAGTATCGTCTGGCAATTACGAGATCTGATTGGTGCGCGCAGGCGGCGAGGTTTGCGCTGGGACGGATCGGCTGGGTTCCAGTGGCCGTAGTTGGTTTCTCATGTAGGATTATCACGCTAAGTATCGCCGCCCAGCTGGCCAATGCACGCTTAAATACGCAGAGGATTTTGAACCTGGGTGACAACTCATCGAATTTCATGCTAAGAGTAGCTATGCGTATCCAAAGGGTTGGTATTACAGTTTCCAATAACGATACACTAACAAAGACGACCATACCAAGTTACAAGTTACAAGTTAACAACTCTCGTAATACTCACCAATCCATCCTTCTGATGGGAAACCTATCCGTCCAAACTGCCGCCAAAACTAACGCTGAGAATTCAAACAAAAGCGCCGGTTTAATTGCCGACCAATAATCATCGTTGCTTATTTTTTGGTCTGAAATCGAACGATACTGCGATTCCCAGCCATTCTACAGCTCGGATCTATAATTATCAGTCTCAGCAGCGCTCAGATCACGCTTGGTCTGGACAAAAAACCTCTTCGATGCATAGATACCCGCATTCAGCCTTTTTGCAAGTTGACTGGTTGCGTTCCAGATCTCTGCAACAGGCGGTGCACTCCACCATAACAAACCCGTTGCTCCAGCCTCGACCGCTCCTTCGCTTAATGTCACTACTTCTTGCCCAGTCGGTACTCTCTCCCAGAATTCTGCTGCTCCAAACCCTTGCCCAACTGCCCAGAATGTCTTGTGCATTCCCAAAATGCGTGTAAACTCGCGCATCTCCCTAACACGATCACCAAGATCCGCCAAAGTTCCTGGACAGTTGTCGCATCCACAGCACCCGTAGGTGCGGTTACATACTGTGTTGTACCTATTCGAGAAAGTAACATTGTTACTGATGGGATAAACGTCCGGAATGACGATGTCGGATCCACTTGCGTATTGAGCGAAGAAGTAATTCTGGCAGTTGGGGGTGTAGGAGATGGGATGGTATCCATCAAGATCAGAGATGGTCCTGTAAGAAACCAACGTGGAATTCGTCGGGTCATTGTGTCCATCAGGTTCGTCCGCTGTGTACCAGAGCAGCAACGCGGGATGGGATCTCAAGGCCTTAACTTGGTATTCGACATCGGGTGTTGACATGTAGTTCCATCGCATATCGTACATAACCCAAAGACCAATCTTTTTACAAGCATCCATGAATTTGATAAAATGGTCGAAGGAATCCGCAGTGTTTCCCCAGGTCTGGTTCGCTGGACCAACATCGGGGATGGGATGAACCATGGTAAAGCCAGCATCTTTGATATCCTGGAGCTTGGTGAAGTTGTCTTTTAGGTAGTCACCCCAGTTAGTGTAATACCCAATCGGGAAAAACGAGTGATAGCCTAAAGGTTTAGTCTGATCAACCACCAGAAGCCTGCCGGATGCGGAATCAAGAAGCACTGTGCTTCCTCCATGAGGGTTCGGCGAAAGCCAGTACATCTCGCTAGAAGCAACGGCAAAATGCTCATCTCCCTTCTGAAGAGCAGCGGTACAGTCGATAGTGTAGGGATCAGCCTGTGTAGGGAGCTTGCTCAAGTCCATTTCGAATTCGACACTCCGATCAAAGGAAACTGGGACCTCCTTCAAGATCACCTTGCTCTTGGCTTTACTTGTATCGCTTCTGACAGAAACTGTGACCCAAATGTCACCTGGTTCCTGGAAGTCATTGTAGTAATCCAAAGCAGGAAATGGTACACCAACGTCATTGGAGATCTAGTCCTATCAGAACACTAGTCATGAAATATCACGTTTAGAGAGATCTACCGTAGCCTCAATGATAATGCTGGGCTGTAGATCGTATGGTATGTTTTTGTCGTTCAAAAACGGCTTTAGCTTAGGTCGACAAGAAATATCGAGTAGCGGTTGATTGGATTTCTTCGGGGGATAAAGCCATCCCTTCTCTACCAAGTCCGCGAATGGCGCTATTGTAGAAACGAGCGATCAGCCATGCGAAATTAGATCGGGGATGCCAATATTCTGAATATGGCAACAGAACACACCATCAGTAGCCCTGTATGCTTTTCCACACCAAACATCGACCGGTCGAGGAGGTTTGTTGTCGGGGTAGGTAATAGGAGGTCGCACTGGAACAGGGTCTCCTCGCGAATCTGCAGAAACATTTGTAATGACAGCGTAAAAAATACAGCCCAAAAGATGGAGGCGCGTGATAATCATGGCAAAGAAAGTCAACTTTGTCACTTAGTGGCGGTTGGTGCGAGAAGGACGGTTCGCGCTTCGCTTCGACGGCAACTAAGGAAGGGGGATCGCGGAGAAAAGGCTTGTATGTCCGCTGTCATGCCAAGCCCAGATCCATGGGGTGGAAAGTGTGGGGTAACGAAAGATTCAAGGACAACTCTCCGATGGCGTCACCGGGATATTGGGTTGAAGATCGTTGGCTTTGATTTTTGCCAAATACAGTACAGTGAATCATGGATAATGACTTGTTTCGTGCGGGAATGTTCTAGCGAAACACGCCCATGCGCAGATATTCGTGATGTTGCTGAGCGTGAGCGTGCTCCATTTTTAGATAGACGAGGCACGAAGAGCCTCAAGTTTACAGGATCAACCTTGCTACAGCCAGTCAGAGCCGTTTGGTCTCGCGGTGTGCTGACCTCACTGTAGTCCTTGTGCATTTTTCAGTCTGATTCCTGTATTTCTGAAGTGTCACAGTCAGGCCCTTCAGAGCCTTTAGGGCCTTCAATCTTTTCATCACCATCCACCTTCCATCTTCCATCTGTTTTTTCAACTGAATCTTCGATTGCCATAGTTTTATACCCTCCTTTATCGCCTTCTCCGAGTCTTCTGCCCCACATCTATTTTACCGTTGCTAGACAGAAACGTCAGAGCCCCACTACGACGTCAACGGACCTTGCTTGAATTCGAACTTTCGGCGGAACGGAACCAAAGTGGAGCTTCGCGATTTATGTGCGCACTGAGGATCACGAATACAAGGTGTGTAAAATCCAGCTTCAGTCCATACGCAATGCTCTATTATTCCAGAACAAATCACCGTCACTAAACTCCTATCCGAAACTGAAGGGGGACGTGTTGGCTTCGTCCGTTGGTTCGCCGCTGGTGCCTCAAGTCCAGTTGCAGAAGCCGACCGAGCCGAGACAAAAGAGGAACCGAGACACTTCACGTGAGGCCCACTTAGCAACGGCGATCTGCCGCTTCTCCGTGACATAAACAGGAATTCCCGGGTCAAGACAGATGCTCATCTCTTCCCAATGGTCCATTCCGATCCTGGGGTTTACCGCGACGCCCGCAACGCTTCAGGAACGTTGAGGGAATTTTACGCACGAACCGCTACGGCGGGGTACAGGAGTCCGTTCAGAAGACACCTCCGCAAAAGTGCACGAATGGGGAGACCGAGAAAGCGAGAAATAAAAACAGTAAACCGGGGGGACTAAGTTGAATAACTAGGGGCTTCACCAACCATACTCAACCAAGGAACCAGAGACGCTTCTCGTTAATCGTGATGAAAGGTTCATTGCGGGGTGGTCTCGGCATGGCGTAACGGTTATTCCACGGTTCGGGCCGGGTGACGTCACTGAAGAAAGTTTTGGAATCCATCGGGTTCCTTTGGGCTCCCGAGATCAACATTTCAAGGAATTTTTGCAGTAACCCAACGTCTAAAGGGGCATGAAAATTGAAAGTACAATTCTGAAACAACCAAATTTTCATCCGGGTCTCTTCCGCTTGAATTACTTCTGTTGTACTCTCTTCACCGCAGCTCACTGCTCCGAATACTCCACACGCCTCCGAGAACTTCCGAAAGGTCACAGCGTTGTAACTGTTTGCGACAGGGCTGCATTGTTTTAGGTTCCCGCATCTGAAGTATCCTTGTTCCTTGCGGATTGGGTCCCAAGATCTGATTTGGAAGGACCTCGAGCTAGCTACCTTTTCTGACCCCTTGCGAAACCAGCAGAGGGAGCAAAGGGACATGAAGCGAAGCAGAAGAAGGAAGAGTGTCGTCTGCTCATCTTTCTCCTCCTCGACACCGCAACCTCCCCTCATCGCTCTCAACACGGCCAACTTTTCAATCTGTATTTTCTAAGCGATGAAGTACACGTATTACGCATGATGGTTTAGTACTTTCGTGGCCTTTGCCTTCTGCATCGTTCTTGCACCGGCCCACAAAGATTTGAGTATATGGAGTGGTTAGAGTTGAGTGAAAGAGAAGAACGGAACCAGCACCGACTCAAAACTGCGGCCATCCCTCGTCCGCGACCGATGGGCCCTCGATTGGAAGCCGAAAACACCCGATCGTTAGCGTATGCCACGTTCCCTACCGACAGGGGTTACGAATCTAAGTAGAGTAGGGAATAGCGTGGTAACCCCGGGGTTACATGTGGCTGGTGGCTGGCCGCTATATGACTGTGACCCGTAGTTCCAGTCTCATTACGCGAAGCCTGGGCATGACTAACTGATTGACGGAAGGCTGGGCGTTGCGTTGCAATGGCTGGGCGCATGGACCTGTCCCTCTTCGGATATGGGGATATGGGGATATGGGGATGCACCTCCAGCCAGCCTTTCGGGTGGGATGTAAATCTCTCCATGTTGTATATGGTGCGGTAAACCGGTTTAGTCGCGTTGTCATGGTGGCATAGTGGAACGGGGTGGAATGTAGGTCTTGGCGGGGACGTCCGGAAGGCACCCGTGTGTTCTCGGTCCGAGAATAGCGAAGAAGTCTACATACACATACCCGAGAAACGGAAACAAGAAACTTTGATTGTGGTGCTATGGTCATCCGTCATACACACATAGACAGCAAAGTATACAGATGTTGTGCTCGTCACTCCATCCATCCACCGAAACACCCGATCACGAAAATCTCGGGAACACAAAAAAAAATAAAAAGGTCAAGGAGATGATATGTATGGTGGGATCAGCCCTATGGATACCGACCTACCGACCTACAAATTATGAGGGGTTTTTGCCCCCGGTGTCGATTACATTACACAGATTACACAGATCGGCGGATGCCAGGGTGGCCGGGTTACCTTACATTACTTTACCTTACCTTTGGACGAATAATAATAGGAAGAAAAGCAATATTATTGAATGATACATCGGTACGTACAGCGCCATACAGCTGTATGTACACATATTAAAAGTCACGCAGCGGCAGCAACAGCGACGTATTCGTTGTATTACCATGTTACACAGTCACCATCAATGACAATAAGCATGTGCAGTTTTTCGTTCCGTGGGAGGTGGGGTGGGCGGGGCGGGGAGGAAGAAGGGTTCTTTCGTTTAATGCGAATGCGAAGGTGCAAACGCGGGGCCAGGCGGGCTATTATCGATATCTGTCATGGTCTTGGTGGTACTCTGGGGAAGTGAAAGTGAAGCGTTAAGTGAAAGTGCAGCGGTAAGTGTTAAAGGCAGCGTAATCCCGCAATTCGTAATCCCGTCCACCATAATCCCGCAATCTACAATTCGGAATGCGGAGTGCATGCGGAGTGCGGAGTGCGGAGGAAGTGATACATACATAAATAAGGCACTTTGGGCATTTCCCGCTTCGGCACTTCGGCACTTCGGTTCTTTGGGCGTTAAGGCTTCGACGCTTTGGCACTTCGGAAATCTAAGGCTTCGGCGATTTGAGGTTTTAAGGCTTAAGGCTATGAGGCTGTGAAACTTTTTTAAGGCGGCGGACGCGCGGTTTTTGATTCTGTGCAATATCGTGCAATATCGTGATGTTATGATGTCATGATGTCTTGAGGCATAAAATTTATTTGCATGGGAGTACATAGCTGTGTTGCGTTGAGTTGCGTTGTGAGACACACCTTGGAATCTTTGGAAACAGAGAAAGCTGTGAGACAGAATATGTTTTGAGGCATAAAAAAAATGAAAGGATTTGGGTTATATTGAGCTGGAATGGGATTGATTACTTAACCGGGCTATGTTTTACTTCACCGGCTCATCGTTTGGGATCAAAGTTTGGTTTACTTGATTGGTTCATACTGCACAGCGCGTATGTATGCAGTACGGCACAAATAGCTGCTCGCGTGAGATGTTTATTCATCGGGTTTAGAACATCCACTGGTTATCATCTGGCTAATGTACATTGTAACCCCGGCATTACGAACTCATCTCATCTCATCTCATCTTATTTTGTAGCTTCAGCGGGGGGAAGGGGGGGGGGGGGGGGGGGGGGAGGGGGGGAGTTCTGCTTTGTTTGGGGTTTCTTGGGTTTCGTAGGTTTCTTTCTCGGCCGGCTGATTATAATGAGGATCATGTCGGATTTTGTGGATTCTGATATGAAATGAATGCTTCAAAGAAGTCTACAGGAATGAAAGACACTAAACAAAATAAACGCAAAGCATAACACTCGGATAGTAACTACATATGTATGTAGCTATGTACCACGTATAATCAGAGCTGTACATAGGAGAAACATGGATCTCCTCATATCAAGCTTTATTGCTTTGATCCTTTATGCCTCGAGAACGGATTACTGATCACAGTGCTGAATATTAAAGCTTAGCATAGTTTATCATAGCATAGCATAGCTAGCTAGCTTATAATCACCTCGCACCATCCATACAACTTCATCTTCATCTTCATCTTCATTATTCATTTTCTTTCGTTTGCAGAGATGACAAGACATAATCTTTACGAAGAATTATCGGATAATCGGATGATCGGATGAAACTTTTTCCGTGTACTCGTGTACATACCAACCGTGTACCAACCGTATACGAATTACGACGTATATATATGTGCTACTTACAGCCCAGGATAATACGATGTATGTACATATGCTGCTATGTATATTCTGCTATGTATATGGTACCTAACACCTCCACCTCCACCTCCACCTCCACCTCCAGATCCACCTCCACCTCCAGATCCACCTCCACCTCCAGCTTCAGGGCTCCAAGGCTCCAGGGCTCCAAGATTCCGAATGCTCGTACAGATGGTATGGTATGGTATGGTATAGTTAAAAGCCTCGAAATGGAAGATACATATGTGAAGCTGGAGATATCTCTAGACTCTAGCCACGAGCTGGAGATGGGGATAGGGATGTGTAGGTATGGGTGGGTATGGGTATAGGTATAGGTATAGGTATAGGTATAGGTAGATTGAGGCGGGGGGGGGGGGGGGGGATATGATTAGTAACTAGTAACTAGTAACTAGTAGCTAGGACCTGGTACTACTTATTCCTTATTCCTTATTCCTTATTCCTTATTCCTTATTCCTTATTCCTTATTCCTTATTCCTTATTCCTTATTCCTTATTCCTTATTCCTTATTCCTTATTCCTTATTCCTTATTCCTTATTCCTTATTACTTCTGACTCGTGACTCGTGATATCGGTAATCGGGGTTACAGAGGCATCTATGGAAATCAAAAGTCTATGGAAATCAAAAGTCTATGGAAATCAAAAGTCTATGGAAATCAAAGGTCTATGGAAGGGAATACTGGAATATTGGCTACATATCTGGATATCCTGAAGTTTAGATCCCAAGATCCACTGATGATACGAGGTGGAGAGGATATAAAAGTACGAGCTGTTGAATGTTTTGCATTAGCTGTTGTAGCTATCAAATCAAAGCACATCATGATAACCACGGTCCACCGGATATGCTGATAGATAGATATCGGTATAAATGAAGATATAGATAGATATAGATATAGATATAGATATAGATATAGAACGAATCGGGGCGAAATTCTGAAATTTCATGATTTCATGATTTTATGATTTCATGATTCCATAATTTTATGATTTCGGCATATCCAACCGGTAAGTATCCAATCAAAAACGAAGCATGATCACAATCCAATCCAATACATAATCCACAATCCAAAAAAGCCACAGAGCCCAGGTACCAGGCACCAGGTATATACCAAAGCCAAGCAAAGCAAATCCCACCCACCACAAACCCACCACAAAAAAAAAAAACAGTAACCACCCCGAACAGCAGACGCAGGGGTAAGAACATTAAAAAACTACGAAAAACCACGAAAGAAAAACCACGAAAACCACGAAAGAAAATATACGAAAAACTACGAAAGAAAAATACGAACACCCGCATTTACTTACTCTACCTCTTTTGTTAACGTATAAAATCTATCCGATTTATATAGCATACTTAATATTCTTAATATTGCTACATTGCTACATATACCAATTAAAATCTACCCTTCCATATCCCCCTGCTCAATTACCCCCCCCCCCCCCATCCCTATACCCCATCCCTATACTCCATATACACCATATACACCATATACCCCCATCCCTCTCCATCCATCCATCCATCCTTCCACCCATCTTTTCCTTCCTTAGTCTCCAATATTCGGAGACATCCGGCTTGGCGGGCTAACGTTAGCGTATTCCGGGGTAGCGGGGGTTCTCCACCCCACCCCATTGTTCGCTTCGCTTCGGTTCATCGTGAGGAGGTAGGTTCCTGTTCCTATTCCTGCTGTTTGTGATTGTTGCTGTTGCTGCTGTTGTTGTCGCTACTCAGTCCATCATTTCAGGGACAACCACACAGATCAAATTATTTTTTTGTTCACCAGTGTGACTAGTGCGAGCACTTCTCACAATCACAATCACAATCACAATCACAAATGCAAACAGCACAACCGACATCAGTTTTAACCACATCAATTTCGACTAACTGACTGACAAACTGAGCTAACTACTATATGATAAAAGAAAAGAGAAAAGAAAAAATATCGAAAAAAAAACCCCATTATAGACAACCACAAACCAAACCAAACGAAAAGAAAAAAAAAGCAAAGCCCTTTACCGTACCGCAAAAATAGCAAAATATTCACAAAAGAATCTATGCGCCTTAAATTTCCCGTTTGAAAACAAAAACCCAAAAGAAACATTCTACCGTCTCATTTTCCTTTCCATCGTATATCTTTCCTTCTTTTTGCAAGGGCGGACATGATGTCGACTACAAATCTTCGTCACCCAATGTTTAGATCTGGGGACCAGCGGCGATGACCTCCTTGGTGCATCCGTCCTGGTACTTCTTGAAGTTCTCCTGGAACTTGAGGGCAAGGGCCTTGGCGGACTCAATGTAGTCGTCCTCACCGGCCTTCCAGACACCACGGGGGTTCAAGATAGCCTCAGGAACACCGGGGCAAGACTTGGGAATAGCGAGGTTGAAGATGGGGTAGTTCTCGTACTCAACCTTAGCAAGCTCTCCAGAGTGGATAGCGTCCAAGATAGCACGGGTGTACTTGAGAGGGCAACGCTTTCCTCCAGTGGAGACGGACTGTCCGGTCCATCCAGTGTTGATGAGCCAGGCATCGGCTCCGTGCTGCTGGATCTTCTCAGCCAACATCTTGGCGTAGCGCATGGGGTGAAGAGCCAAGAAGGGCTGTCCGAAACATGCGGAGAAGGTGGCGGTGGGCTCGGAAACTCCCTGCTCGGTACCGGCCATCTTGGAGGTGTATCCGGAGATGAAGTGGTAGGAGACAGTCTCGGGGGTGAGCTTGGAGACGGGGGGAAGGATACCGGAGGCATCGCAAGTAAGGAGGATAAGGTTCTTGGGGTGGTTGTTGGAGATACAGGGGATCTTGACGTTGGGGATGTACTCGATGGGGTAGGCGCAACGGGTGTTCTCAGTAAGAGTGACATCGTCGTAGTCGACCTCACGGGTCTCGGGGTTGAAGACAACGTTCTCAAGGACGGATCCGAAGCGGATAGCGTTGTAAATGTCGGGCTCCTTCTCAGCGGAGAGACCAACGCACTTGGCGTAACATCCTCCCTCGATGTTGAAGACACCAGTGTCGGTCCAGCAGTGCTCGTCGTCTCCGATCAAGGCACGGTTGGGGTCGGCAGAGAGGGTGGTCTTTCCGGTTCCGGACAATCCGAAGAAGAGAGTAACATCTCCGTTCTTTCCCTCGTTGGCAGAGGAGTGGAGGGTCAAGACGTTGTGCTTGACGGGCATCTCGTAGAAGAGAACAGTGAAGATACCCTTCTTCATCTCTCCGGCGTACTCAGTTCCGAGAATGACCATCTCCTTCTCGGCGAAGTTGATAGCAACGGAAGTGGAAGAGGTCATTCCAGTGGTGAATCTGTTGGCAGGGAAAGATCCAGCGTTGTAGATGGTGTAGTTGGGCTCGAAGTGAACGAGCTCCTCAGGCTTGGGGCGGATCAACATGTTGCGCATGAAGAGAGCGTGGTAAGCACGAGCGCAAACAACACGGACGTTGATACGGTAACGCTCATCCCATCCGGCGAATCCATCAACGACGTAGATACGGTTGCGGGTGTTGAGGTAGTCGACGGCACGCTCACGGTTGATACGCCAGACCTGTGTGACGTAGTTAGCACGTGACCACTTGCACTACCCTGGAATGAAGCTTACCTCGGGGCTCATGGGCTTGTTGACGGGTCCCCACCAGATCTCGTCCTTGGAGCCAGGCTCCTCGACGATACGCTTGTCCTGGGGGGAACGTCCAGTCTTCTCTCCGGAGTAGGCAGTCAAGGCACCGGAGCTGGTGATGGCAGTTCCGGTCTCGTAGACAAGGGCATCCTCGTAGAGGGCGGCGACAGAGGGGTGCTGGATCTGTTTGGGAGTTAGCTAAAGCTTCAGGAAGCTGTAGAATGAGGATTACTGACAATAGCAACACGGTCGTAGTCAATGTGAGCCTTGTCGTGGAGCTCCTGCTCAATCTCGGTGTGCTCACGGGGCCTGTTGGTAGTGATGTTAGTAGCTGTTTGGAGCTATTGCTCGAGCACAAGAAGCTCAAGAGGATGCTGGAGAACATACTGAACACCGTGAGGGTGTAGCGAGGTGCGATTTACGGATCCGGGGGCCATGGAAACCATTCTTGCTCTTGTGAAATAACCTGTTGAGGATCTTTGGGGTCTGTTGGTGTATTGAAGGAGATTTGAGGATTTTTGAGGTTTGTAGTGAGGTAAATAGGATTGTTGTACTTGTTGTACTTGCTGTTCTTGTGAGTTGGAATTCGAATACTTCTTCTCCGGGGGACGTTGAGCTCTTATATTCTCATCCCCATCAATGTCCTCGGAAGGCATTCTCGTGCATGTCGGAACACTGACAGGGGTGTTCGGAGCACTCACACCTGGCTCGGGAAGTAATGGCGCAGATTTTCGACTTGCGTAAATCCTGGGGAAGCTGCTGACGCTGGTTGCGGAGGTTTGGTTCCGATGCTGGTCAAGCGCTCGGGTAGAGTAAGTACGAATATGGGACCTGACGGAGGAGGATGAGCAGCGATCCAAAAAAAGGTCCCAACGTCTATGATAATAATGGAATGGCTTTGACGCCAAGCCTAGTTCTTGGCCGTTAGGACCCAGCTCCGTTAAACTTGCTGGTGGCTCACAACCGTCAGGGCCGTGGTTCGCCGTGATTCTTTTGCAACCATTACGTCGTCTGCAATTGGCTATTCCCGGGTCATCCCGGACAAACCGGATTGGCAAAGGATTGACGGTGACCGCTGATGGTGGTGCTGGTGCTGGTCGATGTCGAGGCGCAAGGGCACCAGGAACAAGTATACCGAAGCAGTGCCGGTGCAGGATCCCGGGAGATTTCGGGACGTTGACGGCTCTCGCTAGAGGCGCCATGTCTCCGCCGCCGCCGTCTGAGGAAACCAGAGAGCCAAATCGGGGGGGGGGGGGGGGGGGGGGGGTAGGTAGGTAGGTTAATGGAGCCAAGCGGAGGAGACGACAACTAACGGGGGAGGCTGAGAGGGAAAAAAAAAAGTGCAATGAAACGAGCGGAAAGAGTGGCACCGGTGTAACTCGAAACAGGTCCCTGTAGGTATAGTATTCTCTCTCCGTCTCTGAAAATCTCAGCGGAAGACAGTGAAGCGAACGCTTCGAATTGGTGTTATTGCGGGGAATGCGGACAATGCGGTGAGTGCGGCAAATCGGAGCAACTCGCGAAGAATCCGCAGCAGTCAATTCAGCGAGGAAGCAAAGCGAGTAAAGCGAGCAAAAGGAAGCAAGCAAAGCGAGTAGGTGTAAAGAATCAACTCATACAGAGTAAGAAAAATGGTGTGGAGGGGTTCAATTCATTTCATTCATTTGATTCATTTGTTTACATGAGGGAGGGGGGAAAGGAAAGCTCTTGTGGAAGCTGCGAGCTGCACCCACAACTGGCAAAAATCTGGGGAAGCTGCGAGCGAGCTGCAAGTGTCGCTTCAGCCTGTATGTTGTAGCACAACCAACACCGGCAACGAAACTCTGGGGAAGCTGCAAAGCTCGAGCTTGGGCATGCGAGCAACTTCAATGAGCAAAAGCCAGTATAGCAGCACCCACAACATAAAAACACATCACCGCATCAGCAAACATTAATTACAGCATCTACAGCTTCCATCATCACCGAGCTCAGAAGCTCACATCCTTAGTTCCGCCATTCTCGCTTGACTTGTGGCCGGGGTGTTGAAGGGCAGGCTGGGGTTGGAGATGGTGGAGGGTGGGATCGGGGGTGTTCGGGCTGGTCGGGGGGGGGGGGGGGGGGTGGGAGGGGGGAGGGGGGTATCGGGCTGGGGTTGGTAGGTAGGGGAGGTAGGGAGGTACGGGAGCTCGCATTCCAAACGATCGAGTCCAGTTCAGTCCAAGTCACAACCCTAGCATAAGTCACAATCCTAGCGTGTGTCCCAACCCACGGTGATCAATCCAGGGCGATCTCGGGTGGGTCCAACGACTGTGGCTGAGGCCCCCCCCCCAGGAAATCCCAGTCCGCACTTAAACCCAAACTAACCTAGCCTGTTGTCTCTAGGGTAATCCCGGATGTGGCTGATTTAGTCGGAGTCTATGTAAGTCTAAGCCTCCTTCAGCTGTGAAACTGCGACTGCGAGTTCCCTTTCCCTTTCCCTTTTCCTTTTCCTTTCCCTTTCTCTTCCTTCCTTGCCTTCCTTGCTATTATAGTGGCTAGTGGCTACAGTACTGTTCAGTATTCGGTCGGAGGTCACAATGCGCGTTTTTTTTTTACTTTCCTTACCTTTCCTTACCTTTACTTTCCTTACCTTCCCGCACCTACTATAGCACTAGACACAGCCCATCCACCCCATCCACTCCATCCACCCCGGCTCGGTACTCTGTAGACCGTTGTCGTTGTCGTTGTCGTTGTTTTTTGTAACCATCGGGTTCTGTTCTTACATACAGCATACATACATACAGCGTATTTCATGCAGGATCCCAAACGATCGGATCTCTTCATATGTATGTATGTATGTGTAGCTAGTCTAGTCTAGTCTGGTATATAGTTCTACATACCGTAAAGAAAAATATCCAATTTGCGACTTTTTTTTTTTTTTTTCTTTCTTTCTTTCCAAAAAAGATATCTATCCCAATTTCCAGATCCCTCGTTTCATGAAAGATGCATAAGACAGAACAGGGTAAATATCCCGTAATACGCAAGGAGCATGCCATGGTTTCGGGTTTGATTTTCTCGGTTTGATGCTCGGTTTGCGTCGGAAGCTGGAGGGGATGCTTTTGCACTTGCTTTTGCTTTTGGCTTTGATTTTGATTTTACCATTGCCTTTGCCTTCACCTCGCCTTGCCTTACTCATCTTCCGTAACATCTTATCAACACCCAGAAAGAACTTCCATAACCCTCAAACCATAAACCACAAATCACCCCAACCAAACCACAAATCACAAACCGTATATTCACAGATATAATCCGAAATACAGCAGCGTAGCAGTAGCAGTAACATAGCGAAATCGTAATGCAGCATCAGTATCAGTATCAGTATCAGTTGCATAGTAAAGAAAGCCAGGCAGGCCAGGCAGGCAGACAGGTCTCGTGCCAACAATCCGAATCTGGTAAGGTAAGGTAAGGTAGGGAAATCACATACAGCGCAGTAACGCAAGTAACGCATCTCACAACTAGCATATCTAACTGTATCGACTTACATATCCAGCATATCTAACTGTATCGACCTACATAACCAGCATAGACCTATATATCTACTGGATTGACCTACATTTCCAGCATAACCAGCATAACCAGCATAACCAGCATAACCAGCATAACCAGCATAACCAGCATAACCAGCATAACCAGCATAACCAGCATAACCAGCATAACCAGCATAACCAGCATAACCATCATAACCAGCATAACCAGCCCAAACCTCAAACCCCAAGCCCAAACCTCAAGCCTCAAGCTCCAGATAAAACACCGTTATACACCATATAAATTCACGACGAATGTATCCTCCATACCTCTAGTCTGGTCTGGTATAGTGTAGTAGTAGTAGTATAGTACAGAACAAATGACTCCTACGCTTCTACGGACCTGACCTACAGTTCCAAGCCTACGCTACGGGACTCAATTCTCCTTCTCCTTGTTCTTCTTTTTCCTTCTTCCCTCCCTAGTCTACCAACTACAAACCACCATCTACAAACCACCATCCACAATCCGCCGTCTGCGTCTGAGTCTGAGTCACGCAACATCATATACGAAAATAGCATCATCACGTAGCGCAGGAACACTACTCACACATCCTCCCTACCAAAAACGCGCACTAAACTAAGACGCATCATAAACAACCACCCACTAAGGTCCCTCCTCTAAGGGCGACGCTTGCGACGTTGCTTTGATATAGTGGATTGGGATATCTCGAATACATATCATAGTTTCCAATACATTGGGATCTTTAGGGTGATGAGTATATGTATGTATGTAGATTCAACGACAACGACACAAACAGCGAAAGATTCAAGAAGAAGCAGGACAGGAGCTCATCTCGCTGACAACGCGCAAGCAAGTGATTCTCATCACGCCCCCCCTCCCCCCCCCCACCTCCCCCTGAATTGAGCGTTTGTTATAAAAATAAAAAATAAAAATAATCATATGAGTAATCATTATAGCAACTATTAGTACAGTACAATTCGATGGTATACAGAAATTTTTGCAACAGGGAAGCCAGGTAATTGTCATTGACAAAACAAATTAGCCATCATCATCAACATCTATGGAAATCCATCATCATCATCGTCGTCGTCATTTATTATTACATGCACTCAATTACTTTAACCCCATAAAGCAAGTAAGTAATCAAGTAAGCAATCGAGAAAGCAAAAAAAAAAACAGCAAAAATCCCCCACCACTTTTGTTTCCCAACCCAAATCCAATCCCATCGCATCTACAATTAGACAAGAACGACGCAGTGAAAATTTAAAAAAGCAAAGGAAAAGGAAAAAAAAAGTAAAAAAGACTCCTTAACTCATCACACATCACAACATCGGAAGCTTCCCAAAAATAAAAAAAAAGTACCTCGTTCTAAAGCTCAAACTAACCCAAAAACCCGCAACATTTCGCGATTCTTCGGAGGCGGAGTACAGTGGTCCTTTCGTAGGTGGCCACAGTCATAACTATAACGGTTGTTCCGTTCTCAGGGGTCACGTTTGCGTGTTGCGACACAAAAATCTGGGGTTCCGGGGTTCGTTTAGCCCATACCCCTGTTGGTCTTCTCTCCACCTTTCGGTTAAGCCCCCTGTCTGCTTTGCAAAGCCCTTTTCCAAGTTTGCTGGTTTTGGTGACTTGGTCGGCCTGGTCAAATTGATCGCCTTCGATTTAGTATGCTTTCCTAGTTCCGCCAGCGGCTCTCAACGGCGCCATTCGGTGTCCTTCGGTACACCAAGTGGCTCAGTCCCATCAATGACCCATCGATCCGGAGCCGAGCGAGTGAGTGAGCATCAGGGGAGAAAAATTGACAAGAAATAAAAAAAAAAAAAAAAACAGAAAAAAAGCTAAAGAAATTGCACAAGCAGCAAAACATTCATTAAAGCAAAAAAAGCCTCAGTCATAATAAACCATGTAATCGTCAATCATAGTGTGCAGCGGTGATCAATTAGTTGTTCGGAGCGATCCAATTCGTCTTCGCGCTTAGAAAGCTATGTCGCAAACGCCGGAACCTGCACATCCCAAAGTGTCGTAACCTCCACTCTCCCGGCCGAATCCCGAGGACTAATCCAAATGCGTTCGGATTAATTACCCTCGGGAAGGCCAGCAGCAGCAAAGTCAGGAATAGCGTCGAGCTCACAATTGAACGTCCTTTCGTAAGCCTTTTGCGGGATGATTCCGGCCGCGAGAGATTTCTTGTAACTCCACTGAGTTGAAGCCTCCGTATCCCAGGTCCAATACAACCATCCCCATCCTTTCTCAAATGCGTGCATTTGGGCTAATGACGTCAGTTAGTGAACAGATGATTACAGAACAGAGAACACGTACCCTCCGCGAACATCTTCAGGAATTGCCTATACTCCGGAGTGTAGTCCTTGGGATCACCATTCGGCATCTTACAGCTGCAGTTCTTTCCACTTGGGCAGCCCATCATTTGGCTATTAGGGTCCATGGTTCCCTCCCATCGAGAGCCCACGCCTACCTGTACACGCCGTCAGCCCATCTTCAATCGTTGTCACTTAACCACGTCGCCGAAGAAAACCTACATTATTCAGATAGGGCGTACAATCGGTATCCGCCTGACCCCATTCACCCACGATCGTAGGACCGAATCTACACATCATAATCAGTCTGTGATTCCGAGAAGGCTTTACAAAGCAACTCACCCTGATGTTGTGTCCATGCTTGCCTGGATCTGATTACTCCAATCTTTACAGGCAAACTCAATCTTCCGAGAATGAGTGAGAGCAAGAAGCCCGGTATTGAAAATGACGTATTGGTGAACATCCAATAACATCCCGTCATATCCGGCAAACTCTCCTTTCCATGTAGATAAACCTCGAAATCCGTCTCCAAAGATGATTTTGCCTTTGTATCCCTTGCTTCGAATAACTGTGTATGCGTCTTCGGACCATTTGATAACCCGGTTTGGATCAAGCTCAATCATCTTGGGCTCATTCACGAGTCCGTACATGGTGACAATATTCTTGTATCTCGGCTGAGCAAAGAATTCAGAGAGCTGGGCATGAATCTCGAGAGTTCGCTTTCCGTTCTCATCTCCTTTGGGTCCCATGAGCCAGCCGATCGGGCCGAGTCGACCACTGTGGTTCCATCCGTTGGCTCCACCGGGAACACTATGAAGGTCTAGCTTAACCCGGAGACCGAACTCACGTGCCCACTCGATAGCACGAAGTAAATATCTCCACGAAACATTGGGAACAAATGTATCATCGTCATATGTCTTGACAGCCCAGTAACCAAAGGGAATACGGACATGGTCCAAACCAGCATCTCGAATCTCTTTGAAGGTGTCGCGTGTGACAAAGGTCTTGTAGTGCTTCTCAATGGTGTCCTTCGCCCCTTTGGCTCCGAGCTTGGCACTGAGGGTATATTCATCAACAACACCATCCCGAGTACTATATGCGTCGAAGAAGGAGGGCGTAATAAATGGTTCTATAATCAACCAGCCTCCGACGTTGACACCACGAACTGGCATCTTTCCGTAATCCCAAGGCTGGTTGAGAGCCGGCACGTTAGGGTTCGCCTGGACTGAATCATCATACTTATCAAAAAGACCCATAACTGGAAGTCCTCCAACCATCTTGTCGGTAAATGTGAGATTGAAATCTGTAGTATCCTGCCAGGTGTAGGGATCCATGTACGTATTCTTATATTGTGCCTATGTTTATCCTTAGTCATGACTATCACTCGGAAACGAGGATCTCCATTTTGAAAACATACCGGAATAGACGACTGTGGCGGTAACGTTGAGACTTCACCATATCTCTTACTTGCAGAATCTTGGGCCCCATTATTCTTCTTTGATAGGACGACACCAACAGGTATGAAGATAACCAGTAACAAGATCGTTAATCCAAGAATAATCCCTATCCCTGACTGTCAGCATTTATTGCTCAAGCTTCGTGTAAGAGACGCACAAAACCATTTTCCACACCTCCGCTTCTTCTGTGGCCCGACACTATCGTAGCTATCAGTTGAATCGGGGCGCTTAGCCTTAGCCGACTTGCCGCGGGCTCTTCTAGAAGCCGCAGCAGCAACCGAAGCCGCAGCTCCCACCATGCTTGACGTCTTATGTCGTCTACTTTCCTTGCCGCCACCCATTAACCTTGAATCTGGTGTGTCACCACCGCCATCCACATGCACCATCGGTGGTATTTGAGGCTCCGGCATTGCTCTGGGCACTGACCGTGGAGTATCCTGGAACGGTGGTCTGTACTCCCCAGTTACTGCTCGCACTGTCGGTCTAAGTGGTTCCTGCTCCGGCGCTGCTGCATACCGCGATGAACGATGGTCTACTGACTTCCTAGGACTTTCAGACCGCTGCCTACGCGGTGAAATGTACTCTCCAGCAACAGCGGCGGGCATACGTGATGACTGATGATCGGTTGACTTTCTAGGCGACCCAGAACGCCGTTGGCTTTCACGTTCCCGTCCATCTCGAGTAGAGTTAGCCCTCGATCTACCACCGGACACACGATCATTAACACCATCGTAACCTGCACCACCAGCTACCGCCGGCATGCGTGACGACCTATGATCCGTCGACTTTCTTGGAGACTCGGAGCGTTGACGGCGTCCTTCTCGAGTATCGCGGTCTCTGGGCTCTGATGCTTGTCGAGATCCCCGAGCCTCTCTTCCATCTCTAGTGGAATTTGCCCTAGATCTTCCACCGTTTCCCGCTACCACATCGCCAGCTGCTGCCGCTGCAGCCACGTCCCGTTTTCGTGGAGACCTCTCTCTTTTACTATCCCTCCTGTGGGGCTGGTCTGTAGACTTTCTAGCTCTACTCTGGGATCTAGAAGATGCTCCATGGGTACTACGCTGCCGCCTGTGGTCTGTGTCTCTGTCTGTAGACTGCTCTGCTCGACGACGACGTTCACGATCCGTGGATTTCTCTGCTCTTCTTCGCCTATCAGAGTCTGGGTCGCTTGCTTGCTCAGAACGTTTTCGTCGGTCGGAATCAGGGTCGGCAGACTGCTCTCTACGATGACGGCGACGATCTCGGTCCGGGTCGCTTCTGTCGGGATCGGAGGAGGAGAGGGAGTATTGGGCCATTGTACTCTAGTGGCACACCAGCAAGGTCGGGCGGGGGATAGAGTTAGCTGTGGATCTGTGGCTACTGTCCGCTACTGTCTTCAAGTTAGTTCCACATCCGGGGCATAAATAGCAAATGTGGAATCTTTCGCATATACCTGATGTTGACCAATAATAGTGCGTGATATAGCAGTTGCAGCAATGACAGTGATCGTCGTCGCAAGCAGGAATTGAATCTTGCTTTTACGACCGTTTGTGGGAGGTCGATATATTCTGCCGGGTGGAAATGGTGTGTGATGGGTGAAGCAGAGGGTTGAATGTTTCGCAAGTTCGTCAATCTGCAGCTTCCCAGCTTTGGTCTTCCTGGTCGTCTTCTTCCACTTCCACTGTCCACTTCCACTTTTCTATGTCGTTGACGTCGTCGCGTTCGTCGCAGGTCGTCGCAGGTCGTCAACTTCTTTTGCAGCGCCAATCGGAGGCTTCTTCAATCGCAAAGCCAGATGGCTGGGGGCCCAGATGCCGAGCGTGCCACGAATCCAGGCGCGCGATGTTTTGCTTGGAGACGACGTTCCCGGTTGCTTCGACGACGGATGCCACCGGTGGGACTATTCTGTCCAATGACGTTTGCTGCTATCGGCAGCATCCCTGTTACAAAATGGCAAATCCATCGCGGCGCGTAGAGATGAGCAGGGGTATGAACCTTACCGGAATCACGTCAAATCACTCATCGCCGTTATTTTTGCCTAAATATGAAACCTTTCTTAGGAAGTAACGTCATATATTCATTCCTCTACTCACACTCTAAAATTGTATTTATTCGTTCCGCAAACATTCTACAGCCCCCAATTGAAACCTACTTCGCGTAGTAATCATAGCTTCCTAAGTACAGATTCGAGGTTTATACACCAGGTAAATCCTTAAACCACCAATAAGAAAAGAAACCTCGTCCGTACCCACCACTACCCCACGAGTCCAACCCTTTAAATTCCGCTTTGTACAAATTTAGCTCGCCCTCAACATGAACCGCGAAATAAATAACCTTACAAGTGCTCACAAATTCATGAATAGAAGCTTCTGACATACAATGCAGGGATTAATGACAACCATAGCACGGAAACTATTTAGACAAGTTTGAACACAGCAATACCACACTTCTCCTGTGAGATCCGTGTTATTCTCTGGTATCAACCCAACCGGCGGTGTCTTTCTTAGCCATCTGCACACCGTCGCAATGACGTTACATTGAACATCAATTGTGCATTCTCTTTGTTTCCATATACAACGGTTTTGGCTTATTATTCAGCGGGTCGATAGTGACGATATCCACGTTCAATAACAATGCAACTAATCTTGTCCAAGCTATATCTTCGATAATGAAGCACTGAAGAACCGTACCAATACCTAGTATTGGTGTCAGTGAAGGTTCTAGGTGTATGTTTGAACTGCCACATGAAAGGGCATCAAATGTTCGTAGGGTTATTATTATTATTATTGAATCATGAGCTGGCCGAGGCCTAAAAGGCCCATACAGGAAATGTTTGTAGGGTTATCAAAAGTCCATGTTGTATACAAGCATAGCCCGAACAACATCATCATATATAATCACTCGACGCAAAGCAGAAAGCGACGTTACGAAAACACAAAAAGGGAATCTCTGTCGATACTCTAAATATTGTAGACGATATAAGATCAACCCCCCCGCCCCCCGCCAACTACATTATATATCTCTTGTCTTCTCGCTTCTCTCTTCTCGCAATAAGTTAAACATCAGAATCCCTGGATATTCGTTGTTCGGCATGTAAAAGGAAGCCACAACCGCAGGATAACTTCCGATGCAGTGAACGACAAGCCGATCCATTGCTGTAGCCCAATGGAATCCAAAAGTATCTACCACGCATATATATAAACTATTCTTCTGGCTATACCTCACTCGAGGTTTATTTTCACGCACTACATGTTGTTATTTGGTATATTTATTTCAACCGAATTTGAAAGAGGCTCCAGGTGATATCATAGAAATTCGGCCAGCTGCGAGCTGTTCAGAAGCTGATTCCACAGAAGTGGTGTTGGTATGACTAGATATGAAGGCAGTTGGAGGTGGCCTTCCATGGAAGCAAGATTGATGCAAGAGCAATACAGCTGTATTCCATTGTGAAATATATAGTGACCAGGGTCTTCATAGCAGGTCAAAGCAGGATTGGGATGTGGCGCTTTATAGGTACATTTGCGGTGAGGCTTTACCTGCTACGAGCTGATAGTTATAGGTGGGATGGGTTTCGGGGCATCATGGTTGCTGGTCGGATGAAGTGATATCCTATGATTTTCCACTTAGATACTGGGCTGCGGAAGTGACCGCTGTCTATTTGACAGTGTCTTTTTGAGGGGACGCCGGACTATCAGAACGCCGCCGGTCCGAATAGAAAAATCATCTCTAATATGCCTAACGACAGGTCAAGGACTAGGTGGTAGATGCGTAGCTGCGATGGGCCCTGCGTAAGTAATATGATGCAGAGAAGCAGTGGACTCATGCGGAATATGGGAGGTTGGAAATAATATGGGCGTATGAGACCGTGGTACTAATATGTATACCGCCGACATAAAATTCACTGGTAGAATGATTGTCTAGAGTATTGCTGATATGGCCTGTGGTTCAGGATATATATTATTTGTACTAATAGGCCTTTTTTTTGGTGCTAGATTGTCAAAGAAATCGGATACATCAATGCAGATGCGCAAGGGATGCGTAGTTCGACAGTATGTAATACATGACAGCCATGAACCAATAACCAGGCACTCTCTGCGGAGTAAGCGCCGAGCTGAACTCTTGAAGAGCAAAGTCGACTGCGCGCCATCGTAACACTTGTGCACAGCCTACGAACGTCTCATCATCAACTGTTCATTCAAACAACGCCAAAACAGATCAGATACTGTTAACAATGGCCTCCGAAAAACCAAGTCACCAATCCGGCGATGGTGCGATTCCAGTCCAGGGTCAGCCCGTGACCTATCCATCCACACCCGCACCGTTGCGTACTTTTCGGTTGTCGGAAATACCTCCAGAAATGAACGATGGCGCGTTACGCCAATTTTTGGATTCATTGAAGGTCGGGGAAGGTGCCATTGAAGGGAACTCGAAAGTCTTCTCTTTGGCTATATACAGATCTTGGCAGGTTGCAACGGTTTCGTTCCATCAAGAGCCGGATGAGTTCAAGAAATGCAAGCCAGGACATCAAGTATATCTACAGTTCCCAAAGCGGCAGATTTCGACGCTCGAGTCTCACCACGAACCCGATAAGCGCGTGAGAGATCAGCGAGATCATGGAGTACATTCACGGTTGCCAGAGCGGCCAGCTGAGACACCAGCTCAACCGGTCTGTTTTACAGTCGACTGTGATTTTTATGGCATGACGCCACTATATGCATCTGTCGGAACGACCGCTAAATACGAGTAAGTCTCTCAGACATGTACCCAGTTCGCAAGATGCCTTATATGTCATACTGATGGATATAACGCAGCATCATTGCTGTTACAGGGCTTTCAGCTCATGCCTTCGGATCATGGAAATCACCAGATCGAGCCGACAAAATGTGGTTGCGGGACTTTCTGCCCGACGAATTCCGGGATACCCGAGTTTTCACCTGGGGTTACTATTCCAGCATTCGAAACAACGAAAGCACGACGTCTATCACTGGGATATCTCGGAATTTTCTGGAGGACATCAAACAAGTGAGAGAAAAAGAGGTAAGTGTCACTAGTGTTATTATGCTGCAGTTTCTCATCCACCCCCCTCCTCCCAACCCCAATAATGATGTCGATGCTTATTTCTGGATGATCCTAGACTGTGAATCGGCCTTTGATACTCATTGGCCATAGTCTTGGGGGGTTGGTTGTACAAAAGGTGAGTTACCCCGGCATATCCAAACTGTGATTTGATGTTTATTGAAGTAAATCCTAGGCTCTAGTAGATGGCAGTAAGAGTAATTCTGTGAACGATAACGCCTTTCATCAATCATGCATTGGTGCCCTGTTCTTTGGGGTTCCCCATCTCGGTCTTAACCCCAAGAGCATCGAGATGTTGGTACAGGGGAAGGAGAACGAGCACTTCCTCCGAGATATCAGCACCGGGTCCGAATACCTCTTCGAGCTCGAGAGGGACTTTAAGATATGCCATGCAAGCATGAACAGCTCTGTCATTGTGTCTTTCTACGAAAGCGAAGATACGCGCTCCGTTGAGGTAAGTAATAGTATACCTCAGGGAGCAAGATCCATTCAAGTGAAAGAAGAATTAACTAATCAGAGGTAGACTTTCGCGAATGGTGAAGCGAAGCGCTCCGGTGCACCCATCCGTATGGTGTCTCGAGAATCGGGAGTGTGTTCTGCATCAGATGACTGCAATAAGATCGAGATCCGCGCAGACCATTCCAGAATGGTCAAGTTCCGGTCCGAATCAGATGAGCATTACCAGCGAGTCGTTGCCAAGATCGTAGAAATCACAAAAACGTATGAGATGGGTGGGGTTCAAGAGAGATTGCAAGGTGACTCTGCAGAAATCAACGAACGCGCAACGGACTAATGGGTTTCAGATAATGAGATTCGGCAGATAATGTCCTTGATATCACCACTAGAACCCCATAAGAGACATCAAGATATCCGGCAAAAAAGGCTCGAGGGTACCGGAGAATGGTTTCTACATGAACCGGCATTCCAGGAATGGATCGACAGTCAATCCGAGGATGGAAAAAATGGTTCTGTTCTAGCATGCTCTGGAAATCCTGGTGCGGGCAAGTCTGTCATGTGGTGGGTTATCGTTTCTGAGGCTTCCACGGCTGAAAGGTGCTTACATTGCGTCTCGCAGCTCCCTCGTATTCGATCATATCGAGACCGCATTCGCCTCGGAAGAAAGAGCTTGTGTTGCCTGCCTATATTGTGATCACCAGGACGATAAAAGGCAAACTCCAGTGAACGTGATTGGCGTGCTTCTAAACCAAGTTATAGCAGAACTTCACGATTCGGAACTTCTAGCTGCGAATACCATCAAACAATTAAGAGAGATGCTCAAGAAACAGAGGATTATCAATTCAAGTGAAGCGTTTCGACTACTGGGGGAAACCGTCAAGCAGTTGAAAAGGTTCTATGTGTGCATCGATGCTTTGGACGAGTGTAGCGATGTTCAGCGCAGAGGGTTCGTAAACGCCTTATCAACAGTTGTAAGCGAATATAGCCTGTCAAGTGCAGTCCGCATCTTCTTCACGACAAGGCCGCACATCAAGTGGCAGGAGCTCATGGAAGATCATCCCCAACTCGGCTCCCTGGATCACATATATCTACAGGCACACCCTGAGGATATTAGAAGATATGTTTCCCATGAGATTGACATTGACGAGAACCCCGACTGCATGAATGAAAAGCTGAGAACCGAAATCCTGGATACGGTTGTAGCCAATTCTGACGAAATGTGAGTTGACGAACCCATTTGCAAGCGGATATCTTAACCCCGCATGCATGTCATTTGTTGCAAGATTGTGGGCGATGCAAATGACACATAGCTAACACAGCGGCTCTATGCAGGTTCCTACTCCCGGCGCTGCAGATTCAGACCGTACTGGACCAAACGACCATTAGCAAAAGACGCAAAGCGCTATACACCATGCCAACCAAACTTGAAATGGCGTTTGAAAGTACAATCACTCGGATCAAGAATCAGAAATCCGAAAGAGTCGCACAGGCCATGGAAGTTCTAAAGTGGACATTTCTCGCCCGACGCCCATTGACCGTTTTGGAGTTACAACACGCCTTGTCGGTTACGATTGATCTGAGGAAGATAAAAACTGGAGAACTGTCACTTGCGTACGACGAGACACTAGACTGGGATAACTTTCCTTCGGAGAAATCACTGGTCGATTGGTGTCTTGGCCTAATCATCATTGATGACGAGACGTCCACTGTTCGTCTTGTTCACAAATCTCTGCACGACTACCTGACGAAATTACACGATAACGGCGACATATTTCCGAATGGCCACATCGAAATAGCTTATGCATGTCTGCAATACATGTGCTTCAACGATGATCGACACAAAATGGACCCTACAGCTCCGGAAATCCCTTGGAATATTCGGGATGGACGCATAGCGAGGTTCTGCCTTCTCGATTATGCAGTCAACAACTTCGGGCACCACCTAAGGGATAAGAGTGTATGCGCAGCCGATATGATTCATGCATTTTTTCCCGATATAATAAATATGGATCGTATCTCGACAGGATGTCGTTCGAACTTTCTATCTCCGTTTGATACACTGCGTGTTGAGGGATACAGTGCCAAACATGAATATATTTCCACCAGCCAAACCCATCTTCGCTTACAGTTTGCCATCTGCTGTGGCTTAGAGAGTACTTTCATGAAACTCCTTCATACCTCAGGCCAAAACATTGATTATAATATCGGGTTGAGCGGTAGCACTATGTTATTACAGGCATCGAGAGCTGGGAATGTAGAGATTGTGCGTACTATATTGGCGAGGAACGTCTATGTAAACCTTGCAGATTTTTGTGACCGGTCTCCATTGTCATGGGCGTCCAAAAACGGCCACGAGTCAGTTGTGAAACTCCTTCTACAGGCAGATAGTATCGACATTAACTCAAAGGATACTGAAGGCTGCTGTGCGTTGTCATGGGCAATTAGAAATGGCCAAAATCCGGTGGTGAAACTGCTGCTACAGGCAGATGGTATCGACATCAACTCAAGGAACGATAGGGGTATGACTGCATTGTCATGGGCATGCAGATACGGCAACGATTCAGTTGTGAAGCTGCTCTTAAAGACCCACGGTATTGATATCAACTCGCAGGACAATCAAGGCCGCAGTGCGGCGTTATGGACATCGATACAGGGCCATGATTCGGTTGCGAAACCGCCGCTACAGCCAGATGGTATCGACATCACCTCACCGGACTTCTGTGAAAACACTGCCTTGACGTTAGCAGCCCGATACGGCCACGATTCAGTTGTGAAGCTGCTCCTAAAAGTAGATGGTATCGACATCAACTCACATGATGCCAATGGAGATATTGCCTTCATCTTGGCATCCCAATACGGCCACGATTCAGTCGTGAAGCTACTCCTCCAGGTTGATGGTATCGACACGAAACTGAAGGACATTGAAGGCCGCAGTGCGTTGTTGTGGGCATCCAGAAACGGCCACGATAAAGTCGTGAAACTGCTGCTACAGGTTGATGGTATCGACATCAACTCACATGATGCCAATAGAGACACTGCCTTCACGTTGGCATCCAAATACGGCCACGATTCAGTTGTGAAGCTGCTCCTACAGGTAGACCGTATCGATATCAACATAAAGAACCATGGCAACCGCACCGCCTTGTTGTGGGCATCCAGAAACGGACACGATGCAGTCGTGAAATTGCTGCTACAGCTAGATGGTATCGACATCAACTCACGTGATGCGCATGGAGACACAGCCTTGACGTTGGCATCCCGATACGCCCACGATTCAGTTGTGACGCTCATCCTACAGGTAGATGGTATCGACATCAACTCAAAGGACGATGGCGACCGCACGGCGTTGTTCTGGGCATCCAGAAACGGACACGATGCAGTCGTGAAACTGCTGCTACAGCTAGATGGTATCGACATCAACTCACATGATGCCAATAGAGACACTGCCTTCACGTTGGCATCCCAATACGGCCACGATTCAGTTGTGAAGCTGCTCCTACAGGTAGACCGTATCGATATCAACATAAAGAACCATGGCAACCGCACCGCCTTGTTGTGGGCATCCAGAAACGGACACGATGCAGTCGTGAAATTGCTGCTACAGCTAGATGGTATCGACATCAACTCACGTGATGCGCATGGAGACACAGCCTTGACGTTGGCATCCCGATACGCCCACGATTCAGTTGTGACGCTCATCCTACAGGTAGATGGTATTGACATCAACTCAAAGGACGATGGCGACCGCACGGCGTTGTTCTGGGCATCCAGAAACGGACACGATGCAGTCGTGAAACTGCTGCTACAGCTAGATGGTATCGACATCAACTCACATGATGCCAATAGAGACACTGCCTTCACGTTGGCATCCCAATACGGCCACGATTCAGTTGTGAAGCTGCTCCTACAGGTAGAGGGTATCGACATCAACTCAAAGGACGATGGCGACCGCACGGCGTTGTTGTGGGCATCCCGATACGGCCACAATTCCGTTGTAAAGCTTCTCCTACAAGTAGAGGGTATCGACATCAACTCACATGATGCCAATGGAGACACTGCCTTGACGTTGGCATCCCTTTACGGCCACGATTCGATTCTGAAGCTGCTCCTCCAGGTAGATGGTATCGACATCAACTCACATGATGCCAATGGAGACACTGCCTTGATGTTGGCATCCCTGTACGGCCACTATTCAGTTGTGAAGCTGCTCCTACAGGTAGAGGGTATCGACATCAACTCAAAGGACGATGGCGACCGCACGGCGTTGTTGTGGGCATCCCGATACGGCCACAATTCCGTTGTAAAGCTTCTCCTACAAGTAGAGGGTATCGACATCAACTCACATGATGCCAATGGAGACACTGCCTTGATGTTGGCATCCCTATACGGCCGCGATTCAGTTGTAAAGCTGCTCCTGCAGGTAGATGGTATCGAAATCAACTCAAAGGACGATAACGACTGCACGGCGTTGTTGTGGGCATTCAGAAATGGCCACGATGCAGTCGTGAAGCAGATCCTACAGGTAGATGGTATCGACATCAACTCACGTGATGCCCATGGAGACACTGCCTTGTCGTTGCCATCGCTATACGGCCAGGATTCATTTATGAAGCTGCTCTTACCCACACACGATATTGAAATCAACTCGAACGACAATGATGACCTCAGTGCGTTGTCATGGGCATACGACAATTCTCATTATTCAAATGAACGCCTTCTTATTGCAGATGGGGCTATCGATGACCCTACAGTTGAATACCGGCGGCGCGAAATCCTTTCAGGGGCGCGCAGAATGGATAGGATTGCATTTCATTAGTATTATTCGAATCTCATGATAGATATCAGCACAGCTGAATAAATACGGGATAGGTGGCGGAATGTTTGGTGTTTGTCTAGCGCTGTGCTGAGGAAGCAATGTTTTCTCCTGCAGGGTGTCAGGGATTTTCATTCCTTATTTCTGTTCCTATTCTTCCCCCGTGATTATGAGTGTTACATAGTTTCTTTTTATTCATTTGTTTATCAGTTTTATCTATTCCATAAATATAATTTTACCTGAGCTCAAAATTTTGTTCCGTGTGATATTCTGTAAATCGTTGTGTTGGCAAAGCCACCGGAATCAATCGTCCGTCCCTCAGCCTTCCTGCTTTCCTGCGGAACCACACATCAACCTATTGCTGAACTTCAATATCACGTATCATCATTTGCCATTTCTGTTTTCTAGAGTATGTCTGCCCCGACGTTTGATCGTAAGGCCTATAGGTTTGTAAAGGCTACTGGATAGTGGGACCAACAGAGGTGCCACCCGTGGAATGCAATTGAAATTTCCACTAGCACTTGGGAGCCAATGATAGCGAGTCAATTCTTGAATTCTAAAAGCCCCAGACGTCAAAATGAATGTATCTTCAGCGATTTGGTATACGCGCTTGGTAGGTTGGACCTAGGCATGCGGTCCGGAGAAAACGGCGGTATTTCACTATATGATACTATGTATAAAAGCTTTGAAATTGTCACATTAGAACCCACTGCACGCCTACCAAACGGTTATTTCTACCCATTTTTCCAGTGTCCCCTGCGGTCCGTTCAGTTGAGTCCGGACCTCAAAGGACGAGGAAAATGCCATTTAATACCGTGTATGTTATCTTGTATTCGTTGTCCACTATCTTGTACTTCTCTTTAATCTCATTTCTTCTGTTTCATTCAGGAGAAATCAGGTTGCCAAAACTGAAGATTAGCTGCAAGGTCAGCTTGTTTTGTTTTATTTAAGGGGATCGTGAGACTCGAAAGACATGCTGGAGTTGAGTGCGAATTCAGATTCAAAACTGTGTAGACTGGGTCATTGATTCTCTTTTTATCTCTCGTTGTCTTCTTGTAGAAGACCGTAACAACGTTTACATGCACATCAACTCGGTGGATGTTTTTGTGAACAAATATATGTTAACTGCATCATACGTTCCCATTTGGCCTGTCAATCAATTCAAACGAGAAGAACCAGATACATGTAGGTCATTAACACGGCACTTCTGTACTCCTCTTCTTTCTTGTGTTTTCCACGATCTTTCCGCAGATTTCACTAGATTTCACATTCAACACATTCTTTTTCTCTTTTATTTCTCTTCCCACATGTATTCCCTTCAACGACAAACCACCTCCGAAAACCAAAAGCCAAGCTTCAAGCTTCCAACTTCCAGCTTTCCGCGTTTTGCTCACGTAGAATAAAATCCTTCATGAATCACTAAACTTCCCTCTTCTCCCTGCCCTCGGCTCTGCCCAACCCTGTTACCTCTTTGAAACCTACAAACCCACAAGCTCCTACAAAACAATAACAATAAAACAGAACTTCTGTAAACATTCTACATTACCGAAAGTCCAAATACCCCATATCTTTACCATCTCAACGCCACAAAAAACCACAAGAAAGGACAACAATATTCAAGTAATAATAAAAAGACCTGTCGACGCTCACTCAAACTAACCTGAATATGGCGTCCCGAAGAAAAAAAAGGCACACAGAAAACATGTAAAGAATCTGAACACAGCACACATTGTCACGCTCTGGCAACCTCTGAAGCATTATCCGTTAATCCATCATATTTAAAATGCTTTCAGCAAAAGCGTTGCATACCAGTAATCCCCGCCCCCCCCCGCCCCCCGCCCCCCCTTGTCCGAAAAAAAAAAGAAATCAAAACACCAAGCAGGCATATCAGCCGAGTTACGAGCCATGACATTACTAGACCGTAATACCCCACGCCACTGTTTTCCGTGATCTCCTGTCATCATTCAATCACTACTAACCTGTTAAACCCTCGTGGGATCAGCTACAGACAATGTGATAGGTCTTACTTATCTCAACTGCAGTTCTCTATTAATTCTCATATCCAATTCTCACTGTTCATCACTTCCACTCTCCCACTCTTCCACTCTTCTTCCCGCTTCCCGCTTTCTATCTTTCCATATTTTCCACATCCCTCATCTTTCCTCACCCCTCTTCCCCCTTCCATCCAAAATCACAAATCATCATACCCCGAACCCAAATCCAACTCTATGATATTCTTCAACCACCCTACATACCAGCTACCCTTTTAACTTCATTCTAATTCCTGATACCGGCGTACATCCCATGAACACAACCAACGTCATGGCCGCGCCATTTTCATTGAGTTCCACAGGAAGCCGTTACTGTTAATTATTTCGACAGTCTTTTCGTCTCATATACAGCGTTTGCAAAATCTAAACCCCTTTACAGATGGACGTTAATAGTTATAACATTATAAGAAATTGGTTGCTGTTGCTGTTGTGGGGGTTCTTTTTGGGTTGTGGAATGGAATGGGGGACGCCTTGATATAGCAGTGGAGGAAGGTTTACGATGTGAATGCTGGGTGTGCAAAGGTGATAGATGTTCCGGATGTCCCAATTTGCGGATGCTGCAGTAAACTCTGGATATCTCGTAAACTCGGTAAACCCCATAATACTCACCATGCATCAAATCAAGATTAATTTCAGTAACAGCCGCGACAACCTGTGATGTATATTCGCCTCGCATTGTAAAAAACACTATCTACGCCATTTCGGATCCCAGGGTCCAGGGAAACGTTGAGGGTAATATGGGTAGGCTTGCTGAGTGAGCCAGTATTGGCATCCGAACACAGCCACGACTCAGTTGTGAAGCTTCTCCTACAGGTAGACGGTATCGACATCAACATGAGGAACGGTAGTGGCTATACTGCGTTATCATTGGCATCCAGATACGGCCACGATTCAGTTGTGAAGCTGCTTCTACAGGCAGACGGTATTGACATCAACTCAAAAGACGATAGAGGCATGACTGCATTGTCATTGGCATCCAGATACGGCAAAAATTCAGTTGTGAAGCTGCTCCTACAGGCCGACGATATAGATATCCACTCGAAAAACAATGGTGGCCGCAGTGCATGGTCACAGGCATACAACAATGGTCATGATTCAACCGCACAGCTACTTATTGCAGCCGGGGCTATCGCTGATATCTGAGTTCGATACTGGACGCCCGTATCCTTGACCAATTCGGTTACAACAGATGTGTTTTCCTTTCAAAGGCATTTTTGGAATCTCATGATGGGAATTAGCACAGAGAAATGAAGACAGGGTTGGTGGCAGAATATTCAGTGTTTGTGTGGTGCTGTGCTGAGGAAGGATTGTTTTCTTTTTCGATGTGTAAGAAGCTTTTTATTATTTATTTCTGTTCATAGTTGTCTCTGGTTATCATGAGTGTTTTGTAGTTTATTTTTATTTTTTTTTCCTTGAGCTGGAGATGTCGTTCGGTGTGATATGTTGTGAATCGGAGTGTTGGCAAGGCCACCAGAATAAATCACCGGTCTTTCAACCCTGCCCTCCTGTAAAACCGCACATTGGCCTATTACTAAACATAAATATCTCGTATTGCCGTCCACCGTTTCTGTTTTTTAGACTTTGTCTGCCCTGACGTTCAATAGTATGTCCTATAGGTTTATAACGGCTTTTGGATAGTGGGCCCGATACAGATGTCACTCGCGGAACGCAATTGAGATTTCCACTAGCGCAGGGGCTTCGAATATAGCCAGTCAACTGATGAAAGCTTAAATCCCCAGACGTCAAACCGCATGTATCTTCAGCAGTTTTCCATCCGCACTGGGTAGGTCGAACACAAGGATGCGGTTCGAAAGCAACGGCGTTATTTTTTTCTAATACATTATACTATACATAAAAGCTTTGGAATTGTCATATCAAATAAACTTCACGGTTGACAGATGGTGATTGCTACTCTTTCTACCCTTTCTTCCGATTTTCCGCAAGGTCAGTCCGGTTTCACCAGGAGTTCATACTGTAAGGAATAGACCTTTTGATACCATGTATGTTATCCAGCATGTTTACTCGCCCCCTTAACCAGTATCTTTCATCTATTCTATTCCGGTGAAATCAGGAAACCAGAATCGAGTGGATAGCAGCAAGAAGAGGTGTTTTTTTTTCTTGTAAGGGAAGTGAGAGACATCGAGAGACCATGAGGGATCTCAGTACGAATTCATATTTCAACACTGGGTGATTGGCGTTTATTCTCTCTATCTTCTGTATGTAGTTGATTGCTGTCTTTATCTATGTTAGATGTTTAGGTGCCTTATCTCGTGGTCTTGTAGGGTAGTGATCGCGATGGCTTTCTATCTTGGTCTCGCTGGATCCTTTCTCTTTTCTCTCTTCTCTCTGGTCTTCTCTTTCTCCTTCTCTCCCATTTCTCGCTTTTCCCTCCTCCCCCCTCCCCCAGGGCCCCCTCATAGAAAGATCGATAATACCATCCACATACACACCAACCCGAAGTTTAGTTTTCCAAGAAACATGAATATCCCCATCATACCATCCTACCATCCTACCAGCATGTTATCCCATCAACAATCTAACCAAACAAAACAAAACAAAACAAAACAAAACAAAATGAAACAAAATGAAACAAAATGAAACGAAACGAAAAGAAACGAAAAGAAACGAAAAGAAACGAACTGAAACTAAATATACATATATTTACACCCCGTATATCTTATTAATCCAGCACTCCTCCACTCTTTGCTCTCCACTCTTTGCTCTTCATAAGGTTTCCTCTTTGATGTTTTTCCCTTTTTCACAAGATATCCCTCCTCACCTGATTTCACCAGATATCACTGGATTTAATCTTTTCTTTCTTCCGTTTCTTCCTTCGTTCTTTTCTTCCTTTGTTCTTATGTTCTTTCCCCTTTTTATTTTCTTTCCCCTTTTTCTTTGCGTCGTCACCTTCGAATTAAATTCTTTAAACCAGAAACTACTTCCAAAGACCAAAAGCTAAAATAAAAAGGGCATTCTTCAATTCTTGCATTCTTCAACATTCCTCTACATGTATTCTACATTCTACATAAACCCCCTTGGCAAAAAAAAAAAAAAAAAAACAAGTAAAAAAAACAAGTAAAAAAGAAAAAGATCTCACAAACTCCAAGTTCCCCAAAGAAGCGAATCAAAAAGCCAAAATCTCTAATCGATATATATAGCCACGATAACATAATCTAAGTCAAAACAACATCAAAAGGCGAACATTATAAACATCTCCATTCTCGATTCTAGCTTCTAACTGCTCGATTCTAGCTTCTAACTTCTCATTTCTCGCTCTCTTAAAATAAGTTAAATTTCTCTAAAAATCTTTCTTAGATGACCGAACTCCGCTCTCTCCGTTTCCCCTCGGCCTTGCACAACTCGGTTTCCTCTTAAGAAACCTACTAACCTACAATCCTAAAAGCTCCTAAATAATATAACAGATCTTCTCCGAATCTTCCCCATCTCCAAAGCTCCAAATCTTCACCATCTTAATGCCACAAAAAAAAAACACAAGAAATCAAAAACAACAATAAAGTAATGATATAAAAAAAAACATATCTCGCCGCTAACCCAACCAAACCTAAAATATGGTATCAAAAACAAAAAAAGCACACAGACAATATATAAAGAAAATGGACATTAAAAACCACAAAAAAAAAAAAACAACAAAGACAAAAAAGGGAATCCATAAAAAATAGTTAATAAATGACGGTAACAATAATAATAAAAAATAACAAAGGAAATATTCGTGAAATAATGCTTGGTATCTTCTGCGCCTTTGCCTTTGTTTGTGAGGCTGTTGCTTTGTGGCTCTGTTCTGTCGTATGGGGGTATCGAGTACGGAGGAGGTTTCGCCTCCTTTGGCTGTCTTATATCTGCCTCCTCACCTTCCCCTACCCCTCCTCAACGCTCTCTATCATAAATCTTCACTCCCCCCTTCCTTTAATCTTTGGCCCAAAATCGGACCCTCAATAATAACCCAACCGGGCCCCAAGTTCCCCGTCTAGAGAACTCAGCACCACCCCTACGCAATGACGACTCTTGCGCCTTCCCTTCCCAATACACCTCTCTCCAACGGTTTCGGACTAGCTGCTCTTCCCTTCCTCTTCATGAAACCCAGCATTCCCCCCGGCTTCGGTCTCTGTACCGTACTACTCTTATCCGCCAAACTTGACCAACTTCCCGCCTCATCCAAAACCATCTGTACCCCACCTGAAACTGATTCGTTTCTAGTTCCTGGACCACCCATCTGTCTCATATGTTGCTGCTGACCTTGCGTATCCCCGGAGTTGACGGTTGATAAACGATCTGCTTCCATATCTAAGGGCGGACTACCCGCCTGTGATGGGGGTGATCCAACAAAGTTTCCTGAACGCTGGGTGATGTTGGTGCTGACGGCTTGGCCGATGGCGAGGGAGTTGCCGACAGGGGGACAGCCTACAGGAGGACAGCCGGTTGCAGAAGTTCCGTCTGGGTTAATTTCAGATCGAGGGGGGTTCATTGATGGGCGGGCAATTTCAGGTGGAAGTTGTCCTTGAGGATAGGCGGAGGAGTCAAGCGGACGGTCGTAGCTGTTGTTCGTCAGTTTCATCGACAATCACTCGTAACTGGAGTTACATACGCAACTGTAGTATAATCGAAAGGCTCAAAAAGAGTTTCAATCATCTTATGCAATTCCTCCTCCCTGATCTCCTGAGCCGTGGCATCCTCCTTCAACTTATCTCTTGGCTTCTGCCTTCTCGCCCTTGCTTCCAGGGGTGCTTCTTCCAGCAACAACTCCTCCAAATCATAAGTAGCATCAAAATTCGTCTTCTCACTACTCGGCACAAATACGGGGGGAATTTCCTTCCGTTCTAAAGCAGCAAAATCAATCTCATCAAAGAAAGGATGTTGAGTAAAAGTATGAAAGCCAGCAGCACCGAGTCTTTCTTCTCTGTTCGGGGTTAGAAGTTTTCGGCATGCGTCCATACAACGAGTTGATACGGGGGGGTTGGTGACGGGCCAGCGCGGTTGCGCTTTGATGATTTCTGCTGATAGAGCCTCGTGTGTATCCGCGATGAATGGGCGCTTGCCGTAGATGCATTCGTAAAATACTACGCCTAATGACCACCAATCCACTTCGGTTGTGTAGCCAACTCCGGAATATACTTCGGGGGCTAGGTAGGCGAGGGTACCAGATTTGCTGGTTAGTTGCCGGTCGGCGTGGAGTTCTGAGGCTACGTTCTAAGGGTTTGTCAGCGGGGAGAACGAGGAAGGCCCCGGGACAACTGTAGTCGGGAAAAAGCCCCAGTGACCCAGGGCAGGGAGGGGGATGATTACAAAATCGGCCAAATGTACATGTCCCTCAGAATCCAATAGAATGTTATCGGGTTTCACATCTCTGTGAACAATCTTTTTGCTGTGGATATAAACGAGTGCACACGCTAATTCTGACATCCAGAAACGGATTGCTTCTTCTGTGAAGGTTTTGCGGGTAATGTGGAAACGGAGATCACCTCCGTTCATCAGATCTACTACCAAGTATCTATTAGGATGTTAGAAAAGTTCCCAAAAGGCGGTTAAGCGGTTGCCATTGACTCGGCGGTTAATTGGGCAATGAATGTTGGCATTCGATGGAATGGGAAAGAGAGGCGTACAGATACTCCACATCCTGGAAAGAATACCGCAAGTTACATAAAAACGGATGATTTAACTGTTCAAGCATTCTTCGTTCTCTGATGATATTCCTAACACTTTCCGAGCGAACCACTGATGCATGTCAGCCAATGAAATCCAAATAACTAATCAATCCATCGAATCCACGTTGCCTCGTATCTGCTATCTGCGTTGTAGTCGCATCGCATCGCATCGCATCTGTAGCACGTGGCATGGAGCGAAGTCGGTGTAAAGCCCGAAGACCGTAGACTGAAGCTCGAAATTCGCAGCGCTGGTTCAATTGCATTGCAGATTCGGCGGCCTTAGACTCCTTTGGATCCTCCAACCCACAATCGTAAAAGAAGGGAAACCAACCTTCATCTTTCCTAATATATTTCAACGCAAAAGTCAATCCTGTGTCTTTCCTTTCCACAATTCTAACTTTTCCAAACGCTCCTTTTCCCACAACTCGTAGTAATCGGAAATGGTTCAAGTTCACTATGTGGGTCTTGTCAGCTTTTTATTTTCTCATTGCCACCTCGTGTTGCTTCCATGCGCGCCCGTAATCCCCGCTGCAAATCGGGTAGGTGAGAAGTAGAAGTCCCAAGTCCATAAACTCCACAGCCCAGCAAACCAAGACCGGAAAACTTCGGACAACCACATTACCCCGGGCATTCGGAAGCAAAAACAAGCGCGTTGTCGGAAGTAGCAAATGTCGTAGTAGAAGTACGAGAAGTAGGAGAAACAAACCCTCATCTGTAAACACCACTGGCTTTCCATTAGAATTTCCCATTGCTTTCCTTTCCTCCTATTGTATGTATCGCGTCAAGTCGTCGTCGTCACCAGTGTTAAATGAGTGTCGCTAGGTGTCGTCTTGATTGTGTGTCTATCGTCCTGACTGCCGTCGGGGGAGTGTGGTAATCGTGAAGCAGCGAACGGATGAAATTGGATTCGACTGGATTGTCGGAAGTAGACCGAGAAAAAAACGGATCAAGCTGAGTGAGCGGAAGGAGCGGACGGAGAATAGTGAATTGCGGAGTTTGAGCGAGTGTAGTTTGCGTCGTTGTTTGTCGTAGTTTGTTCGTCCGGTCGCGGTCTCGATCTCTGTTTTTTTCTCGCTCGGAAGTTTCGATGCGTGAAATAACAGTGGTAGAAGTAGTGGTAATAGTTGCAGAGCGAATGTGTAGTGAGTGAGTGAGTGAGTGGGTTGGTGGTTAAAGCCTTCGTCGTTGTGGTGGTGGTGGTGGTGGAGGTGGTGGTCCTGTCTCCTCTTGTTTCGTGTTGTGGCGCGCGGCGTTGTTGCTTCGGCGTTGCTTTCGACTTCTTTTTCCCCGGTCGATGGAAATGTCAAGTAGCAAGTCAAGCAAGTTCAAGTACGAAATCAGGATCAGGATCAGGAAACTCTTACATACTTAGACAGGGAGCTATGTCTGTAAGTTACGTTACTGCGTTACGCCTTGTTGCTAGTATTGATAGTGGAACCAGTACCAGTAAAGGTTCGCTTGCACACACACAGTGGGCATGGTTCCTTTGCAGACGACTATTTTTATTTCCGCTGGTCAAATTACAGGAAAGGATGGTGCCGGTGCTTGGATGTTGGCGTGTTACAAGACCGGATTTTGAGATTCAGAAAATAGGTTGTGGATATACGGGATATTTCTTTACTTTGACCACAGAGTGAACTGTGATAAGGGACTGTGAAGGGACAGTAAAGTTGGATTGTATAAATAACCTTTTTCATTTATACTCTATTTCTGAATACCAATTGGCAATGAGTGTCAATCCTAAATTGATGCCTGATGAGAATTTCGATATGGCGTATTTAGCATAATGCTATAGAGAGATGCAAAGCATCGTTCCAGCAGTCCCCAACAAAATCCATCTCTCCGAAAACAGACATCTCATCTAATTCAATTCTCGTCGGATGCTCGCATGGCATTGCATTCATATCTCAAATCCGTCATTGCATGCATCTGCATCCCCATTTATTAAATCGCACATCTCAAAAGCATCAGTTGGTGTCGCGGCCCCTGAAAACGTTCGGAAGACCCTGTTGAATATTCCGTAAAAAATACGACTTTTCCGGTTAGGCACCTAGGCACCAATTAGAGTATGGAGTAGATGTTCGTTCTTGGAGTAACCATTTGTTTATACCATCGGAAGTAGACTTGTATATTATGCTTATGAAGTTGATATTGTTTCCATAACTCTAATGCTGATTATGTGGATTCCTGATGGATTGCACAAGGTCAAGGCAGACAGCATTCCATCTCTCGTCAGCCCAGACACCGTTAGGGTTCCCATCTCACTCTGCTCACGTTTTTCTTCAGCCGCGGCCGAGGAAAAAAAGAAGCACATGGCATTTTACTTTTACCCAGGCCAGCATATGATGGCATATGTATCTAGCCCCCGTCCCTCGTGTCTTATTTTTTTTTTCGCGCCCATGGTTCCGAACACGGGATCTCGGGAGCCAATAAAAATCCAGCTGAATCGAAGCTGAGATCTTAGCCATCCCTTGATGTCTTTGATGTGTGTGCATAGTACATACAACTGCAGGATCAAACATCACCACAGACAAAATGGGAACCAACAAAAAGTCATCATCATTCCATGAGTTTGTGTATGTAACTGTCAAACACATGGCTATCCCCTTGCTTTCTCTCCTCGACCTTTCTCTCTTCGTTCTTATCTCTTGGAGGGGGGTGTGGTCGGGGTTGGATGGGAGGGGGTATAGCATGGCCATAGCATGGTGACACAAGCATTCTCATCACCAGCATCTTAAACCCAATTTATCCTAGTCCACACCCTGTATAATTTCCCCTTCCGTCTAGGGTTAGAATGTTAACGAATGAAGTTACTGTCGTGTTTGAACTATGATCGCGTGGTTGATGTCCCCCCCTGTGAGCCACGAGGGTAACGTGTTAACGTGTTAAGCATAGTGTTGCCCACGCATTCCAGGGAGCCTGCGGGGCCCGGGGAGAGCAACGCTGTCTGTCTGTCTGTCTGTCTGTCCCCATGCCCTCCACGCCATCCACGCCATTCACGATGCCAAGCCGACCGAAAAAGGTGCCCCAAGGGGAGCCCACGCCGTGTGGCTGCGGAATCGTAGTGTAGCCCCTGCAAAGCCCGACCAACATCACTTTTTGTCGCGATCTCAGGCTTCGAAAAATCAATGCACATTTAAAGTTCACTTTCTTTCGGTCGGCAATTGAGGTGTAGTTTGAGTTGAATATAAGGCTTTTTTTTTGAACACAAAGTTACTTTGGCTTTTTTCCATTCCTAGCGTGTAGGGAAAAAAAATAACGAAAACCAATTGGTATTTTTGATTGCCAAAATAACCTTTATCATCGCTGACTACAACAAAAATAAGCTTCCCGCATTGCCTTCTATTTGACAGAACCATGTTTACGGCTACATTTGGAGATTTTGAGCGAGCGAAAGCAAAGAAAACGTGCTATGCGTGCCATGTCGATATCCCAACCCAAATCATGTGAGACAAACTTAACACTTAACATGGAGTTTCCCGTGCTGGTGGGATTGGGTCGACTTAGGTTCGATTTTGGGTTGGCTTTGGTTTGAATACTTGGACCGATGTTGGTCTGGGTCGAGGGTGCGCACTGATCCACTATTTTCGACCCACAAAAATAACGATATGCCTTGTATGTTGAGCAGCTGTGGGTATGTTATCTTGGAGTCCGATTTTGAACCCATGTGGTGTTCGAACTCCCAAACATTCTCATATCCGACACTCACTGTGCCATGCGGTGATTGGTGATAACAGGAACATCACTTTCATATGCCGAGTGGAAAGGGAGTTGGCGGTGATGGTAATGGGTGATCCGGAGTAGGACTTCATAGGTCAGCGGAGTTAACTCCCCTACCCGTAGGAAGTCAGCCTACCACTACCTCATCACCTACCGCACAGACATCCGTTCTGCACAGTCGCTATGACGGACGAACTCAGTCCAAGAGCTCCGATGCTCATTGTTTGAAATGAGAGATCGCCGTCGACGTCTTTTTATGGGATGCCATCGGTCTATCTAAATATCACTGTTGAGCATATGCTTCTAGATACGAACACAGAAAAACCAGAACCTAGTTACAGTAAGGAATGGGGATGATGTATGTCGCAAGAAGGTTCAATTTAGAGCCCTTAGTAATCTAGTGCTGGCTTAAGTGCATTGCGCTTCTACTATCCCCATTTACGGTTCTTGTACCTTGTGCCTGTTTTACCTTCTATTTTCTCTTTAAACTTGACATCGGTACCTTTAAAACACAAAGTGCGATGTCTTGTTACATACGGTAAAATAAGAACCATAAATGTTAAATATGATATACAGTATTACGAATTGCGACCATCCATGAACTTTATGATCCAGAAACTGATCAGGCTGATGAGGTGCTGATATGATCAGAAGCTCTGTTTCAAGATCTGAAACGGTTGACTGATCTTCCCTTCCTGGTTTTACTTCACCCTACATATCACCATGTCACCATGATGTCGAAAATAGTTATTGTGTCACCTTCTCATCTCTCATCTCTCTTTTCCTCTATATACCCGAGTGCTCCTGTATCGCCCCTAATTACCTACAATCTCTTACCTACATAGCTAGCTAGAATAAATACGTTGTTTTTTAAGCACCGGAACATTTCGCCCACCATGGTTAAACAATACCGTAGATCTCTTCCATGTCGGATACCTACCTGACTGAACATAACTTTGCCATACCATACATAGAGGTCTGAGGGTTCTGATATGAAAGGAAAGTTGATGTGTCGTCATAGATCTGATCCCCGAGCGACGAGCGAGCGAGCGAGCGAACAAAAGAAAAGAAAGAAAGAAGATTTGATTTCAGGGGTAAACCAGATCGAAAAAAAAACCCACGGAAACTCCACTACCACTACCACTACCTAGCATATGTATCATAGCATAGCATGGCAACACTGACAGAAACGTTTTTTTTTTTTAAAAAAAAAAGCAAAACACAAATTTCCAGATTAATTATCCCCGGTCGGTGATGCTCGGGGGTTTAGCCATAGGGTCATCATAACTTCTGCTCGGTTTTCTCGAGGTCGGTCATCATCGCAGTGCTCGAGAGTTTTTGGAGTCTGTTGTAAAGTACACCGACATCCCATGCTATGCCATGCTTTTGCTGGGCTTTGCTTTTCTGTGCTTTGCTTTGCTTTAGTATTGTTATCTCGCGTGGTCGGTCCAGGCTGAACAGAGCACCACTCAAGACAAGGGTCAAGACACCACCCAACACCCAAACACCCAGCACCCATCACCCAGCGTCGGCGGTCGGTGTTTATTTTTCTCACCAATCAACGACTAGTCAATAGCACAGGGACCAGGAGGGATGGGGGTTAGACCCTGACTTGGCAACTCTACGCAGAGTCGCAGATAGATGGAAGAAGTGGAAGAAGGAGAATTCACTAGCATCGGTGACTACATGTCGCTTAATCAAGGGTGGACCCCACCCACAGCACGGTGAGAAAAGTGCACACATTGAAATTTTCCTGACGAATGAATAGAATAGAAAGATAAATAAATGGATGATACAGCGGTAAGGGAGATCATTACAGGACCTTTCAAAAATGGGTTGATATTGATGAACTGATGATTAACTTCCGGAATAACGTGGCAATTAAACGAGAGGAAAAAAGGGAGGGTGAGGGGAGATATCCATCTCCACTTTTAGCCCTCCACTCCTCCCAAAGGGATCCTCAAGCCAAGTACCCACCGAACTGCTACCCGACTCATATGTATATCTGAGCTTTGAATATCGTAAGGAAACCGGGTTTGGGTCTGAGCTGTACATACGCTGTGTCGGAAAAAACGTGGCAATGACCGCTACCGGTTGCAGAATTTTGATGCTCCTGTTAATGATCTTCCCGTGTTTGAGCCATGAATAGTTCAAAGTTCAGAGTTCACCTGATTAAGTTAAGATATATGTGTTACTATCACTGTACTCTGGTAGGTTTCCTAACTTAAAAGCCGTAAACAACGTAGCTACATACATAGGTGAATGGTAATTATTCTGATTCCAAAACACACTGGAGTGACTTCTACTTGACTCAAAAACTCAAAGTTTCGTCTTCCTCTTGTTCTTATTCTTGGACTCTGCCTGGGTCAAGGATTCTACCGGATCTCAGATTAAATCATGGAACTCGAGTCTCAGTACTCACCGGCTCGGTAAAACTTACTTAAAGGTGTAATGATTCTAACACAAACTGTGTTCAGCTCATCTCTACTGTCTTAATATCTGCTACGGTCTATGCAATCTTGTCTCAGCTTTTTAGGGAACTGAAACTCACCCGCGATGAGTCCACTGCTCAGCGTCCGGGTATGCCGTATGTGATGTGTCAGACTGTCAGAAAAAACGTGGCAATGACTTCAAAAACTCGCCGGTGATTCTCGTGGTAAAAGCGGGGGTGACGGGATAACTTGCAAAGAGTCTATCCGCAACATTAGGGTCTCAGGTTGTATATAATGCTATGCTTTGATTTCCTTGTGTAGGTTGTACTTATAAGTCAGCGGGGTGCGATTTATAGTTAATTATGGAAGAGCTCCCAGCTTGGCACGAACATATCTAGTGACGATAGGGAAAACGTTTGAATAAACTTCCACTACTATTGACGGCATTTGAATAGTTAAGAGAACTCAATCACTCTCCTGGATATTATAATTCTTAACATGATTAACTCTATAAGCTGAAAGATGAATGGTGGAAATAAGTACGTTCACCGAGTCGGATTTCAAGCTTGGTATCACATCCCCAAAACGTGGCAATTTTTTAAAGCATGCATCTCGGAAGTGGGGTTAATGATTTACATATCCGTAGTGCTGATGTCTTGCTTGCTTAGATATATCATACGTCTCAATCTCATTCTTAAGTTTAGGGTGTTTGAGGTAGTTCACCGGGTCTTGGCAACGGGCAATGGGCATGCAAAGTTGAGATAAAATGGTCCATGTACAAAAAAAAGAGAGGCAATGGCCGCTTGAAAGCTCGCTACGGGTTACTATGACGGGGGTTTCATGGCAGTGATCCTCAATGTATCGACCAATCTACTATTCCGATTACGGCTTTAGATGTCTGTAATTGCTACATACATACACACCTGTAACCCATTCATCTCGTTTGTTTCTGTGGGTCTCTGCTTTTACCGCTCGAAAATAACCATACATCTCCCCATAAAATCTTGCACATACCGGGTGATGGGCCTGGACTCTGAACTCAGTTTACCAGCTCTATTCAAACTCCCGTCCGATGTCCATCGCCCCCAATTATTTTCGTTTGCTACAAGCTAAGATGACGTTTCAAGCTTCCTTTTGAAGGGACCCTGGATATGTATAGCCTATAGAAAGCACTGAAAGCCTAAAACTAAACCAAAATAAGCTTACTGTACCCGGATACATATGCTACGTTTAAACTTTTATTACCTACCTATGTACATGTATGTATAAGTTACGCGAAACATGACGCATCCACATCGGCCGCTCCGAGGCGCTTTGGGTTTCGTCGTTTATCTACGATTCACCTACATAACATATTTATCCAGCTAGACAAAACAACCAGAAAAGCCTCTAGCGTTTTGTTCCCATAACTTGACCCACACCAAAATCCTCTACCTGTGGATAAGACCGATTTGAGTAGACTCCCGAGGCCTCTGCGTCCCAAAAGTCGAAGCTACGGCTCGGCCGCGCCCGGAAGACTGACGCCGTCATTCGTTTCCGAATTGAACCGTACCTAATTGCTCTCGTCGGATCAAGACACACATACTATCTCGGCATGGCCGAAGCTCCTGGGATTTAAATGGTATGCCTTGAATTATGTCGATAGCTTGAAGACTGGAAGGCTTGAAACCTATAAGAGTGAATATCAATCCGAGTCATTAGATCACGATTAAGCCGTGAGTTGAAGGTAGGTAATATGTAACTACCATTGACCTGTCTGTTGCAGTTGACATTCTGTATCCCGTACATTGATGAAATTGGGTTTAATGAAGACTCGAGGCCTCCAAGTCTCGACGTTACAACAGTGGGATATGGTTAAAACGACTATGGGTAGCAGAGAAACGTGGCATGAAACTCTAATAAAAACTTCTGTAACCACTAGCCAAAGTATGCTGAAAATATCTAGTTACTCTGGTAACAGTTTGAGCTACAGGTGATATGTCAGGGCCCAGGTGCGGAAACTTTAATTTCAAACTTGCAAAACGCCACAAAAATGTGTGTGAAATCCGGGTTTTCTGGAGACCTTCGGCTTGGAGTTGCCAATAGGACTCCTCGGGGACTAAAATACTCTCCAGTTACCGCAGTTAAAGGATATTTGCATTCGGCTGTCCCTTATTATTATTGGCCAAGGAGATTTTAAGACGTCATGATGTTCTCGTGTGAGAAATTTAAAGCGACGATCTAGTAAACCCGCAGTAATCTCCAACAACGGTATGAACATGTTCGGAGTTTCAAAGCGTAGAATAAGGAACCATGCCGGTTCGTCTGCGCACTTTCTTCCATTCCGGCGGATATAGACGAAGGGGTGGTCTTCGACGGGTCTATTCTCTGACATACTACGGTGGTATGTATGATCTTTCATTTCGTCGTTGTGTTCAACAACGGTAAATTAAGGTTCAAAAATAGTATCACGGAATGATACCGGGATAATGCCGGTTGCGGTGCGGTACACACCAACGAATCTGGACCCCCGAAACCGAGATGGTGCGTCTATGCCGTGTACCGGCTCGGCAAGAACATCGAAGCCCTAATTACAGTACACACGCTCACTCTTGAAATTCGTAACGACGCTATGCTAGATATGACGATCTGTCTCTCGCTCTCGGGTGAAATTGGAAAGAATAATTGTCGCTGGTCAACGTACTATTGGGTTATGCGTGTAGAGACGAAAATATGAGCTGCATTACCATTGCAATCGATCCAACAGCATTATGATACCAACAAGCAAGCAGAAACGAAACCCAGTATCTCTCTTTGTAAAGTCTCAGCAATACGATTTGCGAACCACTCAGTGAATTCAAGTGCCTAGAAAATAAAATGAGTATACATATACATACCGCAGAAAATGCTCAATCTGGAATAATTCTGAGCAGCAACGGTTCTATCGCAATCGGCCACCTTGCATCCTCGTAAGGAAGTGCTCCTTGAAACTTACACACCTTCGTCTGGAATTAAGTACAGAAACCACGCGGACTCGACGTGGGAGACATGGATTATGCTGGATAGAATTTTATAGGCTGTTACGGAGGCTGAAGATCCTGAATCAACAGCTGTTACTTGATGTTAGGTTGACCGGAATATGTAGGTAGGTACGTCTGATAGTAGTACGGAATCTGTTACTCCACTTTACCACAGAATGTAGGTGTAGTGCCAGTCTATCAGAGTTCAGCCTCGGAAGTGCTGAACAAATATATTGGTAATGACGAAAAGGTGCATAGGAATATTGGGATTAGGATCATGCCTGGATCACATCTCATTTGTTTTCGTTATTGTTGTTGTTCGAGATCCGCATGCAGAGGACTGAATGGAGATATTCCGGAGTTTTTCTGCTTCTAGACTATTCGACGGTTAACGGCCTCTAGGTAACCGATTTCACCTAGAAGCGGGTATCCACATCCCATGCACAACAATGCGAGCGATTGTGCGAAAAGCACACTGCATGTATAGATTCAATGTATTCAACTGCCGGCTTAAAAAAACTTCCGCCCTTACTCGGCCCCGGAATCGAAATCATGCTTATGATAACAATTTTCCGAAAAGGCACTTCTTGTGGAACTCAAGTTTCTTCTCGAACCCTCGGAGAAGTTGAAATCATTCGCATAAATCTTCTTTGAAGTACGGATGCAACATTCTATATAAGCTTATCTCGTACAAATGTCCCACAATGACAAAGTAAGCACCAATATCATCTGTAAAAATGAAATGTTTCTAATACAAAATCTCTCCGGTCTAAGACTTTACTCCTTGTATATTTTAATCCGGGGTTCAGCATCATATCTCTTTTACACAGACGACATAATCAAAATAGAAACAGTTATCCCGAATGATACCTGTCCCTTCAGATTCAGGTACAGATTGTATCGAACCAACTGTGCAACAGATAGTCAACAATACCTGAATCTGGGGTTCACGGGTCTTTAGAGTACTCACCGCGCGTAAGGTACACAAACCTGTTCTCAGTACACTGTAGAAATGAGACATAGATCGATATAACACGACGCTTTGACAGCGGTGAGACATGTGAATACTGTGTAGATTGTGTCTCAAGCCCGGAAGGCTGTGTATTTGGACATGTCGTAAATGGAAACTCATTTCGGATATGGATATAGCTGGACGGCTACTCAGTCTGCGTACTAATACGATAGAGCCAGACATATATGGTGGTTGTTGAACTAGGTTTACGGATGAGTACTGGTCTCTGTTTCAATCACTGGTTTCAATCACCAGGGGCAAATCAAAACTCGAGTAGTATTTTACTGATGTTCCGGCTAGACAATCTAGGAACAAAAATGTCTCCAGAAATGGTGGTGCATATCCTAAAAATTGACAAGAATCAATCAGTAATATCGCCAGGTCAAATTGAATACCTATGAATAAACGTCTGGCCCATAGATGTATTGTGTAGTTTCAAACCCGTGATACGTAGTTGGCTATCAGGCTTTAAGTACTCCACCAAAACCTAAAGCACATATACACCCAAGACTTTCATTGTGTCCGGATATCTTGAAAATATTGACACCTTATCTCATGATACATCTAATATTTCCTTCATACAGCTCCAGATATATCACGTCTTATCCACACTTCATGGGATGTGGAGCGATATGTCATTATGTCAAAATCTCAGGTGCATTTCTGATGAGCAGAACTAAGATTTTACGAACTGCCCTTCGATAAGCGAAATTTAAATTTCCTAGAAACATAGTTTTACAACCAGTGAAAACGCCTGTAAAAATGATGGCATTAGATTTCCGAAACAGAACAATAATAACACTTTCTATTTTAACCGAGACTCAAATGTCTTAAATTACAGAACAGGGTTTGAACAAATGCCCTATGTGAATGGGGTATAGCACTCATACATAAATGAACTCGTCTTTAAAACTACGAAAATATGAATCCGGGGGCGTCGAATTCTTCATTATTGAGTATATCGCTTTCTGCTTCGACTGTTCGGGAAATTATTATTTCGAGTCGATTTCATAAGTTCAAATTCATCTTTAAGTCAGTCCACCTGGATTTGACTGATTGGGATAACAGTGAAAAAAAAGAGCCTCAACAAAGGTTAACAACTTCGAGTGCTGAGGTCATATTGACGTACAGTGCAGCTGGCCTACCGTAAAATAAGTGAAACCCTAGATCATACCGTATCACACTAAAATTACCCTCGGTGAAGCAAATGAGCTAGTGTGACTGTGTGAGTCTGGTCGACCATTGGGAGCAAGGGAAGGGAGAGTAGGAAGAGTAGGAAGCTCTATCGGGTACAAAATTATTCTAACATTCTATTTCCAGGGATTTTATATGTAGTGAACTGTATGGAAATAACGCTGGTAACTGGTTATCTCGGGCATTCGTGTATCCGCTCTGCTGAGTGCGGGAAGAAAATCGTTGGAGATGCGTACGGTTTGGATGTCTGAGGATTCAAGGTTTCATCGGCTGGATAGCTATCCTCAAAGTCTTCACGCAAATAAAGAACTCCATGGTGTTGCCCAAATAATATATGTATTATTTCCACTCTCCAGAAGCCGTTATGGACTTATAGGCCACACTACTGAACGTCGGGGCAGATGAACTATAGAGAGAAATATTACCGGTGAGAATATGAGATGGCAAAGTTCAAAAATAAGCTGGATTATGATATTTCAGAGAGAGTTGCGTTAAAGAACCTATGATCGATTCCTGGGGCTTCGCCAACACCCCGATGTTTCACAGAATATCACTCCGTACTACATTTCCAGCTCCGAATGTACAGAGAAAACAACCGAAAAAAACTCCCATTAGAGCATGGAGAAAAAGGAACAGAAAACCAGAATGAAGGTCCTTTTACACCCCCAAATCAAATAATCCCTTCCTCGGAACAGCATTGAGCAAACACTAAACACCCTGTTCCCAATCCTGTTCCCAATCCTGTATTCATTCGGTCTTACCGACTCTTAGCATAAAGTTATGCTGATGTCTGCAAAATGTATCGATACTGTGGGCTATCATGCACCTTTTCATATTCCTAACAGAAACGAGAGTAACACAGACAGCCAGGACCATATTTTCGACCGGGAGAGTCCCGGATGAGCGAAGGATATTTTCAATTGATTTGTGGCCGTATTTACATGCCAATGGCAAGGCGGTGTCACCACACTTGTCCATTGAGTTAATGACAGTATTACGTGCTTGTAGGAGTAGCTTGACAACCGCTTCGTGGCCATCTTCAGATGTTAATTACAATGCAGTCATGCCATCATTGTCCTTCAAGTTTATGTCGATACTATCGACCTTTAGGAAGAGCTTCATAACCGCATCGTTGCCGTTTTCAGACGCCCATGATAATGTAGACCGGTCACAAGGATTTGCAAGGTTCACATCGACGTTCCTGCTCAATATAGTACGCACAATCTCCACATTCCCAATCCTCGATGCCTGTAATAAAATTGTACTACCTCTCAACCTGATATTATAATCAATGTTTTAGCCTGACGTATGAAGGAGTTTGATGAAGATATTCTCTAAGCCACAGCTGATAGCGAACTGTAAGCAAAGATGAATTTAGCTTGTGGAAATGTATTCATGTTTAACCCTGGCTGTGTATTCACGCCATTCAGTAAACACGTAGAAACATTCCGAATGACATCCTGTCGAAACGCGATCCATATTTATTATGTCGGGAAATAATACATGAATCATTTCAACTGCGCATCTACTCTTATCACGTAAGTGGTGCCTGAAGTTATTTATTGCATAATCCAGAAGGCCTGGGGGATTTTCGAAGCCGTGGGGTCTATTGAATGTTGATCATCGTTGAAGTTTTTTGACTAACTTAAAATTCACAATCAACTACGATAAAATTACTATAGAGTAAATAATTGGGAAAAAATATTTATTCTTTCATCATACTGATGATTTATTAGCATCTAGAAAGGCACAATGTCAAAGACAGGAGCAACGGTCTAGTAAATTAAGCATCGCAAACAAAGAAATGAACTCTTCCATAGAAGCGCTGAAAGGACTCTGTAAAATAGCGTGGAAATTCTCTATCGTCCTTATTATGCGAGACATTTTTATTGTCTTCGTGGTTACCGTCATCTTTGCTTGGTGAGAGCTTAGTACTGATAGCCGCTTCATGTGCATGTTATAATCGAAGTCGATTAATGATTGAATCCAAGTGGATTTAATTTGAAGATAATATCTCGCATTGTCCTAAAGAATTTAAATACGTATCGTGTGCAGAGGGGACATCTTGGGTACCAAGGGACGGAAAAAAAGAAAATCGACTAGTTTTATAGTCGCCTTTGAAACGGTCAACACTGTGTTTAATCATCTCCCAGTACAGGCCGATATCAATGTCTATCGTCAAGTAGAACGGAGATCAAGGTTGATTTGGTCCATGCAGGTGATTTATGGTCGGGATTCAGTGTTGAAAGTTGAAGAAAGCGAAGGACGAAACAGAGCCCAGTCACGGAGCTGAAGATGACAAGGATGCCGACACAGAGCCAAATTCAAAAGAGCGCCTAGTATCAGGAGGAAGTCTTTATTGTTCGCACCGTCATTGTATTTTTCTTATCGCTGCAGAAGTACAAGACAGAAAACGACTGCCGTTTCTCCCGAGATCGTGAGGCAAAGCCAATAGAATATCGTTCCGGCGGTTGACTATGAGGGTTGTAGTAGCCGGAGCGGGGATGGACACAGAAAGCACATAAGACTTATCCCAGAAACCGAGTCGATGAGTTGGTTGAGTCCGAGTCTCCACATATTGAGTCGACCTTGAGGGGTACAAAAAAAAAGAAGTGAAGCGGTCCTTTTTGGCGACAGATATCTTTTCTTTCCTCGACCGTCATCGCTACCAGGGTTTGGGAACTGAGACGGAAAACACACAGGCAGTGAGGCTGCAGTGGAGGCGTATACCGCACTCCTCTGCCGAGGTCGGCTTTATAGGGGTAAGAATGTGCACTTCCTGTAGTTTCCGATGGTTGGATATATTTGAACAGTAAGACCGGAATTCTGCCGAAGTCGGCTTCACACAAGGAAGGCATGAAATGCCTGTAGCTTCGCCAGGCATCATGAGAGCGAGCCAACCAGGGACCAGGCAGAGGTCGTATTGTGATGCTGCGTATATAAAACGCGTTTTTGGTGTTTATTGCATCGCAAGAGTTCCTCCCAATAATACTGTTGTCTTTTGCGGCGACATGTTTAGTGGTATAAGTCGAGTCCAAGGTGAAACGAGGATAGGACTTGTATCCACTGCTTCTTTTTTTCGGTCTTCCATATTCTTCGGGTAATGATGGCGAAGACTCCTTGAGGACCTTGAGTCGTTAAATACAGACGTTTTTGTCAAAAACCAGTAGTGTAATGAACGCTAATTGCATGCGTCGACCTCAATGTATGACCAGGTGGTCTTTTTCGAAGTGAAAATGTCACAAACATCGACCAACAGGACGATAATGTGTGAAGATGGCCCACGTTGGAAGGCCAACCGTGAGCGGAATCCAAGTGGATTGAATTGTCGAAGCAATTGTAAATTGGTTAGACGGCTCGATATTTGGTACGTTGAAAGCAGGAGATTCGGTAGGCGAATTTCTCGGTTTAAATAGAGTGTCAACTAAATTGAGAGACAGGAGTCAGTAAATGGGATTGAATCGGCTATCGCAATCTGCCACGGGAGGAATGATGTACCATTGATTCCCTGAATTGAGCCACGAGAAGTCTTCCAGATACCGTCTGTGGTCGCTTTTTGACTAAAGCCGACAGATCAGTAAATAATGATCACTGACGATACGTTTCTTATTGTTGAGGTAATCAACTTACCAGTTTTGAATCCACGGTAGTCTCATCAACTGATCCCGCCTTCTCTTCCTCGTCCTCATCATACAAATCCTCATACCTCCCTTAACTACCTCTACCATTTCCTCTATCGTTGCTAACCGACACCTTTCTCCTTCCTCTCATTATGATCTCCGTCATCATTGTCATATTCTTTGCATGTCTTCATCCTCAAACATCTTCCTCCAGTATCGCAGGAGCCATGATGAGCACTGCTGCTTCCAGAAAAATTGACCGTCAAGTAGGCATAGTTCCTTGGCCCATCTTTTGTCTTATACCGGTCGGGTTGGTTCGGAGGATTGTGGTATTAATTGTGTAATCAGAGAAACAGAGACAGAGGAGCTCGAGGCGGTGTGCGCATGCTGAAAGATGGAGCATGGAGCGTCATCGAAGAACTCCCTCGACACAATATAGAGCTGACTATTAGCGCACAGTTAGCGTCCTGGAATGCGCTTGGGGTTAGCGTTACCCATTTTATAGCCATTCATGGTTGGCGACTCAGGCTTGGCACGGCCATGGCACCCTTTCTGCCTTCCATGACGCCCTGATGCTACAGGTCTTCATGCAGGGCGATCCGGTCTTGGCAGTACCGCAGTACCTCACCATACGAGGTTGTAGGGGAAGCATATGGAGAGAATGAGTAAGTAGAAATCATGACAAGCGATCCAACTGTGTAGTAATCCATTCGTTAATTGAGAATTATCAATCAATCACTCGATTAATTAGTTCAGTTTGGTATCACTAGCCATTTGTCCTAACTTCTCACAAAATCACCTCTCTTCGGTAACCAGAATTGCCTTCTTTTGCATCTCATGCCGTAGAAAGCGAGTTCAGCCGCTTATATGCGCGCCCCGCAGAGGGGTATATGACGTAACACAAACCTTAAATCCGTTCCATCTCGTCTAACGGCTATACATAGATACCTCACTCATAGCTCTTCCCAACTTACCTTCCGTCTCAATACATCTTCGTCATCACTATCACCACCGTCTTTACGTATGACTGCTCGACCTTCGCTACCGATAATCTCCCTCGCTCCTTTCCTCCATCCTCCTAGCCACCCCGACGCAACCCGTGAATCCAAGCTCCGAGCCGCCACTCTCCTCCACAAAGCCTGCAGCACCCACGGTTTCTTCTACCTCTCCCATCACGGGATTCCATCATCTCTCTGTAACCTTGTCCTCGATCACGCTCGTCGCTTCTTTCTCTCCACTTCGCCAGCGTCAAAATCCGCCATTGCCCGTCGCGACCCCGAGGCCGGAGGTGATGGAGCCCGCGGCTACCAAAAGCTTGGAGAAAACCTAACCAAGAACAGCAGCGATTATCATGAGGCAATTGATTTCTACCGTCTCGTTGCATTAGAGCCCTTTTCTTCTGGTGGTGGATACAAGCTACTTCGGGGACCAAATTTGTGGCCGGAAGATGCGGATAATACAGGGTTCAAGCAGGCATTTGAAGAGTATTGGAGTAGAATGTTGGAGCTTGGAGATAAGGTTATGATTGCTATGGCTTGGGCTTTGGGTTATGAAGATGATGAAGAGGTGATTTTGAGACATACTAAAGAGGCTTTCTGGGTGGCGAGAGTGATTGGGTATCCGCCCCTACCAAAAGGGGCAGAGGGGAAAAGTTGTGGGGAGCATACGGATTATGGGTGCACTACGTTCCTTTTGGCGGATCAGACGAAGGGGGCGTTGCAAGTACAAGCACCGGATGGTGGATGGTTGGACGCTGACCCGGTTGATGGGGCTATGGTGGTCAATATTGGGGATATGATGCAGGTTTGGACAAATGGCTTGTGGAAAAGTACGGTTCATAGAGTTGTCCATAAAGGGGACAATTATAGAGTTTCGGTGCCGTTTTTTTATGAGCCGGATTGGGAGGCCAGGGTGAAGCCGTTGGAAAGATGTATTAAGGCGTCAGGTGGGCATAGGAAATTTGAAGAGACGATTTATAAGGAGCATATTATGGGGAAGGTTGCAGGGAATTTTTATAGTGGGGGAAATGATGCGGGGACAGCAGGGAACTAGAGGGGTGCAAACGGGGAACTGGACTAGAAGGCTGTTTTATGGAGGCGATGATGAAATGGAGGTCGGTCTAATATGGGCATATGGTGTCTTTATACTGTCTTCAAAGGCATAAATATCTAAAAATAGCCTAGACGCGAAAGCTTCGGATAATTAAGCGGCCTGACTATCTAAAATGTAAAGGACAGCTCTAGCTTCTCAACTGCTACATCGTAGTCCCGATCCTCTAGGACGCTAGCATCGTCTCGTCATCCATAGCTTCCACGATGACTCAAAGGACAGCTTCAATAAGCGATGACTCTTATGTGTAATCTAGCTGTTCCACTGGCTGATTGATAAATCAGCCGTGATGGAACCCATACTAACCAAAATCGGTGTCTTGAATATCACTTAAGATCTCAACATTGTATAAATCTTGTCTAAAAACCTAGCAAATTCGGTGAATAAGCACCTCCACATCACATCCACTATGGCACAACCAGCTCCCCCGAACACCGTTAGGCGCTATTTATAATCCGCCATCCCGGCGGCGTATTTTCCTAACTATGACTGATTGACAGAAAGAATCACATATAGCTCCACACCTCCAGCCAATTACGGTGGTGAGCTTCGAAAAGTCGTTCCAAGACCTCAACGAACCTCTCAGATTTCGAAGACCCCAATCCCACCCACCAGCAGCCATGACTGCTCCCAGTCACACCGAAGCCGCAGCAGCAGAAACAACCCCTCTCCTCTCCTCCAATTCCGTGGTGTCCAAAAAACCCGTCTCCTCCACCACCCCCCATTCTCCCGCCTTCCTCCTAGCCCCCTGTAACCTCACCGACACGCCACAAATGGCCTCCATCGCAGCCTCCGCCTACCTCCCCTCCGCACTTACCCGGTACCTATCACCCAACGCATACACCTACCTAATCGACTACATCCGGGGGTTCGATATAAGAATTCGGTATCGAATGCTTTCCTCCCATAGCCACGCCTATAAAGCATATCATCCCAGCAACCCGGTTACTGTGTTGGGGTATATTCAATACCTTTCACCTTATCCACGTGACCTTCAGCCCTTTTGGCAGCGGTGGTTATTTAAGGTGAAATTGGTTTGGGAGTCCTTGTGGTTTAGGGATCGGTCGGCGGATTTGGAGGCTGTGAGGATTTTTATGAAATATGACACTCAGTGTAAAGAGCTAATGAAGGAGGGAAGAGAGTATTTTGTTCAGAGTTTGGTGGTTAGTCCGGGGATGCAGAGAAAGGGAATAGGAAGGGCGCTTCTGATGCCGTTACTGATGGAGGCGGAGAAAGAGGGACGCAGGGTTTGGTTGGAGGCTAGTCCGGAGGGTGAGGCGTTTTATGCGAGTCTTGGGTTTCGTTTGAGGGAAAAGTTTGATCTGGGGATAGATATTGGGGAGACGGGGGGTGGGATTATGGTTTGGGAACCGAGTTGGTTGAAAGATGAGGAGGACGAGGAAGAGATGGTTTGAGAGATGGGGATAAAAGGGGTGTTGGGGTTAATAAAAGTTCTTGAATTTAGAATTTATTTGACAGTTAATCCAATTAACTTAAGATCAAGGGAGATGGTACCTTTTATGAGTCACGAGGAACTCCTGGGGCATCGATGCAGACATTATGAATCACTCGGATACGTCTAGTACATATGAGCGCGTACAAGTAGGGTAGAAGATACATGAAATGGAAAGGATTGATAAAATTATGATTTGACGATAAAATTATGAGGAGAGATAAGATAGAGGGAATTGAAGAGTCTCTTTGAATAATCCGGCTGTGGCCGTAAGGGTAGAAGTGAAGAAAGGCGGAGGCAGCTGACGTAGCTATGAGAATAGAGGACTACGATAGTTGAGAGTGTGCGTGGGAAGGGGCAAATATTGAGTCTACAGCACTAGGTACATAAAAAGCAAGTAATTCATGAAATTTATGCCGAAATTTGAACTATCTTTTCGATACATTTCCGTGACAAGTTAGCGGGCACAATTGAAATATTTCCAAGTAATTCAAACGCTCGAGTGATACTCTGTGCTACCACGCTATTCCCACGAACCCTGTAACTTTGTTCTCTGGAGCTTCTAGAAACACTTCATGAGCCTTCTATCAATTTATTTAGCTTAGGGCTAGATTAGCTGTGTGTAGTGCATTTTCAATTGTAGCTGCTTGAATTATCAGGAGGACTCATCACTGATGAAAAAATTGGATATTCCGGTTCTTCATTGATGATCTGTGATGGATTCCTAGCTGTGACAGCTCATCAGCGACTCATGTAGCCCCAGGGGATTCATTACTGATGGTTAGGTATCTTGAACCGCAGCTGATGATAGTTGACAGCTCTTCGAACTCTCCAAACGCGCTGATGGCACACGCGTCTCTGAATAGTAGTACGCCAGCGTCTGCGCTACTTTCACCAGCGGCATCGTGGGATGTCTTCGAAAGGACAAATAGACCGAACAACATCCAGCCAACCCAGTGTACCCCCGCGCCAACGTGACCTTTGAAACGAAGAGGCGAGAGATGTTTATCCCCTTTAATTAAGAACACAATCTTAATTGGTAGTTAATTGGGGAAAATCAACACCGGCGCTATGCGGGAAGTGTTGTCTAACCTCATGAAGAGTGAGCGACAGCTTCGTGGAGGCGACAGGCAAGGTTAAGATCCCCTCCACGACCCCATCTCAAGTCAACACCACACCAACATCAACGAGTAACGAACATAACGCCCGGGAAGACCATCGGCATCTCGTACAACGATTGTTACGGATAAAAAGAATACAGCGATAATGTCTAACTACAACAAAGCGGTTATCCTCGTATGTGAAGAGCTCCCCTAACCCCCGCCGAGATGACGCGTAGCAACTAACACCTATGTTAGGTCGGAGGTCCTTCTCGCGGTACTCGTTTCCGCCCTCTCTCCCTCGACCTCCCCAAGGTACGTGACGACTCCGCGCATCTTCTGAACCCAATCCCACCAACGTCCGAAAAAAAAAAGTGCAGCTATCTAACCCCGCACTCAGCCCCTCTTTGAAGTCGCCGGCCACCCCCTGATCTGGCACCCTCTCTGCGCCATCGCCAAGGTCCCCTCTATCAAGGAGGTTATCCTTATTGGATACTACGACGAGACTGTCTTCGCCGCCTCCATCCGGCAATGGGCTACCGAGTTCCCCGGCCTCAAGATCAGCTACCTCCGTGAATACACCGCTCTCGGAACCGCCGGAGGTCTATACCACTTCCGTGATGCCATCCTTAAGGGAAACCCTAAACGCATCTTTGTCTTGAATGCCGATGTTTGCTGCTCTTTCCCTCTCATGGAGATGCTCGAGGTGTTTGAGGAGAAGGAGGCCGAGGCTGTTCTTCTCGGAACTCGCGTCCAGGGAGATGCGGCCCAGAAGTTTGGATGTAAGCTTATCCCCAGGTTCCACATGTTGACACGCGGTTATTAACCTTTCATAGGCATTGTCGCCGACCCCACTACCTCCAAGGTCCGCCACTACGTCGAGAAGCCCGAAGGCCACATCTCCAACCTAATCAACTGCGGAGTCTACCTCTTTTCCTCCACCGTATTCGCTCTCATCCGTACCGCCATGGACGCAAAGGCCGAGCGCTTAGCCTCCGACCCCACCGTCGACCCTACTGACGGAGATTCTTCCTCCGTCCTTCGTCTTGAGCAGGATATTCTTGGGCCTTTATCTGATTCTCGTCGTTTCTTCGTTTACGAGACTCGTGACTTTTGGCGTCAGATCAAGACTGCTGGATCCGCCGTACCTGCAAATGCTCTTTACTTGCAAAAGGCTTTCCAGAATGAACCCGAGACTCTTGCTAAGCCCTCTGCTAACATCGTTCCTCCTGTCTTCATCCACCCTACCGCCCAGGTTGACCCCACTGCTAAGTTGGGCCCCAATGTCTCAATTGGTCCCAATGCTGTTATTGGAGCTGGTGTGAGAATCAAGGAGTCTATCGTCCTTGAGGAGGCCGAAATTAAGCACGATGCATGTGTTCTCTACTCCATCATCGGATGGCAATCCAAGGTCGGAGCATGGTCAAGAGTCGAGGGTACTCCTATGGCCGTTACCGAGCACAGCACAACAGTCGTTAAAGGCGGTGTGAAGGTCCAGAGTGTCTCTATCTTGTCGAGAGACTGCAAAGTCAACGACGAGGTTCGTGTGTGGAATTGTGTCTGTCTCCCTTACAAGGAGCTTAAGAGAGATGTCAGTAATGAGGTTATTATGTAATTATGTTATGATTGAAGAAGGGCTTGGTTGGGGAGAAAGGAAAATGATACCACTGATTAAGTATTAGTTATGGAAGTATGGAGCAGAGTAAAATTTCATCTTAAGCGTTGAATGATGGTAATTTTCGAGCTATCAAGTGATGGAGTCATGATTGTGAAACGAAGAATTGAAATTGTTTTTACAAATTGATGAAGCTTGAAGCATTTGATTGAAATAACATTTATGAGAGTTTACCTGATCTAGCCATCAGATTACCCATCAATTAGATGTGCATCATGTTCAATCACTCGTGGTCAAATCCCACGTGCAACAGCCTTTTTGCGTCACCAGAAATCCATATTCATTCACAAAGAAAAAGAGTCAGAAAATATAGCCTATGCAAATACATAATAACCAAGAAAAAGCTCTCCATCACAATCCACAGCCTGTTAAATATCATGGCGCAGCAGTAGCCAAAACCCCAATACGATATCCCACTGCGCAGTGCGATTGGAGCATACATCGCAGTATACGAGAACTAGAGGTGAAACAATTACTATACAAACAGCATACGCAACGAAACGCAACTGAGTGGCGAAAACTGTAAAGAGTAGAATGGTGAATTTCTGCCAGTTAACTACCTACCGGCATTTTTGGAATAAATCATAATGGCAGATGATACATATTGGTAAAGTGTTCATGGAAGATCACTCGGTATTCTGCATGTCTTACGCTGCGTTCTAGTGGATGCTGCATGGAAATTGGGTTTTCTGGTGGGAATAATGATGCTTTGCTATGATGGGGTTTCGGAAATTGTAGAAGGGGCGGTGTGGACTGTGTGTTCTTGATATAGTGGGGTTGTTTGTTTCGTGGATACCGTCTGGTATGGAGGCGGATTCAAATATGTGGAATGTATGGAAGTAGGGAAGCCTGGGACACCAAAAAGGAGCGCGAAGTTGTAGGGGAATGGACTGGGATACTTTGATATTGATGGTACCTTTTTTGCTGTTAGATTAAGTTTTCTGGGTCAGTTAAAGAAAGACGATGAAGTTTAATGGAAAGTATTGGAAATCGTTCTTCGTGAAAAAGCTTCAGAGGGGAAAACATCCATAAAGAACACCCACCTCATAAAGATATCCTTCAAAGGCTAGAGAAGTCAAGTCATTGCTTGTTAAAGTACTGAAAATCTGTAACAGAGTGTTTGGAACCAATCATCTAGATACTTTATCGACCATGAGTAACTCCGCGTTTACATTCAGTTTATGCACAAGAAAGATTCAAGAAAACTGAAAAGAACAAAAACAAATCGGGACATACAAATATTGGAAGTAATCCCGGACCGGCTTAGAAAATAGAACCCAGGTACATCTGCCCCAAGGAATAATCTTGTGGTAACTTTGAGGAATCAAGGTTGGAACAAAGAAACTGAGGAGTTATAAGTGAAAGGACAGGAGGTTGTCTGATGACTGCAATGGCGTGGTGGAAGACCTACAGGTGATGATACAATTCAAGAGAGGCAAGACGAGCGTATGAAGGAACCTAGTTAAGACGATATGAAGAGTGGTGGATACTTTTGGGGTGCAATGAGGTGGATTGGTCGAGGATGAGTATGATGGCTCTGAGTATGGGGATAGTGATTAGCAGTATCTGGAAATGACGAGACACCGTTATTACCCACGTATTCTGGTTATGAAGCCAAAGGAAATGATAATGATGTGAATAGCTGGGATGAAGGGGCGGTAAGCCGAGTTTAGCTTGAGAGGAAGTATAACAAAAGTTGGAAGTGGAGGACTTCCCGTCGCTCTATTAGGGGTGGATAGAACAACCTCAACTTCACCTATTCGATAGCAATAGAAAAAATATTTTTGTGGTGAAATGGACTCTCACGTCCGTTGCTATAGAGCGACGGGAAGTCCTCCAGTGTGTCACTGGTATTTTAATTTGATCGTTGCCGGTTAAGGCTGTTGGACTGGTAAATAGTGGTTTTTATACAGGAGTAATATGGATCATGTTGAGTAGTGTTTTGGGAATGAATTAGCTGGGGTTTCGATGCTGAGCCCTGGTTTTTATTTGTTTGAGGATGCCTCGTATGCTGCCGACTATGCAAGCAGTCCTTGAACAGAACCCAAACAGTATAATTCACTTTTATCAGCCTTGGGGACTAAATAAATGGATTACTTTGACGCCCAAATAAAAGTGAGTTGGTGACATTTTAATTCCATATCTTGATAGTGTACTGATGCCAGTATTTGAGAGGCTGTTGGGTGAAGATACTCGGCACTATATACGCAAAATGATGGTGGTAATAGTGGCGGTAACATTATACAAAATCCTATGTACGATACTCACCCCCTCTGCAGCCGTAGTGCTGTTGGGACCTGTACGCAATCTATGTACGTATATCAATGTGAACCTTTCTCCGTGTCTCTATCGCATCTCCGCGGCCATGAAGCTCGTAACCGAGGCGCCAACTATATAAACTAGAGTAACCCTATTAGCGCCCCTAGAATACGGATATCACCGAATCCCGATGTGGATCCCGACGCCGATTTCAGTTCCCGTGAAGCAGGAAGCTTGCGTAGTCTATGTAGTCTATGTATGGTGCACCATATTCCGCGTACTGTAGTTTGCTTCGTCTCTGTAGTTTGCGTAGACGCCCTGAGTAGTCGATGGGCTAGTAATTTATCCGCCGGCCACCCCGCAGAGTGGCTAGTAATGCACACTTAGTCGTATCGCGAGTTTGATAATTCGTGAACGCCGAACGGTGATGTCCTCGGAGCATTCGTAAAAGGTGGCGGGGGGACGGGATTGAATATTTTGTTATCTATATGGAGGAATTTTATAAAACTCGTTTTACTTATCATTCGAAAACATTGAGGTACAGCCTGGAATAAAATAATATTAGGCGAGAGTACTGGGCTATAAAAATACATGTGGCTCGTGTTGGAAGCCCGCTATCCGAGATCCGTTGGTTGATGCTGTGGAAACAAGAATACCGAGATGATGTTATGTATCTTATTTCATAGCCAGCAGGTTTCATTCTAGCCAGCAGGTTTCAGTTTGGTGAACTCTGTTCAGGTTTTGATTGAAAGTGACAGCATGGCTTTCATTCAAGTAATGAACCAGTTTAAAAAAAAAAAAAAACATTGAGAATATTCCCTGATATGGGAACTCTTAAAAACGTCACTTAAAAATTGGAATCTTGGAAAACCGCTTCCTGGTAATTGTGTTGACAGTTACTCATTTGATTCTCATTATATATCTCTTTGAGTATTGCTATAATAACATACAAGCTTCTTTCATAGATAAAAACCAAAACAATATTCATTCGTACATCAGAGATAAGCCTTCTGAGTTTTTCTCTTCCAAATATTCCCCTTCTCATAGGTCAAAATACCAAATAGATATTTCAACGCTCCACTTCATTATCCTCTCTGTTCGTTGGCATCCTACGGCTCTGACAACTTCTCCTTTGCCGTATGAATTTCAGCCGCAGGTCTTGGCTTAAACTCCTGATTATCCGCATCCAAGCGGTTCATTTCCTCCTCTGTCTTATTATGCTTTCTAAACAATGCAAAGAATGCAAATCCACAAACCACCGTAACACCCGACAAAGCAGCGAAAAACTTAACCATATGAGGGTTCTGAGCAACAGTGGAAACTCCAATTCCAATGGCACTACCAAATGCATTCTGAATCAAATAAATTGCCGTAACGAAAGATTTCATGCTAGGTGGTGCTTTGGTGAAGGCGTACTCCAATCCAGTAATGGCAGCAAAAATTTCTCCAAATCCGGTGAGAACGTAAACAGGAACTTGTAGTGCGACATGAGCCCTGTTGGGAATTTCTCCATCCATGGAAGCGGCGCATTCAAGAGGATGGTCGTAGCAAGGGCCTTGCATATAGACGTATTTTTGGATTCCAGCTGCATATGCCATTCCGAGTGCAATGCAGAGAAAGCCAACAAAGATTCTGGTAATAGGTTTGAATGAGATGCCGAGCTTTCTAAGAGCAGGGTAGAGTCCTTTCTCAACTACAGGAATAAAGATGATGATAGAAATTGGGTTGAGGTTGATTAAGAAATCGTTTGGTAATCCGTGGGTTTCCATAGTACCGGCCATGGAGACAAAAGATGTATTCATCTGTCCGTATAACAACCAGAAAGCAGGGTAAAAAGCAAATACTCGGCATGCAACTAGAGCACGCTGAAGTTCTGCAATAAATTGTTCGCCGTACTGATCAGTGGCCGCTTGAAGTCTGAAGCCATTCCTGGCGGCAATCCAAAAGGCATTTCCGGCGTCGAGAAGAATCGAACCCTTCGGAGGTCTGACAATGTATTTCTTCTTTCCAGCCCAAAGAACAACAGGCACGAAAAAGAAAACACAAAAAGGAAGTAGGTACGCAGCCCAGAAATCAATGTAAAGCTCGAGATATGTCGTTGCAATGGCGGAGAGAGATCCGATGTTGATACACCAGTAAAAGATGTTGTAAATAGATTGGATAGTCACTGCCGGATCGATGATGACTTTCTCGCCAGTCTTTAGGATCTTGATGCGTGGTCTGGTCTCTGTGTACTGCTCTGCAATCAAGGGACTGACGTTGGATTTGATACCACCAGTGCCGAGACCGAGAATAATCATGGTGACAATCAGTCCACTGCAAACGGTTAGATAATTCCGGCCATAATAGTCTTCTAGGTTGAGCTTACCCAAAACCTGCGCCAGATTCGAGTGAATGGGGTACTGATGTACCTAAGAGCACGACAAGTCCACCTAGGTAGATAGCAGAGAAGAGGCAAATGGCGTTGTAACGACCTAGCCATGAGTCTGCTACGATAGCACCGAAGATAGGGGTGATATAACACCAGAACTGTTACTTTTGCTTAGTGGTGTTGTAGATATCTTTCCAGATTTGTTGTATTTACCACAAAGAAGTATTGCAGAGATGAAGCCTTTGCCTGCCCCAAATCCAAAGCACCGGGCCTTAGTCCACCTCGCGGGTTCTGCATGTAGTTTTGCCATGGACCAGTTAATCCGTAGTCTGAGGGCTTCAGTCAGCTTTTTAAAAAGTACAATACCAAAACAGGTTAAACACACAAGTAAAACGTTCTGCTAATTCCACAACTGCGACAAGCCACGCGCTTATGGGAATCTACTGACTGTTAGTGACACTGTGAAGCAACTGAGTAAAGGTCAGTATTGAGTACTTTATCTCCCATCCGCCGTAGGGTAGCCATTTCATCCTCGGTTGGTGCAATCCAGTCATTATCATAGTTTTCGTCTCTGTTATCGTAGACAGGAAGGGTTTGTTGTCTGTCGATGGGACTGTAAACATTGGTTATTAATCACTGGATTCAAAAGATCAGGTGTCGTGTGCTCACACAGACTCGGCCTCTTCAGGCTTTGTAGATTTATCGTTCATGAGCGAAGTTTCTTTAGAGAGCTAGTAGCGTGTCAGTATTGTCCGCCAATCAGAAATTACTTGGATTGTGTTCGCTAAGCAAACGTCCCTGTATTGTAAGCGAAACATACCTACTCTTTTACGAGAACTGCAATCTTTAGCAACCGAGTACTTGAGAAAGAAGATTTTTGAAATCAGTCAACACACGCTGCTGGAATTACTACGGGGTGCGGTCAGCTTTTGAACGAAGCCCGAGAGAGCGGGTATCTCGGGTCTCCACCATCGACTATGTCATACTCACTCGATAACGGACGTTTGTCCAAAATCGCGTTCTTCGGAGTATCCGCAGCTGACCGGCGTGGATTAGAAAATTAATTTGTGTTTCTGGGGTCGGTGATTCCCCACGATTATATCGGGTGTGTGTAGGCGACCTTCTCGAAGGGGAGGACCCTGGATAAATCCCCCACCGGTCAACGGCGCCATCACTGATGTCACCATAAACTAACAAGCGCAGACAGCGCTCGCATTGGCAGAATCCTCGAACCGCAAAATGATATAATCTCTTAAAACCTGCAAAATCATCTTCATGGAAATAACTCTATGGAAGCAGATTTATAGTACAGGTAACTTGATGCTAGCACCTTCGAGATAGCTCAAATTACGACATAAGAATAATAAAAGAAGGTGTGATGGCAAAGCGTGATCAACGCCTGATGGAGAATATGCTGGTCGGGAATAAAATATTCCCGCCATCTTCTAGTGTTATCTTGGTGGTGTAAATACAGTCGACTGTAATCAGTTGTCCAATCCTGAAATATTACCAGAAGATATGCAAAACTTTAAACATCGCCTCATCGGAGGCAGCCGACCATATTTTTCCGTTTCTATGGGTGTTGTTCCGTCCGGGCAGATGAGAAGGGACCGCCGATCCCGGAGATCAGGCCGTTGTGGAGAAGGGCATATCATGCTCAAACAGCTACTGTGCGGGCGGCAGCGGACGCCAATGCAGACTCAAATCCGACCTTACGGCACGCTATGGGGTTTCTACCCCGCTCTTCACAGGGTCTCCACGAATTTTGTTTCAACCACGTGAAGCTGCGGGCTGGGTATTTGTGGAGATGAATCCTTTTTGTCGCGAGACCTTTTGCCTTTATTCTTCGCATCTCGGTCGGTGAGGAGTGCAACAATTTTACCCTCGTGGTTAAAATGAATCTCCATAGAAACGTTCTAGAAGGTTGGGAAGACGCCCTCAGAAGGGCAAGTTTCAAAACCTCCGGCTGTTGCACCACGCTAACTTGGCAAAGCTTATCTCAACAGCAGAAAGAGCCGCGGCATATGGTGATCTTGGGTAAAAACGACGGGTAGGCTCGGCAAAATGATAATCACGGGCCGATTAATTTTCCACCCTCAAATGAGTGGTCGGAAGGAAGTCTTTCCGCATTTCCTACGGATTCACCGATGGCGCAATTATGCTCCCTATCGCAATGTGGGTGATATGTGGTGATGCCAGCCTGACCCCGCGAGCAGAGTAGTTAATATTATGCCCTATCGGCACATGAAAAGACTGATAGGGACACAGATCCGAGTTAATCTATCTTAAATTTAAAATCTGAAATTTTCTTCCTTGCATGTACTGATAATTCTAATATAATTTCATGTGCCCAATCATTGGAGTATTCTGTATGTCTTGGCAATAAACGAAAACTGGCTGGGAACTTGATTCTATTCACCCTATGGTACCGACACCATATATCACTCGTATTTAATGAAATGAAACGTCCAGAGGCACCAGAAAGAAAAATCATCCGCAGTCAGCTCATTTTCCAACGTATAATTATACTTCATTCAGCATAACCAGCAACAGTCTGAGACCAACTCCTCCAGCACTCCCAATTTCCTCTCCGACCTATTCGAAAATTCTTCATCCTATGCACACCTCCGATGCCGCCTGCCCTACAGATCACAGAACATTTATAGGTTTGAAATGTGAAATTACCCTTTGCAGAAACCTTCTTTTTTCTTTTTCAACGCAAATTGTGCATCATCTTCGACAGTGTAAAATGAAGAATGTGCATGGTACCTAGTCATGGAACAATCCATAACGATATGAAAAATTCATCAAATAACAAAGATATAAAATTCGTAATAAACTGTCACCGTTGCACAATTGTACGCCTTAGTGGACCTGAGAGAGGGGTTGTGCTACATGTAACCATCGCCAGACTTCGCCAGACTTCGCCAAGCCCCGAGCCCTTCCCGCACTTTCAGCCGCATACGTTCTAGAGCACCCCCGCTAACTTACCCTATCATCAAACTCAGCCCTCATCTCGTGCCCCGCCATCATCACTCAAGTCAAACCACCCCACCTCGCTCTCGAACCCCGCGTCTACGTCACCCCGCGACCGCGTCGTGCAACCACCAACCACACAATCCATAGCTCGAGGAATACTACACCTCATACTCTCGGCTCGCGCACAGAACAAGTACCATCTACGATTACAAATTCACACGACCACACGATCATAACGAATCACAACTTACAGCATACACTCTCTACGCTCTCTACATCCACGGTCCCTACGAGATACACGAGTTACTCGATCTTAAGGTTCATAGATTAAACAGCCCCAATATATTGCGACAGTACAACTCAATTTGCGATGTCTTCGGTTCCTTTGATTGAAGAACTCGTGGTACTCCTGCTCTGCGGACAGGAAGCGGCGTTCAGTTATGGCGGAGTATTGAACGTGAGTGCGCAAAGCACAAGTGATCAGGAGTTCAAGAATATTGTCAAAGAGACGCAAAGGAAGAAGGAAACAAGGTATGATTAATTTTTATCATTTTCTTTAACTGCCTCTGCATATCTACCCCCCCCCCCCCCCCTCCCCTCTGGCCGTGTTTATAGTACGTCGGGTTTCATTATACGTTTTTGGATTTCAGTGAATCCTGTTGGACTTCGTTGGATTTCGTTGGACTTCATTGGACGTTATGATATGAACCTTACCGAACATTGTCGAGCCTTACGTCTCACAGATTGCGACGGCGCCAGGCACCAGAAGATCCGCTGATGGTTAGAAAAAGGGAACAACTTGGACATTCACGACGAGTATGGCATCATATGACACAAGCATTGGAAGCCGGTAACAAGGAGCTCGCTGAAGGAAAACACCACAACCTCGCCAAAGTTTGGGACATTGTGTTGTTGGCGCGAAATTTGTTGGCAGCAAAGGAGGTTGCCCAGGATCTTGCTGCAGAGGAGGGTTTTGAGGCGGAGGTTAGAAGGTTGCTGCATATTTGTATTGAACATGCGAGCAAACCTCTTGGTGCAGAGCAGGATAAGGCCGCGCATGATAAAGAATTACAAACTAAGGGTGGCTGTAAGTTCTTCCCTCCAGTTCCCTACCTCCGCCAATCCCAATGGCTATGAAAGCAATTGCTAATTGGTGAAATAGACAAGAAAATCATGATCACCTGCCTTCAGTTCATCAACAACCTAATTACCGGTAACGAAACCCGTAAACTCCATATCTGGCTCCATCTCTTCGGTACACCTAGCTCTCTACATGCCACTACTACCCCACTGGGCAAGACAAAAGCCAAACCAACGAAAGGTGGTAAAAACGCAGCCAAATCCCCACCCGCACCAGGCAGCGGTGTTGGTCCCATCAACGTTTCTTCCACACCCGGCGTCTCCGCCGCTCAACACAATGAAACCGCAGCAAAATGCAACTCGTTATCCGCGGGCTTCAACACCAAGCACTACAAGCCTGGTTTCCTTACCAATATCCCGCGTCTCTTACAACCCGATGAGATTGAACCGCTCTTGATTATAATACAGTCAGGAGTTAGTCAGATCCCAGGAACGGATGAGAGCATGCAGGCTGTGAGGTGTAAATTGATGTTGGCGCAAGGATCTGGAAGGGATCTTTTTAGAGAAATTTTGGTATTCTTGGGCGCTTGGGAGGTGGATGAGGATGATTTCTGTCATATTGTTTTGACACAGATTACGGAAGCTATTCTGTTGAATGGCTTGGCTCCGTATGCGTACGAGAGCTTCAAGTCAGATGGACTGGAAATTGTTACACCCGCTCAATCGGTGTTATTGAAGTTGTTGGTATCGGTTTACAAGGAACCCCGTCGCTTGCGTCACCCTCATAGAACAGCACAGCAGGATGAAGAAGAAACCCCGATCCTTCAGATGGATAAAACCATCCCTCCTTTCTTCATCAATGCATTCCGGAAAAGCGTCATTGACGAAATCATCAAAATTGTCCGGTTACAAGGCGAGATTTCCAAGGGAACCAAGTCGAAAGATGAGTTTACATGGAGTCTTTGGGATCTTGATAGGATATATGAGGGTGTTTATCAATTCCTAGAACTCTTTGTTCTCTTCTCAGAGGATCATGAAGTCAAAGCAGAAATGGCCAAAGACTGGGGTTTCATCGGTAACATTATCCAACTCCTAGGAGAAATGGATAAAGCCATCCCACGATACCTAGCCAGCAAAGACACTAAACGCGACCCCCCTAAACCTGGAACTGTACAGACCGGTACTAACACAACCGTCAACACCACTGGAATAAAGGAAAATCACATGGTAGAACGTCCTTTTGATCTCTCTGGAGACCTCCCAGAAGAACCGGCGGAAGATCAAACTCAGGATGGTTATGATGATGATAATGATAGAGACTTGGTTGAACCGGAGGAATTTACTTGGCCGCATGTTAAGAGGTTTTGTGTTAACCTGATTAGCAATTTGACTTGTGTCGATGATGTGGTGCCGAATAAGGAGGTTCAGGATTTCGTTAGGGAACATGATGGCTTGGTTCCTATATTGAATCAGTGTAAATATGATGATGATAATCCTTGTAAGTTATTCCGTCCTGCCTTCTGTTCTGTGGGTTGCGGGTGGGATCTGTCAATCTATGAATATAGAAGAAATATGCTAATGAAATAAAAATAGATATCCGGGAATATGCTATCATATGTCTAAAAGGACTTCTAGGAGGAAACTTGGAATCGCAAGAGGTTGTAAGAAGCCTGGAAGCGAAGAAGGTTGAGGTCCCGGAAGAAGTATTGGATAGGAATGAGTATGAACATTTGATTGATAATAAAGGTCGTATGACTATGAGTAAGAGGGATAGGCTTGAGAGGAATGGAAATGTGGATGGGGAAAGGGTCACGGAGATTAAGGAATAAGGTGGGGGAGGCAGATGAGGGAGATGGGGGGAGGAAGAGAATGCGCGAAGAGATTGGATGGAGAGGATGGGTGAAGATGATGGGTGAAGATGATAGGTGATGAGGTTGGAGGTTAGTCAGCATTTAAGATTTGGGATCTGGGATTTGGGATTTTGGTAGGCAGCGGCGTTTCAGGGGTTGTTCTTTTATTTTTTTGTTTTTGAAGACGGAAAAGTTAGGATAGGAATTCGTTATCTTTTTTTTAAGGGACAAAGAAAAAAATATTTCATTTCATATAGCATCGTTTTCTTGAAGCTGATGGATAAACCATTGCACTGATGAACTACACAACCACGTGGGCGGGCCGTGCACATGCGGGTTACCGAGATGGTTGTCTTGTGGTCGTTGGTTACATACAGTCTCTAGTATCTTTTACGTTAGTCTATCTGCTTCATACGCTATGTTTAATTTGCTTTAGATTATCATGACGAGAAATTAGGATTTCGTCATCGTTTGTTGGTTTTTTGGGGTTTGGATGTATGGTGGGTTGGTTGGTTGGTTGCTTGGTTTGTTGCGTGGTTCTTCGATATGTCATTTCGCTTTATTTGTAAGTGATCATTACGCTTTATTTGTGGGTGATTATCTGGATGTATGATTTATCCGTATGTATGATTTTATCTGGATGATTTTATCTGGATGCTGATTTTTTGGGGTTACTTAGAGATGCATTATCTGCTAGACGGAATTATAGTATTATAGCATTATAGCATTATATGGATATATATTGTGATGATGATGATGATCCTTTTTTTTTTTTTTTTGATTTTTATAGACATAGATGGGTTTTTATAGACAGACGTGGTTTTTTTATGGGTGTTGGGTATTGGGTGTTAGTTATGTATGGGTGTTAGTTATGCTATGGGTATGGGTAATCGCATGCTGTATGGTGCTATGTAGAAGATACATATTTATCTGCTGTGTACATATTTATCTGCTGTGTATAGATTTCTGGTACCGGTACCGGCTGTTGTTGGTGGTTAGTGATTGGTGGAGGAGTATACTTGGAGATACCTGGAGATACGAGATTTACTTAGCTGATCAGGGAGGGGGGGGGGAGGGGGAGGGGGTCAAGTCTTTGTCGATGTAAAAAATTCTTCTAAACGGCAGCCGGGAAGAAAGGAACTTGTATGTAGAAAACCGAAAACCCCCTGGTCTCCGTCCGATGTCCGGTGTCCGAGGAGTTAATGGCGCTTTTTAGCTTGGGTTATGGGATTAGGTACACCCCACTCTAACTAGGCTAATGAACTAAACTAACTAACATAAGCGAACGGAAATAGCTACAGTTAGCTACAGTTAGCTATATTTGCCTGCTAGCTACACTTGGGTAGATGGCTGCTGAAATTCTCAGGTCTTTTGCTTCTGAATGTTAAATTGGCTGAACGATGAAAAGGAATTTTCTTGGGGGTTTTTTGGCTGAGGCTGGGTGATTGAATTGGATTGTAACGAGTACGACTGTACGAGTACTTTTGTAGTTGGGGGAATGGAATAAATACATAATGGAATAATGGAATGATTGATGTTACACTGCCCACCGCTCACCGCCTACTTTCTACTTTCTACTGCCCACCGCTAATCTCCCTCCCTCCCTCCCTCCCTCCCCCCCCCCTCTGCTGACTGAGAACTCCTCTCGTCTCGTCTCGTCTGTACCCGGTCTCATCTGTACCTGGTCTGGTCTGGTCTGGTCTGGTCTGGTCTTGCCTTTTCACCCCCCCCCCCCCCCCCCCCCCCCGAAAAATCCCTACATACAGCCCAGGCCATCCACGACGGAAAAAAATTACGTCCCCCCCCCCCTTCGGCTCCTGTTCTTCCTTCTCCTCCTCCTTCTCGGTTCCTTTCATTCCTTTTCCTTTTTTTCTGAAATCCCTTTTTTTAATACCCACAACTGTAATCCCATAAAAGAAAGATCAAAGCAAAGGGAAGGAGGATCTTATCGTCTATCGTCTATCAACCTATCGTACATCGTCCTATCCTACATCGTCTACGTCGCATCGACCCTTTGTACATCGTCACATCGCGCAAAGACCAACTCCAAGATTCATATTGCTACTCTGCACGGAACTTTGATACGCCGAAAGCACAGAAGCACAGATCAGCTATACCATATCATCGTCATCGCTGTTAGCATCATCATCATCATCATCATCATCGTCGCAGTTAGCATCATCGTCATTGGAATTAGTATCGAGTATCGACATTAGCATAGCATAGCATAAGCATAAGCACAGGCATAGACATAAGCATCTTATCTTCCCCATCATCACTTCCTCGCCAGCGCGCACAAGTTGGGCGCTGAAGATCTGGCCCCAACCTACCAACCAACCACCCACCAACCATCCTATCAACCGGCGCGAATCTAGCAGTCAGCAGCCAGAAGTCAGCAATGACAGCCTCCTTCTATAACCCCTCCTCGGGTACCAGCAATGAATCCACCGGTTTACATACATTAGTAGAAGGACTTACCAGCTCGAGTCCTGTACTTCCTGAGTCCGGTGCTTCGGGTCAGAGTATTTTTAATACTTCTGCTGCGTCGAATTCTGAGGGGACTGCTTCGGCTACGGGGTTGGGAATTACTACAGCCACGACTACGACTGCAGCGACGACTACAGCGACGACTGCAGCCACGCAGAAACAAACGGAAGCCTCAACTTCAACTTCAACTTCAACTTCAACTTCGGCACCACCGGTAAAGGAGGTGGATGATCCCACGCAACAAATGGGGAAACAGAAATCGGCCTTGGGAACGAAAATGCAGAATGAGGGACAAACCCAGGGCGCGCAGAAGTGTAGTAGTTATAGAGGTAGGATTTTTTTTTGCCTTTGATTTTTTTGTGGGGAGAGGGGGAGGGAATACAGCGGGATGCCTCGTTGGGTTGGTGGTGCGGATACCTCGTGCGGAGGAGCTGGATTGTGCGGGAGTTTGCTGGACGTTTACGGGACTTTGCAGAGCTTCGTCGGAGCTTCGTCAGGACTGTCGGAACTGTTGGAACTGTTTCGGACTGTCAGAACGCCGTCGAGCTAACATACCATAGGATCCGACACCGTTAAACTCGAAGAATTCCTCTACACGCGCGGGTTCCGGGAGGGAGCTTGTAGCGACATCACCATCAAAGCCTTCGGACGACGCTACCCACTCCACCGATTAATCCTCGACCGCTCCCCGTTTTTCTCATCCTGCTTCAACGGCGGCCCCTGGACCGAGTCCGAGTCCAGCGAGATTACTTTATCGCCAGAAACTGCCGATAGGAACATCACTCAACATGCCTTTGAGATTGCGTTAGCGCGATTGTATGGTCATGTCGATGAAGCTGAGGAGGATGCTCATGCGCTTCCCTTGTTGGCTGCGGCGAGCTACTTGGAGCTTCAAGACCTTGCCGAATCGTGTGTAAACAGCTTGTTACGGAATTTAACAACGACTGGAATTAGGGATATTGTCACGTTCGTTACTAGCAGCTACTATGGACCATTGACTGATCGCCTTCTTGAGAGTGCTAAGGCGCTTCTTTATAGAGATGGTTGGGAGATGGATTTTGCAAATGGATGGGATGGTATCAGTGGGGAATTCGCAGCTGAGATTATTGGTTACGATGGTTTCTATTGTCCTAACGAATACGCTCGTTACTGTTTCGTTAGGGACTTGATCAACTTTCGTCTTAAGCAATCTTACAGTGAACCAACATCCCCAGTGGGAGGAGAGTTCATGAAAATCCCCACCACAAGCGCGGCTTCTATAGTCGATAGCGACACAGTAACAGTCTACGCCGACTCCACCGACGATGCTGCGGCGGGTGATGAAGATCCCGACATTAAGCCTCTCCGTTTATTACTTGAGAACGGTATCTATTTCTGCCATATTGACTTTGCCGAGCTCCAATCCATTGCGGAAGATGTCGACTTTTTCGGCCGTCCTATGGTGAAGGAATCTACCATCCGTAACGCCCTTTGGCAACAAATGCAGCTTCGTCAAAAAGTTCTTTCCTGTCCCAACGACTCTCCTGAGTTAGGAATCAGCAAAACTGAATTTATACCCTCAACCGCAGCTAAGAAAGCTTTAACTCAGAACGAAGCCTCCCCCGCGAATGCAAATGATAGACAAGCAGCTTCAACCAATAGCCCCAAGAAGGCAATTTCTCTCAACACCTCCGTCGCTACTTTACGTCCCAAACCCAGTCTCTCACGTCTAGACCAAATCTTTGGCTGCGGACGTCCCGCACGCCGCTACATCATCCCCTCTGAAGACAGTTCCACCACAGTAATCGGGGATTGTCCCGAGCCACCCACTCGTCGCTCCGCCAGTCCATCCGAAGGCACCAAAACCACGCTCGACTCCCTAGCATCTGAAACCGGTGAAGAAATCCGATACTCAGAATTCCCACCCTTCCGCTTCTCGGTGGAATTTAAATCCACCGCAAGCCTAAAAGAAAGAAAAAGAGTCTACTCAAAAACTGTTTTCTATGCTGGAAGCTTTTGGAATATTTATATCCAGAAAGTTGTGAAAGGAACGAAATCGGTACAGCTTGGTGTTTACCTTCATAGAGCTAAAGATAGAGACGGAACGGGAAGTCAGGCTTCTTCTGGTATTGCTCAGGTTAGTAGAGATACTGAGTTATTACTTCAACCCGGTTCTGGGGCGAAAGGTGATAACAGCTCCAACACCAACTCCGCTACAGGGGAAATAGACCCCCTGGACCCAACAACAACAACAACAGGGGACATATCCCTATCAAGAGCAGCAACACCAAGAGGAGGACCATCAACAAGTAGCACTATAGACCCGGCTTTGGGTTTCTATGAAGATACTAGACCGATGATACAGACATATTTTAAGATCTTTAGTCCCTCGAGAAAGGGAAAGATGTTGAGTATGTTTTCTAGTAGACCGGATGGGTTTAATTTTAGTCAGAGTTGGGGCTGGAAATCTAGTAGTTTGATTCTGGATGAGCAGGAGAGAGGTGATGCGGGCGATAGGGGAACCTTGAGGTTTATGGTTGTTTTGGGTAGGTTTTTATTTTTCCGTTTTTTTATGGGGATGATGAGGGATGTGGGATGTGATATGATGCTAATATGATGCTAATGATGGATAGGTAATGTGTAAATCGCATCTCTTTAATATCGAGGACAATAAGACGATGACGAGGAGACGAGGACGAAGACGAGGACGAGGACGAAAAGATGAGAAGACGAAGCAGGTCGTGGGAAGCAGGTAGCGGGTAGCGGGTGATAGGGGTGGGAGTAGTGCAAAATAAGGATCCGGTTATTAGTTTCTGTGGTTAATAAGGCATTTTTTTTTTCATTTTCAAAGAGGAAATAGGATGTTGTATCTATTCTTTTTATTTATTTATTCATCTAGTTTTTTTGCTTTTTTGCTTTTTTTATTTTTTTTTGTAGGCTTTTTATTTTTTGTTTTTGTTTTTTTTATTTCCTATTTTATTTCTGGGGGCTGCATAGATGTAATGCGCTTTATCTTCTTATCTTATTATTTTTTTTTTGTTTTGGGGGGGGCTTTTTTTTAATGCATTGATGGCATGTTGTGTGCTTTTTGGGTGGATTTTTGGGTGGGATTTTTTTTGGGTGGGATTTTTCTCTTTTTTTTTGGTTTTTCTGGGTTTATTATTGATGTAGCTTTTGAGGGGTTTTATTAAGTTTGTGGTTTTATCAAGTTTGTGGTTTTGTAGTTTTGTGGTTTTGGGGAGATATTTTTTTTTCTTTTTTCTGGAAATATAGCTTGGATTCTAGGATGGCTTGGGTATATATTTATTTATTTAGTTTTTATTTTTTGTGCTGTTTCTTGTGCTGTTGAAACTGTTTTTTTTTTGTTTTTTTGCTTTGGTGTTCTTTTTTTTGCTTTGCTTTGCTGGTCTTTTGGAAGAATGATACTTTTATCTTTTATCTTTTATCTTTTTCATTTTTCATTTTTCGGTTTCTTGGGTTTTTGTATTTTTGTTTTTGATTTTCAGTTTCTTGTTTCTTTTTCTTCTTCTTCTTCTTCTTCTTCTTCTTCTTCATGTGCTTACATCGTTTCCTGTCTTCTTCGTGTTGTGATAATTGTTGCTTGGATTTTTTGTTTTATATCTTCGGTTGAAATTTATTTATTACTGCAAAAAGAATTGGGGTGTTGTTTTATGTTGTTGTGGTATTGTGTTATTGGGTGTTGTGGTGTTGTTGTTGTGTTGTGGTATTGTGTTGTGGTATTGTGGTGTTGTGGTGTTGTGGTGTTGTGGTGTTGTGTTATTGTGTATGTGGTATTGTTGGATTTATTATGGTATCCTAAACGGCATAGATTGGGATTGAGATTAAGATCTTTGTTTCTCTTTTTCTTTCTCTTTCTCTTTCTCTTTCTCTACTCTACTCTACCCCACCCGTAAGTTATAACCACACAGCATCCTATCCCCACAGTTACAGCCAACATCGCTACATCGCTACCCCAGTATTTTCTGCGCGGACGCCGTACCGTGCGGCTTGGGTATATATGATGTTATGGATTCATAGATTCATAGATTCATAGATTCATAGATTCATAGATTCATAGATTCATAGATTCATAGATTCATAGATTCATAGATTCATAGATTCATAGATTCATAGATTCATAGATTCATAGATTCATAGATTCATAGATTCATAGATTCATAGATTCATAGATTCATAGATTCATAGATTCATAGATTCATAGATTCATAGATTCATAGATTCATAGATTCATAGATTCATAGATTCATAGATTCATAGATTCATAGATTCATAGATTCATAGATTCATAGATTCATAGATTCATAGATTGATAGATTCATAGGCAAGACTCAGGAGCCAGGAAAACAAATCTCTTGGTTGAGGGTATAGTATTGCGTCTGGATACAGCTTAAGTATCCGGGATTCCTGGGTCTCAGCTGTTCTTAGGTATAACTTTGCAGAAGCCTGGATCACGTTTTGAAATTTCTGGCTAAAAAAATGACCCAAGGCCCTAGATATCTTTTTGGTTTCTTATGGTTCGAGAAGAGGTGGACTGTGGACTGTGGGCTTGCTTGTATTTGCGTGGCTTTGCGTGGCATTGCGTGGCTTTAGGTTGGTGAATCTTCGTAATCTTTGTAATATGATAGCCTGATCCTGCAGCCTGTTAACGGATTAAACAGTAGAAGGAATTAGATGTTGACTCATTGATATATATATCACGCTAACACGAATCCCTGTTTTCCACAGTCAACTCAAAATACTGTACCAAAGACAACCACCCAATAACACTACAGTCTACAGTCTACAGTAATGAACAACGTTTTGACTGCTTGCTTGGGGATTCTTTGGGCTATTATTTCCTCTACTCTAAGGTCTCTATCCGTAAGTTATAACCACACAACATCCTATCCCCATATACAGCCAACATCGCTACAGCCTACATCGCTACCCCGGTATTTTCTCCGCGAACGCCGGACAGTGGACCTTCCCGCCCTTCCCGCCCTTCCTCCCAGTTATTCCTTATATATCCACCGATTTAAATTTCAATGCTAGACAATACGGAGTACTTTCAACAAACCCCAGCCATATAAAACATAACCCAGCGTAAAAGGGGCCAAGAGCTGCAGTTTCAGAAGCTTGTTACAGCTCCAGCGTCCCGAAAGGACTGCTGAATATCAGGACTCAAGAGATGAACTACGGCAATGGATATTTATATAAGGATAAGGACAAGCACGGGATAGAGATAAGGACAGGATAAGGACAGGATAAGGACAGGATAAGGACAGGATAAAGATAAAGATAAAGATAAAGAAGCAGGGGATACTATTTAGAATTTTAGATAGATCAACCGGGGATAATGTTTTAAAGTATATTGGTTATGTATGTATGATGTATATACAGAAGCTCCTAGATACAATAAAATCTGTGAAAATCCTTTAGTTGAGAATTCGAGGCAAAGTGCTTGGAACTTTTGCAACCTTTGGAACTTTTGGAACTTGGTGATGGCTTGATGATTTAAGTAGGCTGCGTCTGGATTATCCGTCAACTAGAATGGCATGCTTTACTTTTTGGTGTATGTTGATATTTATTACACATCAGCTTTCTTAAAATCAATTTTTCTTTTGTTCTTGGAGATGACGGATTTTGGTGCTTCTGAGGGTGGGGAGGGGGGGGGGGGGGGTGGGAATTTCTTCCACTAGTGCATACCATGATACCAGTATGTATTTACAAGTTACAATGAGACTGGTTCACAAGGCAAGGTATCACATTCGAGTGATGAATCATGATGCGCTTTTTTAAAAAAAACAATAACTTCACCTGGATAAGAAAAAGAACGGGGATATATATATATATATATATATATAAATAGCATTGTGCAAAGATGTTATGAAGTTTGACAGATGTGTAGGTGGGGAGTTGGTAATTTCTGGAATTTGAAATTTGAAATTCTTGTGTGGATATATCCCCTGGATTCCTGTAGCATGAACTTTGCACTTTGTTGTGTAGATGCATTTTGGGGGGGGTTTGAAGGAAAGGTGGGAGTTACTTGGTATGTGTATTTGTATTTGGGAGAGACAGATAGATATCCTCTTTGGATGGAGTTGAAGGTTCGGGTGGTATTTGTATCTTGGAATTGGGTTGAAAAAAAAACTTCAGGAGTATTTCCAGTGCTGTGCTGTACATATCACTGTGCCTGACTTTTGTACCAAGATCAAACGACAGATGCTAAGACAGGTTGGATCGCAAATAACTGCCGTCTCTCAACTGCTATGTGTTTTCTTGATGATTTTGGTCGGACCTCCCAACCGTATAGCCAGTTTACCGGGTAAAATCGTAAACCAGGTAAACTGAAATAATAATTCACAGTTAGTTGGTGCAGTTTTGGTGTCCCGAATACACAGTTGGTTCAGTTTTGAGGGGTCCCAGGTAACTGCCGTGCACTGATTAAACGGACTCGATAAATACAACCCAGTTTAACCGCATCGGGAACCAGTGCATGCAGGAATCAATAATGTATTCAACCTCGTTTAATCTATTGGTGGCCGAGCCTGCCGGTATCTGAACCCTCCTTATTCCACCAGCTTCTGGTAACCAGATTTCCCAACCTCTATGAAATGGCGGTGAACATGCTCTCAGTTCCCGCGATGGCTGCAGGGTCTGGGCTGCTGTTTTCCGAACGCAAGCGGATCATTATATCGCACCGCCATTGAATGCAGGCAGATACCCTGGAAGTCATTGATAGGCTCAAGAGCTTCAATCGTAGGCGTCAGTTTTGATTTCTGGCAACCCGATTAGGATAGAATTTTGTTATGTATGCACTGAATAATATTTATTGCCCCTTCATAAACCAGTTCTCGCAGTTTTAAACCGTTAACCTGGTTTGCCATGCCTTGCATTCAGTTAACTGGTTTTTGCAGTTTAACCGGTTTATACTACTGACAGTAAACTGAACTGGGTCGCCGTACTGTTCTCATATTCAAACAGTCTGTATAGTCTGTATAGTCCGTTTTGGCTGGCATTTAGAACTGGTTTGTACGACTGGGTGGTCTGGGTGTGCACGTTTTTTGACACCTTGTGAGTACGCCGAGAAAAATATATCAGGTCGCAATATCTATTAAGGATGGTACCTATGACTAAAAAAAATGAAGGCTAAAATTAAAATGGAAAATAAGATGCTACTAGAGGATCAGACCTCCCAACCGTATAGCCAGTTTACCGGGTAAAATCGTAAACCAGGTAAACTGAACTGATAATTCACAGTTAGTTGGTGCAGTTTTCGTATCCCGGATACGCAGTTGGTTCAGTTTTGAGGGTTCCATAGAACCAGGTAACTGCAGTGCACTGATTGAACTGATTGAACTGACTCGGTAAACAGTTTACTGGTTGTCAGATACAAACCAGTTCAACCACCTCGTTGACTACTGCGCAGAAGAATAAACAGCCAAACCCATGCATGAAGGATCATAGACAGCCAAACCGGTGCAGATATTGTACCGAAACCTCGTTGGAACGCACCTCTGCTGGCCTGGATCCTCCTATATATCTTGCCTAGACTATTTTCTCTTGACCTACAGAACTCAACCATACCTTACACTGCCATTTCTCTCCAACCAGCTACAATGAGTTCCGTTACCAGCGGCCTCTCCTCTATACCACCTGTTTTCAATACCCCGCTAGAACCTCAACAAGGCTCTGAAGATACGGCAACAGGTAGCCCCACGCAGCCGGACGAGTATGTTGATTACTGTGCGCTGAGACTGGAGGCAGCACTTGGGGATGGTCCTTCTGCCATTGAGTTGTGGTGTGAGCCCCGGCAGCGGGCCAGATTCCCCAAACTTTGCAATACGGCTGTTGAAGTACTGCTGTCTATTTCCGCAATGAGCGCCGAGCCTGAGCGGCTGTTTTTCGAATGCAAGAAAATCATTATATCGGACCTTCATTCGATGCAGGCAGACACTCTGGAGGGCATTGAGGGGCTCAAGAGCTTCAATCGTAGGCGTCAGTTGTTATTTCTGGGGACCAAATTAGGATAGAAGTTTTTTATGCATGCACTGAATGATATTTATTGCCCCTTTATAAACCAATTCCTCTGGACAAACCAGTTTTCGCAGTTTTAAACCGTTAACCTGGTTTGCCAAGCCTTGCATTCAGTGAACTGGTTTTTGCAGTTTACCCAGTTTATACTATGAACTGGGTCGCCGTACAGTTCTCATATTCAAACAGTCTGTATAGTCTGTACAGTCCGTTTTGGCTGGCATTTAGAACTGGTTTGTACGACTGGGAGGTCTGGGTGTGCACGGTTTTTGACACCTTGTGAGTATGCTGAGTAAAACACATCAGGTCACAATATCTATCATAGATGGTACCTATGACTAAAAAAAAATGAAGGCCAAAATTAAAATGGAAAATAAGATGCTACTAGAGGATATTCTGTAAGTAAGGCTATATTGCGCAACGCTCATCGCTTTTGCTATTACGATTTACGGCAAAATGGGATTCCGACGGATGTATTGGTCTGGAAGTTATAACTATAAGAAGTTAGTATGTAAACAAGATAGATATTCCCTTCGCGGGGTTTGAATTGTTGGAATGTCATGTGAACTTTAAGTTTAATAGATATGACTGCCGTGTGTTTTTAACGGGGGGCGTAAAAAAAGGGTATTTGGTAGTTTTGTAGACAGTGAGTATATGGCAGACTTAAAGGGCTGGGGTACGGCAACGCATCTGTACATGGAGGGACAAAAAAACTTTGCATTTTTAATTTGCATTTACACTTTTCACTTTTCATCGGTTGCAACGCAGCAGTGCAACAGAGGAAGAGTGCCCACCTACCAAAATAAATTGTCGCCACAACGACGCAGCCACACCGCTGACTAAAACACTGACAGATGCGCATCACAAAATCGCAAGCGCGTACCGCTGCTGCACTGCGCAGAGATGCGGTTTTGCTTCAACGCTTGAAGACACAGCGTGATACTTTACTTGGGCATTCATAGATGGATGAAATGTTGAATTTACGTGTTATGTGTTATTTTACAATGTTATCCTGTATCTCTATATCTCAGATTTGTCCTTTCTCCGCGTCATGCACCAGAGTTTTCTCCACCATGATCTCTACTACCAAGATTGCCACCGCAGAGTGGATACAGGTAAGCAATGCTCCCGCTATGGAGGATGACCAGGAAGGAAGAAGAATAGGCTGGGAAACACTGATCAAATCTGAGAACGAGCATGAAGCAGTTCTGATCGAACAAGACGTATAATGCTGTAAAAAAAACAAACACCAAAGACAGATACATAGACAAGCCGAAGAAGTGAGAGGAAGAAGAGAAAAGGATGAGATGAAAACTGAAGAGAGGCGAGTGGAGAAGTCTGAAAAGAAGAGGAAAAAGGCTAGGGCGAAGTGAGAGAGGCGGGGAGAAGGGGAGCGGAGATGAGTGAAACGGAGCAGAGAAGAGAGGAGCGGTGAGAAGAGAGGAGCGGAGAGAAGAGGAGCGGTAAGAAGAGGAGCGGTGAGGAAAAAAAGGGAGAGAAAAGAAGAGCAGAGGAGAGCTGGGGGAAGCAGAGGAGAGCTGGGGAGAGCAGAGGAGAGCAGGGGAGAGTAGGGTTAGGGTAACCCTAATCAGAAGTGTGGCTGTGTCGTTGCGTTGCAACAGATGAAACCTGAAAAATGAAAATTGCAAATGCAAATTAAAAATGCAAAAGTTTTTTTGTCCCTCCATGTACAGATGCGTTGCCGTACTGGGGGCACATTCCATAATTACATGCTACTTTTTGAAGCCAGCTGCCATAAGTTTTTCGCTCTTACGATTTGCTTTCGTCCTACCGCATAACGCTTTCACTCTCTGTTGTTACCTACCTTCAATATATATAGGCCCCTTTGTTGTGGTATGGATTGTAGTATTTTTCCACTACGTCGGTAACGTTCCCAACCTTCGAGCTTTATAAGGTTCGGTGGTGAGATGATGTTGTTTACATGTAAGATCCTCGGAGCACGGAGGGACCGGATTGTCATTGGTGATCTTTGATGATCGCAACACGACGCTTAGATGATGTCACGCGGATCATTTGTATGATCGACCATATAAAATGACTGATGCCTTACCCACCTACCCACCTACCCACCCACGGATTCTTATTTCTTTCAATTCTTATTTCTTTAATTCCTTCCACCTTTTCAAATCTTACAATTATTTCGTTCACGTCCAGTCATTTAAATATTAAAATACAAAAACAAACCTCCGCCGCTGCTGCTGCCGCCAAAGACTCTTGTGCATTGGTTGTTATGGGCCGCGTAATCCTCCGTTTGTTGTCCTGCGCCAGCCCGTCGCAGACTTGCAGCCCGTTGTACGCCAAGTCTTGGCTTTCCCGCGCCGCGCCCCACAACTCCGAATACATCCCAGGCCCTGGGGCTCGGATAAACTTCTCATTGAATAGTTAACCATTGCACATCATCACGTGCCGCTAACGGATTATCCTACACTACTGAAACTATGGAGCTGCGGAGTATACTCCATACTTAAGGGGCTTCCGTTTGCAGTGTTGGAATCCGCAGAGACCGTGCGCGCTGTTACATGCCAATATAGAGTAGAGTGTTGGAGGAGTCATCACAAATGCGACAGGAAGCTACGTATCCCACTAACATGATGCTGCGATGATGTAGAAAGAGATATACGCGCTGGGTTTAATGATGCTAAGTGATGGTGCACCATACAGTGTCCACTGTCCACGCCTGCCCGAACGTTACTTCGTCATGCACAAGTCGCGAGGGTTATCCAAACCCTAAGCAGCTACCTTCAGGAAAGGTCCTTAGAACCCTGCAAGCTGCCACCATTCTCAAACCCCCCAATAAGCTTAGACACCCAGTATATTCTAAGCCCAAAATAGTCTAGCATCCCCGTAGTGATCCGCATTGCATCTGAGCAACGCCTGTGCAACATTGGCATCACCAAAAATAGGTGCACTTTGTTTCGTAGAGTGTCGCTCAGCCCTGCCAACAACCCCCCCTAATCAGCATAGCCTCCTTTACAACCCCCCCCCTCATCCCCCCCCCGGTTATTGTAAAGGCACAAAGTGGACCCCCCCCCGACCCTCCTTCCCACAAAGTTAACCTGCCAGCGAACTGAACTATCGAAAAATAACGAACGATCCGTCCGACAACCTTACTTCAACTCCACATCTCGCAACAGACCGACGACCGACGACCGACAGCTAAAAAGAAGCCACCGACGAAACTGATCGGAGAGTTTTTATTTAGCCAGCATAAGCAGCAACACCATAACTCGAAGGGAAGAGTTAGAGCTTCGATATAGTTGGATAACGACAGTTGGTTTCACGAAAAACAAAAGCAAAGCAACAACCCGTCTGCTTCTTAACAACGAAGCATCAACGAAGCATCAACGGAGCAAACACCCGCCTTAGTTTCGTCATAACCATTTCTCGCTTTATCCTCACCATTCAGATTCTTCAACGTTTCGATATCGACAAATAAAACTCGAACCGGCTCGCTTTTGTTTTTTTTTCCAGAACCTTCTCCCCACCATCGGTTAAACGAAATACAAAATTACCTCCCAACTTCTCCTATTCATAACACGCTACCGAACCATGGCCACGATAAAAAGTTCCCGGAACCCTTTCCCGAAAGGTCCTTTCTTCTTTATTCGCGGCTTACAACTGATATGTTGTGCTGTTGTTTTGGGGATTTTGGCATTTTTTCAATATCATCTTTGGAATGATGGTTATAAAATGCCATATGAGTTCTCGTTGCTGGACTTTTGTGTAAGTGTCCTCCTTTTGTTTTGTGTATGATGCCGTGTTCTGGTGGATTATGGGATGACTGGTGATGGTGATGGTGATGGTGGTGGTGGTGTATGGTGTATGGTATATAGTGTCAGCGCTGCATATCCGCTTACACCATCACCACCATCATCATCATCGCCATTCATCATCCCAGCCCCACCAACGCAACACCCAAACCCAAACCTCCAAACCTTCAAAAAATCCTCGCATCTGCTAACACCCCTCCAGGCCTCCGCAACCCTCCTGCACATCCTCCTGACCTCCCTGCTCCTATTCTGCACCCGCCTCTCACCAATGTACCTAATCATCCTTGACTCCCTGCTTCTAATCCTCTGGAGCGTAGGTCTCGGCCTCCTAATCCGAGCGCTAGGCCGTTCCCTAAACGCCTCCTGCACCATTCTCCTCTGGGGTAACGACTCCGGAGTTCAAGTCTGCCAACTCTTTAAAGCTCTCGTGGCGTTCGTGTTCTTGAGTACCTTTATGACATTGTGTATGGTTATCAATGCTGTGGTGGTCAGGAAACGAATCGCTGAGTTGCAGTATGCTTATGAGAGAACTGAGAATCCGGTGACGGAATATAAAGGCGCCGGAAATGATGCTGGTGCTGGTGCCGGGGCTGGTTTTGGTAGTGGTGTCGGTGATGGGTTTGGTGCTGGTGAGGCACAAACACGCTTAAGGGATAGTGAGGCGTTTGCAGCACCGTCTACACAGGCGGCTTATATGTCACAGAATAACCAGCAGGGTCAACAGGGGGGAAATGTCTACGCGGGAACTCAGTGGGGAGGTCCTTATGCGGGACAGAATGAGTATAATCAGCAACAGGGGTATTCGCAGCAGACTCAGACTCAGCAGCAGCAGGGTTATAGATTGCAGCAGGGACAGGTTTATCAGCAGGGGGGTTATAGTTAGGGGGTGTTGGTGGATGGTAGGAGGAGGTTCTGAGCTTTCGTGAGGACAGGGACGGCGGGGTGGAAGGTGGGGGGTTTATACCTCTTGAATGCTGCAATAACTACTTACCTGCATGCATACATCCAGTAGTGAATTAGAAGGTTGTCATTTTTTTTTGTCTTGCTCTTTCTCTTGCTCTTGGTTTTTGCTCTTGGTTCTGGTTTCTCATAACTTTTTCATCATGGTCCTGCTTTGCTTTTGCTTTTGCTTTCGTTGGTTGCTTGGGTTTTTGATTATTATAGGTATGTTATGAGGCTGGTTTTTTGTTCTTTTTTTTGGATTGTTGGATGTTGGATTGTCGATTTTGGATTTTTTTGTTGGAGGTTTTTGTAGGTTTTGTAGGTTTTGTAGGTTTTGTAGGTTTTGTAGGTTTTGTAGGTTTTGTAGGTTTTGTAGGTTTTGTAGGTTTTGTAGGTTTTGTAGGTTTTGTAGGTTTTGTAGGTTTTGTAGGTTTTGTAGGTTTTGTAGGTTTTGTAGGTTTTGTAGGTTTTGTAGGTTTTGTAGGTTTTGTAGGTTTTGTAGGTTTTTTGTTGTAGGTTTTTTTTTTTCGTTGATTTTTGTAGGTTTTGGAGGTTTTGTAGGTTCTGTAGGTTTCTAGTTCGGATGCAAATACATACATACATACATAGTACCAGCGGATTGATCTATCATCTTTCATCTTTCATCTTTCATCATTCATCATCCATCATTCATCATACATCTCATCATCCATCATCCATCATTCATCTTTCATTTTTTGATTTTTTGTTTCATGTTGGTTGCTGTAACCTGTTTATTGCTTATAAGGAGTCTAAGGACATCATAAGCTTTCGGATTATCAGCTTGAAATATAAATATACCATCTTTTTATTTATTTTTCCTTTTTGTTTGTTCAAAATCTAATGGAATGTCATAAAAGCATTACTTTCAACGAGAATAAATTTTCTTTCCAATACACTTGTTACAGCCCTGTCTCAGTTCAATTGCTATTTGCTATTTGCCATTTTCATCTTCAATAAAAACCAGATAATCCCGATATCACTACCCCCCCCCCCCCCCCAACAGCCCCCAACAACCCACCCGGCCAACTGCATCAAAAAACAGCAGAAATCGCATACCCCCCTCACAACATGTAACAAAAACTCACCGATACCACATTCCACGAGCAACCATCAACACCCAAGGCTAGCCTCAAAAAACCGTCTACGGGGCTCACGAACAAAAAAAAAAAAAAACACAATTAATTACTACTGAAACCAACAGAAAAAAAAAAAAAAAAAAAAGAAATTTCAGATTGGTATAAAAAACAAAAAAACAAAACGACAACAGAAGACAGGATATATCGAACCAAGCAATTCAAGTACTAGCCCCTTCGTCGCTGTCAAGTTCTACTTCTTCATCTTAAAATCCTCACGACTACCGGTACCCCCCCCTCCTCCCCCCCGGCCCAGACCACCTGGATCATTTGCACCATCTTTATCGCCTTCTCCTTGAGTTGGATGTTATTATACATCCATTTTACCGGTAGCTTCTTCATCTTCATCATCATCCTCATCATAACTACCAGCATCACTCATCTCATCTTCATCATCCTCTCCGTCGCCTTCGTTGGCCGTGGTATCACTGTTTGCGTATCGCTGAACGTATTCTAGTTGGAACAGAATAAGTTAGCACAAAGTTGATAATCTTAGTCAGCCTCGTTTGGGCTGGATGAGAGCAAGACATCTTATATCACTCGAATTAAATTCCGAGCAGATTGTCTTACTATTCATATTAGGAGCTTTCAAAGTTGCAATAGCAATCAACCCGTAATTCTTTAGATACTCCAGCAAGTTTCATGTAGAAACCAAGTGGTATATCGAGAAAATTAAGGCTCATCAATTCACCATTATCGCAACCTTGAACAGCCCTAATGATTCACGACCGCCGTCTATGAATCTCTGGAGGAGAGCAGAAATAAACATACCCCTGACTTTCGCATCATATAGACTTGGTTCCCTCATAAGAAGTGCAGCAGCCTCACCATTGAGAGGATCCGTAGGGTTAGGATATCTCAATAGCTGCGGCAAAAACACCTCGAAGATATTTATCATGTCATACATTGGTGACCAGGTTTGGTTGATGACGTCCAAACAAACGGAACCACTTCTGTTAGCTTGTTAGCCTGTTTCTCTAAACAGTTATAAGCAATGTAACACAAAGTACTAAAGCTTCAACTTTCATTGTTGAGCAGCCACAGAATCGAAGTATGTAGACATTAAAGTTGCAATCCACCGGTCGGCAAGAAAGGAGGGAATTGGATCACTGACAGTTCATCGATATTTGGGTGAAAAATACGGTTCATAAATCCAATGCTGGGTGATTTATAGGGATACGTCTCTGGCAGTTCAACGTGGATCTTCCATACGCCGCCGCGAAAAGGTGCTATAAGCGGGGGGCGTTAGCAACAAAGCCTTGATATTTGCACGACCAGGTGGGGTAAATGGGCCAGAACGCCACACCGTGACGACAGTCAAGGAGCTCAGAAAGATTTACGTACTCTCATCAGGCCCCTTAAAGCGCACATAGAATTCCGACCTGTAGCATCATATACCATAAGCTCCTGTTCTCAATCCGTGGCCGGGCGATGTGTTTGCGCGTTGGGAAGGGAGGGGAGGTTACACTATAGTTGTTAGCACGGCATCCAATAAGGCGTGTGACGTAGCCACAGAAAGCCCTGCTTCGCTTAACTCAAATGACGTGAAGGATCATGGCTTACTATTATCATTCACCAGCTCAACCTCAAAGTCACTCATCATCCTGGCCAATTATCAGCAAATCGTTTCTGGCATAAGCATATCCCACACGCGTAAAGTATGCGGACGTGAAGCGGCAGTGGTGAAGATAGCGCCAACAGCACGAAGCGACAGCAGCGAAAGCAGCGAAAGCAGCGGATGTAACGCCATGAACGCAAGCAACGCAAGCAACACTCAGCCGCGGAAAACAGTACAAAAAAGGCGAGTATCTAGGGTACCACATACAGCCTGCTCATTTCGTTAGTAAGCGTGGTTCTTATTCCCTAACCCCCTTCACTCCCGTGACGCATTCGTTATCAGGAAAAGGTAAAGTACTTCATAACCTAGGATAAGAGAGGGATGTCAGTAACGCGTACTCCACGATTCTCCACGATTCATGGAACTCCCGCACGCGCAACGAGCACAAGCAAACGGTGGATAACGATAATGATGATGATGATGATGGTAAGACTGGGATATATGCACGCACATCTGACTCGATTCTTCTTCTTGGAGAACTCATGATTTAGTATGGTGATATGATAACTCCTTGTTGTTATTGTATTCGTTTATGAATTACAGCGTGTAGATTCTGGGGTTTCGTTAAGCTTCGAAGCTCAGCTGCTGATCCTTGTCGCGGTGGGGTTTCGTGTGGTTCTTGTCGTAGCTGGGTATCTTCTTTCGTATCTTCTTTCGTATTCTTCTTCAGCACAGGAGATCGCTGGTGGTTTCGTCGTTTGTCAAGGTGGAGGAGCGGACGTGTTGATGTAGCGTTGGCGGATGGTATGGTTCAAGCAAGGTGGAGGGGGAGGCGGGGCGGCAGAGGTGTCGTGTGGTATGACTTATCTATCGCTCTATTGTAACTCTAGAACCAAGGTCACGTTACATATACATTAGGTCACTGCATGATGGCTTCTGCATGCGTTGGTACCATATCGGCGAATAAAGGTGATGCGGGGATTAGGGGTGGGGTGTGGGGAAGGCTTGGCTGGGAATACATAGAACTTGGTGCAGTAGGTATTCTGATATTCTGATATTCTGATAATTGTTCCCATGGTTCTTACAGTTTCCAGGATCTTGTTGCGAAGCACTGGTTAGAATTACTCTACTCTAGGTCAATTTAGTGCTATAGAGTAGAAGCTATTCAACACAGAAAGTTCTCCGGTTACATTAGAATATCCGCGGTGTGGCCGTCAGTGAGAGAGGTATAATCATGGAAGAGCCAAAACCGACGAAATCACAATACCGCCTAAGTGATTCAAATGACCGCCTATGGAATTTATCTCTAGTTGAAACCGGTGGCGGTGGCGGTTCCCGTGGGCAGGCAGCAGAAAATATGTTTTACGGCAACGAGAATACCAGTGGCATTCAACAGAGTATCTTTTTCGGTTGGTGGATATTGCTCTCTCGTTTCACAGCGTAAAGGTTAGGACGAGTAATTTTACGAATCATTCGGAATCACAATTATTGAGATTACTTGCACACGATTCATCATGTCAATCCACTACATTTCATTCATATACACCCGCAACCAACCATAACCCATTTTTATATCCTCATTACCCCATGATCCCTTAAAAATAAAAAGATCCCAACAAAATAAACCAAAAAAAGATACAACAATAGATTACTTAAAAAATGAAAACCCAACCCGCTCTAAAAACACCTTAAATAACCTTGAAATCAAATCATAAAAATTCGTGCTCACTTATCATTACCCACCACCTTCAAAATAGCATCCTTGGCCTTTTCAAGGCCATTCCTATCTCCGTGAAGAACAATCGCTTCACCGCCACCAGCCTGATTACGGGGAACAGTAATGCGACATTTAGTGTCCTTTCTGATCCTGTCAACGGTAGAACCACCAGGTCCGACAACAAGACGGTACTTGCGGGGGTCGGGCAGGATCAAGAATCCAGTGAAAGATTGCTTCTCAGCGTTCTCAATAGCGCGCAGAATCTCAGCCTTGGCCTGTTCAACCTGCTCGGGCTTTCCGCGAAGGACCCAAGGGTAGGTGCCATCCTCACCAGAAGCAGTGTTCTCAACAACTTCCCAGAAGATCTTCTCATCACTGTCGTTGTCGGTAATCAAGGGCATGTCCTTAGCGGAAGAAGGCTTGGGGTCCTCAGGCTTGGAAGGACGAGGGATACCGTTGTGGTCAACGGTAACCTTGAATTCCTTCTGGAGTTGCGTGAAGAAACCTCCATCAGCGATGGCATGGTGAAGACGACGGGGAACCTCGAGAAGAACTCCATCGGGCTCCTTGATCATCTCGGTGATGTGGGCCTTGCACTCCTCGACGGCAGAGGGAACACCGGTAATCTTGATGTCAGGGTTGGTCTGGGGCACTCCGGGACGCTGGCGAGGAATGTCAATGGTAACCTTGAACTTAGCCTCAAGGTCACGACGGGTAGCTCCCTCACGTCCGATGAGCTTGCGGTGCTTCTCGGGGGCGACAGGGAGGATCTCAGTAACCTGGTTCTCCTTCTCAGCGATGATGCGCTCAATAGAGGCAATAATCTTGTCAACAATTCCAGACGATCCCTGGACAGTAATCTCGTTTGACTCGGAGTCCTGGTTGGGGAAGCGGACAAGGCGGGCCTGAGCCTGGCGGTCATCAGGACCACCGGCCTTGACGACGATATCGCGGAGGGTGTTTCCTCCGGGACCGATAAGAGCGCGGTGGAACTTCTTGTCGACGACGATGGTCTTGACAGAAGTGTCCTCGGCGGTCTTAGCAATCTTGGAGAGGACGGTCTTAGCGTGGGCAACGTCGGCCTTGGTACCACGGATCTTGATTTCGACTGTGGACTCGGGGTCGGCGTCTTTGTCCTCCTGGGGGATAATGATGCGAGCGGAGGATTCGTCGCGGAGAGCCTTAATGTCCTTGGAGGCATTCTTGAACATCTGACCAACAGACTTGGCCAAGACGGAAATAGTTGCGGTGTGAGAATTGTCGGCCTCATACTTGTAAAGCTCATCGATCTCCTTGCGAGCCTCCTCGGCTCCCTTCTTGGATCCCTTAATCACAATCTCGTCGGCAGCCTGCTTAGGTGCCTCACCATCCTCCTTGGCCGCCTTGGGGAAGTTAATGCGAACATCGTAACGCTCCTCGAGACGACGGACGGTAGATCCTCCAGGTCCGATGATAACGCTATGGAACTGCTGGGGAACCTTAACGTGGAGGACAGCCTTGTCCTCGAACTCCTTAACCTGGGCATTGAGCTTTTTGCGAGCAGCATCAACGCAGACCTTGACACCGGTGATCTCTCCAGATCCCTCGGAAAGCTTGATCTCGACTCCGTAGTCGTCGCGGAGCTTGTTAATGTTGGCTCCCTTGGCTCCAATCAAGTTTCCAGAGAACTTTGCGGGGTAGGTGTAGGGCTCGGTGACAACCTCGGCGGCCTCCTTATCCTCATTCTCCTTCAAGAATTGAACAATAGCGGCCGCAGTGGATGAAACACCGGCGGGAGGTCCACGGAGGGTGATGGTGTTCTCGGCGTTCTCAGCAGAGGCAGGGGCGGGGCGGCCGAAGCGAGCCTTGGGTGCACCGAACTGGATGTGAACAGAGCTGGGGTTAAGAGCGTTGATGATAGTTCCATTCTCTCCACGGACCTTCTCGTGAAGCTCCTGGGTGATTGGAAGAACCTTGGAGACAATCTCAATCTGATCTTTTACAAGGTCATTAATCTGCTGCTTAGCCTCATCAATGGCAGCGGCAATCTCCTCAGCCTCGGTCGCCTCTCCCTCGTAGAAGAGAGTAATCTGGTCATCCTCAGCGTCCTCAGGGAAGAGCAACTCTACGGAAGTAGCAGCAGAGATCTTCTTTGCTCCCTTTCCGTCCTTTCCGTGGATGTGCTTGAAGTGCAAAGGCTCGACGTAAATGTGAGAAACTCGGCCCTCCGAGGAGCGGTACTTGTTGGCGATCTCAACAACCCGTCCCTTAGCAGCATTCACGGCCTCCTGAGTACTTCCGACAATGAGGAGAGGGCAAAAGAGGTTCAGGTCGTAAAGAGTAGTGTCGGAGGGGTAAATTATTTCAACACCAAGCTCCTTCTCAAGAGCCTTGAGGGTTCCCATCTTGCGCATGTGACGGGCAACGTCAATGGCGTATGCCTTGGCGGTCTTAGCGGCAAGAAGAATGGCGGCCTGCTGCTCAGGAGTAGGAGGAGCGGGCTTCTTTCCCTTAGCAGGTGCAGGCATGCTAGGGGGAACGTAGTAGGCATTCTTAATGTCAAGAGTGATGCTGTGGTAAGGCTCCATCTTGGTGGCAATAGCAGCAACAGCCTGAGGAAGCTGCTGAGGAGGTCCAACAATGTAGACAACGGGGGCCTGCTCCGGAGGGACAATAACGGTGCATCCAGTCTCAGCAAAGACTTCCTTGATGATCTGGGCGTTGTTTCTGGTCAAGAGAAGCTGACGCATGGGCTGACCAATGCTGTGCTTGTAGGGAGTGTAGCCGGCAGCCTCCAAAGCCGCAATCTTCTCCTTGATCTCGGTGACAACCTTTTCGACAGCAGACTTCTCTCCAACAACGGAGATAGGTCCGGAAGGAGCGCTGAATCCGACAGTAGCAGGAGTGGTGGTGGTGTGGTAATCGGGGACAATAACTCTGTCCACGGACTTCTCCCACTCTTCAATGTTGGCCTTGTTGGCTCCTTGGATGAATGGGTAAAGAGATCCACAGCAGGAGATGGTGCGAGTGACCTTGATAACCTAAACTTTATCTTAGCTTTACTCCATTTTGAACCAAGGAACTCCATTTACATACCCTCTCCTTAACAATCTGATTGATGAGCTCGGCGGCAGCAGCACATCCCTCGGCATCTCCTTCGATAATGACGTCAACCATGACATCGTCCTCGAACTCGGCGGACTGCTCGTCATCGGCGGCGTTAGGGATCTTGATGTTGGTGAAGGTCTTCTTCTGAAGTTCATTGATCTTGGCTCCCTTCGCTCCGATGATAGAAGCACGGATGACAGCGGGGACAGGGACCTTGACGATAATCTTCACAATGTCTGTCAGCTCAATTTCTCGGAGGGTGGCTTATCCGCGGGAATCCCACCTTGACCTTAAGCTCTCTAATGAGCTCCTTCTTGGCGGCCTCGCGGTCGTCCTGAGTTCCTCCGTAGATCAAGTAGTTGGTAGAACCCTGGGCGTTGTTGTGGGCAGCATCGATCTTGGTACCAGTCTTCCTAGCAATGTCCCTCAAGACATCGGCAACCGACTTTCCACGGAGCTCAGAGACGGGTCTCTTCTCGTGCTTCAAGAAAGGAACGACAATCTGCTGTCTTTGTCCGGTGGCAATCGAAGGAGTCCAGTTGCTCTGCTGGACAGCGGCGGTGAAGTTAGGAGTGGATCCAGCGCCCCAGGTAGCGGCAGCGGTGGTTCTGGTGGGAGCACCTCCGAGAGCAGGGAAAGCGTCCACAGAGGAAACATCCAAGCTGGTAGCCTTCTTCTGAGTGTTCTTAGCATCAATGGCTGCGGCGGCGGCAGCAGCAGCTTCAGCCTGAGCTTGGAGAAGCTGAGCAGGAGTAAGTTCCCTCACGGGAGCGGTTTCAACGGGAGGAGACACGGTGGTACCATTCTCCTCCGGAAGGGTTCCGCTGTTGATTTCGGACATTTTGGGCAGTACGTCAAGGTGATAACCGGGCGATACAGACAACCTGATTCTCCTGGTTCGGAGATGTGGAGGATACGCTTAAACGTGGCAGAACACGGTGTTGGAGGCTCTGGTGTTTCGTGGGAGCTGTATCGAGGTATGGTGGACTCGGTTGCAGCTGATGCTTGTGTTGAAGCGAGGGTGGGTGGGTTGAGTCGACAATGGGGACAGAATCGTGGGAAATAAGAGAGGGTTGAGCTAACGTGACTAGAGTTCCCATATGCCAAGCTATATACATACACCATCCACGTCCATGAGGACACGTACAAATTTATGAACTCCAGCTATCTTAGCGTACCGCGGCGCGTTAGTAACGTTGTAGGCGCTCAACATGGTTGCCCAACAGGCAGAGTCGGTGGTGAGAGCAACTGGACGGCGGGTGAATGCAAAGCTGATGAAATCCGGGACACTTTTGCCGGTATCTTTGAACGTAACAGGCAGGAGACAAGAGCAATGGGGTACGGCAGGTTGAATGTGAAATGAGGTTCCATCCAGGGGCAATTCTGCCATACATATTTACTCCGAGTTGCATCGTACCGAAATTGATACAGTCGATGTTAAATTGATGAATCGCCGACTCGCTGTTCTCCACGGAGCCAATTCGGGATGGAAGATTCCGTAGGGTTCTAACGAATAAGATTGAATTAAGCATCGCGCTAATGACTAAGAATATTCTAACTAGCGGCCCGCGGGGATTCAACAGTGGGGAAATCCGAGTTAAAGTGTAACGAAGAACTTCCATCATCGTGACATCAGAAGCGAAATCAATATGGTATCATATATTTTTATTGATGCAAGTGAATCGATCCCAACCAACCTTCCCTATATACATGCAAATACCGCCCCGTAATTCCTCCATAAACTGGCCACCATAAAAAGACCCAAATAATTGACCTGAACTACTTTTTGAATGGAGAGCATTGGGGTTATACAAGGGGAGAAAAGGTATGTAGCCAAAAACAGAAGCTAGCGAACTCTAGGAAACAAAAAAGTAAAAGGAACAAAAAACACCAAGGAAAAGCAGTATGGGTGTATCTTACAGAACTTGATAAAATACTCCTCATCGTCTCCCAAAAGCCCCGACAACACCTCCCAAAGAAACAGTTTAAAGCCCACAAACAATCCTAAAGAAACACGAAAAGGTATAAGGCGCATAATAACAGCAATAACGAAAAGCATAATCGAATGGGCCTTCAATATGATGCTGAAAATACATTTAATGGTACTCGCGCTGAGGAGAAGGAGCCCTTGGAACACGAGTAAGTTGACAAATAACAGTATCAAGGTCGGACCAATTTTTGCTGTTGGCGGCAAATCTTCTGTGCTGCCTGGAGAATGTATGCTGCAGCACTCGTCAATATAGTTACGACCAACTCAAAGGAGCAATAAATACCTCTTCGAAATCATCAAACTTTTCCCTACAGTTCTCACAATAACCAGGCTTTGGCTCTGGCTTCAGTCTCACAGTCTTCTCCTTTTTAATTTCTGCTACGCCGGTCCTTGAATTCACTTCCGGACCAGCAGCACGAGTTTTACGGGTATTTTTGGGTTCTGGATCCGAAGGCTTCGCAAAGAACTCGGGGACTCTCTTGGCGGCCACGTTCGATGTGTTGTTGCTAAGCAATACGTTTCCGGCAACCCTACGATGCAAAGCTTGAATCTCCTTGCTGGTACCAGCACGCTGACCAGGTTGATCTTGGTGGGAGGAGATCATTCTGGAATGGATAGCAGAGGTGATGTTTGAAGGCTGCATACCGGAGGCAGCAGGCTCTACATTGTTTCGCTGAGAAACACCGGCAGAAGCAGTCTCGTTAGTAGCAGTGAAAGCAATGTTATTTTCGTTACGACCACCACGCTTTCTCGTGAGTTGAGTCTCGGCAGTTACGGCTGGACGAGCATTGCCGGCCGTGTCAAGTTCTGTAAGGACACGCTTATTCTTTCCAGCAGAGGTCCGTGATTTTGCGGGCGAACGTTCCTTAGTTATTGCGGTATCTTTCACGGTAGATTTAGGAGGCTCCAAGGTGGTAGGTGCGGTTGCTGTCGTGGCCGGAATGGCGCTAGATTCTTTGCGGCGGGGCTTTGTCTCCGCTTTAACCTCTGCTTTAGGATCAGCTGGTACAACCGCCTTATCCACTGTTGCTTCGGCCTTCTTCGCCTTTTGAGCTGCGACGTTGCGGTGCTTTTCACGCTCTTGGTGGACACTCTCTTCGATGAAGGGACATTTTCCTCCACTAACACTACGAAACTGAGGCCATGTTCCTTCTTCTCGACGCTGGACCTTGGGGTATTCTCGGAGAATAATGGGGCGGTTGGCACCGAGCATATCGTAGATGTAGATATATGGGCCTTTCCAGTAGTGGAGATCTTTGCTAGCAACTGTAGGGTCACGATCTGTCGGTCCATGAAGACGTTCGTTACGAAGGAGATGTGTCAAATCGTTTTGCTGGGTGGTAGCACGTTCAGCTCGGGCAGGTTGATCCCGTGCATGAGTTGCAGATAGAGTAGATCGGGTCGTTGAAAAATCGAATAGTACATTCAAGACACGTTCCAGCTTTTCCGTAGTCCAGATCTTCATGCCATATTCTTTTGCCTTCAATAAGATATCAGTATTACCAGCAGCTTTGCGGGCAGCCCCAGCTCCAGCTCGGGACATTCTTGTAGCGGTTGCAGCATCGGTATTCGGCAACCGATTGGTGATAATATGAGTGACGTTACTGGAGAAAAATTTCTCATATGTCTAGGAAACTTTAGCTTTGATATATGTGCAATCATACCAGCATATCCTCACTCACCGCTCCTAACTTAACAACCTGTTTCTGTGCCCTAGCCGATACCTCTGGCGAAATATTTTCAAAGAAGAACACAAACCCCGGGAATGCTCTTCGGAAATGCTTTTGCCAGGCTAACACATCATCAGTCACGCGCTCCGGTTGTTCAGTTTTGGTCCCAGTTGTCTTCTGTTCCCGAGCAGGCTGTAGTTCCTGAAAGAGGGGAGGGTTTCCAGTAGCTGTACGCGTTCGGGCGGATGCTCTCTTAGGTTGTTGAGCGGCCTTTACGGGCTCGGTGGTGGGTTGTGATCTTCTAACGGGAGTCCTGATATGGGCACTGGCGGCATCGATGGCCTGTTTTTTGGTAGGAGGCTGACCATTGGAAGTTTCTTGCTGCCCGGAGCGAGATCGTTTAATGGAGCCTGACATTGTAGTGGAGAAGTTCGAATTGACCGCGTTCGGTAGGTTGCTGAGAGGGGTCCTTCTGGACGCTCCGGCAGGTGACGGTGGAAAAGAGACTTGGGCCATCGGGAAGCATAGAGCTAAGAGCGGCGGCCTTCTGTTCGTAGATACCGTGGTCGCTCAAAACATTCTGAGTCGGGGTCGCCTGGCTGTGTAGTCCTTCCTAGGAGTGTCGTGGGGTGTAGAAGTTCGAAGTAAGAATTGGTCCTGCAGCGAGTCGTAATAGAACGTCTTAGAGTAACCGCAGGGCCAAAAACAGAGGGCCGAACTCTCGAGGTATGTCGTAGAAACGGTTTGTAGCGGGTCGGCGTCGTCTGTCGCGCGATCTTTTGTCGAGGTGGAGGAGGTGAGAATGGACTAGGAAAGGCAAGTGGCTGGCTGTCGTTGCGTTCGTTGTATCTCCGCTCACCGTATGGGGCGGTTGGCCAGGTGAATTTTAGCCGTCTGTGTTTGTTTTGCTGTTGTTGCCTGGGTTCTGACAAGATGCACCAACTTCTTCGCAATTCTAAATATGTAGAGGAGTTCCGCAAGGGGATGTTTGTGCGATTATTTGGCTACAATCTTTCGAAATTCTAAACCCGTTTCACTTTCGCATGTTCTTTCCCTGGACTGCCCTTCTGGAGCAAAACAGTATGCACGTCACGTGAAAGCGCGCTTTTCCAGTTATTTCGCCACGCTTCCCCTGACCACGCGTAAAGGATTTCACTTTATTCGCTGATACCTGGCGCCCCCGCTTCCCGAAACGATGGCTGCTGTGGATTTTACCACGCTTTCAATGTCCTCAATTCTCGTCGAACGCGTCCAAGATATTTTCATCAAACCGGTCTGTGGTTGGCAACTTTATTGAATTAGAGTGGATATCAAGTGGCTGGTCTGTCTGCCGCACACCGCATTCTCCGAAACTTCTTTGGGTTCACTGGCATCAACCCTGATATGTATTGGGTGACCGAGGGGCTGGTGAGGCTTAAGCAGCAACGGCAACAGAAACTCGGTACGGAATCGAACCGATCGAAGGAAACCGAAGATCTCACCCACTCCTGTGGCCACTCCGATGGTCAAAATACCAGGGTTGTGGTGATGTACTGTCTTTGCAAGATCTGTCCAATCTGAAAAAAAAAACGTCAGGCAACCATGCATATGCAAATCACGAAACGGCAAATTGAATCTCACATTCCAGTGAGCCTTTCCTGTATGGGCACCATAGCTTAGAGGGCTCTAAACTTTCTTTTTGGCGCGACTGTTGCTCGGAGACGCGCGTCTGACTGTCAGCCCTATCGCAACGGGCTGGGACATCCCGCTAGTATGCTTTCGTGGGGTTTGGCATCGCGGGGTGAAAATCGTGGAGAAAATTGAATGATGTGGTTGGGAGTATTAGGAAAGAAGTGAGAGTTTGTGCTAAAATGAAAACTACCGGCTGAGATAGGATGATGGATATTACAATCCCAAGTTTGACCCTCAGAGGGCTCCTGTGGCGAGGGTTTCTACATATGATGCCATAGACTCTAGATTCGTGTGGTCACGTGCCTCTACCATCCGGCAACTGATACCAGGTTAAAGCTCTGATGCTAAAGCTTTATATGTTCTCGCTGCTGGACTACCTTTGTCAATACATACTTTGCAAGTCTTCGACAGAATATGTTCGATCACCATGACACTCACCACCGCCATACCCTAAGGTGGAGCTGCTCCTCCACCGTACCCTAAAGCTTGAAGATGCTGCAGGACGGCTTGCATCAGCTAATGTTCTCCGGTTGTTGTTGCTATGATACTTACTCCCGAATTCCCATCCATCCTCCATCTTTTCCTCCAGCCCTCGCCCCATATAATGAAGATGGTCGAGCCGTTGGACGACCGCCTTACTCCCGAAGACCTGACAGAGGATCAGCTAGATTCTTTGATGGTCGTCTGGGATGCCAACAGTACCTCCAATCAACTTCGGCAATCTTTTGCCACTACAGAAGAACAGCCTTCCCATCAGGATAACGAACTCAGTGTTCCAGATAACGAAGCCGATATAGCCATTGACACAAGCCTAATCGAATGGTTTCGTGAGCATGATCCACTGCTCGAGGCCGAAAAAGAAGCCGTTTTAGACATAACCACAGCCGAGAGCGAAGCCCAGCCTCATCCTTCGCTATATGACACGACAGACATGAATGCACAGTTTCCGCTACCGGTAGATGATACCTTCAGTGATACCGAGCTTGACAACCTAATGCTAGGTATAGTCGATGCAGAACTTCCCGAGTCTCAAAAATCAATAATGATGCCTCCGGAACTTAACACTTCCTCAGAAGCAGTTTATCCAGAATTTTCCGATTATTATCCCGCCATGGTCGAGGAATCAACCGATCACATACCCTCTTCGCCGTTTGCAGAACTTCGCCAAAGACCTAACTATGTGGTTGAAACGTTCGAGCCACCCGAGGATATTCAGATACCATTCGATGATAATTCTCAGGATCTCGCTGTAGATGATACCTGGATTCCTTGTGAACGGAGGAGTGAGTCAGTCGATAATATGAATATCCCCGATGGCCATGAAGAGCTCATATCCGACTCCTATCCCATGGACCCATTCGAGGAGGAGGTAGCTGTTATGATGATGGAGAACGCCGAGAGCAGTTTGAAAGGAAAAGATGGAGCATTGTCCAGCGACGGGCCCATCCCGGAGGATCTACAACTTCCACCCAACAAACCAGATCAAGACCCATATGGAATGGATACACTCGACGAAGAGGCTGCCATCTTAGTGGCTGATCAGATCGAGTATTCAAGTACCTTGGTCTCATCAGAGAATTTGCTACAGACGCTTCCAGCAGCGACACTGACCAGGACTAAAGCACGAACGGTCACCAGAGTTCCACCGACATTTTCTAAAGGAACAGGACTTACAAATTCAAACTTCTCGCAGATATCGACTTCCAACAAACGGCCAAAGCTAACATCACCAGAAAGCTCGTCACCAGTACCGGCCTCAACTCCGGGTCTCAGTGATGTAATGAAGCCATTTGTCCGCAGCCCGTTTCCGACGCCGGTACAGCCTCGCAGTGCTATTGACGGCCTCTCCACAAAGACACTTGTGAAAACATGCTTTCGAATTGGGGAAGCTATCAATGTAGGGGTACAATTTTACCGACTTCCTCCAGATTCTGAGACGGAGGATATTTTTGTCGAGCTTTATGGTCAGTCATTCACCCTGTCAAGTTGTAGTTGAACTGAAGCCAACCTTCCTTAGCAAGGGTTTCTTTTTCCGAGCGGAACGTAGCGCGGCAAACATTCCAGTTCCTCGACTTATACCACGACCGACCACCTTTTTTGTCAGGATCATTCGAATACTGGAAGCGATGCGAACTGTGGAGTGCTGACTCGGCGGTTTTCCTAGGGCGAGCTGGAAGGGGAAAGCTCGCACGTGTCATTGGAAGGATGAAAAAACGGGATGGAGGCACAGATGGAACGCCGTTTAACATGCAGATTATGCTAATTTGGGAGGCAAGCTGGGAGAATATTCGGGTTGCACGAAAGATACTGGATTCATAAAAATTTCATCGCACGTTGTTAATAATTTTCAGATGTTGTTGAGATGTGTATTTCTTGGATCATTTTATACTAATTTCGAAGACAAGTTGGCATTTATTTCACGTTCGATTGGCGCGACTTAACAGGCAGTATGTAATTCTCACCTATAAAACAAATTCCTTCGTCACTTTAAACGTGCGCAGCGGAATTCAAATACTCCCAGGATTCCCAGAGCTTTCAGGGTACAGTACATATCGCAAGAGGTGTCGCATGATATCATCTAGCTTCCTAGTCCAGCCACTCGCCTAGACGCGCGAAGAAGCTGTAGCTTGTCCCGGCGCACCTCCCCTCCATCCAGGACACCTCGCCTAATAACCCCGCATCCCACCTCCCCACAACACCATCATCCTCATCTCATCACGATGGTGAATATCTCCCGTCCGAACTCCCGGACAACCAACACAACATGCTAATAGCTGTAGAAAAAACCGTTTACCGCGATTACTGTTCACATCGAACGACAGACCTCAGAGGAATATGCCGAGAACGATGTCGGTGGTATTCCGGAACTTATCGATGTCATAAGACTTCAAGATACAGGACCAAAAGAGGCTGCGAGAGCTATTAGAAAGAAACTGTGAGTTCTCAAAAACCCCCTCCCAGGATAATCAAGGCTAATAGATCGACAGAAAGTACGGAAGTGTGCACCGCCAGCTTCGTGCTCTCACGGTAAACATCCCCAACCTCTTCATGTCTATCTATGTTCCACATGCACTATTTTATACATCCCTACCCTACGCTTCGCTACCATCCCCACATAACTGCGATTTTATTCTTTACCCTTCACAATGTATGCCAACGTAACTAATAAATACCCCGCAGATTCTCGACGACCTAATCCGTAACGCCGGCCCCACCTTCCAAAGATCCTTCTGCGATGAAGCACTCCTAGACCGTCTCCGCTGTGTCGCCAACTTAAACGATCCCGCCATCGACAAATTGGTTCTTGACAAGGCTCGGGCGTTATATCAACAATGGTCCCGTGAATACGCCGGAGCTCCCGGTCTCACCGGCATCGCCTCTCTCTGGAAGCAAGTTCCTAAAAAAAAGACTGAGGGCTATAAGCCCGCGACCCCCCTGCCGCCCATGGTTGTCAACTCCAAGCGCCAACAAGCCATTCAAGGCCCTGGGAATATCTTCTGGCGGCCAAAGAAAGAAGGATCATCATCGCATCAGAGAAGCGAATCGACAGCATCTACGTCATCCAAAAAATCTGTTAAGAAACCCAAGGAGATTGATCTAGTCAAGGAAAAACCAGTGCTGGATAAAACTATATTGGATGCAACTCGAGAGAGTACAAATTTGATCAATGCCTTGAAGCTTATCAATCGCGAAAAGGAGCGTCCATCCGAGAAGCCAAGTGTCTGTAATATCTATCAGACTTGTAACAGCATCAGGGATCAGGTCGATCGCTATCTGCAAAGAATCGAGTCGAATGAGTGGGTTGGTAGTTTAATCCATGCGCATGAGGAATTGCAACTTGCTATTGATATGTTTGAGACGTATGATAATGGGATTGATAAAGATTCGGATTCGGATGATTGGGAGAAGAATAGTAGCGATGGGGAAGATGCTCCAAAACTACCGCCACGGAAGGGGAAGCAGAAGGAGGAGCCACAGGAGGTAGAGGATGACGACGACGATGATAATCCGTTTGCTGACCGTCATGAGTTGCTGGAGGATGGAATGAAGGGGTTAGTGGTGTAGGATACCGAGAACCCCAATGATCCCATGGTTTCAAATCCCAGTGCAGGCCCGTCTATGGATCCCAAGGATCCTAACGCTGGCTCATTGATTTAAAGGATTGGAAAAATTCGGATACGCTTTTCTGCGGAGATGTAAAGATTGTTTGAGACGAGATATCTATTTTTAAGCTTAAGGCTTGAGGTGTGAAGGCGCGAGGATTGTAACGATTGTATGTATTCTGTATACCCGGGTTATTCCATAGTATTGTGTGTGTGTGTTTCTGTGTGTTTGGGGACGTGGGGTGGTGGTGGGAGGATGAAGGGTGGTGGGAGGCGGATTCTTTTCTTTCAAAGAATCTGATATGATTTTGTCACGGTGTTGGAGTTGAATGGAAACTTCTTTTAATACTGTTCTCGTTAATACCTCATTAAGCTGTTCTATGAACTATGGAGTTTGACGTGTTATGTGTAATAAGTTATGTGTAGTTTGAGATATTCGTAGTGAATGGATAAATGATTGAATGATTGAATGGATAAATTCGTGAATGATTGAATTGATAGATGTGTGAATGGATGAATACATGATTACGTGAATGATTGAATAGACAAATGCATGAATGATTGAATGATTGAATGAATGGATGAATGAATGGATGAATCATTGAATGTATGATGGATATAAAATACGTATAACAACGCTGTATCAAATTCATGGTATGTATCTCTCAATTCAGCTTATCGATCCCCCTTTTTTTTTCATGGTTGATAGGGGATATGTATGTGTTGATTTATATGTCCCATATATGTCCCGTATATATCCCGTATATCCTGTATATCCCGTATATCCCGTATATCCCGTATATCCCGTATATCCCGTATATCCCATATATCCCGTATATCCCGTATATCCCGTATATCCCGTATATCCCGTATATCCCGTGTATCCCGTATATGTCCCGTGTATATCTTTACGAGACTGTGACTTGAGTTTTGAGCTAGTTAAAGGCAATTTAAAGGTAAGTTCAAAGCAGGTTCAAAGCAAAGCCCAGGGCAAGCAAAGCAAGCAAAGCAAGTTCAAAGCAAGTTCAAAGCCCAGGACAACCAAAGCAAGTTCAAAGCAAAGGCAAGTTAAGCATTGTCAAGGGTTATCAAGGGTTGTCAAGAATCATCAAGAGTCATCAGGACTTCAAAAACATCAGCCTCTGGTATATATCCTACAGACTGTGGATAAAAATGACCGAAATAGGTCATCTAAAGCTGGTGGTAGCATGGTTGAGCATATCTTTTTTTTGTGTTTCTGTTTTTTGTTTTTTTGTTTTTAGGTTTTTTTTTCGTCTGCGGCTTTAGGTTGTAGGTTGTAGGTTATCGAAGTGGGTAAGTTTTTGGTGTTGTTGATACTGGGTTAATGATGTTGCTGTTGATACTGTTGCTGGTACTGTTGAGCTTGATATACTTGATATACTTGACATACTTGACATACTTGACATACTTGACATACTTGACATACTTGACATACTTGACATACTTGACACCAGAAATCCGAATATCAAAATACTCGACATACTTGACACTAAAAATCCAAGTACATATCGAAATACGTAGCGCCAGAAATCCGAATATCAACAGGGCATTCTAGATATGGGCTTGAAGATTAAGGGCTATTCGGTTGAATGGTTTGTTAAATAAATAGTTAAAGTAAGCTGGTTGCCTACATATGTAGGTATTGCTGGATTCTCGGATGGTGCATCAGCTTCGTGTTATTTATTTCTTTCTTTCTTTCTTTTAATGGTGGATAGGTGGGTAGGTACAGAGTTCGGCACGGTCCGTCCAGGACGGCGGACCGGACGGGACCACGCTGGTGGTCCGGTCCCGTCCGCAAACTGAAAAGACCGGACGGGACGGCGGGTGACGGCAGGACCGTGGGTGTTGGGTGAGCTAGTTTGCAGGGGGTGGTTTGGTTGAAGTTTGCCAGACATTATGGGCCGCAGCAGTGACGTCTTCAGCACTATAGTAGATTAACCCGTCATGCTGCACTTTAGTAAAACTTTTACATCCCACTGCAGGTGCACGCTTCACCCAGAAATATTTTGACCGCCTATGGTAGCTTGATATTATTTTTGTTTGTTAGTAAAGTACGATCCCGCTATAAATATTCCTCCTATCCTTCAAATTCCATCTTCTACCTTTCCTTCTTCTACCTGCAAGAATTTTCCACTTCTTTCATTGCCATGTAATTCAAACATCAACAGCAATCACACAATTCCCAGCAGAGCTCATTGCCGTCCTCTACACCTGTTCCGACCAGGAGCAGAACACTCTGCTTGTCCCCTCAAGAGTTGTGTTCATTCGAGAATGATGGGGAAGGACACATTTTAGTGGTGGGAGAAGGCGCATTCTTATGCATCAGTATGGTTTTTCTTTGTTCGCAAGCAATTCCATATAGGTGACTGTAATTCATGCAATGCATCAGAATTATCTAAAGAAAACACCATGAGCCGTAGTAAAAAAACTGCGGGTTTCGAGTGACCGGCAGTGACGCTAGTGGTGGTCACCCACGGTCACCCGCGGTCCGTCCCGTCCATGGTGCCTCCAGAACGGCCGGTCCTGGTCCTACTTCAGGACGGGACCGCGAGTGACGGTCCGGTCCCGTCCAAAGCCTGGACGAGACCGGACGGACCGTGTTGAACTCTGGGTAGGTAGGTAAAGATTGAATCTGAGAGAATGGGTATTGGAATAGTTAAGGTTGGAACTTAGAAGTATGCTCTGGTGGGGTAGATATGTAGGTAGGTTGGCATTTACTGTTTTGTGTTGAGATTAGATATTGAGTTTGGTGTGTTGAAGTGTAGTATTGCGGTGTGTTACTTTTGGGGTTTTGGTTGGAGGATTTGGAGGATTTGGGGTTTTGGTTGGAGGATTTGGAGGATTTGGAGGATTTGGAGGATTTGGAGGATTTGGAGGATTTGGAGGATTTGGAGGATTTGGAGGATTTGGAGGATTTGGAGGATTTGGAGGATTTGGAGGATTTGGAGGATTTGGAGGATTTGGAGGATTTGGAGGATTTGGAGGATTTGGAGGATTTGGAGGATTTGGAGGATTTGGAGGATTTGGAGGATTTGGAGGATTTGGAGGATTTGGAGGATTTGGAGGATTTGGAGGATTTGGAGGATTTGGAGGATTTGGAGGATTTGGAGGATTTGGAGGATTTGGAGGATTTGGAGGATTTGGAGGATTTGGAGGATTTGGAGGATTTGGAGGATTTGGAGGATTTGGAGGATTTGGAGGATTTGGAGGATTTGGAGGATTTGGAGGATTTGGAGGATTTGGAGGATTTGGAGGATTTGGAGGATTTGGAGGATTTGGAGGATTTGGAGGATTTGGAGGATTTGGGGTTTTGGTTGCAGGATTTGGAGGATTTGGAGGATTGGAGCAGACCTCCCAACCGTATAGCCGTAGTTTTAACGGGTAAAATCGTAAACCGGGTAAACTGAACTGACAATTCACAGTTAGTTGATTCAATTTTGGTGTCCCGGATACACAGTTGGTTCAGTTTTGAGGGGTGTATAGAACTAGGTAACTGCAGTGCACTGATGAAACGGACTCGGTAAATACGAACCGGTTTAACTGATCGGGAACCAGTGCATGCAAGAATAAATAATGTATTCAACCTCTTCTGAACCACCCACTGGCCGAGCCTGCCAGTATCTCAACCCTCCTTATTCCACCAGCTTCTGGTAACCAGATTTCCCAACCTTCCAGAAATGGCGGTGAACATGCTCTCAGTTCCCGCGATGACTACCGAGTCTGAGCTGCTGTTTTCCGAATGCAAGCGGATCATTATATCGAACCGCAATTCAATGCAGGCAGATACTCTGGAGGTCGTTGATAGGCTCAAGAGCTTCAATCTTAGGCGTCAGTTTTGATTTCTGGCAACCCGATTAGGATAGAATTTTGTTATGTATGTACTGAATAATATTTATCGCCCCTTCATAAACCAGTTCCTCTGGACAAAGCAGTTTACGCAGTTTTAAACAGGTCGCCTGGTTTGCCAAGCCTTGAATTCGGTTAACTGGTTTTCGCAGTTTAACCAGTTTATGCTACTGACAGTAAACTGAACGAACTTCGGTCGCCGTACAGTTCTCACATTCCAACAGTCCGTACAGTCCGTTTGAGTCGTCATTTTGAACTGGTTTGTACGACTGGGAGGTCAGGTCTTTACTGTTTTATGTTGAGATCAGACATTGAATTTTGTGTAGTATTGCGGTATGGTAGTTTCGAGGCTTTCTGGTGTATGGAATGAGGATAAATTGGAGAGTTGGAGATTGCCAAAAACTTTAGATGGTGGTAAAAGATGTGAGGTAAATGGAGTTTCAAGGATAGTACTCTACTGGACAGTAGAAGGATTTATTTGTGAGCAGTTATGTTTCAAGAAAAGTTACTCACTGTAGGATGAATTTTTATCAGAGGATACAGATAGAGAAAGTATGATTTCAGCTGATTTAGTGTTTATGGGGTCTTTTGATAGTTATGGTCATAAGTTATAACCTTGGAAGTTGTATTATACTGCCGTGGCTCTGTTTTCGTGCTCGCGTGTCAGAGAGATCAGCTATAACCAGTAACATGTGCAAGGGATCGGTACAAAATGCGAGGTACAACGGATATCAATACTTGTAAAATACGTGACAGCCATGAACCAATAACCAGACACTCGCTGCGGAGTAAGCGCCGCGCTCAACACTCAAGAAGCACAGTGGGCTGTGCACCATCGTAACTCCCGTTCTTCGGTGTTAAGTTCAGTCCACGTTTCACCATCAACTATCTTCGTTCCAGTAATACCAATACTCCCCACTGCTTTCATCGATGGCCTCCAAACAACAAGATGATCACTCTGGAGGTGTTGCGGGTCGATCCCTAGGTCTGCCAGTGAGCTATTCATCTACTCCTCCTCAGTTGCATACTTTTCGACTGTCTGGTATACCTCCAGAAACGAACGATACCGCGTTACGACAATTTTTGGACTCGCTACAGGTCGGACAAGGCTCCATTGAAGGGAATTCGACGGTTTTCTCTTTGGTTACATACAGATCGTGGCAGGTTGCAACGGTCTCGTTCCATCAAGAGCCAGATGAGTTCAAGAAATGCAAGATAGAACGTCAAGTATATCTGCAGTTTTCAAAGCGGCAGATTTCGACGGTCGAGTCTCATCGCGAACCCAATAAGCGCATGAGAAACCGACTGGATCATGGAGTACAATCACGCTTGCCAGAACGACTAGCTGGGACACAAGCAGAGCCGGCCCGTCTTACCGTCGACTGTCATTTCCATGGCATGACGCCACTATATGCACCTGTAGGAACGACTGCTGGATGCGAGTAAGTCTCTCAGACCTGTACCAAGTCCGAAGGATCATTTGCATGTCATACTGATGGATATAACGCAGCATTATTGCTGTTACAGGACTTTCAGCACATGCGTTCGGATCATGGAAATCGCCAGATCAGGCCGACAGAATGTGGTTGCGGGACTTTCTGCCCCTAGAATTCCCAGATATCCGTGCTTTCACTTGGGGCTACTATTCTAGTATTCGAAACAACGAAAGTACAACTTCCATCACGGACATATCTCGGAAGTTTCTAGAGGACATCAAACAAGTGAGAGAACAAGAGGTAACTTTCCCCGGTATTATTAGGCTGCACTTTTCCACCCGTCCCCTCGACCCCGCACAATTAATAATGTGGATGCTTACTTCGAATGATCCCAGGCCGTGAGTCGGCCTTTAATACTCATTGGCCATAGTCTTGGGGGGTTAGTGGTACAAAAGGTCAGTTTCACACGCATACCCGAACTGCTATCTGATATATATTGAAGTGACTCCTAGGCACTCGTTGACGCCAGTAAGAGCAGTTCTGTGGACGATAACGCTTTTCATCAATCATGCATTGGTACCCTGTTCTTTGGGGTCCCTATTCAAGGTCTTAACCAGAAGAGCATCGAGATGTTGGTACAGGGGAAGGAGAATGAACACTTTCTCCGAGATATCAGCACCGAGTCCGACTACCTTCTTGAACTTGAGAAGGACTTTAGGATTTGCTATGCAAGTATGAGAAGCCCTATCATTGTGTCTTTCTACGAAACTGAAGACACACGCTCCGTCGAGGTAAGAAATAGCACCCCCCATGGAACAACATCCATTCCAGTGAAAAAAAAAAAAGGAACTAACTAGGGGAAGACGTTTGCGAATGGTGAAGCGAGGCGCTCCGGTCCACCCATTCGTATGGTGTCTCGAAAATCGGCAGTATGCTCTGTGTCAGAGGATTGTAATAGGATTGCAATCCACGCAGACCATTCCAGGATGGTCAAGTTCCGGTCCGAGTCGGATGAGCACTACCAGCGGGTCGTTGCCAAGATCAGAGAAATGAGAAAAACGTATGAGATGCGTGGGTTTGGAGAGAGATTACCAGGTGGATCTGCAGAAATCAGTGAATGGGCAACCGACTAATGCGTTTCAGATGATGAGATCCGGCAGATACTTTCTTGGATATCACCGCTAGAACCCTACAAGAGACATCAAGATATCCGGCAAAAAAGGCTCGAGAACACCGGCGATTGGTTTCTACATGAACCGGAATTCCAGGCATGGAGGAACAGTGAATCAGTTGATGGCAATGATAGTTCTGTTCTAGTATGCTCTGGAATCCCCGGTGCAGGAAAGTCTGTCATGTGGTATGTCATATATCCTGAGGCTTCCACGGTTAGAAGGTGCTGACATTTCATTATGCAGTTCCATCGTATTCGATCATCTCGAGGCCGCATTTTCATCGGAAGAAAGGGCTTTTGTAGCCTGTCTGTATTGCGATTACCTGAACGACAAAATGCAAACGCCAATGGACATCATTGGCGTGCTTCTGAAGCAGGTTGTAGCAACACTTAATAATTCGGGACTCTTGTCTGAAGATACCATTAGGACATCAAGACAGATGCTCAGGGAAGAGAAGAGTCTCGATTTGAGTCAAGCGTGTCGACTTTTGGGGGAAACCGTCAAGCAGCTGCGCAAGTTTTATGTGTGCATTGATGCGTTAGACGAGTGTAGCGATGTTCACCGCCGACGTTTCATACAAGCCCTATCGACAGTAGCAAGCGAATGTAGGCAGTCCACTACAGTCCGCGTCTTCTTCACGACAAGACCGTACATAAAGTGGAAGAGACTCATAAGAGATCATCCTCAACTCGGCTCCCTGGATCACATATATCTAAAGGCACACCCAGAGGATATCAGAAGATATGTTTCCCATGAGATTGACATTGACGAGGACCCCGACTGCATGAATGAAAAGCTGAGAACCGAAATCCTGGATACGGTTGTAGCCAATTCTGACGAAATGTGAGTTGACGAACCCATTTGCAAGCGGATGTCTTAACCCCGCATGCATGTCATTTGTTGCAAGAATGTGGGTGATGCGAATAACACATAGCTAACACATCGGCTCTATGCAGGTTTCTACTTCCGGCTTTGCACATTCAGACCGTCCTGGACCAACCGGCCATTTACAAAAGACGCATGGCGCTATACAATATGCCGTCCAAGCTTGAAACGGCATTCGAAAGCACAATCAAGCGGATTAAGAGCCAAAAACCCGAAAGGGTCGCTCAGGCCCTAGAAGTTCTGAAGTGGACATTCCTCGCCCAACGCCCATTAACCGTCATTGAGTTACGCCATGCCCTCTCGATTGATCTCAGCACAATAAAAACGGAAGAACTGTCACTCGTGTATGACAAGACACTTAACTGGGATAACTTTCCTTCGGAGAAATCGCTGGTAGATTGGTGTCTTGGCCTAGTCGTCATTGATGAACAGACGTCCATTATTCGTCTTGTTCACAAATCCTTGCACGAATACCTGACGGAATTACATAACAAGGGCGAAATATTTCCGGATGGCCACTGCGAAATAGCTTACACATGTCTGCAATACATGTGCTTCAACGATGATCAAAACAAAATAGACTCTACGGCTTCTGAAATCCCTCAGCATGTCATTGATGGACGCATGGCGAGGTTCTGCCTTCTCGATTATGCGGTCAACAGCTTCTGGTATCACTTACGTGATAAGGGTAAATTTCCAGCTCAGATGATTAATGGGTTATTCCCCGACACAATTAATCTGGACCGGATTTCCACAGGATGTCGTTCGGGATTTCTATCCCCGTTTGATGCATCGCGTAAGCACATAGACAGAGCTAAACCTGAATACATCAGTGAAAGGCAAATGCATTTTCGCTTACAGTTCTCCATCTTCTGTGGGCTAGAGAATACCTTCACCATTCTCCTCGGTGCCTCAGGCCAGACCATTGATTATGATACCAGATTAGGCAGTAGTACAATGTTATTACAGGCGTGCAAAGTTGGGAATGTGGAGATAGTGCGTATTCTATTGCAGAGGAAGCTTAATGTCAACTTTCCAGACGGCAAAAACTGGACACCATTGTCATGGGCTTCTGCACAAGGCCATGACTCAGTTGTGGAGCTGCTCCTGAAGGTAGACGGTATAGACATCAACTCGAAGGACTGCATTGGCCTCAGTGCGTTGTCATTGGCATCCCAACACGGCCACCACTCAGTTGTGAAGCTGCTCCTACAGGTAGACGGTATCGACATCAACTCGAAGGACAGTATTGCTCACAGTGCGTTATCATTGGCATCCACATACGGCCACGACTCAGTCGTGAAGCTGCTCCTGCAGGTAGACGGTATCGACATCAACTCGAAGGACAGTATTGGCCGCAATGCGTTATCATTGGCATTCCAACACGGCCACGACTCAGTTGTGAAGCTGCTCCTACAGGTAGAAGGTATAGACATTAACTCGAAGAACGGTTTTGGCTACACCGCGTTATCATTGGTATCCCAACACGGCCACCACTCAGTTGTGAAGCTGCTCCTACAGGTAGACGGTATAGACATCAACTCGAAGAACGGTTTTGGCTACACCGCGTTATCATTGGTATCCCAACACGGCCACGACTCAGTTGTGAAGCTGCTCCTACAGGTAGACGGTATAGACATCAACTCGAAGGACTGCATTGGCCTCAGTGCGTTGTCATTGGCATCCCAACACGGCCACCACTCAGTTGTGAAGCTGCTCCTACAGGTAGACGGTATAGACATCAACTCGAAGGACTGTATTGGCCTCAGTGCGTTATCATTGGCATCCCAACGCGGCCACGACTCAGTCGTGAAGCTGCTCCTGCAGGTAGACGGTATCGACATCAACTCGAAGGACGATATTGGCCGCAGTGCGTTATCATTGGCATCCCAATACGGCCGCGACTCAGTTGTGAAGCTGCTCCTGCAGGTAGACGGTATCGACATCAACTCGAAGGACAGTATTGGCCGCAATGCGTTATCATTGGCATTCCAACACGGCCACGACTCAGTTGTGAAGCTGCTCCTACAGGTAGACGGTATAGACATTAACTCGAAGAACGGTTTTGGCTACACCGCGTTATCATTGGTATCCCAACACGGCCACCACTCAGTTGTGAAGCTGCTCCTACAGGTAGACGGTATAGACATCAACTCGAAGGACTGTATTGGCCTCAGTGCGTTATCATTGGCATCCCAACACGGCCACGACTCATTTGTGAAGCTGCTCCTGCAAGCAGATGGTATCGACATCAATTTGAAGGACAATAGTGGCATGACACCATTGTCATCGGCATCCAAATACGGCCACGACTCAGTTGTGAAGCTGCTCCTACAGGTAGACGGTATCGACATCAACTCGAAGGACTATTTTTGCTGCACCGCGTTATCATTGGCATCCAAATATGGACATGACTCAGTCGCGAAGCTGCTCCTACAGGTAGACGGTATCGAAATCAACTCGGAAAACGTTTTTGGCTACACCGCGTTATCATTTGCATCCTTACGCGGCTACGACTCAGTTGTGAAGCTGCTCCTGAAGGCAGAAGGTACTGATATCAACTTGAAGGACAGAAATGGTAAGCCTCCGCTGTACTGGGCACGCATAAAAGGTCATGATTCAACTGTCAAACTACTTCTCGAAGCCGGTGCTAGCGACGAGTCTGAAACTAGATACGGAATTCCCGACTCCGTATGACAGCCCAACGTGGGGTTAGCAGAGGCCTCCATGTCTGCATTGTATCCAGGATCGTAATAGGAATCAGCAAGGACGGATGGAGACGTGATTAGTGGGGAAAATGTTTCTGTTCAGTTTCGCTTTGTTTGCTTAGTACTGCTCCGGGGGGAGGGGGGAGGGGATATTGTCTTCATGGTGTCACAGATATTTCGTGCTTTTTTGTTCCTTTCCTTTGTCCATAATGAGTGATTTGGATATTGTTTTTTTACTTGCATATTTGATCTTGCATTAGTTTACTGGCAATACTTCGTCGCGTGACAACCTGTGAAACGCACTGTTAGCAAAGCCTGCGGAATTTATCATCAGTCATCCAACACAGCATTTCTTACAGTATCGCATATCAGCCTATTTCAGTATTCCCCACGGTCTGTCCAGTATCTCCGACTATGGTCGACTGCCAAATTAGCCTACACTACTGTTTGAGGAGCGAACGCCGCAGAGAATATCCGTACGGGGAGTTCTAGAAAAGAGTGGTATTCTACTAAACAAAACACTTAAAATTGAAATAATTCATTAGCTGCTACCAACTACTCCTTATCATGATGTATGGGCAGGTGGTGGGAAGCTGGGCTCACCACGGTCCGTCCAAGACGGCGAACCGGACGGGACCACTGTGGTCGTCCGGTCCCGTCTGCAATTCAGAAAGACGGCGGCTATGTGGTCCAATCTCGTCTGGTAAACAACAAGACCGGACAGGACCGTAGGCTTTCTAAGTAAGCTAGCTTCCCAGTGGTACGAAGATAATTGTTTAGGTCTTTATTTCTTCATCCCTTCATTCTTTTTGCAGAAGCTATAGTACCTATAAGTCGCAACATAATCTAAAACTCTTAACTAGCATAAAAAGCATGATTCAAACATCACATCAAGGTAGAATCCAAGTGTCAAGAATTTATACGGAATCTACAATTCAGCTAATCTCTTAAAATAATAACTTCACAATTTTCACCGAAGCTAAGTTTTTAAAAACAGGGAGTTGTTTTTTTCTGTATCATTGTACGTTATCATTATGTATTATATACTTCTGTATGTACATGAATTATATCCCTATTCCACTACCAGCCTTGTTATAAAATTTAAGGCTCATCTCCATCTTCTTCTTCCTGCTTCTTATTTCCCCTTAGTATGTAATCAAATCAATACATCATATAACGCCCTTGAAAAAAAAAAATGAAAAAATTAGACCCAAAATTGACTATCATCCTCTCCGCTTTCGGCTCTCTGCTGTTAAAAAATGGTATCGAATAAAAAAAAAACGAAAAATAAAAACAAAAAGTAAAAGCCATAACACCAACTCCTTGATCAATGAGAACCCAAAATGCCTTGATGAATCAGAAAAAAAAAAGAAAACGTTGCCGCTCATATGCATATAAATCCTTCATCCCCAGACCACCAACCGCCGCTCGTCACCACGCCCCACCACGACACCGTCACGCTTCATCCCTGTTGACCGAGCCACCTCTCATCACTGCTCCATTCTCATCCCCACCATCCAGCCTTGCCTTAGACTTAAACCCTTTGCACACATCATTTCCAACCCAAAACCACACGTCAACCTATCTTCCACAAGCTAAGCATAATAATACCCATAATAACTCAACCTATCAAAGTAACCCTGTTCCCTTGGCAACTCCAGAGTAGAATTCCTCGGTAGTGGAGGGGTATACATAACCGATTGTTCTGGTCGATAATATTCATAATAATCAATGAAAGACATGATACTCATTCTATCCTGAAAGTCCTGATTATAACCACCGCCCGTTTCATCATCATCAGGTCCATACATCGAGCTACATGTTGATTGTCTTATTGTTCTGGAACGTTTCAAAACCGCCGGTGGTGGCTTGTAGGTGCTGTTGGAGCGGAGGATGTGTGGTTCGTAAATTGGCTCCAAGGGAGGCTTGTAGGTGCTGGGCTTTCGTTGGAGCATGCTGGGTTTGCGTTGGAGGGAGGGCATGCGTTGAACTCCCTGTACGCCGGGCTCGTAGATGCTGGGTAATGGCGCACCGGGTTTGTAGGTGCTGTTGCTGCGGGCGACTGGTGGAGGCATGGGGATGGGGATAGGTGGTTTATAAGTGCTATTGCTACGTTCTGGGACAACAATTGGGGGTTTATAAGTGCTTAGACTTCTTTCCGGGATAGCAGGAACTGGGGGTTGTGGGATAGGTGGTTTATAAGTGCTTGATTTTCTCTCGAGATCTGGTTGAGGTTCGTAGACACTGCTGCTGCGTTTCAGGGAAATTTTCTTTGCTTTATGCACTGTTCCACTTCTTCCGAGTTGGATGACGGTTCCGCTACGTCCAAGTCCGTTTAAGGTTTGCTCATATACACTGCTGCTTCGTTGTAATTGGATCTTCTTTGCTTTGTGAACTGTTCCACTACGTGCTACTCCCATGGCTACTTGTGGCATGTGAACTTCGTAAACACTGCTACTGACACTACTGTTTCTTTGTAGCTGTCTAGCAACGTTAAGAACCTCGAATGGTTCGTCATAGATACTGCTACTTCTCTGTGCAGCGAGACGTTCAAGCTTTCGCTCATTCTCGACATCAGAGTAAGCAGGTGGTGGTGGGGATAATGGTAATCCATCCCACATTCCACTTTGGAGTCCACTTTGGGTGCTGGGGCTTCCGTATGTGTTTTGCGGAAACCCACTTTTGTTGGTTGGAGAGTATTGGGGTCGGTTGTATGGACTAATTGGCATTCCTGGACTTGCTTGTGGATTGCTCTCTCCAAAGGTTGCTGTCGAAACTGGACGACTAGGTGGTTCATTGGGATCGATATAGCTGGTGTATTTCGGGGCCAATGTCCGTCTAGAGGGAGCAGCAGATAGTCTAAAGCCCGCAGGAGGTACGTTCGGTGCATCAGATGGAGCTATAACAGCGCTCATCGGCGCCTTGATAGAGTTGGCTGTAGTCGGAGTTTTTACCCGAGGACTCTTCGGCAAAGGAGGAGTAGTTGGGGATCTTGGTAGTTCAGGTCGGAAGTGGGGTGATGCGATGAATCCCCGCGAGTCTCGGTAATTGGCTGGGGAGGTTGCAGTTGGAGGAGGTGGCACGTCGATCTTGAGATCATGTGGTGGACCCTGATTATGATTTTGTGCATTATTTTTCTTTTGTGACGACGCTGGAGGGAATGTTAAGGCTGGGGCCGCAAAGGGGGTTGGTGGTGGTGAGTCGTTCGCTGCTGAGAGTGACCGTCCTAGACCTGCTTCCTGATGCTTTTCGAGTAACATACTGGCGCGCCCATTGTCACCGAATGATGATGTTGATGGAAACCTGACATGGCCGAAAAAAGCATTATATCGCTCCTGGGTTGGTGAGTCCTCGCTTTCCAGCCCTGTACCACGCCTCCTAAAGGAGGTACCAGGTGGCATTAAAACCAGCCTCCGTTTCTCATTCTTCAATCGTCTCCATACTATGAAGATGACAACTCCAATTGCGATAACTCCAATTCCTGCTCCCGCTGCCCCAGCAATGACTGCGATGTTGTTTCCATCTCCCATCCCGGTGGCAACCCGATCAAAGGCAGAAGTTTCTGCGGATTTCGACTCCGCTTCGCTGGTTTCTGTGCTCGATGTCGCTTCTGTAATATCTGTCCCTTTCTTGTCGGTGGTAGTATTAGGAGTCGCAGCAGGAGGCACACTTGGCCTTCCTGCTTCTGTAGTATCTGGTGTATTCTCGGTGGTTGTAGGAGTGGCGGCAGAAGGCACACTCGGCCTTCCATACGTCGAGTCCGGAATGGATAATCGGAACGGCGGAGAGTATTCGAATTGTCCTGTCAAGTCGTCTTTGATCTTAATGCCATAGACGTGGCTATCGGGCATAGTCTCCTTTCCCTCGAGTGCTAAATCGATTTGCCAGTGATATGACCCCGTATTGGGAATTCCAGCTATTGAGCGCGCGACGTCAGTTAAGCGATCTACAATGCGGATAGAATAGAAAGCAATTGTCTGTGTTCTACCTGCCAAAGGCCCGAGCTCAACAAGATTATTCTGAGGCCCTTTCAGAAGGGTCAGTGTGATAGTCCCTGCCGTGGTCGGCTACTCAATTGATGGTAAGTAGATGTATGTATTCACAGGTTTTTGAATTGAGCAAGATCACTCACCTGCCACGTTACGGGTATAATTTTGTCGGAAGGATATATGCCTTCCAATGGCGAGGTGATTGGGTTTTGTCCGCTACTTTGGGCAATTACTGCCCCGAGACACGCCGCAAAGACCAAGCACAGGAGAATGCATCGTCCCCAGGGCATCGCCGGCGCAAGTATGGTTTATGGTAATGCCGGCGCCGTTGAAGTCGAATACAGGAACGATAGACGCCCCACAGACGGTGATCGACAGGTGTAGTTCCGGTTAAGGCGAAGCGGACGAAGTTCACAATCTGAGTACTCGTGCTAGCAGGAGAGACCATTTGCACTTGGTGATCTACTCCGAGTGCGAAAGAAGTGCAGCACTCAATGCTGAAGATGGATAAGTGTGCACCAGGCAAAAACACTCACAATAAGCTTTTTTTCAAGCAAGAAGCATATTGGTGACGGACGAGGAGAAGAGACAAGGAGAGTGAATCAAGATGATTCTGCGAGCTGAAGGCAGAAGGCAGAAGGGCCGAACTGGGAATGCGTAGCAGGAGAGGTTGAGATGCAAAGAGAGTAGGGTATATTCCGGCTGCATGGAATAGGTAGGCCCTTTGCTCATCGTAGTAGGTGATTAATGGGAATAGCGGGTAGTTTGTCCGATTTTAGAGGCCCCTCACCGAAGAGCGACCAAAAGGAGATGCTGATTAGGCTTTTTAGGGATTTTGTTCAGACGGATCGCAGCTGTTAAACCGGGACGAAATTGACGGGCTGCACCTAAAAAGGCGAGAACCTGCAGACCATCGCGAAATGCAGGTACAAACGCGTGCCCGGGGAGACTGTCCATCTTGGCTCTGGGGCACAGTAGCCTGTCTAGGCCAGGGTCTTGGGACAGCTCGTAAGTGAGGGTACTTCTTTGGGGTTAGGGTAGGTCTTGGAAAGAAGCGTGGATGCCTTATTTAGCCTAAAGCCGCTATTAATCCGGATAGAATACTACTTTTAGACTAACCTCCCTTCTAGATTCAGCGAAGCCTACTCCACCTCTTCTGGAACCGTAGGGGCTCAAAACCCCCTGAACGCCGAGGCCGTTGTCCTAGTTGTCCTAATATCGCCTATGGCATATGGGTTCCACGAATGGGTTTCTCGCCAATTCTTAGCGAAATGTCGTAACGGTGATCAACAATCGATGTTAACCAAAGAGCACAAGAGCATACCATCTTTTCTGAATGAGCTTTTCGGAATATCCCACAAAGAATCTCCACACACATAGCTATAGGGCAAACGCGGCATCGAGAAACAAATTCGCCATGACCCACACATAATAATAATAAATAATGCTTGCTTGCTGGTTGGGCCAGGTGTTAATCCTACACTATAGATGTATGACTAATGAAAAAATAAAGGAAGATAACGGAATTGTGAACCTATGAACCTGTGAACCAACAACGCCTTGACACTCGTCACCTGTCACCCGCGGCTCGTAATAAAAAGAAAATAAAAATAAAAACAAAACCCAACCAACACCCCCCGCCGAGAAGTATATATATTGATTATATTAAATCCAAGAATCCAAAATCCAAGAACCCAAGCCATCGACAAGACAAAAATCACATTACGGTGGCTTGTTAAGGACAGAACCAACCCTACCGAATTCCCCATCCGACGCCGTAAAACCGCTCACCGTAAAACGGTATCTAAGATTAAGCCAATCATCAAACCCCCAATCATAAAACCCCAAACCCCCAAACCATTCATGCCTTATCACTCCATTCATCTTTTATTAGCGACTGCAAATAACAAAATTAATTTCCCCCATAGCCAGCACAGCACGTTCATATCATTATATTTATATGGATATTTTTATCATCGCTTATTGGTTATGGGCTGATGTATCTGTGCGTTTGGCACTCCGTAGTTTGAAATTTATGTGCGGGTTGAAATGGACTTCCTAAATCCGATGGGGGGAGGGGGTGGTATATATGTAGGGGTATAAGTATAAGTATAGGTATAATTATTCTTGTTCTCTGGGTAGCCGGGTGGTATATTTTCTGGGGAGTCCTGGAGAGTCCTGAAAAGCCCTGCGAGCACTGTAAGCCCGGAGCCCGGAGCCTGGGGTCGGGGTGAGCACGGAGTGAAAGCACTAGGATCCCATCATTCATCTCAGTTACAACCAGCGTGACCATGCGACCCTGAATATCTTCCGACTTCCGAGTTCTGAGCAGAGTACATATCGACCCTGATCATCACCACGTACATATTACGCGGAGCCATGGTAACCAGTATCCTATCCCATAACTCTAATCTGATGCATTTCCGTATTTATTTATAATCCCATGACCATGGACCCAAAAGATAAAAAAAAAAAAAAAAACGCAAGCAGAATCACGAGATATACATACATAATCAAAAGACTATGAACAACCAGCACTATACTTCAAAAACCGCTTCATAAGTAAATCATCATTATTTTTTTGCCAACGCAAAACAGCGCCGAAACAGCTGGCCTTAATATATTTGGTATACTCAAGTTCTAGCTATCGATACTACCGGCTGCAAGTAGTTTCAACATATCTACAAAAGCCCGAGGCTACAGGCCAAAGAGCCCTGGGAAGCTGAGTCCGACTGAGTCCAGTGAGCTCCATCGCGAGGGGGATATGTGTACACCTACTACACAATAAACATATACTCCATAACCCCCATAACCCCCATAACCCCAAATATACCCCAATTATCCAAGTTTCCATCCCCCAAACCCCCAGCATCACCACTTAAGGACACATTGACCATCTGAAAGACTATGAGCTCGCTTATAAACAGAAAACATCAATACCTCCCACTCTCTCCGCCTCGCTGCGCCCCGACCCCTCCCGCTGGAGGTTTCAAACTTTCAGCCACAGCCTAGAAAAAAGGCCAGCTATAGCTCGTATTCCACGCTTCATAGCACAGCCATAGCCCGCTACGTATCTGTTTATATATATGTATTTCTAGCTACGAAACATGACATATAGAAGATGAACCATACAATATAGCGTAAAACATTCCAGCAATTTATCCATGATCCAAAAAAAAACCTCTCATTAATCTGTATGCAGCATACATAAAACCCCACAGCCCTGCGCCATATCACATACAACCAAAGTGACAAATTCCACAGCCGTCCATCTAGAGTGTAAGCTTCCAAGTGCAAAAAGAAGTTCCAAACCTTGTATGTATATATGCAAGCCTGAGATATCTTTTTACCATGGTGTTATTTTTTAGTTTCTTTATACTCAGCCTTCACTTTCACTTTTCCCCAGATGTATGTACCACTATCAGATTATTTCTTCTGCGGTTTTACGCCACTGTAATGGGTTGAAATGTTTGCAGGAACGTGTATCAGTGCATCAGTGCATTAAGCCACTTTTTAAGCCACTTGATACATAGATATATCATAACTATGGACTGTCAGCTAACTGTGCCGTGCCCCTGCGCCACCATCCCCGTCGCTGCTCCCCGCTGCCCCCCGCAACTCGGATGATGGATGATTCAAGTCCTGTATAACATACCAACCCCAGACCTCAGACGTTAGACCAGTTGACGTCACCCACGTCAGGCTACGTTATATATCATTTAAATCATATCTGAGCTCATCCATTACCTATCTATATCTACAAATTAACAGCTTCTCTATATTTTCGTTTCGGGTTGCCGAGTATCTACATGCCATTACATCGTATTTTCTCCATTACATAAAATCCCTTCCTCCTCACCCCAACCGAATCACAGCATTACACGGAATTACACAGGGTTGGCTCTCCATTTATCACACATAGTTACGCCTCCCCTCTATCATCCCTACTTCCCCTTCTCCCTCTCATATCCCCCGCCGATTTCCCCTCCACTCTTCTCCCGACCGCATACCATCCGGCACCTCCCCCGGTCATCAGCACCCCCACCCAGCTCCAAACCGGCATTTTAACCCCCATAATCAAAACCAGCTGTAAAGCAGCCCTAGGATACCCCGCAACAACCATAGTCAGCGGGGTCGTAGCCACCACCACCGCAAAGCCCATCACAAACGTCGCAAAAGCCGTAGCCCCAGCACCCAGCATCATTAACCAAAACCATGCCACGTCCAGGATGTAACAATTCCTTGAGATGTTTCTAAATTCTCCGGTTATGAAACACATTGGGATGAGGATAAGGATGGTTAGAAGGTTCAAGTAATGCATTAGTTTCCAGAAGGCGCGGGTGGGGGAACCGTCGGAACGAGGGTGCGGGAGTGAGGTGGTAGGTGCGAGGATTGAGAATAGGACGCTGATTAATGAGGGAGATGCAGGCTCGTGGGATGATAGCCGGTGCGTTAATAGCCGGTAGACTCGAGAGAGAAGGAATGGGTATAAGGAGACAAAAAAGGTGGAGAATATTCCGGCGATGAAACCTTCGATGGCGAAACGACTACCGGGTCGGAGAGTGGCCATGAGAAGAGACAGTGTCATGGTAATGCAACTGCTGAGGGTTGTGATGGTGAGAGATTGGGTACGGTGGTAGATGTGGGTTAGACCCAGAGCCCAGATAAGGGTTATGACGCGGGAGATTTGGTAGATTTGGAGCTGCGTATAGCTAGAGTGAGAAGTGGGGTTAGTCATCATTCGGCATATCGACAGAGACAAAGGTTTACTTACGCAAATGCAATGTTGCTGAGCATAATCTTGCTACTATAGATAATTGCTAATGGGAGGACTAGCTTTGCTTCAGCCCATTTGAACTCAAAGACTCCACCGGTAGTGTTGGGTCGAAGGGCATTTGCAAAGTCCCGTAAACCCCGGATATTCGAGGCACGGCGTTTTCCCTTGAGACTCGGGTTCGGAGCTACGATGAAGCCGAGTCCGAGACCGTGAAGCCGGCGGGAGAAGGATCGAGTGATCGAAGCGCTTGCGTAGATAAAGAACTGCGTAAACAGCAGTTCTATCAAAGTAGTTGTGAGCGGATATACGAATCTACCGTACCGTTAGTTTATCGGCGGTTTGGTTCTCGGTGGGTGAAGTTACTTATATACACCGGCTAATCACCTGTCAGTAAGCTTGTCCATCCGCTCCAAAAATCGGAACAGCTACCTACTCCACAATAAAAGCCGATTCATAACCAGCAGCAGAAAAGATGCTATTCCATATAATAGCAAAAGTATCGAGATATAAACCGTCCTCCCTCTTTGCGTAGTCCATAACCATTTTCCAAGCTTTCCATCCTGCCACCACTTCACACCTGTCTCCGGTCTCCATCTCTCCCCCAAGTCGTCACAAGAATCCGGATAAGGACTCTGTCCCCTAGAACTCGCCTCTGATCCCATCGGTAGTAATGGAACTTCTACCGAGCTCCCTTGTGCCCAAGATGGAGAAACACTCCTACTCTTCGACCTATCCGGACCTCTTGATCTCGATCTAGAAAAGCTACCCATATCCTCTTCATCGCTCTCAATTTCCGCCGGTATACCAATATCTCCCTGGGATCCAGAGCTACTACCGCCACTGCTACGTTTGCGCGTATGGGTACGTGGATTGGTAGTGGTCGATCCCGACATTGTTGAAGCAGTTGCAGGTCCTAGGCTAGAAATGGAAAGAAGGTGTTCGTGGGGTTTCCGGAAGTTTGAAAAGAGTGGGGAACGATTCATCGTCGACAAAGACGCGCCGGCGAAGCGAAGGAAGCTCAATCACCTAGGTATGCTAGGGAGAGCTGTGTCGTAAAATCGCGGAGGTGATGATAGCTAGCTGGCAGTGCGGAGGCTGAAATTACGTTGGAATCAATCCCTGTCGCGTTCCGAGTGGAGGTTGACGCGTAGCTCCGGGATCGGCACGTGTCGGGGGAACGGTGGGGGGAAAGCCGATCGGTTGGAAACGCCGACGTCACTACATACGGATAGTATGATGTCAATTGTCCATCAAATAAAGATATCACGAAAAATGTGATGAATCTCCGAAAATGATATTCAGGGATTGATAACCGATTAACATATGTATGTAATTACGCCACCCGACGTACAAAGTGCAAACCCTGAGAAGCAGTAATTTTACACTACCGCAATGAGCTTGTGTAGCTACTACTGCTCGACATCCACCTTTTATTTTGCACTTTACGCCTCTCCTCCACATCCACAATCGCATATTAGCGGAATTGCCTTTGTAAGTAGTTGGCTGTTAATGTCAGCCGAAGAAGTGCCTATCCACCCTAGACTATGGTGCCGGCACCATACGCAAGCTTAGGAATCCGGTAAAATGAACCCAGGCTTAAAGCCCTGAACCCTTGGTAATGCTGTTCTTGCCGGAGCTTGGCAAAGCCTGGCGACGCCTGGAAACACCTGGCTACATACACCTGAAGGTAGCTGTGGAAGCCAAATAAGCCATCTATCCCAACTGGCGATCCAACCCTTCCAGAAGTGCCAAAACAGCAATGGGAAGACTGGAAAACAAAGGGCACAATTTTCCACCGAAGAGTTTCTGTGAATCTTCCAATTGCCGGGTGAAGCGGATACCCGCGTCTCATAACTACACCCTTCGATTCAAGCTGTTGTTCTCATAATAATCCATGGAGCACACAGTAAGTACCATAGAGCAAAGAGACCTGGACCTGGTGCCGTTACCGCAATTTTGTCCCGCTTGGTATGTATTCTAGTAGGTAGGTGTAGTGGTATGTTTACCATGAAAGTAAGTGGGTGAGCTATCTATTATTTATTCCATATTAAACCAGCGTCAATTTTCAAAAATTCTGAATCATGTAAAATCACTTATGAGTAGTGATAATGCATGATCCCAACAGGGCTATTCATAGCACTCGATGTCGTATTTTTTGCGATATAGAAGTAATCGATTCTGCTCAAGCTGTGAATATCACTAATTAGAAATAATCAGGACTTATGAGAACAAGAATTTATAACAGTTTCATAGATATTTGGGATGTTGGGTTTGTCACCCAACCCGAAGTGGGTAATTTGTAACGCAGTACCGGGCTAAGTCTCGTTACGAATCATGGTGTTGTTACTCGGAGTCTCGGACAGATATAGCAGGTGAAATTAAATAGAACATATCAAATGATTGAAACTTGCCTGGGTTATTTGCCTAGAGGCGTTGAAAAATGTTTCGCAACTAAAGCGAGATTCTGGAATCTGTCTTGAGATTATACTGTATTGCACAGATATATCAAGACTAGGCTAGATTGTCCCTAGGTGAAATATGCTAGAAGTTATTTGGAATTTGTCCCGACTAGGGTTAAACATAAGGTTCGCATATGTTGGAAGAAAAGTAATCAGTGGGATCTATTTGCACGCTCAAATAAAACTATGTCTGCTCCATTTCAGAGCCAAGAATCTGTTCCCATTGGGCTCGAAAACTGTGACTGCTCATAGGTATATATATTAGCCCTGATAAGTAGTAATAAAAGCTGCCGCTATTCATACCACCCTGGACACATTGGGTATATTTTCTACTCTGTCTAATCCAATACACTCATAACAATACACAAACATGAAGTACAAGCATTAATCATCCCGGTTCTCTTTTAAATAAGCCTCTCTCAACGCAATCCCCAACGCCAGCGCCACCCCTCTCGCCACACTATTTCCAATAACATGTACTCTCAATTTCGGGGTACCCACCAAAACCTCATCATCTGGAAACCCCTGAGCAATCTTCAACTCCTGTATCGAAAGCACTCTAGCCTCTTGAGGATGCAGTGCTTTCCCCAGTCTAGTACATTGGGGGCTTTGCGAAGTCATTACCGTTGGGCAAAGCTCATCAAATTTTATCCTAGTCCAAGCTTTACAGTTCTTATTTTCAACTGAAAGTTCCTTGCGGGAACTTATCTCCTCTCCTTCACTGTTGATTTTTTTCCATAGCCCCGGGAAAATGTAACCTCCTATAACTCCACCTCTCCAGCAATTTAATCCGTCCGGCTGATGCCGGGGAATCTGTGTCATCAATAGTCTATCTTTGGAACTACAACGACTGGCTAGTGAATGATCTGGGTATCGGATTGGAAGCATAACATGGCCATCACCTATGTCTGGGAGATGTTTAAAAGCTTCCCGGAATGTCATTGGCGGAAAAGGACACAATCCTTCAACTTCCCGAGCATCAAATTTATATCCATTGCGGCCGATAGCCCAGCTTTTTCGGCATGTTACTGGGTGTTCATGACTGCGGGTCGGTCGAGAAATCGGAGTATAACCACGTTTAGTCATGACCATGATGACACGAGAACGGTGTTGAGGATTGCCATGTGACCAAGAATCACAAATGAAGGATTCACATTGATATCCCAGTCCAACTATGGCGCTTAATAATGTGGCGAATGTGTTTTCAACGGTTCCATTAAATCTGGTTCGATCCGAGGCGATTGCTGGTACGTTCTCAAGGAACACGTATTTAGGACGGTAAACGTCAACCGCTGTTGCTAAAGAACAGATAAGGGCGCTTTTCCGAAGCCCTACTTCCTCTTTCCTCATCCTGTTCGATAGCGAGAAACCCTGGCAAGGACTACCGGCACTTATAACATCAACTTCCCCAGGCCGGGGAATATCTTCAGAGTATTCTCCAAGTATAGCCGATTTCATGAAGTTGTTGACGCTTCCAAGATATAGCCTTACGTCATTAGCATTCGACATGTTGGCTCGGTAGGTATGTAAAGGTCCACTGTCTCTATCGACAGCCCACTTCATTTTGACAACACCGCCTTCCTCCAGACCGCGCCCGAAATTTCCACCTCCGCAAAAAAGATCGAGTCCGCGAAGGAGGGGTTTCGGGATTGGTTCGTCGGGTGTATAACCTACTTTCAAGAGGTCTTCGGATAGAGACTGGTCGGACCGGATGAAAAAACAATCACCCGTTCCGTCACGGTTGTACGGGACTCTAACTGGTGAATTAGTGCCAAAAACTTGAACGTAACATTTTCTCGCAACCGTAGAGGAAGGGATATCCTCGAGTGTGTTGCTCAATGAAACTTCGTTTGGCCTGGAATTGGGATCCATGGTTATCTGGCGTAGAAGACGTCGGATCCTGATGGAATTGTTGTTGTCGTTATACGAGACAACGACTGCTGGCTCTAGTAAAGTACCTTTTGAAGGTGCGTAGAGAATAGTATCACCCGGAGCATAACTTTCTTTAATCTTCTCATGCAAGGATATAGGACTTTCCTCCCCCAAGCATGCTTTCTGAGGGGCTTTGATTATTTTATCCAAGTCAGATCTTTTTAATGTCAAAAATGCAGGATTTTTGGTCCGAAAGTTTTGCCGGATAAAATACCGATCTTTTGGTAAATTTTCCTCGTCCGGCCAGAAAACAACATCAACCTTCCCCGCAATTTCGGTAACAAACAGACGTTCACTGTCGTTGCCGCAGTTGCAGTGGTCTGAAAAGAATAGTTCGTTTGGCCAAGGGTATGTTTCTGGGTCGACAATGGTATATTCTGATTGATAGAGCCAGATGATGTTGACTTCATCCGTGTCTTTGGAAACTTTTTTTACCCAGCCAAACCAATATCCATGGCCCCATTCAGAGATACCAGGGACACTGTGAGGCTTTGGCTCTCTAGCCCATCGTCCTTCCCCAGAGCCTATATTAATGGCAACGACATCTCCTACTACCGGTACGTAATCCTCAGTCCTTGGAGATGGTTTCTGTCTCGCTGATATTTCAACTGCCTCCATTCGCTGGGGTATCATAACTGTCTATTTCAATCATCAGTTCTTATCTATCATCGATAGGGAAAAATAATCGTCTGGGTACCTTGAGGAATGGACCATACATATTTCTAAATATAGAGTGGACGTAGGGTGTCGTAACCACATTGTCCTTGCCCTTCATATCATCTGACCTAGGAATCGCAGTCATAGTCTGGATTTCTCCCCATAGAGGAATAGTATAGCAGTGTGGCCCAAGATCACTAATGTGATTCAACTCATGCCACAGCCATCCACTGTGTGCAGAAATATACTGACGGAAATCTTCTGCATTGTCAACCTGTGCCAGCCAGGACTCATGGTACTGATCATCCCCATTCTGCCGCTTGCTATTCTCAAATTCATTATTGAGCCATGTCCGGAAATTCTGCCTGAAATTTTCCAAACAGCATTGAGCTCCAGGTCCGTTTGGATGGTTGATATATGTAAAGAAATGGATACCAAGTGTAACAAGCCATATAAAGGGCTCATAGTAATGTTGATAATTACCGGATGGCGTTCCAAGTTCGTACCAGACAGGTTCTTTGTGATGAGTCGAACTGCATGATTGTAGCCATATCTATTTTTAGGGGGGATTATTGATTAGCTGTTGATATTTAGTGAAAGGATATTTTCTGAACCATACTTTTGGCTTCGTGAAAGCTTCAGAGTAATCTATTGAAATCCCTTGAATCTTTATTTTGTGAACATACTGTTTGTCAGGATGCTTGTAGCTCATGGATCCATCCACAAGAAATGGTGTATACGTATTACTCATTACATGTAGAGCACTTAGTGTTACCATCTCCAGAGGGTTATTACAGGCTTTTCCATTGTCAAATTTCTGAGGAGTATAGACAGTGAAATCTTCCAACATGAAAATTGTATACTCACCACGGGAGTCATGGTGGTTTTTCTGAATAAAGCGATTAGAAATATTACACGAAGGGTGGGATAAAAAATACCGAGTACAAATCTTCAATAACTTCAGTCTCGGAATGCCACACGGCAGCAGGAGTGTGGGGTGAGTTGTAAATTGAGGTTGGGTGCACCATCCTAGGCATAACAACTTCAATGCTAGAACGTTTTCTCTTCCCAAGGGCCACTAATTTTGTTCCGCCTTCTGTCCCCGGTATACATTTTATATTGCTGCTAAAGAGAAGTATTGGTGCGTCGTTTTCGGGGGTTGAAGGTGGCGAATCGGATGGAATAGAGAACACTGGGCTCGTTGCGCCTGTATCCGAGGAGTTTACCTCTACAGGCACCGGGGGCGGCTCTGGAGTAAAGCACTCTTCGCTCGTTACGCCTGTATCCGAGAGGTTTACCTCCACAAGCGACGGGAATAGCTCTAGAATCATAGCGCCTAGAGATTTGACCGAAAATCGATAATCAGGATCCACATGAGGTTTTTATTGTACAAAAAATCACCATAAAGCCCCCGCAGTCCGCAATTAGAGCAATGGATAATACTATACGCGTATTTGGTCAGAAAGCAGAAATCAATCAGTCACAAAGAAACCGACCGAACAAGAGTCTCAAAATTTGAATGTTTTTTTCAACAGTCAGTACCGAATAGTTCAAATATCAAGAACTAGCCAGAAATGCGGGAAGCGGGTCCACGTCAAATGGAGGTGGAGCTAGCGTACATAGAATGTAACGAGAGTTGGGGAACGCGTAGAGAGCCCGGTAGGTGAAAAGCATACGGGCGGGTAACTATCTGCACTAGCACTGCACGGCAGCCAATGGTGGATAGCGAATGATACGACAAGAGCGGCCGAGTGCTCAACCATGAGGATATTCCATTGATTGATTGATTGATTGATTCTTAAACGTTCCCAACCGTAAGGTTATGACGTGGTCTGTGTTTATATACATCTTTAGGCCCCGGTCTGTAATCCCGGAGGCCTACTGGGAAAAGCCCCAGAGCATTCTTCATTGTTTGGGGCCACAGCACCCTGGTGTTCTCCATGCTGATTTTCTTTCGCGTCAATATAGTCTAGAGCCCTGTACGCTCAATTATTATTCCGCCTAGTCATTCACCTCATTCCTCTTCCCTTCCCTTCACATCTAAATCCTTTTTTTTCCTTCTTTTTTTTTTTTTTTTTATTCATTTCTTGGACCTTATACTACTGCCGGGCTACTTCTTCCCCTTCTCTCCTCCTCCGTCCCTCCGCCTGCTCGGGCCTTCTTTTTGAGCCTTCGCGCTGCCCCTCCTTGCCTCTCTCTTCGGGCTCTTGTCGTCGGTGTGATTAGTTGAAGGTGGTCATTGCCCAAGACAATCTGGACATTAATTCCTCCACTTTTGACAACCTCTGCCCAGGTTTTCTTTGTGGGAGTAGTCGTTGGTTTGGGTTGGTAGGTGCTCTTTCCCCTCCTACCAGTCTTTGTTGTTGGGGTATTGTCGTTATTTGGAGCTGCCTTCTGGTTGCTTGTCTGTTCACTTCTCCTCTTCCTCCGCATTGTCTTGCCTTCCACTATCTTCCAACCTTCGCCTTTGGGAGGATATTCCATGGTCTCAAACGAAAAGCATATAATAACATTGGGTAGATTTTGAACGCATAGGTAGATATATGGCGTGACGGGCGATGCTATGAAATATTTATAAGCGTAAGATATCTAGATGGAAGATATTAGAATGTAGAGGGGAAAAAACATAACTATAAACTTGATTGGTCCATGTTTTGGCTCTAGCATGCTTGAGTACACGATCCCTCTCACCTTTTGACATGCGTGGTTGAAGTTGCGCTCTAGGCTGATATACTAATCTTTCAGAACTAAATTGAAATCTATTACCAATAACTGAAACTAAGATATGAAAATCATGGACTCTATAGCTGTAACATATCACGATCCTCGTAAAGAAAAAACAATGGAGTAAAAACCCATAACTAGAAATTACAATCCCCAATTCCTAAAATAAAGGTCATTATTCAGGTAACCATGCTAGTGCACCACCACCAGGTATCTTTCCTTCTCCCCACTGAAGACGGCAACCTACATCCTCCCCTGCAAGTTGCATCCCGTTTCCGCTGCTCGCTCAGTTTCCCATCCTATTCTCCAACGCTCTCCACACCCCACCAGTCCGACCATCAAATTCTCCAATGAACGCCCAATCCCCAAATCCTCGGGCCATCCTTGCTCTTCATCCATCCAAAGAAACGGTAGAACGTAGCAAAATCTCCTCCTAATGAACTCCCTTTGGCGTTTCGCTCTCGTAACACACCCCACAAACTTGGATACTACATTCGTTGCAGCGTTTCATAGTGTTCTTATCGCGTCGATTACAGAAATCGCATTTTGCCGTTGCGACATCTATACGAGTGAAACTTCCTTGAGGACAAGAGGAGGTGCTCATTGTGCTGGGAGTCGGTGATGGCATGATGCTAGAGGTTATGTGTTCGAGGTGTGTAGGTTGTTGAGGAGCTGAGGAGAAGAGAAAGAGGGGATGGCTTATCGAAGATGAGAGACGATGAGCTGATTGAAACTGATGTCTCAAAGTAGAAGACAGACGGGAGGTAAGCTAGTGAAGCGCTATGTTTCGGTTTTGCACGTAGTGTAACAGCAGATGCAAGAGCGGGTTTATCGGTGTGAAGGTTCGGTAGGATAGGTGTTGATTTATAGATAATTCTCGGGCGTTATGCCGTTATGTTTGAGCCGGCCACAGTTGGAATGATGTTTCGTAACTTTTGACTCTAGGATTAAAGAAACGCTTCGAGAATTGGTTGTGTGTAGGCAGAAATACAAAATTGATTGTTGGGTTATATCTTGAATGCGAATGGAACTAAAGAAGCTTGGGAATTTTATGCAGTAATCCTGATCCTGATTCTAATGTTGATATTGGCTGATAATTTTTGGGGAAGGGAAAATTGGTTCCTTATAAATACGTATTTACTGATGTTCGAAGCTTCCATAACTAGCATTCAATATCCCGCTCACGCCACTTCAAATAGCCATGTTTTTTTCTCCCAAAACAAGACGCAAGAAAAAAGATGTGACTACCAGAATGGAAAGCTAGTCCCCTGATTTCCTTCATTCCCTGTGCAGCGGTTTGTGTCGTGCTCATTCGTGTATCCGTCGCCAGTGGAGTGTTCCATTGGCCGTTAGTTTTTCAGGGACATTGAATTCGGGAAGATGCGAAAATCGCCTGACTACCTGAGCATCCTGGATATCTATTCTAGTCGGCGGTCGATAGAAGCTGTCGGTCTCTTGCGTACCATGTAACATTAAAGGTTGGCAGCTTGGGTAACAGTGTCGAAGCAGTTGATAGCTTCGGTGACACCAGATCGTTCGAAAACATGGCATTCTCGTGGAACAGAAAAATTGTTGATGCATTAGTGGTTCCATAAGGTACCTCGGGATCTGAAGCATGGTTGTACCCCAGCCCCGTCAGAGCGTCGTTCGAGGGTGTAGGGAATGCTCTCAGAAAGAAATGAAGGTATGAATAGAAGACAAAAAGACAACGTCAAGAATAAACTTCATCCCCCAGAATGATGTGGTTCGTTTTCTTCCGGATCCATGACAGCCTAGAGTTTCAGATGTGAATGTCCGTTGTTATGGAAGGGGTAACAGCACTCATATATGATGTACTTCAGAACATTTATCTGAGTGCCGAAGTACCTGTCGCGGCTGAGGCCCAAGGGCAAAGAGATAAGGCTCTATTGATGAATTATATCTTCCTGCTCATTGTCCGCAGAAGTGTCTTCCACCACGTTGTGAAAGTTCGATCTCCATCAATTGTAAAGCCATCGTGCCGTAATCTTTCCATCAGATGCATGACTGCCCCTTCGGCGACTGGCTTACCTCCAGCTTCCCGTAATGTACGTATCCGCAACTGACAAGCCGTTTTGTTTCCTAGCTTCTCAACCGTATTCAATGCATGACAATATTTCCCAGGATAGCCCAAGTAATTCTAGAACTTCATCTCATGTTTTCAACTCCTTGACAAACGATATCTGATAACTGCCCCTGGGAAGAAATCTGATGTAAGTGAGGATGTATCAACCCGACCGTTCAACTTAAAACCTGTAGCATTGCGACATTGCAATGTAACAGATGTGAATGTCCGTTTTTAGAGCAACCTAATTGGTGATGTCAACAAACAAATTTATTCAACTGCCGATGATAGTTAACCACCCTGGAAAAACCAAAGGTTTGCGCATTACGTCATGTATTCAGTTATTACGGCTTGTATTATTGCAATGAAGGCCGCATCGCCGCACGTAATATTCTTTTCTCAAAGATCTTAAATTGCTAATTGTGTTTGATTGACTTATTCTGGATGTATCACAATCGTCGCCGGCTCAGCTGCGCTAGATTACTATCGGCAAATTCACAGCGCAGCTGGATTGAGATGGCTGCTTGCATTGGGAGATTATAATAACCACTCATTATCGTCCGGTTTCTCTAGGTCCCTTACTGGACTCCCCGAGCTCCCCGGGCCTAACTTGGATATTGTGTGACAGAAGCCGTCAATGTTCTTTTCGATGTATTTGATATTCCGAAGAATGGGATGATAAGGGCTCGTAGAGCTCTTGCCCCGCGTAGAAATAAGCTTTGCTGTCCCGGAAATGGAAATTTGATCATCGCCTGACAATTTGCCATATGGAGACGCCAGCTTGAAAAGCCATTGAGAAGTCTTATGTATGTGACTAACAAGGGTTGACCCAGAAGGTTTAGAATGCTCGTTCTGTGAATTGCTTCATACTATTCTAGAATGTGATTCCACAATTTGGAATAACGTGTCTGGAGACAGAAGGATCGTGGTTGGTGCTTGTGTCTTAACAGTGTATCCTGTTACCCCGAACCCCGGGGTGTATTTGTAGACTTTGTGCATTGATAACTGTAGTTAGCCGTCGGAAACGTCTAAACAGGATATACAGAGCATAAGTCTGCACTCCGGCCCGAAAGATCCGGCATGAATATGTGTAAGAGTTGTGGGAGACCTGACAGTAAATGGCTGAAGGATTGAATGGGGAATTGTATATTCGAAGAGGAACGATCCTCTGACACGCAACAGTTGCAGAGAATCATATCTGGCACTTCACCGGTCAACTGCCAGTTTCAACGACGCGTCTCGTATGGTTGACTCAGGTTGTTCCAGCATCAATTAATATGGGTATCAAAAGTCAAATCAAGGATTCACAGTCAGGTTAAAGCTCCCCAATAGTGTTCCCTGAGGAATTGACATCTGTCAAGGCAACAACTTTGTCGGATTCGTCCAATATGCCTGTGTTACAGTGCCATTGACACCTTTCCGGCCCTGTATAACAGAAGGCCTGAGGTATCATCGTGTAAACCTAGAATCGCTCATCAGGCAACATTCGTCACCCTGGACATGAAACAAGATCAGGGGCTGACAGAATCCAAGTAGGGCTTAGATTTAAGGGCTACTAATATGCGTTCGAGACCGGCGTAGGAGGAGTAATCCAAGGTAAGCAGAGCTTTTTACTCCGTATCTGCCGCTGCCAGCGCAAGATAATCGGACGAGGGCCTGGAAGCTCGCTCATCGAGCATCCACGACCAGGACCATCCAGAGTGCTGCCGGAGGTGACATTCCAAAGATAATGGAAAAGATTCCGACTAAATTCTCTCCGTCCGAGTGCGTACCGAAAGGAATATCATGTCCTGTTTCATCCCGTAGAGACTTCCGAAATTAGACAATTTCTAATGTAAGATACCGGAACTCTCGAGATGGAAATTTGGTTTCTGCCGGATCCTTTCTCTTGATTATAGCAATGCCGGTGATTGATACGGTTGATTAGTCGTGCCCCGCCTTTCCCCCGTCATCTCGATCGACGCGAAAGACGACAGCTCTTCTAGATTGGCGGAAGCTGGGTAACGCGACGAGCTTTTAGTGCGTGTGACCCCAGCCAGCCTGACAGCAGCTCGGGGACGAGGCTGACAAAGCACGTAGGTTAGTCCAGGATTGGTCAAGGGTACGGATAGATCCGATCTCCATCATCCGGATTACAATTATTCCGATTTGTTCAGATAAAACATCACCCCGCGTCGCACCACACCCCGCCATTACTTTCGCTCCGTCACTCATTTTGGTGGAGCCTTACGCATACGCCACAACACCGTATCGGCAACAGCAATTCCAGCACTACGATTGTCACCTACAGCGATGTCGTTTTCTTCACGGTTCCTGAGAAGTGCGAAGCCTTTGCTTAACACCAAACTCTTCCCGACCCGGACCTGCACTGGCGCATCATCACTACGAAACCTCTCCCCTACCTTCAGCTCAATTGTCGCAAAGAACAGAACCACCTTCGCTCGCTCCTTCTCCTCCACTCTCAAAACCCGTCAATCTGCCGCCCCAACTCTTGGAAACCTCGCCGACTCCATCACTGCGCAACAGGCCGGAAAGGCTGCACGCTCATGGCCCGAGATATCCGACAAAAAGGTTGGATACTGGTTAATGGGTTCTGCGACCCTTGTCTTTGGAATCGTTGTTCTAGGAGGTCTTACTCGTCTCACTGAGTCCGGCCTCTCTATTACCGAATGGAAGCCCGTAACCGGTTCCATTCCCCCTCTCAGCCACGATGACTGGATGTCCGAATTTAACAAATACCGCGACTCCCCGGAATACCGCATTCTAAACCCCAACATGACTCTCGAAGAGTTCAAATTCATCTACTTCATGGAATGGTCACACCGTCTTTGGGGCCGCGCAATCGGCCTCTCCTTCGTCCTTCCTGCTGTCTACTTCACCGTCCGCCGCAAGGTTACTCCCAAGGTCGCCCTTCGCCTGCTAGGTATCTCCGGTATGATTGGTTTCCAGGGCTTCATCGGATGGTGGATGGTCAAATCAGGACTCCGTGATGACTTATTCGCCGAACCCGGTGCTCACCCTCGAGTTTCCCAGTACCGTCTTACCGCCCATCTTGGAGCCGCATTCACCGTCTATGCCGCCATGCTATGGTCAGGTCTCGATATCCTCCGGGAAAATAAGCTCCTTGCCAAACCTGAATTGGCACTAGAGAGCATGAAATCTCTTTCTGCTCCCCAGCTCCGCGTGTTCCGTGGTTTAGTTGGACTTCTTGTTGCTATGGTTTTCACCACTGCCATGACTGGAGGTTTAGTTGCCGGTTTGGACGCTGGATTGATTTACAACGAATTTCCCAAAATGGGAACTGGATACATGCCACCTAAGTCCGAGATGTTCAACAAGTTCTACTCTCACACCGATGATGATTCCGATCTTATCTGGAGAAACATGTTGGAGAACCCTACCACTGTCCAGTTCCAACACAGAGTCATGGCTATGAGCACTTTCACAGCTATCTTGTTGACTTTCTTGTACTCGAGATTCAACCCTAAGGTCGCCGCCGTTATGCCGAAGGGTGTTAAGAGTGGAATGACTGGAGTTATGCATTTGGCTATGCTACAGGTTGCGCTCGGAATCTCTACGCTAATTTACATGGTCCCCACTCATCTTGCTGCTACTCACCAGGCTGGTGCCTTGGCTTTGTTGACTGGATCTATTGTCCTCGGACACAAGGTGTGGCTTCCCAAGGCTGCTGCACGGATCGCTGCACAGAGGATTCAGGCGGCTTCTCAGAAGGCTATCAAGAGCGCATAAAGGCGGAAACTTGAGGCAGTGACGAGAAGTGTGAGAGGGTTTAGAGGGATGTACGATACGAAAAATGGGCTGTAATGGTGTGATTTGGGATTTAGATTATGTATTGCTAGATGGGATTGGTACGTTGTGTGTTTTGGCGTTCTTTTGTGTGTTTTTTGCACAATAATTTAGCGATACGTTGCTCCGCTCTTAGATGTGAAAAGTACCTATTTGACTTTTTAATGGGATATTTTAATCTCCAATATTTATGAAAATTTTTGTGTCAAAATTGCATAGCGACCTACCAAACTCCATACACTAAAAATGTAAGAATGCGGGTGTATTACATGTGATAAATAACGGGCAATATGGCTGAGCTAACAATAATAAGCAACCGTGGGAATCATTTGCACCATAGTAGATGGTGATAATTATTATTCGCCGACCTATTTTCTCAACTTTATATCATTAGGTTGAAAATGCTTCGTGTATCACACACCCTGCATCCATATCCACGTAGTTGCACCATTCTCAAGTTTTTGCAGGCCCCAATGTATAAACCACACAACAATATTTCGACTTGAATTCAGCACTCTTGATGTCAAATATCCGACCGAAATCTCCACCTTAATTAGCTCCGCGCCCGCGGCTGTGGTTCCGCCTTACAAGTAGATAACATCACATCCAACCACCAGGTCGTGCGATCCGAGGCCGGGAGGGGGAAATTCTAGCGACATGAAGAAGACAACCGATAAAGTACACTTTCCCTTCTCCATGAAGCTTTGGTTTTGGTCTTTTTATTTTAGGCCCAATACTGAAATCGCCAATGGAGATCGCCTATGCTATGTTGATACAGAAGAATTTCTGATCCGGATCAATGAAGTATGTAGTTTGCATTGCGGTGGGTTGAAACAGTAGCCACTGGGTGTTAAATACACCCACTTGGATTCTATTTCTCTGTATTCTTGTCAGTTTCGTGGCTATCAGCAAAGTATATCCAGAGTCTATGCACCGTAAGTTTTGCGTATTTTGTAACTACTAACTTGTATTCACCCCAGATCCCCCCACCTACAGAGTTATGAACATACAAGACCATGGTTAGCTGATGATTAATACCATCCATTGGGAAATAAAATTGTACCCAAGTCTCGCCTAAAGCACACATATACACTGCCCAGTCTATAAATAGCATACTCTGATACCGCATACATAATCCATGGCCGATTCACCCGGTTCATCAACTTCCAACCCCTCCGAGTCAACCCCAGTTTGACATAACTAAAAATAACCCCCTAGAGGTTCTCTTGCCCAAAACCAGTTATCCCCAACACTATTTACTTGTATCCAGTGCAAAAAGCAGAAGAAAGCGAAGCTTGTCGCTATTCGTAATGGAAACTGGGACTAGGTGCTTGGTAATGGGTACTGTTATGGAATTATTTTATCAAGACAGTGATCTGTTGAGTTGGGTTTGGTATCGGATGAGATGAAAGGGGTATATATGCTGCAGTCGGATGCTGCAGTCGGGAAAATCGAAGGGGGAGGTTGGGATGAATATGATGAAACAAGCATACTGAAATGTGTAAAATGACGAGAAGAATATACCGGACGTCTCACAAATCGCGGAGATCGATGTGTGACTATTATTCAAGATTAGTACTTCAGCTTAAGAATAAATCGTTTTGAATCCAGGCAGCCTATATTTTACATCTTTTCCCATTTCTACCATCCAGCAAGCTGCGTGGCGCCTTGTCAATAGTTAATTCATCACCCTAGCCCTAACTTCAGAACCCCTGCATCATACCCCTGCACCACATCGCGTCGCTAATGTCCCAAGACTCCCGACACGTTGTCCGTCCGCTCTCTCACTTCAACGCGCAACAATGGTCGTCATAACGCAGGAAGGAAATTTATCGGCGCCACTAACCAATGGATTATTTCAGGACCTCAGCTTTTGGGTTTCCTTGACAGTGCCTGGTCAGAGTAAGATCATTGACCTCATTAAGGTCTGTTGCACCTGTTCTACACGGATCTGAACACGGCACTAACGAAGTACGATAATGTAGAAAAATGGCGGAACTGTCACCCGTGCCGAACGAGACGCAACATATCTCCTCGTCAATCATGAAAAACCCCCATTACGAAATCATTTACATGACCCTAAAATGTTTGACCTTTTACGTTAAGGAAACTAGAAATCTGAAATCGATGTCCTAACTGAAAAATGTTATTATTAGATCTGTCTTCTCATACCGCTTCGTTTTAGACTCTGTTGCTTCATCTAGGCTTCAAGACGAGTCGGAGTATATTGTGTCACTTGATGTAGCGTCGGTAACAAAAACTACCTCTACGAAGAATAGGACGAAGTCTACGGCGAAACCCGTTGGATTACCCAAACGCGCGTATGTTTCGCTGACCCTCCAAGATTTATCCCAGGTTTGTTGTGACTGATAACTGAATAGAAAAGTCATGTTCACCCTCGAAGATGATCTGATCCTACTTCGAAAGTTATCGCAACCTGGAACGAAGTTGTCTGGATATAAAGTCTACGAAGAGCTTGCAGATGAGTATCCGTCGCATACCGTGCATGGCTGGCGCGGAAGATGGGTCGATCACTTCTCCAAACTTGAGCCGGGTACACCTGAAGGATGGTTGAGGGAGCTTAGCGGTGATATCGAAGAGGAGAGATGGGAGGAGGAGCAGGAGGAGGAGGAGGGGGAGGAGGGGGAGGAGGAGGAGGATGAGGGGGGAGAGGTTGTGGTCGATGATGAATCAGAAGAACTCGAGCAGGATGAACCTCTGGATGTCGAATTTGAAGAACAAGAAGCACTCTCGACAATTCCAGGCCCCCGAAAGTCTCTCGACAAAGGCAAAGCTAAATCTATCGATCAAGGCCAATCTAGGCAATATCAACGCTCAGCCCAACCATCCTCCCGACAAACCCCCAAAGCCCGTATCTCAGAGCCAATTGGACGACAACCCGACACTAAAAAGATACGCACCATTCGTCCAGACGCCCGACAAGTTTCCCGCACTCGGCTGTCCGAGCCCATTCTCCCCAGTCCTAGGCCCCAAACATCTGTACCAGTACAATCCATCACTGGCTCAGCGAGCTCGGCTCCCCACAGGAAACCCAATTTAATCCGAAAGACCAGCCCAAATCGAGAGAATGGGGATCATCAAGCAGCAATGAAGCACGGCGCAGCTCCGTCTTCTTCAGCTCCAATCCGCCGGGTGGAATCTGAACCACAGCTACAGAATTTTCAGCGGAAAACCCTTCCACTTGCTTCGCCTTCACCTCGGAAATCTTTACCGGTCCGACCCGAGGCTTCTATATCACCAAGGAAATCGTTACCTAGTGTCCCTTCCTCTAGACCTCAACCTTCGGTGCCTTCAAGGAAATCCTCCCTTGATGCACCACCATCCTATAGCCAGCCCCAGCACCATATATCTCCCTCAACACCCGAGAAATATAAACGAAAAGTCAGGATCTCAGACTTTGTTGACGAAATCCCAGCTACTCCAACGAGGGGTGATAACCCGCACAAGCGTCAAAGAAAGGAAGCGAGTCCGGAGTTAAGTTTATCGACTGAGAGCAGGGCTTCGTTACAAGAGGATTCCGACAACGAGCCGCTGCATTATGATGAGGAGGAGCTCGAGGCTATGGATGATTCGGAAACACATATACCATTATACAAGCCAACTGCCATAGGGTCTAACCAAACCCCTCCGTCAAACCAACAAGCCGTCTACCCCCCTTCATCACGAGAGACCACGCCCCCACCGGATAGTCTCCTTGACCCCCTACCTCTTCCTTTCCTTTCTCCGGAGTCGGAATATGATTCCAGTACCGATGACCCTCTGGCTGATATAGCCATGCTTCGCCGCAAGTACCCGACATTGACAGAGCGATGTTTCTGGTGGGCAGTGGAGAAAACTGGTAATGATAGGGATTTGACGTTGGAGGTAGTCAAGGAGTGGATGGAACACAAGAGGTTATTGGATCATCCGAGAGTTTGGACAATGGCGGATGATCTGGCTGTAAGAGGGAACGATGTGAGAGCGATTGAAGATGTTATTGAGCGTAGGGGGGGAAAGGAGTTTGACAGGTGGATGACATGGCTTAATAGTAAGGCGAAAATAATAGCGGAAAGAGAGGCGGATAAGAAGCTGCGGAACGGAAATGGGCGGAGAAGTGAGTAGATTGGCAAGGAGGCGGAGAATACCATTTCATGTATTGAAGAAATTGGTTTACTTATTAATTTAGCTACGGATGATTCCTGTTCGATTTGATTTGATTTCAATACATGAAATGGTATTCTCCGCCTTCTTGTCAATCTGTTCGTTGAGTTGTATATGGTGAACTATCAGTCGGATCGAATCCAAGGTCAAATTTATCTTTGATTTCGTGTCTTTGAGCTTTTGTTTTCGTAATGCAACCGTGATCTTCGGCCAGCTTGACTGCATTGCCTTGATATATTCAGAATTTCACCGTCATTTTCGCCAACTGGTGCTGATTAACCTTTCTCCGCTCATACTTTTTATTTGCACTATCTTCAGCCTGCCTTAGATGGTGGCGCTAGTTCCACTTAGTATCGATATGCGCTTTTCAACTTTTATTTTCTTCAATTGCCCGAGAAACTCGGGTCTATCGAGTGATATGCTATGACTAGCCCTCCAACCGCGACCCCACACATGTTTCGAACACGTTCGAGTCCGAGTTTCCATATTTCGGTCTCAGACTTGTTTAAATTCCTCTTCTCCGTAATTTAATTTTCTGTATCGGAATAAGTCCAAAAGCTAAACCGAATAAGTATTTTCTTTTTTTATGTGAATCATGGCGATTGGAGAGAGATGTACCCGGTGTCGTGACGCGAAGCTTTAATGTTTCTATCCAATGTTGTTTTGTAAATCCCGAGCTTTGTACTGTATGTAGTGCTAGTGGCTGTATACAGCTGCTGAAAGTGTTGAAAGTCGCCTAGAGAGCTCTGGTGCCTTAGGCTTAGCCACACTTAGGGCTCAGGACTCGCACATGAACACACTTAGGGCTGTGGTGATTTATACAGGGAGGTGGAGTTTCTACATTGGGTATATCTCTTTCTGTAGATCGATCGCGTAGACTTGGGTTATTACCGTATTCAATCGATTGTGTTCTCTACCGTGAACTGTATTTTATGGATTACTATGGATATTTCTGATGTTTCTCCGGGATCCGTTTTACCCTTACGTCCGTTTAGCTATCCCACCGTTGGAATGTGACTGTGTTCGAGTCGAGTCTCATGGTTTTGGGTTATCTGTGGCTTCAGCTGTGAATAACGCGTTTAATTCCGTGTAGCGTTTACTTCCGTGCAGCGTTTCCCTCAGTGCCTACAATTTTATTAACTGCGCGGTAACATCTTAGTTTGCTCAAATTTTGTTCCTCCACCTATCCAACTCCAACCTCTCTTCACCGAAACTTTGTACCCGACCTCGATCAAGCCTCACAATTTATTCTGTCTATTTTATTTTCATTTTTCGCATAATTCAACTGTTTTCTATTTTACTGTCTATTATCACATATCCGGACATCTTCCCCCCACTTGGTCATTAATCGATTTCAATCCAACCATGGACGAGTACAGCAATTTTATCACCCCCATCCAGGAGCGCGAGGCCCTCCCAAGAGACACCTGGGCTCACATTCGCTTTCCATTTTACTCGTTTTTTAACCTTAACAAAAAACGATATACCCATGGCGACCTCTCCGATTACACCAACCGACCAAACCCCCTCCCACCACATCGGCGTCATGACGCGCGACTTACCTTCGGAATCGAATTGGAACTGGTCCTGGATGGTGTTGATCCTGTGGATGGGATGAACGTCTTGAACGCCATGTTCAAGCAGCTTTTCAATTCCGGGAAACTCCAGTTCGATTGTATGATGCCGACGGAGTATAAGAAAATCGCCTCTACCGACAGAAACAAATTTATGATCATGCCGGATGCTTCGATCAACGAGCGTCTAGGACTAAAGGAAGGAATACAGGTGCCTGACCTGCAACCTGGCTGGGTAATCTTGCCTGAGGAATTGGACCCTGAACTTGGCGAATGGGGAACGCCGGAATTTTATCGTTGGCACAATAAGCGCCCCGCGAATGACGGCTATGATAGTTTGGCTGATGGCTATTCTTCCATTGTTAAGTCAAATTTGACGGAAGAAACAGAAATCACAACGCCAGACTTCGACTCCGACCCCGCGGTGATCGAAGGTTGCCCAGGGGACGATGAATGGTTCTCCCAGGACCCAGACTGGATGGACAACTCCGGCGACCTTCCGCCGCTTAGGCGGAAAGAGAAGCCATTCATCCAGGAGGAAGAGCAAAAGAAGTGGATACTTGCTCAGCCCAAGGAAAACTGCATTCTCGGATCCGCAGTTGAAATCTGTACTCCTATCTTGAACCAGAGTAACTGCAAGGATACAATCCGCACCGTTATCGAACACCTTGATAACAACTTCAAGGTCGTTCATAATGAATCTTGTGGGTTGCATGTTCACGTCGGCCGCGGGCAGGGGAATACTTGGTCTTTCGAGGAGATGAAAGCTATTGCGAAGGCTTGTCTCCTTTTCGAAGAAGCGGTAAATCTACAGCATGCTCCCCATAGACGCGGCGGAAACCAGATGATCCGTTCGAACCGATGGAGCACAGCGGCACGCGATGCCACTATGTTGACACTTTTCGAGGAGATCGATGACTGCGATTCCGAGCATCAGTTCTTGCATTTGGTTGGGAAGGATAAGTACTTCAAGTACAACTTCCAGACGAATTCCCAGTATGGCACCATCGAGTTCCGGCAGGCGGAAGGTCATAATGATGTGAAGCGCATCGTTGCGTGGATTGTAAGTTGCCCCTGTCCGAAGTGGATTCAACTGGGATATAGAGACTAATCGTGTTGATAGAAATTCCTTTCTTACTTTGTCACGGCTGCTATAAACGTCGAAGAGAAGGAGTGGTTCGCCTGGGGTCAGCTCGTGGGTTATGGGACCATTGAGGGAATATTGAACTTGGACCCTGCGGTGTTCAAGCGTTTTGGACTTGAAAAGTCACAGGCCGAGCTTGGTTTCAAGGAGCTTGAGCTGGAAATTGACGACGCGGATTAAATTCGGTAATGTATTTTTTCTATCTCGAGGATTTCATGGCATTTATGTTTGTTTGTTTTGAAGTATTGTATCATGTAGTCCTTTTTTTCATTCTGTCCGGGTTTTTTTTTTGCCATTTTCTTTTTAATTTTCATACTTTCTGTTGGTGGAGATTTCATGCGATGTATATTGAGTTTTAATATCCTTCCCATATGTATTTTAATTTTTAATTTTGTCTTTCTGTTGGGATAGCAGAGGTTATAGAGGCGCTTTGATCATGTTTATCAAGAAAGCATTAACGGAGGGAGTCGGGAGTTAAATAATTTCACTAGAAATACGATCGTCTGTTCAGCCTTAGCCCAAAAATCATTTTGAATGGTCCAGTGACGACGTGCCCAATTCCAATATCAGCCGCCAATGCCAAGAAGACAAGCACGGCGAAAGGGTAGCCGTCCAAGTTCTTTACTGTAGGGTTCATTATCAGTTTATGATTGATTGATTCATTAATTCTCCAACATTCCCAACCGTAATTTATGACGTGATTTGTGTTGTCGTTGCCTATAAGATAAATTATAATCTATGTAGACATTAACTCCTCCACCTTTGACAACCGATACCCAGGTCTTCGTTGTGGGGGTAGTTGTTGGTTTGCGTTGCAGGTGGGTGCTCTTTGCCCGCCTACTAGTCTTTGTTGTAACTTGTTGGGGTTTGGAGATTTCTTCTGGTTGCTTGTTTATTCACTCCTCCTCTCCCCCCCCCCCCCCCCCCGGAGCATTGTCTTGTCTTTTTTTTGCCATCGACAGGGGCAGGGGAAGTGTTAGAGACGTCCACTGGAGTTATATCCTGAGGCAAGACTTGAAACTTGAAACTTCGAGTCGAGGAAGAGAGTTGGCACGGTTGGGTATATAGTGTATATAATTCGGTGCTTTTTCTGGAATCTGGACAACCTAGAGGCTAGAGGCTAGCAGCGTCTGGTGGAGTTGTAACTTGTAAATTGTGTACTCCTGATATGAGGAAGGATTTATTGGTTTATCAATTTGTTTAAGGGATTTGCTTGAGGGATTTATTTATCAATTTGTTTACGGGATTATTGGAGTCTGGATCCAGGACATGCCATCTGAAGGATTATATATACTATGCTATACTATACTATGCTTACTCTTTGGAACTGTTTTTTTTTTTTTTTTTTTTTTTTTTTTTTCGGCAGAGGGATAGATAGATAGATATATATAGATAAATTTGTATACATATAACTTCATATACATATAACTTCATATACATATAACTTCATAAAAGTACCAATCAATGATCATTGCTTACTATATTGCAACAAATCAACAACATGAATCATCAATCCCCCCCCCCCCCCCCGTAACTAACCCCCCCCCCCCCCCCCCCTCGTAACCAATCCCCCCCCCCGTAACCAATCCCCCCGTAACCAATCCCCCCTAGCCAAGCATCCCAACCTCCACACCAAATCCAAACCATCTCCCCCAGCATCCGTAATCCGTAATCAATATCTCTCAAATCCTCAACAATAACAGAAAATATCCCATCCATCATCCATCATCCATCATCCATCATCCATCATCCATCATCCATCATCCATCATCTATACCCCCACGGTCCAAAGATCTATGTTATATTTCTCCCTCTTCCATCACCAGACCTCCCAACCGTATATCCAATTTACCGTATAAAATCGTAAAATCATAAAATCGTAAAATCTTAAAATCATAAAATCTTAAAATCTTAAAATCATAAAATCGCAAATCAGGTAAACTAAACCGACAATTCACAGTTAGACGATAGACAGTTAGTTCAATTTTGATGGGACCGGGACCATAGATAGACAGTTATTTAAGTTTTGAGGGGACCGGGACCATAGAACCATAGAACCAGGTAACTTCAGTGCAAAGATTAAACAGACTTGATAAACATGATAAACATGATAAACATGATAAACATGATAAACATGATAAATAAAAACCAATTTAACCACATCAGGGAACCAGTGCATGTAGGAATAAATAACGTACTCAACCTCGTATGAACCCACTCCGCCAGTATCTTAACCCTGCTCATTTGCTCATTTCGCGAGCTTCTGGTAACCCGGCCAGATTTCAACTTTCCCAACCTTTGCAAAACAGCTGTCGAAGTATTGCTATCTATTCCTATTCCTATTCCCGCAATGAGCGCCGAGCCCGAGCTGCTGTTCTCCAAATACAAGAAAATACAAGAAAATCACTAATATATATATCAAACCACCACATCAAGCAGGCAGGAAGGCAGACATACTCTGGTCTCTGGCAGCCATTGATATTCTCAAGATCTTCAATCATAGCTGGCATCATTTATGATTTCTGACGACCCAAGGGATCCATCATCCGATTAGTACAGGTTTTTAGTTATGTATATATATATATACTCAATGAATATTTGTTCCATGTTCCCTGTTCCTTTGGCTGATATAAAATAGTTCCCGCAGTTCCTGTGGATAAATTAGTTTTTTTTTTTTTTTTCGCATCTTGCTAAGACAAGCCATGCCATGCTAAGCCAAGCCAAGCCTTGCCATGCCATACCAAGCCATGCCATGCCATACCAAGCCATGCCATGCATTCATGAAGTTAACTGGGGGGGGGGGGGGGGTTTGCAGTTTAACGAGTTTACTGAACTGCGTTGCCGACTCGCTGTACAGTTCTCATAGTCGGTTTTGGTCGGGATTTGGAACTGGTTTGTATGATGGGAGGTCTGATGTGGATATGTGATGGATGTGATGGGATGGGATGGGATGGGATATGTGTGTGATGTGGTGTGTGGTATGTATATGGGATATGGGATGGGATGGGATGGGATGGGATGGATGGATATGGATGTGATGGATGTGGTATATGGATGGATATGGGATGGGATATGGATGTGGTATGTGGTGTGATGGGAAATGGGTATGGATATGGATATGTGGTATGGTATGGGATATGTGGTATGTGATGTGGTATGGATTATACTATGGATATGTGGTATGTGATGGGATGGGATGGGATGGGATGGGATGGGATATGTGATGTGATGGGATGGGATGGGATGGGATGGGATGGGATATGTGTGGTATAACTATGGATATGTGATGGGATGGGATATGGGTATTTGGTGTGGATATGTTTTGCAGGTGTGGTATGTGGTATGTTTTGCAGGTGTGGTATGTGGTACGTGATGTTTTGCAGGTATGGATGGTATGGATGGATATGGATATGGATATGGGATGGGATATGTGGTATGTGGATATGTATATGTATATGGATATGGATATGTATATGGATATGTATATGGTATGGGATATGGGATATGGGTATGTGGTATGTGGTATGTGGTATGTGATGGGATACGTGGTATGTGGTATGTGGTATGATGTGTGGTATAACTATGGATATGTGGTACGTGATGTTTTGCAGATGTGGTATGATATGTGATGGGATGGAATATGGATATGTATATGGATATGGATTATACTACGGATATATGGTATGGAAATAGAGATGTAAGAAATAAATACTTGATTACCTGATTACTTGATTACTTGATGTGCGGGGAGTTACTGTACTATAGTGTACTATAGTGTACCATGGGAGCTGTAGACGGCGTGGGAGCTGTGGAAGGTGTATGCCATGGAAGTCGTATCGAAGTCGTATCGAAGCATCCATATCCTCCTAATCCTCCCAATCCTCCCAATCCTCCCAATCCTCCCAATCCTCCCAATCCTCTCAATCCTCCCAATCCTCCCAATCCTCCTTATCCTCCCTATCCTCCCCCAGCTAGTCCGTAGCTAGCCCGAATCCTAACCCCTCTAGCACACAATAACAGTTACCGTATATACATACATATTTACCATATTTCTCATTACGATCATTACGATCATTACGATCATTACGATCATTACGATCATATTTCTCATTACGATCATTACGATCATTACGATCATTACGATCATTACGATCATATTTACCATATTTATCATTACGATCATTACGATCATATTTCTCATTCCGATCATTACGATCATATTTCTCATATTTATCATTACGATCTGTATGTAGTGCGTGTATGTATTCAATTTTCCATCCCTCTATGTATGTATAGACAATTCAATAATTCAATTCTACATCCCTTTTCCATATCCCAACATCACATCACAACATCACATCACAACATCCCTCTATTCCAACGATTTTCTGTATCACAACATCACGTTCCAAAGAAAGTTGTTTTTTCATAGATAGCCATAAAATTATCTCTCCTGTTAGAAAGCAAGAGAGAGAAAAAGAGAGAGAGATTACAAAAACATATACATAACCTACACGGACACACACACAATAGTTGTCATATCATAAACACCACTCCACGCTCTCCTACAACCCCCCGCCACGCTCTCCTACAACCCCGCCCACCCTCCCCCGCCCCTACAACACCACGCGCTCCTACAACCCACCTCTCATAAACCGCAGTTCCCCAACCACAAGTAAAAAAGAAAAGAAAAGAAAAGAAAAGAAAAGAAAAAAATCATTATAAAACAAACAGGAAAGAAAGAAGGAAGAAAAAAAAATCCCGGTAATCTTCCATATTAGTGAAATTCCGCATAATATACAAAAAAATCGCAAGTCCAGTTATTTTTGTTATAGCTAGATAGCATAGTATATATTCGGTAAAAAAACCAATTGATTCCCATCCCATCCCATCGCCTGTAAAAAAAAAAACAACAAAAACCCCGCAAAACAAGTAGTAATAAACACGCAAAAACAACAAGACACAAAAGCAATGCAAGTCCAAGCAATCAATCAATCACAATCAGAAAAACGCCCCTCCGCCGCCTGCTTCCTTCCCTTCTATCGTAGGCCGTTTATCATTGATCCATATCTCTATTTCTAGAGAACACCTCTACCCCTGCTCGCACAACTCCAAATTTAATCAGAGTACTCCTTCATGAAACCTTCATGGAATTTCTTTAATCTATCCACCCATTCAGTTCCGGGTGGTAGGAAAGTAGTTCTGAAATGCCATGTTCCCTCAACCTGTCCGAATCCACTTCCTGGTACAACACAGATTCCAGTTGCGTCCAGCATCTTCAAGCAGTAAAACTCATCCGGCTGCTTTCCAAGTGATCTCGCCTCTGCTTGTGCCTTTGCAGGAATGGTAATAGACGGGAAGAGGTACATGGCTCCGTCTGGATGCTGGCAATGGACTCCGGTCATGTCCTTGAAGGCCTGGTACAGTGCCTTTGCACGGCTCTCAAGACCGTTGTAAATGTGGTTACGCTCCTTGTTGTAGAGCTCCCACGATGGCTCTCCTTCCTTGGGAGGGTTGACCATAAGCTCAACCAAGCACTGTCCAATAACTGGTGGACACAAGGTAATAGACACGAGCTTGTAGATCTGTGCCTTGACCTCGGGATCAAAGTTCACCAACTCAAAGTAACCTCCGCGGTGTCCACACTCTCCGACGATTCCCTTGGATGTGGAGTGCAATGAGACAAGCTCGACGTGGTCGTAGCGTCCAGGCTCCTCCTGCTGTAACATCCGGAGAACCTTCTTGAAGCTGTGGAACTCGACACCGTCGTAAACGTTGGTTTGGTAGACCTCATCAGCCATAATGACGAGGTGGTTCTTTGCGGCAATCTTGATCACACCCTTAATGTCCTCAATGGACAAGGAGGAACCGGTGGGGTTACCGGGGTTGATGACACAAATGCAGCGGACGTCAACTCCACTGTCGGCGGCATTTTGACGAGCAGTCTCAATGAGTTCAACGTTGGTAGACCACTTTTGCTCCTCGTTCAAGTGGTAGGGGACAGCGGTAGCGTCGAGGAGGGCGAGGGTCGCGGTGTAGAGGGGGTACTGCGGGATCGGGATGAGAACTCCGGTGTTGCGGGATGCGCAAATGGTGTCGAGAAGGGTATGAACACCGGCGGAGGCTCCACCGGTAAGGAAAATGTCGTCGGGATTTGCGTCAAAGCCGTCGCGTTCTGGTGGAGATGTCAGTGATGTCAAGACAGGGATTAACGGGAATGTGGAGGCGGGGTAATGCACGGAGCAATGCAGCGGAGCGATGGAGGTTTTGTGTAACCGTGGGGGGAGAGTCAACAAGCAAGACAGAACGCACCCTTAATGAAGTTTGCAACAGACTTGCGAATACCGTAGGCTCCCTGAGACTGAGAATATGCACCAACGGAGCCAACGTCCTCGAGAAGGACGCGAGCACGCTCCCGGACGTCTTCGGGGAAGATGTTCTCATGTTCAATCAACGCAGGATATTCCATGATACTTAGTACCTGCCGGAAGAAAGTAATAGGCTTTTGGTCAAGCTGCTGAGGGTTTCCAATGTTTGCTGAGATCACAGAGTCGAATGGTAATCCATGATTGGGTTTGTCTACCGACACAGTCTGCAGTGCCTTCCGGTGCTCTTCCGACCGTACGGCAATTTCTCCACGAACGGCATACTGTGCTCTAACAATGTTGGGGTTGATGTTTTTCGCATTTAATGCGCGATGGACCGTCGAGTTGGTCATACTGCGAGAGGTAATGTGGGGACGGTGGTAGTGGTGAAGATTCGGGTTGTGAGAGGAAACTACTGTTCGGCTTAAGAGTCAGAGGTGGCAGGCGAGCTAAATATGATTGGAAGCAATTCGATTGTGCAAGTACAAAGCAGCAAAGCAGAGAGTATCGTCAGGCAAGAGGATGACGGAGCAGGGCAAGTGAGCACCGGGTGAGGGAGTGGGGGGGAGAGGAGGTGTAATATATGTGGTCGGTGGAGGAAGACGGTTGCTGGGGAAAGAGGGAGCGGGAGTAGAAGCAGGAGCAGAAGCAGGAGCAACGGAGAGCAGCGGTGAAGATGCCTTGGGTAGAAGCGGAATAGGATTGACTGATACAATTGTGTGACGAGTTAGGAGTTCATAAGGCCCCGGCTATGATGAAGCTGTAACATCGGGAACATGGTTCGTGCAGTGCCCGTAAAATGCCGGCGTCTTGAGGCTTTTGCTCGAACGGGGCAGCAACGGGAACGGAGCAAGGGGACCAAACAGAGCCAATGGAGGGGGAGGGGAAGACCTAGAGGCTCGAAATGGACCAAACGAACGCGCACTATCGCAGGGCGGACCATCCGGGGAAGCCAGAAAAGGCTGAAGAAGTAGGGAATTCCACAAAGGGAGCGAACCATGCGATAGGCGTGACGAAAACAGTAATGGAAGCCTCACTCACCACTATTTTGTCGATAGATCACGGCATCAACATTGCGGATAAAGGACTGCGGCAGTCCCACAACCGATCTACTGCTACCACCGCGACCCAGTTGAATACATCTTGTCGTCATTGCCATTTTATTCTTTCACGGGAAGGTTGATGCGTGCTGCAGCCGGGTATTGCGGGTTGATGATGATTGATTGCACCGGGACTCGGAAAAAAAGGAAAGAAAGTTGATAGGATACGAGAAAGGTGAAGCTCAGGCTGAATGAGAGGACCTTGTCACGGGGTGGGGCGGGAAGAGGGATGTCAGTACGAGATATCTCTGTATCTGTATCTGTATCTGTTGCTGTTGTTGTTGTGTTGTGTGTGGGGGGGGAGTGGTCTTCCCGTTGTATGTAACAACACCTCGAGTAACAGCGATCCACTCGGGTCGCGTGAGGGAGAATTGGCAGGAGGGGAGGGGGCTCGGGAGTGTCTTGAAAGACGTCCTAGGGAAATCCATGTTACCTTCTTCGTCGCGGTTAAGGCGTGTTTTCGTGGAATGACGCGTGGAATGGCGTGGCGTGTCTCCTGCTGTGCTAGAGCAGGAAAGGATCGATGGAATGTGGGGGGGTTTACCAATGGAGAGCGCTGTTTTTCTCTGGGCCTTCTCTGTGGTGTTCTCTCTGCTGTTCTCTCGGTCGTTCTCTCCGACCTTCTTCTCTCACAGGACAACACAGTATTTGACAGGACGGGTGGCTGCAGTACAATTACGATAGATAAGATCCGTCTTGCTCTTATGCGTGGAAGCAATCGAAGCCATCCCTCCTTCTTCTTCATCTTCTCATCGTTCCGGCTACTGGGACACCATACAAGCTCCTACATTTCACCTAGAATTCACTCTAAAACTCATCAAAAGACGTTTGCTGCAGCACTTTGTTGGTCAACACATCGGCTGATGGCTGCTGACCCGATGAAGCCCAAGAGTGTGGTGATGCTGAGTTGCAGCTTACAAGTCCCGCTATACCGTAATCAACAAGGCATCCATCCCGACTAGAAGAAATCTAACAAGCTCACCGATTGACGAGAAATGCCATCCCGAGCCAATCGGGCCAATTCAAAAGACATCATGTGCTGGTTTGACCAACTCTGAGCAGTAAAGTGGACAAGCGTGCAAACAAAATAGAGCCGCGGCAAAACCCCGGATTTGCAACATATTGTGGAAAAGTAACGTAAGTTACCCGAGGTTGCTTTGTTTTACTTTTGTTCTTTTTCATCTGTTGGAAAGACTTGGATCTTCCGAGTCCTCATCTCCGTTCCCGAGTCCATCGGTTCCCCATCCTTCGACTCGCAGCTTCCCGTGAGAACTATTTGTGTAACCACGCAGCCCCCCCCACACCACACCCGCATCCGAGACTCAGGGCTCATCCCCATCACTTTTCGTCTTGATCTGCATCTCATAAACCAATAGCAATGCTACCCGACTTCACGCAGCAGGAACACCTCTTCTCAACATCGCAATTCTGCAGGGCAAACTACAGGTGATTTACACGCTTTGAGATTAAACGTGGAGCAATGCATATCCCATCTGGATACACAGTAGACGGAATCAAGCAAGTCCGACTCGCCCTATGGCGCTAAATGCGGGGTTAAATTCCTGACAGCCCCGCGTCTCCTCTCATTTTCCTCACCCAGCAACAACTCAACCAGCAGTCATGTCGGCCCTTCCTACCACCTTTTCTGGTATGTGATTCACGCTTCGTCGCGTATTTTCCCCCGCATTTTGTCACGAGAGGCGTCATGGGGTGGGGTTTTGAGCGAGAAGATTCTGCCGATCTCGGGTGCGGAGGCGCCGCTAATAGACGGAGATTTGGAGCCTCAGGATCTTGGGGGGATGCCGGGTGATGGTCAGCGGGATGTTGAAGGCGTTTCCCCTCCCTCATCTGAGCTTGCATCTGGGAGCTGAGGTGGGTGGTGGAAGAGCTGTTAGCTGCCAGAGCTGTTGGACCGCGACTTGGAGCGGTAAAATACTTGACTTTCATGCTCCATGGTTTCGGCCAGTCTCAGAGAGCTTGCCTCCGAACGAAACCTCCTCCATCCTTCATGTCTCTCGGATTCTAGCAAGCTCAAGTCCAACTGGACCTTCCAACTGGACCTTCCTCCACCCCTCATGCCCCCCGGCTCTCAGCAAGCTCTACCTACGAATATCCCATGCTCCACCTCCGCCCCACCCGCGCCTTTCTGTGGACCTCTACCATATTCCATGCATGCATAAGCTAACCTCCGTCCAGAGCCCGTCTACATCGCCGTCATCGGTGGTACCGGAATCGAGTCTCTCGTTCACGACGGTTTCGTCCCCGCTGCCGTCCTCACCCCCACCACTCCCTGGGGCGCTCCTTCCTCTCCCATCAACATTCTCCGCACTGCCTCCGGAGTTCCCATCGCCTTCTTGTCGCGCCATGGAGTCCACCACGAGCTTACTCCCTCCGAGGTTCCCAACCTTGCCAACATCTCTGCTCTCCGCGCCATCGGAGTCCGCACCATCCTTGCCTTCTCCGCCGTCGGTTCCCTCCAGGAGGAGATCCGTCCTCGTGACTTTGTCATTCCCGACCAGATTATTGACCGCACCAAGGGAATCCGTCCCCACACCTTCTTCGAGAAGGGAATTGTCGGACACGTTGGATTCGCTGATCCCTTCGATGCCGGCTTGACCGCTGTTGTCGCCAAGACCGCTGAGAAGCTCGAGGGAGGTGCTAAGCTTCACGTCGGTGGAACTGTCATCTGTATGGAGGGACCTGCCTTCTCTACCCGTGCCGAGAGCAAGATGTACAGATCCTGGGGAGGCTCAGTCATCAATATGTCAGCGCTACCCGAGTCTAAGCTTGCTCGTGAGGCCGAGATGGCTTACGTCATGGTCTGTATGTCCACTGACTACGACTGCTGGAAGACCGATGAGCCCCCTGTAGATGTTGCCGTTGTCATGGGTAACATGAAACAGAACGGAGAAAATGCTAAGCGTGTCATGGTTGCGGTTCTTGAGGAACTTGCGTTGGAGAAACATGAGGATTTGGTCAAGGGACGTCATCTGGAGGGTGCTTCCAAGTGGGCTAACTGCACTAAGCCTGAGGGTGTCACTGCTGATGCTAGACGGAGAATCGAGTTTTTGTTCCCGGGTTACTTTAACTAGATTTCTGCGCTGTGCGTAGAGGTTGGGAATAGACAAAAATAGAGCGGGTGGGGGGAGGGGGGGGAGGGGGGGAAGGGAGGGGAGTGGGAGTGGGAGTGGCAAGACCGCAGCCTCGGTTAATGTAGATTAATATCCGAATTACGGGGGAAAAAAATTCAAAAGTTGCTGGCTTCATCATCATCATATGATTCATATCGTTTTTCTTCTTCTATTCGGGCGGAATGACGGGGTATATTCTCCATGACCATTGACATAAATTAAACCCTCCTTATGCCTCCCCTTTATTCTTCCCCAGAAACGTAGTTGAAGCACCAAACACCAACCACCAACCACCATCCCATATCCCCCCCCCCCCCCCTCCCGAAAAACAACAACAACAACCCCTACCATCAACCTCCCCCAAGCCCTGTATTACGTACTACATAGACCAACCATCAATCCTCGGTAGTATAGTGGTTAGTATTTCCGCCTGTCATTGAAAGCATCGCGGGAGACCGGGGTTCAATTCCCCGCCGAGGAGTTTTTTGATTTTTTTCCTGTTCCTCCCCTGGTATATCTGGTATTGTTTTTTCCCCTGGTATCTCTGGTATTTCTGGTGTCTCTGGTATCTCTGCTGTCCCTGGTATCTTGGTGTCTCTGGTATCTGGTATCTGGTATCTTGGTGTCTTGGTATCTGGTATCTCTGGTATATCTGCTGTCTGGTATCTGGTGTCCCTGCTGTCCCTGCTGTCCCTGGTGTCTCTGGTATCTGGTGTCTTGGTGTCTTGGGATCTTGGTGTCTGGTATATCTGGTATTTCTGCTGTCTCTGGTCTCTGGTATCTGGTATCTGGTATCTTGGTATATTTGGTATTGTTTATTCGCCCTGGTGTCTCTGGTATCTTGGTATTTCTGGTATATCTGCTGTCTCTGGTGTCCTGGTGTCTTGGTCTCTGCTGTCCCTGGTATCTGGTATCCCTGCTGTCCCTGCTGTCTCTGTTACTCGTACCTAAAGCTGGTAGCGCTAGGTAGAGGTATCTTTTGTTTTTGGTTGTTGTTTTTGATTTTGATTTTGATTTTGATTTTGATTTTGATTTTGATTTTGATTTTGATTTTGATTTTGATTTTGATTTTGATTTTGATTTTGATTTTGATTTTGATTTTGATTTTGTTGTAGCGAATAATGATGGCTTTGTTTTTGCTTTTCTTGTAGCGAATAATGATGGCTTTTTGTTTTTTTGGTTATTTAGATAGATGGATAGATGGATGGATGGATAGATAGATAGATAGATAGCACCAGGCTGTAGGGTATAGGGGTGTAGGGTGTAGGCTGTAAGGTGTAGGAAACCTTACCTTACCTAGTCCAGAAACTTCAATATATCTGGAAACATATTCTGGAAACATATCTGGAAACATCAGAGGTGGGGGGGGGGGGGGGTTTAAATATCTCTTTTTTGTTACTTTTTTTGTCATTCTGATAATGAAGCACCTCTGAGTAATCAGTAATCAGTAATCAGTAATCAGCAGACCTCCCAACGGTATAGTATATCCAGTTTCCCGGGTAAAACCATAACCCAGGTAAAATCATAACCCAAGTAAACCAGGACCCAAGTAAACCGAACCAACAATCCACAGTTACATGTAGTTACATGTAGTTAGTTAGTTATTTAGTTAGTTAGTTCAATTTCCGTGTCCCTGATATGCAGTTAGTTCATTTTTGATGGGTTTATAGATGATAGAACTAGGCATGTAACTACAGTGTACTGATTAAACTGATTAAACTGATTGAACTGATTGAACGGACTCGGTAATCAGTTTACTGGCTGGCAGATATGAACCGGTTTAACTGATCAAGAACCTGTGCATGCAGGAGTAAATAATGTATTCAAATATTTCAACCTCGTTTCAACCCACCGGTGACCGAACCGCCGACCCTGCGAGCCGCTGACCCTGCGAGCCGCTGACCCTGCCAGTATCTTAACTCATCAACCCTCCTGATTTCGCCAGCTTGTGGTAAGCTGGTAAGCTGATTTCCTGGCCTTGACGAAATGGCGGTGAGCATACTTTCGGTTCCCGATGACTTCCGAGTCTAGGCTATTGTTTTCTGAAGGAAAGTGGATTGTTATATCGTACCGCCACAGGGCTCCAAAATGTAACGACGAGAATGAAAACCAGTAGGAAGTAGGGAGGTGGCAAGAGGTCCAAGAAATGAAGTGCGCTCTGGGGCGGATCCCAGCGAGACTCTAAGGTAAACAGCTAAAAGCCTCGAAATTTATTCAGAATATAACATACGTCATAAACTTAAGGTTGGGATCGTTGAAGAAAATCAAATCAAATCAAATCAGCTATTGAATGCAGGCAGATACTCTATAATCCATCGAGGGGTTCAAGAACTTCAATCGTGGGCATCAGTTGTTATTTCTGTCGACCCAAGTGACCCAAGTGACCAAATTGATGTAGAATTTTGTTATGTATCATTGTATGAACTGAATAATATTTCTTGCCTCTTCATAAACTAGTTTCTCTGGAGAAACCAGTTTTTCGATTTTTTTTTTCGCAGTTTTATACAGTTTTATACAGTTCAATTGCCTGGTTTGCTATGCAAGCCTTGCTTTCAGTTAACTGGTTTTCGCAGTTTTCGCAGTTTAACCAGTTTAATCAGTTTAACCAGTTTATAATACTGACAGTAAACTGAACTGGGTGGCCTTACAGTTCTCATATTCCAACAGTCCAACAGTCCGTTTCCCGTTTTTGTCGTCATTTGAAATTGGTTTGTATGACTGCGAGGTCTGGGATTGGTTTGGTATCTGGATAGAAGGAAGTGTTGCTTGTTGCTTGTTGCTCTGGCTTGTTGCTTGTTTCTTGTTTCTTGTTGCTTGTTTCTTGTTGCTTGTTGCTCTGGCTTGTTTCTTTTTACTAATCGAATCTAACAGGTTATAAGTACCATGAAGCGCTGGAATTTAGATTGTCATTGTCGTTGCCATTTCCACTGTTGTTTATAGTCAGTGTTAGGGTTATAAATTAATGATATAAATCAGTGATATGAAATACAAGGTATATATATGTAGGTAGAGATAGACCTAGCTAGTAGCTATTGAAGCAGAGGTGCATGGGGATTGGATTTGTTTACGGAATATTTAGCATGACATGATGCCGTTTTTTATTTTTTTTTTTTTTTTTTTTTTTTTTTATTTTTTTTTTTTTTTTTGGGGGGGGGGGGGGGGGGTAGTGAGGTTGCGTAGGTATTGTTGGTTTATTGGTTGCTGAAAGGGGGTTTGAGTTTTGATTGACGGTTGATGGTTGATGGTGAAAATGAGTGATAGGATGTGAAGAATCCCTTTGTTACGAATGATATTGCTGCAATTCAGAGGAGGATGGAGTGGGGGGGTTTTTTTATTGGGTGGCTTGAAGACTGGTTAGGATGAGGGGATTGAGTATGCGCGAAGGGTATTTTTGTTTTTTTAAGTGGGGACTGGGAAATGGTGGGAATCGGGGGTTGAATACGAACTCGTTGGTAGGTTTATATTGTCTTGAATGGGAGTATGTACGGGATAAACAATATGGGAGTATGTTCAAGAGGGATTATGGGAATTCAAAAAATAGATATTGAGAGTTGTAGTTGTGATGAATCCTCTTCGCCGATCATAGGATCGTGGCGGAGGAGTTCAAGTGTACCGTTCCGCGGACCGTGCTACGATCATGACGTACGATACGGCATACTCCCAATTAATCCGTTTATAACCGCATTATATCAGCACCAACAATATAATCCGAAGTATCATAATGCTTCCAAGAGTAAACATCAGCTTAACAGTGTTATTAAAGACAAACCGACTAATTGAAATTATTTCTTTGTGAGTTTCTTACATTGAAAGTGCAATGCTTACATTGCATTCACAGAAACAAATATTCTACAGTAACACCTAGGTGCCCACTAAGTATCAAATAGAACACATAGCTCCAAACCGATTCGCCCACCAAGCGCTATCTATTACTTCCAATCTTCCACCACCCGACAGCTACTTCTCTCCACCTTCACGCTCCCAAGCTCCAGCTCCATCTCCAGCTCCATCTCCAGCTCCTCTTAGCCACCCCACACCCACGCATCCCAATCACCCATCACCAACAACCAGAGCGCCACCCATCAAACCCACGATGTCAGACCTCCACAACACCGTCGCGCAAGCCATCACACACTTCTGGTTCTGGGTCGGAATAATCGGAATCGTTACATCGATTACTTACTTTGTCATAATCTTCACCACAACCTATATCCAGAGTTTCTTCACCAAGAGTAATCCCGATAATTGTTGTATCGACTATAAGTATCATGACAGTGAGAGTTACGGTATCACTACTGGTATCGATCATAGGGATGCTCTTATTGCTGCTCGTGTTAATGGTATCCCTTATGGTAGCGCTTATGCTGAGACTTTGGCTTGAGGTGAAGATATTGGGGGTATCGGGGATGTCAGTATCGAAGGCGTTGGCGTTGTTGGGGCGTGTAAAAGTCTTTGTTGGCGGATTTTGGACTCTGGGTGGATAATCATGTGCTGGACTGCAGTTTCGGTGATAGATTTTGGGGGAAGAGTTCTGCTTTTTGTTATGCAGGGTTGTGGAGAGTTATATGTTTGTAATACACTTTTATACACTATATGGTCGCGATGCTTTAGTTTTGTGAAGCTTGATTTTGTTTTTTTTTTGTTAACTTGTGGTTAGAAGGATTTCTTCAAGATGAAGCTGTGTTGCTGGAACATGGATACAGTGTCTGATACGCGAACCTATAGAATATCCATTGTCCGGAATATTCACGTCATTATGATTGAGCGACGGCTACGCCTATAGACGGCTTAGCACGGGTCAAAATATCCCCGTCGCTAATCTGTCACTGAAGATAATTATTACCCACCGGTTTAATATACGAATTTACCCCAACAATGACGGAGTTCCACTTTATCAACGGGCCCCTTCCGTAGGGAAACGTCGCTTGGAAGTCTTTCTTGTTGATTTACGGTATGGTTTATTAAAGCTTTACTAGGGATTCGATTGAATACTAGAATTTGACAGGAACTGATCAAATCAGGGAGATCTCGTAATCCCGCAGTTGAAGTTTATTTCATTTGACGGATAGTACGAAATTCTATGTATTTAAGAAGCTTCTGTATCTCGTCTTTATTCATAGATCATGTCGATCATGTCAATCCCCCAAGTCTCTAGAATCAAGAGTGAATTCACAATTTTAATCACACTCCACCATCCAACCTTCCAAAAATCCACCTCAGGCCAAACTATCAATCATCGGATTCCACCGCCCATTTAACCACCACCACCCACAACATCACCAATAATCATGCATCAACCCCCGTCAATCCCCTCCTTCAACCCTGCCTTACCCCTGATGATGCAACACCACCATTACATCTCTCCATATCCGAGCCTGTATATAAACCCAGCACCCAGCACCCAGCACCCCGCGCCTCCAAAACCCCCTTGCAGTGATTCCATTCTCCCACTCTCCCTTCTCCCAGCCAACACCTCACCACCTCACCACCAGCATGTCCCAACACATCCAACCGCGCATCATAATCCACGGCGGCGCCGGTACCATCAGCCGCAACAACCTCGTCCCCGGATCCCCACAATACACCGCCTACACCGATTCCCTTCGTACACTTCTGCAAGCCGGCAACAGCAAACTACAAGGCTCATCCACGGCTTTAGACGCCGCTTGTTACGTAGTTTCACTTTTCGAAGATGATCCGTTATATAATTGTGGACGGGGAAGTGTTTTTACCCGCGATGGAAAAAATGAATTAGAAGCCTCGGTTATGGTATCGAACGGCCCGGGTGGGGATAAAAAGGGTGTTGGAGTGGCTATGTTGCGTTGTGTTAGGAATCCGGTTTTGTTGGCCAGGGAATTGTTGTTAAGAAAGGAGGAAACGAAACATAATTTTTTGGCGGGGAGACAGGCGGAGAAATTGGCGGAGGATTGGGGGTTGGAAATTGTTTCCCAGGACTGGTTTTGGACGGAGAGAAGATGGAAGGAACATTTAAGGGGGTTGAAGGGAAGGGAGGTGGATAAGTGGACGATGCCGGAGAAGGAAGATGCAGAGATGATGATGGAGGATAAGTCGTTGGGGGATCAGGAGATTGAGGAGTATTTGCCCCAGGGAACAGTGGGATGTGTTGTGATGGACAAGTGGGGGAATATTTGTGCTGCGACTTCAACGGGTGGTATGACGAATAAGTTACCGGGGAGGATTGGGGATACTCCAACGCTTGGAGCGGGGTTTTGGGCGGAGGAGTGGGAGGTGCCGGCTGCGAGACCGAGAGTTACACCGGCGGCTGCAGCGGGTGGGCTCATGGAGGGATTGCAGAATTTGGTGACTGATTGTTTTCCCTGCCCACAAGAACATTCTGAGCCTTTGCTTGAGAAGACATTGCCGACTAATCGGAAGGCTATTGGATTGAGTGGTACTGGGAATGGGGACTATTTCCTGAGGCTGGCGGCGGCGCATAATGTTACAGCGAGGTATAGATTTGGTGGGAGGAGTTTCAAGGCGGCTGTAAAGGAGGTTATTGGGAGAGAGGGAGAGATGCAGAGGGCTGCGGAGAGGATTGGGAGGTGGGGTACTGGAGAAGGAGAGGGTGGGTTCATTGGGATTAATGAAGCGGGAGAATTGGTGTGGGACTTGAACTGTGGAGGAATGTACCGAGGAATTATAGATGATGAGGGAAATACGAAGGTTGCGGTTTACTGGGATGAGGAGATGCATTAAAGATGGCTAGAAAAAGTAGGAGGCTGTAGGGCCCGAGAAAAATAGCAGAATTAAATCTTCTATTCCTGATGACATGTTTTACAATGTCTGAATATGATACACCGCACTTGAATAATTGATCTTTCGCTTCTTTTGCCTCTGCGGTAGTGCTGAAGGTGCGTGCTCGGGGGTTACTTCAAACCAGGCACACCCAATACAATTCGTACATTGCAAGAGCAGAACCATAATATCAAAGGTTTCCTAGGAAAAAAGTACAGGATCAAGAGGCCTATGACATTCAGTTATAGCCATAATCATCAAGAAATATTTAGCGCCCCATGGCTCGGAGTGGTCTTGGTATTTCCTACTGTATGGAGAGAAAGGTCGGGCACAGTGACACAATTACAGAGCGCTGGACTCCCCCTTGTACCCGAGTATATGTAGGGCTCAGGGCTAGGCCTGCCCAGTATTTGCAGCCCTTGCAGCGCAAAGTCTAAATAGAGTAGTGTTAAAGCTAGACCGGGATGTTTGAACTTTGTGCGTCACCGCACGCTTGTCAAGTTCGACAGCCCTACTATCCTTCTATCGAACCGCAGAATGTGAACTTCAACACAGCCATCAGTAGGGAACCCCGCCTTCACATAAGCTAGCCGAGGAGTAGTTTCTATACTACCAAAGATAGAATTCTAGAACTTCTGGTGTTTCCCGTACCTTCCCTTCGAAAGGTTGGGACAGCATCATCGTGAGGAAGAGATGTTTCCTGTAGGATGCGGTTGGGTTGACCTCCGGGGTTCGCTGCTCAAGCGCGGAGTCCTGCAGTCCATGGTCCGGGAGAAGACGGAATGCTGAGAGTTGTTTCCAGGAGAATACAGTGGTCAGAAGACTCTGGAAAAACCGGATCGAAGAGCGTTTTCATGTGGAAGGATTGATATTGAGTGGTCGAAGTTGTGGAGGTCTAAGAAAGTGCTGGTAGGGATAGCCCAGTGAAGAGGTTGGATGTAATTATTTCCGATAGAGTGATGATTCATGGCAGCTTGGAGCACCATAAACTGTCGGATGTGTGTTAGCTGCCAAAAGGCCTTCAATCAGGAAGTAATTCGGCAATAATGGATTGAAACGAGGATAATTGATGTGAATCCAGTCAAACTGAAATCGATGTGAAGGATAAAGAACATTTTTCAATCGAGTATAATCAATGTTCGATTTTCAAAGTCCCCGAATATTAAGGATGGAAGAGCGGAGGGGTGGAACTTGGGAAGACTGCCGCAAGCTCGCTCCGTGAACCGGCTCCCTTCTTCAGACACCATCACAATTCTCCACCTCCATATTCCCACGACATCAACAACTTCTAACAATCAACCGAGCTTTGTTGACTCAGCTTCTTATCATTTCCATTTCACCGATTATACTTTTTGAAACTTTTATTACTTGCTGTAGTTACATAAAATCAGCGATAATTCCACTCAAAATGAATATGACTCAGACACATCGATACCGAAAACACACGAACTTCCCCGCAGTTCTAGATTCTCACGAGATCACTGGAACTTCGATCTCATTCCAACGGTTCCCTGCCTTCAGTTAGGGCGGCACATGTTCTCTTTGGATGGCCTGAAACTCAATCTCCGCTTCAGTGCGTTGATCCGTGTAGCTATCCTTATATCCATTTGTACAGCATGTGCGTCCATGTCGTATTTAGTCCGCTGACGTTAATAGAAATGCCTCAACCGGGTAATCCATCATTGCAGCTGTTTCTCGAATCCTAGCCATGCGACTCCAAGATTCACGCCCAGAAATCCATCTTTCGTTTCAGTTCAGAATGAGATGAGGAAGGGACCCGTGGTTTCTTTGATACAAGCTTCGCCCAACATCAAGCCCCAACGCCACAGAGTAGTCCAGACGCTTAGTTCGGGTGCGACTGCGGTCGACGCGCCTTCTTAACTCGCCTCCAGCTACCCTATGCACTTATGCGGGCTGAGTCGTACCAGCCATGGAAAATAGAACGATGGAACGGTACCTGCTGTATGTACCGGGTCTACGTTGTATCTACGAAACCCAGGTTCATCCTCATCAATTTCGGGTATAAACCGCTGCGCAGCGTTAGATGCTCTTCGATCTGCCAGGCGCTCCAGGACAATCCTTCGGGACCAGCCTTCAAATTTCGAAATATAGTACCTTTCGTACAGGTTAAACTTGTAGCTCCCGCAACTCAGCAGAGGCGAGGACCTGATGTATGTACTTGTGCGGAAGTTGCAACTGGCGTTTTTGCCGTTTTTTCACACCACCATGCAAGCATCTGTCGCACCTTTCTCGGGCAGGTTGGTTGCGTGAGGAGGTGACGATGGCTTGCAACTTGCTGGGATGCTACGAATACAGAAAGAACGAATGAGCGCGTAAACACTGCAAAAGAAATCAACAGGCGAACAGGTTCGTTCCAACACGAAAAAGGCGAACGAATACAGAGCTGCGGGGTGATTCTGGTGTGGGGTTTTTTTGAGAGCAACGTAGGCATGGGCAGTGTTATCAGTGATGCTAAGTGGACAGTTCCTGTGGGTGACTGAGGCATCCAATCAGCGGCTGCCAGCACAGGTGAATTCGGGGCGTCTTGGGTCAAGCGGAGGAAGCGGAACTTGCAGCGGTCTAACCCAACATCGATAAATCACTTTGTTGTCACCCTGCTCCTGGTTTCGTTTATTTGGATCTTCTTCTCTTCCGGATGCACTGCATTCCACCAGAGCAACTAATATAGTGCCGACGGAAAGTGCGTTTAGGGGACTCATAAGCTTTGGTATTTCACGTCCGCTTCTTCCTCTTCCCTCTCTGGTGAAGGAACCGCACCAAACATTTCGAAGACTCGGCTCTATATTTCAACATTCCATAAAGCAGTTCAAGGGCCTGATCGATTAATACGCCCATTGAATTGAACATTATTCTAGCATAAACTCAGCATAAAATAAACCACCTACCAATTCAATCCAACATCACTTTTCGACATTCCAGTGCGATTTCACGAACTTCGCCATGCCAGCAAAAACACTCGCCAACGCGGTTGAGGCTGGAAAGGCAGTGCATGGGATGGTAACCGTCATGGATCAACACGGAAAAGTCGTTCATAACGGGGTATGATTGGCCTTTTCAAATCCCCACGAAATCCATGCAACCCCTCTAACCCCTCCTCTAGGGCAAAACCTTTTTCTCCGCATTCAAAGAAGCACGAGATGCCTACAAAGCGCGTAAAGCAGAGATTGCATCAGAAAGACAAGCCCAGCGTCGAGCTCGGGACTCTGTAATGGGACGGCGCCAGAGCACGTCACATCGCGCAATATCTGATAAACCCGAATCTGAAGACCGCCATAAAAAGTCGAAACACCGAAGACATAGCAAAGATACCAGGTCCATTGCAGATAGTGCATTTAGTGATGTTACAGAGGACGCCCTCGTCCCCAGCAGTGGAAACACCCTCGCTCGCCGCGACTCCACTATGGACCATACCCGCCGATCTGAGGATAATGCCGTTTACGCGCGCGGCGCAGCGGGGGAGCTCGCAACTGCAGGACAACCTATGGATATGGCCCCTGCGCTTTTCAACGACCCCACCGTAGTCGCCGTCCAAGCGCTTCTTTCAAGAGTTCAATCCATTATCGACGAAATTCAATGCATCACCTTCGGACTTTCCACTTTGATTACCGAACTTCAAAAGACTCCCGAAACATTTGCCGCAGTCGGTTTATCGCTAGCAGAGATCGCACAGATGCTTACGCATATCGCACCTGGAGTTATGATCTTTCTCAAAACCGCCTACCCTACAATCTTTGCTCTCATCAGCAGCCCACATTTTGCAATCGTTGCTGGAGTTGGAACTGCTGCTACCGTGGTTGTGCTGGGAGGTTACAAAATCGTTAAATCCATCATGGCAGGCGCCGACGATAACCTCAAGATGGCGTATGGCGAGGTTCCGGATGAAGCGATTCTTGGAGGAGAAATCTTGGGAGAGGTCGATAGCGAGTATGAATATCGTAGCAGCGGAAAAGAATACATGCCCAGCCCCCGCCTTGATGGATCTGGACGCCCTCAGCTCAAAAGCGCAAATACATACGTCGAGAGATTCCAGGGCGATGTTCCAATTGTGTCTCCCATGCCTAGAAGAAGTCATACTATGCCCACGATTCCGGCACTACCACCTGCGGGGGAGAAGAGCTTTAGCAGTTCGAAGGAAGGCCATAAGTGGTTCAGAAGCGGATCGGACAAGGAGCATGAGCAGAGGAAGAAGGAGAAGGAGCGGCTCGCAAAGGCTGAGAAGGCTGAGAAGACTGAGAAATCTGATAAGAGAAAGGAGGAGAGACGGGATAGCGACAAGCGCAAGGAGCGTGATAATCGCACTTCGAAGAAGGAACGACCCAGAGAACACCGACATGGCAGTACTTCCTCGGGAGTTAGCAGTAATCGCGAATCCGGATCGGATAAAAGTCGTGAACACGCTCCGAGGGAAAAGAAGTCAGAATCCTCCAGCAGGTCTAAGGAGGATAATAAGGAGAAACCGAAGGAGAAGAAGAAGGGAGGTTTTATGAAGGCGCTTGGGTTTGATGGAAGATCATCGACGTAGAGAAGGGGTTACGACAGACGGTTTACGGATATTACATACCTTTTTGGCATCTTTTGCGGAGTTTTTTTTTTGTTTTGTGATGGTTTTAATGAGCGAGCTTTGTATAGATTGACGGATTGACGGATTGATGGGATGATGCAATGATGAAAAAAAAAACTTAATGTTTATATATGATAGGAATGAATTGGAAATGAAATTAGATATATATCAATTTGCATATCGTAGTTTGCATGAGATAAAGATACGGCAGAAATTGGGTTGATCTGCATCCATATGATGAGGCAGAAATCACCCGCGAAGCTTCAAGCCATCGAAAGGAAGCGAGTATCAAGCGAGCCGCGATTGAGCAACCTAGAGTACACGAGCACACGCGAACAACTCATTCGGTACCTATACATAGAGTAGCACCTACCTACGCACTACATACAAGATATCACATCTCCGAATTCGCTACGTACCCAAGCTACATATTGTGTCACCACCCCACCCACCCCGCCGTATCCGCACATGAAAAAAAAAACAATTTTTTTAATTCGCTAAGAATTGATGTTGCATTTCACACCGTATGCAAACGCTCCGATCACCGGCATATCGGAATTCACACCTCAGGTTTCTCTATAACTACAAAGCATAAGCATAGCCTACAGGATTATAGGACCAAAGCTATAGCTATAGCTATAACTATAACTATAGAACTATTAAGTATAGTATCATTATTTTATTATCGTACTTTGCGTCATTCTTTTCGTCATGTTTTCCATTATGCTTTTCGTCAGGTATCATACCTTAAATCAATCATCAAATTAAACTTCCCTCCCATCCATCCCTCCATAATCCTCCCTCCAGTCAACGAAGCAGCATCAGTATCAGTCAGCCATGATGGCAGAGTTTGAAAAACTCCATATCTCCATTTCATAAACTTGTATCCCCGTAGCCCCGTAGGCTGTAGCCTGGTAGCCTCATAACCGGCGGTGAAAAACAAGTGCAGATGTATATATGTACCTAAGATACCATGATACCAATGCATATATATAAATATCTGTGTATGGATGTAGAGGAATGAGGGTTGAAGTTCGGCTGGCTATAGATGAATCATGAGAGGTACATATGAGTGCAAGGCTCCGAGGAATTTTGCGGTGAGAGGAGGGGGGGGGGGGGGGGTTGGACCATGGATGGAAGGGTGGCGGGGTGAAGATACTTTGAGTATGTAGAGTACATGATGCACCACGGAGAATCTTGGGGTTCTATGGCTTCGGGAGTTTTCGGGAGATGTAGATTCGGGGCCCTGGAGTTCTATGACCTCAGAGTTCTATGGCTTCGGGTGTTTCGGGATTCTTGGATAGGGCATGATAAAGTTTCCACCGGCTCAGGGTTCGTGAGATCAAATTCCGGGTGGTATGAGCACCATATTACGGATTTCTCAGCGTATCCATCGCATCAGGCTTCGATACCTACACTGCCACAGCAATCGGGGACTTATCTTATAAACGCAATTGGTTGAGGTATGATTATATGCGTTCACACACGTATGTTTCCATCAGCGGAGACCATGAGATGTGATATATACGTGCTATACATATTGGGAGTAAACTACTGGTTAATCTACTTACCTCTTCAACGACGTGGGCGATAGTATAATAAGTAGACTAATATTACGGCCGGGTATTATCAAATCAGCCCAGTAACCAATTAAACCCATACGAATATCGAGTGATACTCCGGAGTCTCGGACCACCTATGGGGAGGCATGTGAGTATGGAGTATGGGGAAGAATATACTTTGAACGGAATTGACACATGGAAGAGTGTAGAAAAACAACGAGGCTCCGATAAACCCCTAATCCTCGCTGCCTCATTGAACTGAACAAAATACTCATTGCGATTACCTCCCAGATTCCTAGCAGGGAAAAAAGAGTATACACAATTATCAAATTATCAAACCCGTAAAAAAAAAACCCCAAAAAACCAACGCGAAAATCCAAAAAATAAAAATAAAAATAAAAATGAAAAAAACACACGGAAACCATAAAAAGCACGGAAAAATAAAAATCCAAACAAAAAGAATAATCAATTCTCCAGTATTCACAAAATGTAACCTAAACTAAAAAAGAGAAATTGATAATAATCCATAATAGAAAAAAAAATCTATACCATACGCCGACGAACTCCCGGACCTTGTTTTTCGTTCAATTCCATTCCTCCTCGGCCAACTCCTTCAACTCCGGATTTGACAACTTTCCTGACACCGCGAACTCCAGCTCCAGCTCCAACTCCGACTCAAGAACCATGACTTGCCCATCCCGTCCCCCCTATTAACTGCTTAAGGATTTCCGAATCCCTGACTATTCTCTAAAGCCGCCAGTAGCTTCCTCTTCAACTTCTCCTTGTCCTTATACTCGGGCAACAGCAACCTTCCAAAGCACGTCAAACTACTCGGCAACCTTTCCGAATCCTCTCCATTCCTGATGATATAGAACATAATTCTATCCACACCACCAACGGGGACTCTCCTGGAGCTCGTCACAAACTCCAACAAAAGTCCCATTTGCGTATCACTAAACTCCTTAACCACATCCCAAAACATCTTAATCGTCGTATGATTTGCATGGTATCCATCTTCATATTTCGCAACTTTCCGTAACTCGGAAACCGAAAGTGGGGTAGAAATGCCCTCTACCATTAACTGGAGATGAGATGCGGAGAAGAGCTGTAGAGGCCGAGATTGGACTACGGTGTTGAATCCGGTGGCGAAGGCTCGAAATTGGCGGGAGATGGAGGCGTTGCAGAGCCAGTGGATGTAGTCTTTTACATACTCCTCACGGGTGTCATTGGTGACAACTGGAGCTTCGGGAACTTCACGGATCGACTCAGGAGGTGGTGAAGCAGGCTTGACAGGTAATGGAGTAGGGCTACGGGAAGTGCGAAGTGGGGTTGTGGCGGCGGTAATGACAGAACCTGCTGCTTCGGATGAGGAGGGTTGGCCAATGGTTGAGGATGGTTCGGCGATGTCGCTACCAGTCGGTGAAAAATCTGTAAGACGGTCGTCCCAGTCGCTCCCATCATCTGTGGGAAGAGGAATATTGAAGGCTTCTATGGGAATCTCTGGGAGGATCGGGGGGTCAGGATGTATTGGTGTTGTTTCGATGCTGATTTCAGTGCTACTAGACGGCTCGCTTTCTTGATGAGAAGAGGGTTCTTCCGGGATGGGTTCCGGATGCTCTATCTCTACCGCTGGCTCTGACCATATCACTGAAGAAGACAACCAGTCTCCTTCAGGCCGTAGTGCACTATTGTCATTATCTTCATTTGAAGATACTTCTGATGACATCTCAGCGTTGAGGTCGACGTAGGAGACAGTGTATCTAGTTGTGCCAGTTTCACGGCGGGCTAGACGTGCTTCATTCTCTTCTCTTTCGTTGATTTCGTTAAGAATATCAGTCAGACCACTTCCTAGCCAGTTGGTCGAGATGCTTTCTTCTACTGTGTTTGGAAGCCAGTCTTCAATTCCTCCTAGGGCGTCGGTTTCTGGCTCAGGTGGTGGTAACGGGCGCTTTTCGACGATCCGAGGAATTGGTCGTTCCAGATAATAGGGACCATTCTCTTTGGCATCCAGCATATTGATAGATCGTACTTCATCAAAAACAGAGTAAGAGTATTCATAAGTCCGAACGAAAACGTCGCCAACATCTCCATCGGTCCAGTTTAACATTTCCTTCATACCTTTGTAGAGCTCAGGCCATGCATCGCCAATGTCATCAAGTGTTGGGTTACTGCCTAGAAGCTTGATGTAGAGAGCCTTGGGGAAGTTAACTGGCAGGGTAATTCCGTTGTAGATTGCCAAACCCATGGCAACTCCGACAAGCTCAAACTTTTGTTCTGACTCAATACTGCTCTCACAGAACCAGGAGAAACGAGTACGATCGTCGGTTGTAAAGAGGGCGTATTCGGGCTTTAAAATTTCTGTAATGAGTAGCGAGAAGAATTCTTGCTGAACTCCTCCTTGGTCCACACCTTCTTCACCATCCGCAAAACGTATTTTTAGTGGCCGCATGAGCTCCCGTTGCTCTCGGTGAATCAACTGGTTAAATGCGTCTTCCAGTAGGTGCGATCTTCGGACCGTGAGGACGAAGTAGATATTTAAGGAGGTAGCCATTTCGGTGGCAAGAATAGGATAAGAAGATCGTGTCAAGTCGTTCATTTGTCCTGCCATACGAATGGCAGAAATGGAGGTTTCGTAGGCCTTCTTCATGATATCGAGATTTATGGCGCGGAAGAAGGTGACCAAATGGCTGGGAGAGAAAATGTATCTGTGGTTGAGAATGTGAAATTCGTCGCGCTCTGAATATCTAGGGTTGTTTGCATGAAGAAACCAATCAACCGGACAGGTCCATGCATTGATAGCCTCCCCAATTGACTTTGTTTCAAAGTCAACTGGAAGAATGCCGAAATCTTCGTGATTGTTGAAGAGAAACTGGAACATTTGTATGCATGCGCCGGGGAGACTCGCGCGCTTGATTAATTCTTGTCCGTCCCAACTCCTCATAAATACGGCTCGTGTCCATTCCAGAGTACACCTAGCCAATCCTATAGCACCTCGAATATTTTTGAGGTTAATTTGTTTAAGCGAATCCGTACCATATTCTTTTGTAACCTGTTCTTCAGTTCGTAACATAGCTAGTTTGTGACACTTTTGTAAATATTTGCTCAGTAATTTCAGACAATCTACTGCCTGATCACTAGACTGTTCCTGTCGTAGGGCTATTGCTCGTAATACTCGTTTCATCAGTCGTTCGGCCAGCTCGTCATCCAAGCCAATATCAGGTGCACTATCATTGGCGCTAGATGTCACTCTGCCGGATTTCCTCAGTTCGGAAACGATTCGAAAAACATCATCGTCTCTTACAAGACCATTCTCAAGAACATGGAGAGCTATGACAATCATACCAACAGCTTCGCGGTTTGGTAGTCCTTTACCGGGTTTTGTAAAAACCAGGGCTAAGCCTGCCCACATGCTACGCTTTACTCGCTCTTCCCAACCGTTTTTGTTCAACACATCCAGGCTTTTATTAATAGATTCGGGGTCGAATTCAACCCATTCACTATCTCCTATTCCACCAAACGAATGTAGTAACGATGATGGAGTCGAGAAGACATAGAATATACTCTGCTCAGCGAATAGCTCCGCCTCTCTTCTCTGTGATGGCGAGTATTCGGCACGAGTGCACATTTCAGCCAGCGCAATGCAAATACTCTCGTCTAGTATTCTTAAGCTTTGTGCTTGCCTTGTATCGGGTGTAGTTTGTGTAGTTTTTGCAACGTAGCGCGGAATTTCCTGGCGTGGCGTGGTAGGAGGTGTTTGTTTTGGGTCCCGATCCTGATGTATATTTCCAAATGAAAAGGGATGAGTATCCACAATGGGTGGTTTCGTCTTAGGCGAGGATGGATTTCGATCCTTAAACGAATGCCTCCTCTTTAGAGCCTCACGCCGTTCTAGTATCTCCCGGTGCCTTATTGGGCTCACAGGGTCAGCCTGATAGCTTATTCGACCTGTATCCATAATCTCCATAGGATTGTTCGGCCGTAAGAGTTTTCTTCTAGATTCCTCTGGGGTAGGTTGTGTCTCCGGTTCTGTTTGCTCTGGATCTGGCGCAGGCATTGACTCAACATTCTTCATTGGCCCAGTACTAAACAGCTGTTGTGTAAACGACCTGGGATCTTTTAATCCCTTATCTTTAACTGCGCTAACCTCCGAATTCGCAGGCCGATTCTCTTTCTCTTCTGAATCTTCATCTGTTGGAGGTGAAGGGGTGACAGGCTCCCCGGGACATAGCGCTGCCAAAGGGTCATCCTGAGTAGCAAGGCTGCAGGCGATCACTCTCGCAGAAAGTAAGGTTAACCGTCTCGAGGCACTGGAGTTTCGCGCGAGTCGTTTTCGTGAAGTATAGCATGTGGAAGTGTCACATGACTCTCGTTTGCATCCATAGAGGAGCTGATTAACGTATCTATGCTGTTAGCTTGCTGATACCGATGCGGATCGTGGTGGCGAACCTCTGGACGAGCTTCTGAAAGTTCTGTCTTCGTTGCTCGTCCACAAGTTGTTGGATTTTGCTCGGTCGCCCCACGGAGATCGTGTGCTTCGTTACGATGGGTTGTGCGTGTGGTGGTAGTGTGGGGTTGCGATGTCGTTGGGCGCCGGGGACATCTGAAGCGGCATCCATCGTCTTATGGAGCTCCGTTGAAAGATAGTTGCTCCGTCGGTGATGTCTGTGTCCGTCCGTGCTTGTAGTTGACAGCTGTTGTAGCTGTGTCGTTTCTGGGGAGAGCTGGAAACAAGTGCAGCTCAGCTTGGACAGTGGCGCCGCGTGCGACGTGCCGGGATTAAACTACGTGACAAGAACCACTCAGCGGCTGTGCGCGTAGAAAGCGCGAGGCTACTGGTGAAGCGCCGTGTTTCTATATTGAAGAATAAATATTGATTGTTTGGCATATATTTCTCGGAATAATTAAGAAATTTTCTTCAAGATTTATATAACAAACTTATCTACTCAGTAATTGGTTGGACGTTGGTGTTTTATGCACTGGTCCTAAAACCCTAACCACGGTTTTTTGTCAAAAATTGGACTGAAGATGCACCCATCAGCTCTTCTCTGGGCGGGTTTCTGTTGATAAATATTGTCTTTTGTAGCCTTGAGACATTCAAGTTGTAATAAAAATGAGGGAGAATGACGGTGGCAGATGGTGCGTTGAGGGAACTTCGGCGCATGCACCGGATCTACGAGTGATGACAGCGGTGTAAACTTCTAGGTGGATGCATTCCTCCTCCATCTATTCACGTGATATAAATAATGCAACGACGAAACAACTGAACCTTCCTAATTCTCTTACACGCATGTGTTTTATGTCTCAAACCATGTCTCTGAAACAAAATTTCTAAATGAGACAAAGGGTTACCAGTATAATGTACTTTTTGACAAAGTTTTACTCATTCCATTCATTACTGTTCGACATTTATTCGACCCCACCAAGAGCTTCGAATGGGCCCAACGGTTCTATCGTATATCCGGACTGTAGAATTACCCCCACTTGAAGTACAGTTCTGCATGTGCGAAATGCATCTGCAGAGCTAGAGTCTGTGGCTAGATCCCTTATATCTTTATACATAGGCTCCCGCCTCGGCTATTTACCAATCTCCACACTGTAAAAGTGCCAACTGCGAATCTCTTCATGTTAAAATACAATCAGATTTATACAAATTTTCACAGGAAAAGATTTCCAAGTTTCATATTGGTACGATAAATAACTGTAGGTATAGAAATACTCTTGCCCAAAAATTTCAATAAAAACTTACGGCTCCATAACTTACTTAATTCCGCGGCTGAGACGAGGCAGATATTTTGAACTCAACACATGCTCTAGAGTTGGAAGTGGGTCCTTCTGTGAGGCCTCGATGCGCCTATTACCGGCGGCACTTGATTACACATCAAGCCTCCTACATCATGACGTCGGCTGGCTCGACCAAATAATTTAGCCTGACTTGGGCTTGTGCTCAGGTTGGGATCACTTTTATCCATGCCTCCAACATTTGTCCATCAGCCTTCTTTGACGAATTCCATAGATTCCATGTACCTGAGTATGTACATAAGTTCTTCAATTTCTCCGAAAACTGAGGCCCAATCAGAGAGTTGACTGCTTGGCGCTGCAATGTTTCTCCGGCCATTGAGGTTCGATTTAACGGGTTCTCGACTCAGGATTCGCGAATTCCATCTGCAACGCATCTGAATCCCTTCCTGCAGTTTAGCGCACCCCGCTAGCGATAACTTGGAAACCAAACTTGCGGGGAATCCGGGGGGTTACCGGAGTTCGCTGGGATGGGCATCTGGAGCGCGCATTTATCCGAATGGGCGGAGATCCGAACCGACATCTCGCCTTCATTTCAACCAATAAGTGGATGGAATTTCTGGAAATACCCGGAGCTAAGATGGCCGTGCGTTGAAATTCATCCAGCATTTCCATCCTGGGAAACAGCTTTGGAGCGGCACAAGGATCTCCGCAATGTCAATTTCCCCGATCTTTTCCCCACAACAGACGCGAGAAGATGGCGTCTGGTCTATGGAGATATCATAGTGACCAGACCGTTCCGTACACCCGATGGAGGCGGCGGTTCCTGCTCCACAGCTCGGCCGATGCAGTGGAATAGAATTGACCTTATATGTTGAACAGAGAGCATAAAATGCAGCTGATGTTCCACTTCGAAATTTCCAATATCCCAATATCCCATTATTAACACCAAAATGAAGCTCCTTTCCCTCCTTACCCTTGCTACCTCTGCCATCCTCGCGGCCGCAGCTCCTTCTGACGAAGCTCGTCATGGAAACGGTGTACCAAAGACCATCCTCGCCTTCGGAGACAGGTAAGGAACTCTTGGTCAATTTCTAGATGTCTTTATCTTTCTAACACTCTATAGTTACACCGATGAAGGTCGCCTCAACTACATGATCGCCAACAACGGCTCCTACCCTCCCGACGGATACATCTCCCCCGATACCGCCGTCACCGCCTCCGGAGGCCGTTCCTGGGCTCGCTACGCCGCCTACTACACCGGTGCCACTCTCTACAACTACGCCGTCTCTGGAGCCGTTTGCTCCAATGAGATTACCCCCCGTTACACTGCCTGGCTTCACGGAAACTTCCCCTCAGTCCGGGAATACGAGGTTCCTCAGTTCGCCAAGGACTTGAAGGCCGGAGATGTTAAGCTCGACTGGAAGAACACCGTCTCTGTTTTGTGGATTGGAACCAACGATCTCGGTGGAGATTTGTTGTTGGGTCACTCTCAGGTGCCTGGAAAGACTATGGTTGATTACACCAGATGTGTTTGGGAGCAGCTTGAGACTCTTTACAAGATGGGTTCAAGAAAGTTCGTCTTGATCAACGTTGCTGCTTTGGGTAAGCAATTTTTTTTCTCTTACTGTTTAACAACTGTCAGAGACTGACGAAAGATAACAGAACTCTCCCCTCTCTACATTGCCGGTGGAGTACCCGGACCCAACCGTTTCTGGACTCTTAAGGGAGACAACACCACCGACATTTCCTCTCGCATGACTGAGAATGTCGCCGCGGTCAACGAAATATTTTCTCTCCGTGCCGAGACCCACAAGATGAAGGGAGCTAAAGTTGCTATCTTGAACGCAAACGGATTGTTCAGAGATGTCTGGCACCACCCTGAGAACTACCTTAACGGTACCGAGCCGTTGAATGTCAAGGGATGGACCAACCACTGTGATATCAACTTTGAGAACTGCTGGCAGGAGCAGCCTGAGAACAGAGATGCTTACATGTGGTTCGATGAGCTTCATCCTTCTGAGCAGGTTGGAAGAGTTCTTGCCAAGGAGTTTACTAAGGTGGTTGAGGGAAAGAAGAGTGCTTGGGCAACTTGGTACTAAACGAGAAGGAGGAAATTATAATGCACGACGTAATGTCTAATGAAGAAGACGAACTGTAAATAATAAGAGTTGCTATATAATTGCATATCAAAAGGATGAAAAACTTACTTTTTTTTATTCAAGCCGTGATGTCCAAACTTTCTGAAACCCATGCATAGTCAGTCGATTAGTCCATGAACCATATTTTTTCGACTGTCCATTAAATGAATTACAAGGTTAGCCATGGATAAAAACCATGCCCAGACACTCATTGAGGAGTTTTAATGACGGAAAGAATCCAAATCTATATATGTGATAAGCTTCTTCACTTGTAATCGGAGGGAGTCAACGGAAAGGAACTCAATTAGGTGATCAAATCTGGGCGAAAATCAAGCTCCGTACAATTTCCATAGTTTCAGGGGAAACAGAGAATTTTACATATCTAAGCTGCTAAATATTTCGATTAAGAAGACGAGATTTAGTGTTCCGGGCTGGGTGTATGATTATGTTCCGAGTGCCTGGCAATGAGCAAGGTCGTTGGGTTTGACCCGAGTGCGTCATAGTCGATCACTCGACATTTCGCGTAAATTAGGTCAACAGATCATGCTCTATACTTGCCCCTCCGATTATATCTGTAGCAATATAATCTCTCTAGAAGAAAACTGTGTTGCAGTAAAGCAAAATACACCCTCTATCACGCGCGCCTACACGCGTAACCCATCTCCACCCCACCCTTGACCGCGCTAACCTAATTCCACCTAGCGTCCCCGGGTAACCAAAATTTTGGCACCCCACGTCGGAGGTTCAGCGAGGCAGGCGGTTGCTTGCTTCACGTCGACGCCGAAACGGAACCCACGAACTCTCCCCAAAAATGGCAAAGAAAGGTACAGTATAAGAAAAAAAAACCTACCCGCGAAGCTTTTGGAAGATATGGAGAGCTAATATGGTATTAGCAAAATCTCGTACCGTCGCTGTAAGGCTTATCTCTATGGCCTTGACCGGTTACTATAGAACCCTCGTTAGACCGAGAGCCCATCATCCGCTTTCTATGATTAAATATGACCCCATTGGTTGGTGTCCCTGATGCTTTGGTGTTTGGGGGTTTAGAGGAGGAGACACGAGGAAGGGTCGGCTACGGGTGGAGTTGCGCACGCGATCTCGGGGGTGCGTCGGCGGTGCGTCGGCGGAGGAACGGAGAGCAGGAGGAGGAAGTGGGTCACGGCGTATTGCGACACGGGGAAGACTGTGATACGAATGGGCAAGAGAGAAGAGAAGGAGTGCGCGGCGACGGGATTGTTGAAGCGGCGAAAGGACAGGCGTGCTGGGAAGGTAGATTTTGAATGGATGGAGGCTAACAGGTGCAAATAGTCAAGCGTAACGTCTTGTTCCTTGAGCAGAAGCGTAAGGGTGGAAGCAAATAATTTTCGGCGATACTGTTGAAGGGTTGGGTTCGGTTTCGGGTTCGGTGGCTCCAGCTTGACGAGGAAGACGATATCATGACTTCTTCGGAGGAGATGGACTTGTACATTATCAAAATAGACGGGGCGGTGCTGGATTGCTTTTCTTTTTCTCTCACTTTGGTCTATATCAGTTCGTCTTCTGGGTGATGGATTTATCGTGTGGGAATCGGGATTGGATTAGGTTGGATGTTGAGGGGAGAGGTGAGAATCATCTCACAGCAATCAGGGTTATGATAGGACCAGCAGGATTCGGACAGTTGGTTCCTCACTGGTCCAAATCTCTCAGTAAATTAACAGCTAACATCCTCTCATGAATCTCTTTGGCGACTACTGTTCCACTATCTATCACCCCCACTCCATCAAACTTTCTCCGGATGCTTTGGCGAAATATGGGACGAACCTTGACATAGATAATAACCGAGTGAATCTAGAAATATAGCAATATAGACAGAGCTGTACAAGATAAAAAGGTGTCTTCAGCACGAAACTCAATCCTACTATGCGCTCGCCAGCAATAGCATTGAAAGTCCACATAAACCACAAACTTCAACGTCTCTCCACTGCTCTACCCACAAAGTCACGAAGGCCAATGATGAAAACTCAATGGTGCCACAATTGCGATAGGCCGCAATATTGTAAATCTTGCATTAGGCTGTTTAACATACCATAACATCTTATTGGTTGTTATTATACGTCATTTAGCATAACACCTTCACTTGTGTGCCCATCACTCGTTCCTTAGCTACATCTTTAGGTAATATCTCCAACTTTTCTTATTCCACATTCAATTCACCATGTATTTTACGCATTACCTTGGGAACAAAGCTTATCCTAACGTAAAAATAAAGCTCAGGCTTAACCAATAAGATGAACTAGCGAGATCTCTCTATATAATCCTCACTCCCCCAACCTTTTTTTTTCACCCGCTTATAAACTCTCACGATATTCCATCCTTCATCCTTCAAGTTACCTGCAATTTCGAAAGAACCCTAGTAACGTAATTAACACTACGCTACCCGTCGGAGCAACTCAATTCCAGTCATAAAGTATCACTCTCACTTGTGGTGATGAAATTATCGAATTATTTTTTAACAATCAGCCATCTAATTAATAATGACGATATATTAGTCTGTTTTATCTTACCCTTCATAGACCTGGTTGAATACAAAAAGACGAGGAAAAGAAACTGAAAAATGTATCTTGAAAACCTCCCTATGTAGATCTACAATATTCCGGTTTCTATCCATCAAACCACTTCTCATAAGTTCAAGAAGTTACGGAAGATACGTTGGAATCTATGACATTGTTGTGGTCGGGATTTTTGAGCTTGTGCATCAGTAGTAGTACAAAATCAGAAGTTTGAAGGAGTTTAAATGTGTTTAAATGTGTTCATACAGAATCTACCCATACTCGAGGGGAGTCGCATGTAAATGTTGTGGCGAACTTGATGACGACAGAGCAAACGAAGGCGAGAGCAACCAATAAAAATTGAAATTCTGGCATAACTGCCTACAGACAATTGCAACATGAAATAAACAAGAAGCTATACGATGCGTGGTGCATGGAAAATTCTTGTTTTACAACAAAGCCGAATGAAGATTCATTGTGGGCACACCCTGTTATAAGAAAGACTTGGTGCTTTCAACGCTGTCTGGGAATTTCTGGAGACGAGAGAAAATCCGGTGGCACCGCGGCCGGCGATGAAAAACGAGTATAGGGACAGCTAAGTATATATGGGAGGCTGACTAAAGATTTAAGGAAAAATATTCTGCTCATAATAACATGTTTTACACGAAGTTTAATCTCGAATAAGAAAACTAAAACTACTGCGCGCGCTCAGCTCCAGAAACATGGAGTATCACCCGCATATCCACACATCCGCTACTCGACATATTTTCCGCCTTTTAGCCTTGTGTTCGTTTCGATTAGACGCAAGCGCAGGCGCCAAACCTCTCTGAGAGTTTAATAGACTACTGATTGAGTGTGGCACTTTATGTGTGATCCTCTACAACACCCCCCACTCCCCTCCCCACCGCCATTCCGCCAAGTCACAGGCAACTCAAATCTCACCCCCCCTCCCCCGGTATATCCATGATTTCCTACATGTCCTCTGAGTCCCAAATCTGTAGTTAAGCATGACAGATGACCGATGACCCGGACCCCGCATCTTATGTTTGTGTTACCGTTTCCAGAAGGATGGTATCTTGCGTCTTGCATTGGTTCCACAAGATTGTAGACAAGTTACATTCTGCGTACACCCCGGAAGTCCCGGTGTCTACCGCGATAATGTATCGTTAATGGGAAATACGTACAAACATACATTGATTCAAATTTTAAAAATGACGACGAGGAGGTGACGAAGAATGATGACGATTGTGGTTGGTGACTGGGGCTAATGGGTAAGCTGTCATCCTGCAAGCCCGTTGAGAATAGATTATGCGGAATAGATCTACTTGGATGCACTTGTACTCCATCAATTGGAGCCATGAATAGCACTACACCTCAGCCATAACCGGATACCCCGCAACGCCTCAGTATGCCAGCAGCAGGGCTTTACCCCAAAATTAAAGCATATAGATGGAACTTTGTGTTACTAAATTGGTTCGCCTTTGCAGTGATTGCATAATCCCGATGATTGCCATATAGGTAATGATCCCAGCCTTCACTACGTTTTTTTCACGCGGTTGTACAACACATTCCTTCCGCCGTAGCCTTGTGAAACACCGTCTAGTTTCGCGAGATGCTGTCAAATCTTGTCCAACATTATCAAGTGGTATTAAGTTCTATCGTACTTTGTGGAACTTATCCAAGCTTCGTAAGTACAGCTTCGATCCGCACTTCACGGTTACCTGCATACTAAAAGCACCTTGTCTACATCGGGATCTCACATCCATAGACGGTAGGACCATGACCAGACGACATAAGGTTTTTCGTGGTTTTGTAATTTTTTGGTTTAGGAATTTCTATGAACGATGATGAATGATGATGAGTGATCAGATGTTTGGAATCATAGGGAATCTTAGAAGACTCTGGAATTTGAGCGGAATGGGAATGGAAATGCGAGCGAGGGATGTTTCGTGTTGCAAACGAATGCCCCCCGGGACCGGCGTTGGGTAGTATAGTTATGAGAATATGGAGGCTGGGTTTGTGGCTTGAATTTGTGCTGTCGGAGAATTGTTTATCGAGGTGTTTTGATGTGTCTTGTGTTAAGTATACAATAAGCAATAAACAAACAGAGAGAGAAATTGATTGCCGGGTTATGCAAGCGGTCCTTAACCGACTATGAATGACGTGAGTGGGCCTAACCACATTTCAGTTTGACATTACCTAGAATGAATACGAAAAGCCTCCAAAAGCCAAGAAATAATCGATGGATAGCCCATTTCCAAACCGAGTGATAATAGAGTCACATAAAACACAATGCCGGTTGAGTCCAATCCATGACTTGGTTATTCTAGCTATTTCAGTACTAAAAAAGAAGAAATCATGAGATACATATGAAGAGAATTACCTTCGGCTCTCGAGGGTCATATTATGGGCCTTTGACGAGGCTGGTTGGACTAAGAAACCCGAGAATGAGGATCCACCAATCCCATAAAAAGTGCAGCATCCACACTGTCATGATCTGCACTTAATACGATATCTAAACTCCGCTAACCCCGACCTTTCCTATGCACAGTCGTGGCGGAAGGTGTACATACGTATGCACGGCAGTAAGCGAACTGTGGTGAAATTTTCGACAGCCTTAACATTTCCCGGGGGCTTTATACATAGCTTGCCGTTCCTACTTTACCACCGGCTGGGTATCGACGGGTGGCTGTTGTTATATTACTGTGTCAACTATGTAAATATGCCATCCAATGTTTACATTTCAGCATCTTCACCGGGCAGCCCTGAGATATTCAAGGATTTATGTAGTCTGCCTAGTGGGTCGTTTGTTTAAGCGAGCTTATCGTGAAAGAAGCCAGACAGGAATCAATAATTCCCTATTACATCGTAACCGTCGTTGAAAAGCTATGCCGAATTCCTGTCATCATCCAGCAAGGACTGTGCATGAATCCGAAGAGTAATGATTACCCCTCACCCCCTCAATCTCCTGTATAAACACCAGTAGTTTAGTCCATTTCTTGGCTATGCAACTAACACCAACATTTCATTGCTCACCTTATCCTCACCTGATCTTACTCTTCTTCAAAAGTCCAGACTCATGACAATCTGACGCACGAAAAGCCCTACGAAACTCCAACATGTGCAAACCGGCCAAAACGAAATATGTATGGCATGTGCACCATACACCAGCATCGAATCATCGACTGATCAAACTCAATAGTTAATACATAGACTAAAAAGCCACCATCTACAAAGCAAACCGCCCTATGTTACATACATACACAGATCGAGTGACAGGGACATATGCAGATTTCTCCGCCAACCATGTATTCTGTGAAACGTGCTATGCATGTAGTGTCTAGGTCCTAGGGTGCGCTGTAACAGGCAGGTTCTTGTATTACAGCGAAGCACGTTCTTTATTTAGTGCCGTTGCTATAGCAACAAAGACATGATATCGAACCATAACTGTGATGATTATGGTGAAGAGGCCAATGGAAAGCACATGAGGACCGAGGTATGGTGCCATAATACACGCTAAATTCTATGTTTTAGGTTTCAGAAGCACAAAAATTCGAATCTTGAACATGTTTTTTCGATGAAAAATAAAAAAGGAAAAGAATGTGCCATTTTTGATGGGTTTTCTGTAAAGCTCTGGATGGTGGTTGTTAGGATTGACTGTAATGAAGAAACATATACAGCATTTTCTTTGAATCAGACGGATGGTTTAAACTGATGAGAATGTGATTTTCATAAGCTAAATAATCCATCAACCCATACATTTGCTGACATAGCGATGAGTCGAGTCGAGTCGAGTCGAGGGTGCTCACATGGAATTTGCAAAACGACACATCCGACATCGTCATTGCGCAGGGAAAGCTCCCTGTCAAGTTTCAACACTAAAAAGTGAAGAACGTACCTTGTAACATAGCTCGTAGCAGAGCCTTTCCCAGCTGCCAGCATAATCCAGCTCTTTAGTGCCTCGGCCCTCAGCTCAGTAATTCATCATGCAATCGTAATCGTAATCGTGACCTTTTTTTCCGTTATCGTTCCAGGGTTCTAGGACTATAATGGAATTTCATCGCGTGTTGTAACTTGTGGGCACTGGGCAATTCCAATACCGGGTCCGGTTACAAATTCTCCGGGAGCTCCGAGAAAAAATCCTAAGCTTTTCATCGGAAGCTTTAGGGCGGGGCTATCCCGAATCACGATAATACGCCGGTTCCTTTTTCTAGCAACTTCTAGCCCAGAGGAAGCACCGATGCCTACCGTAGGAGGACAGGCCAAGCATTTGTGAAGCGACGGCAAGTGTGTGGAGGCTCCGAGAAGGAGAGATGTAGAGTAAAGCATTGTGGCATTACATAGTCATACAGCACTTAATCTACATACCATAATGATTCCATTCTCCTTCACCAACTAGACTGTAGCCCCTTCGTAATTGCACCTCAACTCAAAACTTGAAAGACAAACCCGTCTCGTGATATCGTACCAAAAACACACCAAGTAATAAAAGCAAGGCAGTTTAAATAAATAAAAAAGCAGAAAACTTATATCCAACAGACGGTAATTATTAACCAACGCCAAACCGAGTGAAAACAAGTGTAGCACAATGGCTATAATAAAACAACAACCCCTTTCTTTCCAGGACCGTAGTATAGTGTAGTTACCGCAACTCACAATCTTCCTTGTATCAACCTTCCTTTTTTTCTTTGCGGAAGCAGCATCCCACATACATCGCATCTGCGTCTATATCCTTCGTCATCAACTTAATTCCCATCACAATTCCTTCGATTACTTCCACGGCCACCCATTAGAGGTATTTATTTAATTTCATCATACTCTGAACAAGACCTGAAAGGCCCATGCAGAACTTTCATTGGGCTTTACCCCAAAAAATATCCACCTTGTTCCCATTTTCCAGGGAAATACTTCTGGGCCTTCCGGGTGGCATCCACCTGTGTACCCTCTAGTAGTATTTGTAGCCGTTTGAAATCGATAGGTTTGAGTATCCATCCGTCGAAACCGAGACTAAGGTATTCTTTCCATCGCGACTCGACCAAGCTTGCCGATACCGCAAAGATCGGTATTCTTTGGGAGGGGTTGGAGGAGTTTGCTTCGGTGGCGCGAATTTTGGTTGCTGATGTACCACCGTCCATGATGGGCATCTAAATGAGTAAAAATTAGCGGTTGGATCTCTGAAGAATGAAAACAGGAATAAGAGCAGAGAAAAGAAGTGGGATTAAAGCATTCAGAACATCAACAAAACATACCTGCATATCCATTAATACCGCCTGATACTTAACCCCGTCACCTTCTAAACTCTCCGTAAACTTCTCCCAGCACTCCCTTCCGTCTTTGGTCAACACCACTGTGTGTCCCATTTTCTCCAGGCGCTTCTTGATGATCTTGCTATTAATTGGATCATCTTCTGCAACGAGGATTACGAAGTTATCCGCTCCCTCCTTTTCCTGCTGATTCACTGGCTGTTGTGGTCTCGACTGGGGCGGCAATGGTACCACCGCTCCAGAAGGAACCGGTGTATTCGCAAAGTCAATCTTAACTGGTCGAAAAGGAACTCCAGACGAAGGGACAATCTCTTGTCCTACAATTCTAGAGTCCTGAAATTCCCTTTGAAATTGCTGTTTGGTTGGCGACGATTGTCGCTTTACCGGCTGTGGTGCTTTCGGTGACATCAACTTTGAAGAAAGAGACGGCGGTTTCGGTGGCACTGCCGGCGGTCCAGAAGAAGCCCCAGAGGAGACTGGAGCTGAAGACTGGGCAGGAGATGGCGAGGAGGTCGGATGAGAGGATAGTTCAGAAGTTTCTGCCTGTCCAAATAGCGGCCCAAAATCTCCTCCATAAGCTGAGCTGGACCTAGTAGGTAGTGGCGGCCTCTCTAGAAGCGATGTGGGTAGGGAGCTGATGCTATGAGGCCTACTGTGACTGATGAAGTACTCTTTTGCTGAGGTCGGGGTTCCAGTGCCTCCAGACATAGGACTTGAAATCGCGCCTACGAGTCGGTCGATCTCATTCGTGGGTGAATTCATCAACCCACCCGAGGAAGAGTGAGCCTTCGGTGGGTGCTCTACTAAGGTTACTTCACTATTATCCTTGCTGGGCGCAGGAGAGGCGCGGCGATTTTCATTAAATGGAGGAGCAGAAGATTCGGCTGTATCTTTCGGTTCTGGGGAGTCTGTCGAGGAGTCCTTGGGAATTTTGAAAGGTAAGCAAAGCGTAAATCTTGAACCCTTTCCTTCTTCCGATTTAAGACGTAGCTGTCCCTTCATATTCCTGATACTTCTTGCCACGACAGCCAACCCAAGACCTAGCATCTTTTGCCCAGGAATCTTCGAGAGTGCATTGAAACTTGCGCTTTCCTGCGCTGCCCCAGTGATGTCGATGTCATCCTCGGTGTGTACCTGTTCCAATTCTCCGAATAGCGTATCCAGTTTGCTTGGCGAGATACCTTCACCCGTATCTTCTATTGCAATCTCAATATCGCAGATATTATCCTGTGTTCCACCTGTCCAAACTTCTATCTTGAGGCCACCATTACTTGTATGCTTCACGGCGTTGGCAGTAACGTTGCTGACGACTTGTCTAAGGCGAGCAGGATCACCCTTGACAAACGGCGGCAGGCCAGGGTATTCGATAACCTCAAAGCTAAGACCCTTTCTGGTAGCGTCTCCCTTGAAGATATCAGTTGCCTCCATTATAACAGAGCGAAGATCAAAGACTTCGTCTTTGATGAGGTCTTGGCCAGCTTCAGTTCGTGTAAGGTCAAGAAGGTCGTTGATAACATAGATAAGGGATTTCGATGCGGAATGTGAGCGGGCAAGATTGTCACGGGTTTCGGCATCTAGGGGAGATTCGAGAGCTATTTCAAGATAATTGATGATAGCGTTGAGAGGAGTGCGAACTTCGTGGGAAGCGTTAGCGAGAAGAAGGCGAGTGAGTTGACTGTTACGAAGTGCAGCTTCCTTTTGGCGCCAGACTTCGATGAATTTGCCATAGACGAGGCAGAGTACGGCGGCGGTTTCGACCTGTTCTTCAGTCCATTCCCGAGATGTCCCCATTACTGTCTCGCTCCAAATCTTGAAACTGCTTCGGGGTTCTAGGAAGGCAGCGGTTCCTTCTTTCGTCTTTTTATCATAAGGGTTTCCTGCCCAATGCACGTGCTGTTTTATGTCAGAATCCAACCGTAAATCATGATGGGAACTGTACCTTGACTTGTGGTTTACGGAAGAACACAATGAAGTCGGCGCCTTCTGAGCTTAGCGGAACTAGCAATAGTCCCGCAATACCTTGGAATCCAGGTTTGTATTTCAAATCGGGAAAGTTCTTAACCAGATCTTGTGATGTGAGAACCGACGTAAAAGACTTGATCCTGAGGTATTCTAGTAAGGCCAATGCTTCTTGCGAATTCTCAAGTTTTCCCAGTACTTTAGTCTCGTCTCGAATACTCAGCAAACCGCAGTCAGCATCAAATAACTTTAGCAAATCATCCGAAGAGGCCACAATATAACCGCCAGGATTCTGTTCTGTCGGTACTGTGTTTATTAGTTTCCGTGCTGTTAATCTTCGGGCATAACTCAAGCGCTCGATATTTCTGCTAGCATTTTCTCCAATAAGTCTGCACATCTTGCGGATCGGAAATGATACACGCATTCCCTTCTTTCCATAGCTGTGACATGAGATCAAGCCCCAAAGTTGGTCAAATGCTGTAATGGATATACTCATGCTCGCTCGAACTCCCATGTTTCCAAGATATTTCAAATGAATCGGACTCATAGCTCGCAAGCTGTTATCCCTCTGGTTAGCACAAAAACTAAAAGAGCGAGTGGAGTATTCACTATGCTGTTTTTTTTTTGTTAGTAAATGAATATTGCTTTCGAAGTATCCAAAGAGCATACCATGCGTAAGATCCACCGGCTTATTCAAGTCCTCCTCCGTCTTACATACGAGACGAGCAGTCTCTTGATCCCGATCGTAGAGTAGTCGGACTTTGTTGATCTTGTAGAGAGCGCGGGCCTGTACAGGAATATCTGAGGCGGGAAAATGTAGACCTAAATTTGGATGAGTATCTGCAAGAAGCCAAAATTTTGGAAATCCTCACCTTTGTATAAATCTTTAGTTTGATACGGGTCCACAAGCTCGCTAACAACTTTGCCGTTCCATGCCTCGTCGAACTGGTATATCATGGCTCGGTGGAATCCCGTTAATTCTTTTGTTAGTCCAACGAGAATCTTTAAAAAATTCGTTAGATCTTTTGCGGATGCGAGTTGTTCTTTTATTGATGTTAATTAAAACCTTATTGTTATGTTAAGAAGGTGCCATTATACCTTGAATTTGACTCATCAACGAAAACACCTTATCTAGCAAGTCAACTCAGTCCCTCGCAAAAGTAGCTAGTTCATTACCTCCATAGCCGCTGCCTCTCCTCTTCGTCTGCGGCCATATCTAGACACCCGGAGTGGTCTATTAGTACTAATTGTACTTTCCAAAAATTCCTCATGTGAAGGGTCCGTAGCCAGCGTATCCGTTGGTGTTGATGGAAGATCGTCATCTGTCGGAGTAAGGGGGTATTTATGATCGTTCTCTAGCTCAAACTCGCATATGAAGATATCATTATTATCCTCTGGGATATGAACCGCACACCACAACTTAATTTGTGTAGAATCTCGTCCTGTTACAATGAGAGAGAATACTTCGGGTCCATCTATTCGAGGGTCTAAAGCCTCCCTAACAAACTCCAAGTGGTCCATAAAATCTCCTGCCTGTTCATCTGATAAAATTTCAAGGAAATTTCCAATGGCAAATAATTCGCTTGGGGAGTAACCGATAATCTCTTTCGAGTTCTGTAAATTTAAAATTAATAACCACCTTTTCTTGGTACCTGGGAATTTTGTGCAGAATAACCTACTTCGCTTACCACCCGGATATCTAAAATTCCATCTTCTTGCATCTCTTTTAATACCACTAAACAACCGAAGCCTTGAATCGCACCAGGAATATGGATAGGCTCATCCTCGCATCTCTGCATCCTTTCTGCACCCGAAATACCGGTCACGATCATATGTCCTTCGTCTGTGGAGACATGTCTATGCCGCGCCGTTAAAAACGCCGGGACTTGCTGGTCCATAGGATCCGGATTCGATTCTTTATCTGCCTCTGTTGATTCACCTACACTCCATATCGTCGACGGTGGCGGTGAGAATGTCGTAGCCACCGAACCTCGCCGAGGACCCGATGCATTGCTAGATCCGGACCGAAACATCCCGAAGTAGGACTCCTCCATTATTGGGGTTCCACAAACACTGTTCTGTCGGCTTGTCACACTTCCATGGTAACTTTGGTGACTTGCAGTGCTTCGAGCACCAGGTGACGGAGGCTGAGAAGGTGGTTCTACATTAACGATGGAGCGGATTGGAAAGATCCGGTCGGAAGCATCTGGAGACAAGGCTCGGAAGGATGGTTGCTGAGTTTGCTGGTTCGGGGGCAATTGTTGCTCGGGTCCGTTACTCGTACCCGGAGGCTGTCCAACGGCAGACGAGATGGGAAATGTCGTCACTGCATCGTTTTGTGTCCGTTTTGATACTTCTTTACCCTGCGAACTCATCGAAAAATCCTGGACTCGATTCGTCAGTTTTTCATGCGGGTTCGGAAATATTGCTTCAGGTGCGCCCGGAGGTGGGGCGATGCAGTGGTAGTAGAAAAATGATATATCCAACGTACAAATATGGCGTTTCGGAGAGTTAATTGCGTGTGGGAGATTCAAGGATAGATGTTTCGTGCGTGGCAGATCACTCCGCCTACCGTAGGTTGGCCGTTTCCCGGATTACTTGTGGACTTGCTGGTATCTATGTGAAGAAAAGCGGAGGCGGGCGGCGAACGAAGGAACAATGACGGAACCGTAGCTACGCGGTGGTTGCCTCTTTCCTGCGGCTCCCTTCCACCTGTGAAAGCTACCGCTGTTGGTTACGGTTGCTAATAGCCAGACAGTGGTGCTGATTCGTCTTTTCGGTAGCGGAATTGATAGCGAACTTTAGCTGACCGAGAACGAACGAACTGGAGGGTTCTGCTGCTCCAGATAACCAGTTTAAAATGAGGGATAGTAATAGCTTCTGATAGCTGGACTGTGTTCCGGGGGAGGCGGGCTGGCACTGCTGGCTCTACTGATACTGGCTTGCGGCGCACAAGCAAAACTGACCACTTTCAACGACCGGCTCTTGTCTTCTTATTGATCAGGTCGCGGAGCAGGTTGACAGAGGTGATGGGCGGTCTGCTGCTCCTGCTGCTGCTGGTGGTGCTGCTGGCTGTGGCCTGCCTGCCCTCTTCACTCGCTCGTCGCGCCCATCTCCACCATTCCCCTTCCTACTCCCCTCGGTCTGCTCTGTTACCACCATTGGCAGTGAATTTCGGCAACTAACACTGCCAGAAGAAGGGATTTGGCAGTCTGGAGTCGAGGTTAGGTCGCACTGTGGGGTTGCACCGCTGCACTGCTGCTGCTCCCCATCCATGATTCCACCACAGTGGGCTGCACAAGACGCATGGAAGACCTGCCGTGGTCTGCCGTGCCAGGGAGGGCTGCTCCAAGCGCAGGAGCTGATTTGCCGCCGCCACGAGAGACGTTTGAGCCAGCGACAGCCTGGCGAAGGCACCGAAGTCCGGTGCCGAAGTGACAGGGCGACTTCCCAAATTTCTCTATGGTGCACCATAGGCACCATACACTTCGCGATAAGGCCCGGCCGAGGCTTTCAAAGGGTCCGATACCACAACCTTCTCGATGGCCATCCAAGACTCAAAGTGCAGTTGTGGTTTCGGCTTGCGCAGTAACACCTCCTTCGTGCGCAACAGGCTAGGGAAAAAACCATCTGGACACACGAACCTCCTGGGAGGACCCTTGTTTCCCCGTCACCATCTATATCTCGGTTCACCTTACCCATCCTCGTATCCTATCCACATCATTAAAATTTCTCCTTTAAATTTTTTCTCTTCAATCATAAAGATCAGCAATGCATAGTCCGGATGTTCTCTCCGCGTCCATTTGAATCCCCGGCTTTGTCACCAGAGTTGTGGTTAGTCGTGCTTTAGCAGGTGTCTTTGTAAAAGATCTACAATCCGCATTTTTCAAGACCTGGCGGAGTCTTGGCTCAGCAGCACCCAGCTCGAAAAGCTAACTAGCTAGCAACACCTGGAGAATCCGAGAACGGACCTGAAGATAGCGGTGGTGGTCCGACTAGGCTGACAGCTAATGCAAGTAATAGCGACTGTCTTCCCCATGAAATTTGAGTCCGAGTTCCGTGCCAAAGACACCATACATGCTTCGTTAAGGCGTCTCGGCGATGAGCGACGTCTGGACAAGCATCCAAATCCAGCGAGACTGTGCTATCTTCACACATCCATCACAGAGTATCACAAACTCAAGACGTCTCTCAAGGACCTTCAGGAGTATCACAGGCCCCGATGTCTTCAACGTATTCAGTAATAATGAGGCGGATCGTGATACAGGATGACGGGTAGCCCTAGAGTATGCATCTTATGTGCTCGGTGCATATGATCAACGGTTGTCATCATGGATTCCTGTGCAATATCCTCGAGCGAGATATCAGATCCGGACCTGTTAAAAAGGGAATGTTAGTAAGATGATTGAACGAACGGAGGTTGGTGGTGGAGGTGGAGAATATTGTCGCAGAAGACGTAGAAGGTTGCCGATGACCGTGCGAATCTGGGGTGTGCAAAAGCACGGCTGCCAAGACAGCTTCGCGAGAGACCATTCTTTCAAAGCGTACGAGACCACCGAGCAACCACCGTAAATGTTTCACACAATCTCGTGTTATGCCTTCGGAAAAACGGCTATGGATACAGATACAAGATAAACTTCGACCCAGCGATCCAGATGTGGGCCCCACAATCGTACAGATCTGAAATAAACCATGGAATCTATGCACATAATTGGCGATATGGGGGGTAAATCGAACGGGTAGATACATTTCGATAGACGTCTGGGATGGCATTGCTGATTTTTCCATGGTGAAAATTATAGGGACGTTTCAGAACAGACCCGGGATGTAGAGGCCCAGAGAGGAGAGCTAACGCGGGTCTGTGAAATGTTGGCTTTGAAGATTTTTGACCTCCGCGGCTTTGAGAACGAACCAATACTAGGTTTTATTGTAACTGCCGCGATACTCTTCGCTAAAATTACTGAGCCGACGTGGACGAAGTCAGCGAGTTATGTACGCCACATGGCACCGCATATTTTTATCTGATGCTTCATTATTCAGCTAATGCTATCTAACTGGTGTTATCACAGCCGTTGAAGGCGTTCTGCAGCCTACATAGATGCATGTCTTGCTAATCTGTAGCACTCCGCATGGCATGCTGCAGTATGTTCACGAACGTGTGACCCTGTGTGTCTGTTAAAAACGACCGATGGTGCTACAAATCTGCGATTGACGTATTTCTTCGGAGTCTAGCGAAACCTATGCCATGTATATAATGAAAAATCAATTATGATGATCTATAGTCAAGCGAGCTATGGATCAACTACAATCTGCACATTGCATCTGCAAGTGCAACTCGTACTCCAAGGGTAATCCGGAACTCCCTACGCATGGTAAAGATGCTAGATATGCATAGTTATAAACATCACTCATTGCCAACTTCCATTTCCAGAAGCTGTTTCGAAGTACGACAACGCCGTAATCTTAATCAGTAGGACTTAATAAAGAGTGACTTATCAAAACAAAGCAACTAAGTACTTTCATTTTTTTCTTTTTACTGTCTACAAAGTGCCTCCGTAGAACATCTGAAATTTAAAACAATAAAAAACAAAATATGATTCTAGGGTTTAACTAGTTTAAAAATACTCCAAAATTCCAAAACAAAAACAGCCGTAAAAACAAAAACCAAGTGACGCCCAACAAAGAAAACCAAATCTTGAATACCTGGAAATTGGAAGACAGTGGGGTAATCATCAAGAAAACCTTCATATCTGTATCAGCGGATGATTATTTTTACCAACGAATGATCAAGAAGGATACTAACAGTTTGAACAAGCTGATACTTCCAAGTGCGTGACCAGACAAACGTGCACTTTCATATCTCTCTTTTGGCACTATCACGGATTTCCCGTATCAAGACCGCCATCTCTATTGCGTTCTGTGCCTCCGCCTTCTCGTCCATCTGCGAATCAGGGTCGTCTCCTCCAATTCCAATAATCGAGATTTTGATCGTCCCATCTTCCTTATTTATCACGATACCATGTCGACTAGCCTTCCAATGTACACCGCTTTTAAGCATCGCATTATTTGCTGCATTGACTTCGCTCACGATTTTTTCGGCTTCCGTTTCGTTGTATTCCGGGCAATTTTCCTCGTCGAGAAGGGTTCCGGGGATATAATGGCGAAGTAGACCGGTTTCATATCCTTCATCGTCCAAAATAACAGCGTAAATCTTCGGGAAAAGGTCGGGTCTTCCACTCTCTTGCAGCTTCAAAAGGTCTTCGACATTTCGCTTTAGGAATAAAGTTTGAAGGCCCTGTGCTTGCTTCATATGATATTTGATCTTGGCGATTTTTACAACAGAGCCTGATGTCAAAGCTCTCTCATCTGTGCACAGCTCTCGTAGCTCCTTTATCGTGATGTGTTCTCCTTTGAAATTCCAGGAACCCGCTGGAAGCTTAGCCACCTTCCTAGACCATCCTCTGTGAGGCCTAACGATTTCAGTTCCGTCCTCCTGGAGGTAAATCTGGATGGGAATTCGATCCGTCCGGGTCAGAGCTTCTTCAGCCCCTGATTCTGAAATAAGAGAAGTTGCGTATTGCCCAGCCATCTCTCTCGCTTTCTGATTCAAACTATTCAAGGCGTCTCCAGACGAATAGTTCCTATCGTATTTTTGCATTGCCTTGGTTATCTCTAAGTTGGGATTTATGCTATAGTTTTCAACCTCGAAACAGACATCAAAGAAAAGGCCATGAGTACAAAAATGGAAGTGAAAATTCTTCCCATCTGTAAAAAGATCCATGTTGGTCCGCTTGGGTGCCTGCATGTAGGTAGAAGATCCACCGGAGCTTTGTGATGAGAGTATCGTTGTATCGAGGCCGTCTCGCTTCTGGAGCTGGTTGGGCTGGTCTGACATGATTGGAGCTCTTTGTGATGAGGGTATTTGTTGTTTCTCTGAATGGTGAGCTGCTGGAGCTTGTTGTTCTGGTCTGGCAAGAGTTACCGGATTATGGCCTCCATTTGTACTTGTTTTGAAAAGCTCAGTGAGGTTGAAACGTTTGCAGTTTTACGCACGTTGTGCCTTCAAAAAATTCTAGGTACGTACTGTCAATGGTTTTGGGGTGTTTGCTTTTAATCGCGCTGTGTGCTTGCGGGTTTGTGATCATCAGTAATTTCGACGGCTACGTGCATCCGTGTTCAACGGACTACGAGTATTTGCTTTTAACCGCTCAATGTGGCGGCATCAGGGCGTTCGCATTCTTGTGACCATAGTACTCTCAATTGCACTGTGTGTTCGGGATTTAGAGGGCTTCTACAATACCTGAATTGCACTAAACATGATAGTGGCCCCATCAGTCGGAGAAAAGAAGTAAGACATTAGCCCCATTTGTGATCGTAATAGGAGGCATTCCCGAAAACCGGGTCTCTGTTGTCGTTCCAGGTTGCTGATCTTCACTACACATAAGGCGCTGTCGGGAGATTTGATGTACCCCAGCGGCGTAGAGAAGACATAAGAGCGTTCAATTGGGAAGCGCCAAAATTCCAATAGCGACCAGAATAAACCCGCGCTCGGCAGCTGATAAGGAAGGTGTCATCGCTTTGCGCTTCCAGTCGTCTACACACCCATCGTCTGCGTCTAATCACGCTGAATGGTAACTGCCCCACACAGGTACTTCAAATCGGAAGTCCAGTTTTTTTTGTTTGAAAGATGTTGATATCCGGTTGGTAATCAAGATGGCCAACTGGATAGACAGGATTTTATGCGTAGTGAAACATTAACACACGGTTGGTGGTAATTGTTGCAAACCAGTCGTATCCAAGATAAAACTACCCCCCCTTCCAGAGGCGAGACCTTCGAACCAAACCCTGAGCTATGGGAATGGGCTGAGCCGTGTTGGCTTTATGAGTATCCGCATTGTGGTCACAGTGGTCTGGTGTATGGTAGCTTGTGAGCGTGAGCGTTTGCTTACGGGAAGTCGTATAGTTATTGTTTGCACTTTTTACAGTGCCATTGGTGGCACCGCATAATATGTGACTTGTATAGCTTACCGGATCGTTGGAAATAACGGTCAAGCGCGCGTATGGGGGTCGCCTGTCACGGCAAGTATATCATACGTTGCTTCTTTGGGTGGAGTAACCGATATATCATTTCCTATTGGTCCATGTTTCGGAATTTTTGTTCTGCCCGAGGATATGATCTTCGTGGTGATTCTCTATTTGCAGTCAACAATAGGTAGATGATCCACCGCGTCACCATGTCTGCTTGACGAAGCGGATAAACCGGATACGCACTTGGAAATTTTCGTTGGTGAAACCGCGAGCGCCGTCTACAGACCGTTGGCTAGGTTGATGGGTTTAATCCCTAGTGAAATTACGCGCGTGGACGTCCTGTGCCGTAAGACTGTCAAAACAATCACCTACATATGGTCAACCGAATAGATAAAGTTTGGGAAACAGGGTGTGTACAAATGTACACCGCTATGACCGGCGTGTAGTGTTCCATACTTTCCAACTAGAACTTACCTGAGTGGACACAACATGAAGGCAGAAATTGTTATATAAACGCCTGACGATTGCCGCGAAAGACGCCACTTCTCCTCAATTAACCAAGGGGAGAGGACATTTTTGACTCGGCCTGAAACATGAATGTGCATCAAGTTTAAAGCCGCAAAAACAATGTCTAGAACAGAGGTGGTGGTTTGCTGTCCAAGTTGGAGGGAAGACTCCTGACCAGCAGTTTTCCAAATATGCGGCTACTGGGCAGTCTCATCAAAAGTCTTTCCATCTGCAATATATGATTTGTTCGTTCTGCAGTGTATGATTTGCTCTTTCTGCAATATATCATTTGCTCGTTCTGGATCATATGATTTGATATCCAGGCGTATTCGCTTTTGCGGTTTCTGCTGCACCTGGTTCGCAATTATAAGTAATGGAATCCTTCGTTACAGCCAATACGGATTCTAGCGGATGCACTCGCCTCGGATATACAGATCATACACATTAAAATTAATTGATATCATAGGGTTTTGGCTGGTAAGGGTGTGTTGTCCAATTTTCATCTTCCCCGGTCGTACTGCGACGCAGCGCGTTAGAACCGTTAAACGCTGTCCTTCGCTGCAAGCTGCAGCGTAAGAGAACTGACGTTGGTTAACGCGTTGTGCGTGATAAGTGCTGTTCGATTAGGTTAAGGTTATGCACGGAGGTTGAATTAGGGAGAGCTAGCCGCTCAATGGTCCGGATAGGACATGTGAAACGAGACTAGACGCGCTTGTTAGCTGGAGATGACTTTCATTGCCAATGGGTCCCACCCCGCCATTTTCGAGTTTTGGAATCACGAATCCCCCCCCTCCTCCTATGACTTCGCTCCGGACAATGTCAAGATAGACGCCAGCTATCGGAGACACGATAATTAACTGACTCCTGAGCAGAACCTCAGATTCAGTTGCACCGACGATGCCCGAGAAACTAAATGAACCCTTCACTCTGTGCGCGTGTAGGGTCAAACATCACGAAGATATTTATCGCATCCACGCGTGCTGGTACGGCACAGTGCATCATTAGATCTACGCATGGTCAGCTTTGCCAGTTCCAACTTCCAAGACTTCGGGAAAGCACTCACAGCTTCTGACATACATTCCTGAATATATCAGTATCCATTTCGGTCTGGTGATCTCCTTCAGATCGATCGATTGGTACCCACACGGTGATGCTGTGCTGGGCTTTATTTCAATAACCCGCTGTGTAATATTTCCTAGACAAATCTTAGCCAACATGTTGTCGTTGATAAACATAAAACTCGCCGACTTTCCACAACTTTTGGGGCAAGGCGTTAATAAAAAGGACAGAGAACTCCAAAGGATCCTGCCGAGAACTAGAACGATAAACTTCGACAGACCGCTTACTTGAGGAGTTGAAACAAAGAGCACAGCCCATGTAGGACTACGTTTGTCGCACTGCTGCACTATGCTACAGGATATATGCAAGATGTTCGAACCGCTTTGACGAGTATCTAGGCAGCATGCTCCAAGACAACACAGTATGGTAAATGGAAAGAAGCCTATGAAAAACGGCTGACTCAATGTAGCGAAGGGTTGCCTTGCTGACCAATTCCATCCTTCATTTAGAAGATATTAGGTAAAGGAATGTTACAGCACATCTCTATACTTCAGCAAAGCAGTTGGCATTCCGGTCATATTTTCCTCAGCGCTGTAGGGCGGCTCTTCTCATCACAGCTTATCACACGGAATGCGCGGCAAAATTCCTCTCAATTGTGCAGAATCACTATGAATAGCTCTTTCTGCAGATAAATTTCTGGTGCATGAGACAGGGCCTTCTAAATTCAAATTACAGCAACATGAGCATATAGCGATGACATGCAACACCTTTCCTCAAGTCTTCGCGACGAAAAATTCGCACCAATTGCATTAAAGCTTCATGAATCAACTATACGATTTAATCACTTACCCTTGGCGTATGTCGCTGAAGAGTGCGTTAAAATTATCTTCTAAAAATTTCGACATCTGAAACTCAAAATGGTGTACATCATGCATTCCGAGACAGAATCTGGACTCTTTGAAGAAGAATAATCCGACACATCATCAACTTGCCGATATTTGTTATTTCTAAGCGACTTACAGGCCTGGAATAGCCTGCTTACGAATGGGTCAGATTTTCTTTTCGCAAAAACCAACACCGCCCTATTAATATTATGATATCACGAGTATGGTGTCTCGGCGGCTAATATGAGGATCTTCAGTGCGGAGAAGTTAGCTGACGAGTGATGTAGCTCGAACCCAGTGCACAGGCCAAGCTTTCTGGTACCGGGATTTACCTCAGTATAACTACACAAGCTTCTGGGTAAACCAGTGACTTTAACAGAATTTAAGGGCCTGTTCTACGGCCATCTCGAAATATTCCTTGGATTGCAACAACAATGTTTGAAAGTGTACTCAAGGCACGGCTTCATTTTTGGAAACTAAACATTTGTGAAACATAACCCTGGAATTGTTTCCTTTTCTTGATTTTTTTATTAATGGCTGTTATCCTATTGCGATAAAAGGTAATATCCAGAACTATGGGGTACCCATTAATAACAATTTGTTGTGGGAATTGTTCGCTTTCTTGTTATATGGTACGATAGGTTTCCAGCCTGAAAGTATGCCTGGTGTCCAGTCTTGGGTATTTCGGTTTTGAGATGACGTTGGTATGATGTTAACCAGCAGGCCCCGGATTATGATAAAGTCTGCACTTTAATACAGTACCACGATTCCAGAAGCGATCATTCTATGTACAAAGAACAGCCACCATGTATTCCAAACGGTAGAAGTGCAAATGTTACGTACATGGATAGCCGCTGTAACTGCGAACTCGTCTATCGCGCATCAATCATTCCAGTGTCATGATAACCTCATGCTTGTTGTGAAAAGATGCCTAGGCATGCAGCAGATGTATGTTCTGAATTAGCAACTGGCCCCGTCCGATACTTTCAGGGGAAATGTATCGTGGTTCCAATCATAAAAGGAAGCATGCACGCTTCCTGAAAATTCGGCAGATATAGCAATCTTTCCATGTGTCTTATCGAGGCTCGAGAGGCTCGTTGAACTGGAAGGACTTTAATAAGAATAATTTTCTGGGGAAACAGAAAAATGGTGTCATCTAGAACATAGTTTGATTTGAACCCAACCCAGACCCCTCGCTAAATGCACCCCTTTCAGACACACTAGCCATCACTCGGCCTGTTCTTTCTGCCTATGTAGAGACATCGCTGCGCAGAGAGGGCTGGGCCAAGCCTAAGGCAATAGCCAAACGAACCAATAAGAGACGAATAGATGCACTTAATCCCCGCACTTCTTTGTTTTGCACCTGCATATTTGTCTTGCTAAGCGCCCACCCTTGTTGTATCGTCTGGAAATAGAAATCCTTCATAACCATCCTTGCACATGATACCCAATACCCAGAGGATATCGATATCTCCAACAGCTTTCCCAAGACCCCAAAACGTCGTGCTATAGCAGAACAACAGCCATCAACCATGCATATCCAACACTTCAATTTTCCCTCAAAATTCCAAGACACCCTCGGATTCAAAATAGGGATATTTCCCGTCCTTCTTAACTGATCCGTGCCCCACTTCCAACAACAATAGATAGAGACAACGGGTTTGCTTTTGCTGAAGATTTCTACATACAACCAACGTCAGCGCCAAAGAAACCAGCATATAACAACAAGCACGCCCCCGTGTCCGGCATCGATCCCACTCGGCCCCCAACTGGACCGGATCACACAACTGCACAAATCCATCCATCATGCACTTCCAAACAGCCCTTTTCGTCGCACTTTTCATCTTCGTCGCTACGGTTTTTGGTCAGACTATCGAAGATACTGGTTCACCTACTACTACACTTTCTACCCGACGCTCTGGTACCCCGACACAAACTCCTTATGCATCCTCAGTAACCGCCGCTGCCGTTCCGTCATCAACTAGGGAGTCTTCTGAATACTTTCCTCCTGGAGTTTCTTACGATGATCCGATGAACCTAGGAAGTACGCAACAGAATAATGATGCAAATGGAGGTGGGGCTGGAAAATCAACTGCTTTTATGGGTGGTGGCATTGGGGCTCAAATCGGAATCATTGCGGCGGTTGTACTTTTGGCTATTGGACTTTTTGTTGGAATTGTTGTCTACTACTTCCATCGGAGGAAGCAATGGGAGAAAGAGGTCAAGAGAAGGTCTCAATTGCCACCGAATGCAAAGTTGATCATCGATAAAAAGACGGGAGAGGTTAGACTGGCGGACAGAAGTAGCTCGGCTAGCCGAGTTGGTGCGGAGGAGTTGGAGCGAGGTGGGCTTAAGGTGGGGAAGATTCAGGGGGAGGTCAAGCCTGGGTTCTTCAAGATGTTACTGGGGAAATTTTAGGGCGGGGTATTGGCGGAGCTAATTACGACATTGGTTATGAATTTTTTTCGGATTGTCCATATTTTCATTCGCTTGGAGCCTTTTATGTCTTGATGATCTTTTTGTGATGAATGGGTGTTTAGATTATGAGTATTTTTTGGTGGGAGATACGATTTAATTCATTGTAAATATAAAATTTCCTTTTTTTCTTCTTCTTTTTGTCAATTGTCTCTTTCTCTTTTTCTCTCTTTCGATGGACATATCTTCGACACTCGTTTGGCAAGCAAGAAATCTTAAAAGCCGTCGAGCGGTTTTCATCTTCATGATCTGATGAGGCGTAACTTAGTGCAAAGAAACAGCGCTATGATTTGCAACTAGCGGCATCCAATCCATCACATAGTTGGTTGTAAAATCCCCCGGACTTGCATACGCGCTGTCGGGGACACGGTAGGGGTTCAACCTAACCGCCATGCGGAAATGTGAGTGAGGGGGGATACGAGCGTATCCTACGCTGGACTGTCGTCGGAGGGATATCGATGTAGTTTGGTGTGCAACGGGAAATTTCATTGGTTGGAGATGTCCGAAAGATTTTCACCGATGAACTGATGAATTTAAGCTTCTTTCCTATGCAGACTGTCGAACTGGAGCAAGACAAGCCCCGTGACATCTGGAGGCATCAATGTTCCGGTTCATTGGAACCCAAGCAACCCCGTTAACCGTCGGCTTGCCGGGGCTTGTGTCACGAGAGTTGGAGATCCCGGATAGTCTATCTTTCGGCGCTTGTTGTACACCCATTCTAAATTGCACCTTTGTTCACAGACTCACGAAGTCTACCGACGGTGAAATTCGCATAAAATCTCGGACCCGGAGATTGAAAGCTAATTTTTTCAATCTTTTCGCGGATGGCTGTAGTTTAGAAGTTGGGCTTATTGCGCATATAAGCCACAGAGCATTGTACCGCCACTGTTCGGAATAGATGACCGAGACTTTTTTTGCTTTTATTCGTCACACATCGGTGTGGTAAAGTCCAAAGTCCCGACTAAAACCCGGCTCGGACACCATCCCGGGGTCGCGGGAGTATGGGACAGACAACCACCGTCGGGCCAGGTGGGATGGATTCATCACACCGGCATCATAAAATCTAAACTTGAATTTGAATCGCCGAAAGTTTTATTGCCTACCCTCTATAAAAATACACCCCATCCCTACGGTATTAATGGGGGCGAGGTGACCATACTCATTCATCACCAAATTAAGTTATGCTCCGTCAAAGAGTGATTCGTTAACTGTGGCTGATATTTTGATCCCATATCTGGTTTCACCTCCTTCGGGCTGGGACTTTTTCTATCGTGATACGCTCAATATCTGCTGGTGTTTCACTATGTGGTGATATAAGATCAGCTCAGTGTCCAGTGAGACCGGCGCTAGGGCATTGTACCGATACATACCTCTTCATGCCTCGTCTCCAGATGCCTGGGGATGGTTTCTTGGTTTGCAACAAGTCCCAATGATTCATCACTCCATCACAACCCTAACCCAGAAGGACTTCGCTCCAAGCTCAATTTTCCTTCATTGCGCACGGTCTGCCTTAGGTATATTATTCTGCATAAGCGCTGTATTTTTTATGCTACTGTTTTGTACCTTATTTCAAAACTTGAATTCGGCCTTGTCACTTGAACTGCCGCATAGTGGGTTTACGCGCTGCATTTTCGGCGTCTGGATACTGAGGCAAACCCCCGTGCATACATTCCTTGATTGGTATAAGTAAATTTCCAGTACATGATCGTTAAGTTCGTTATACATAATTCATCATACATCATGATTCATTCTCTGACCTCTTAAGCATCCACTGCCTTTGATCCCTTTCCAGGCTCTGGTCCTCCCTTACCCCCATTTCCTCCACTCTTCTTTCCAGATGCACAGTTACAACCTCCTGGTGGACAACTGCAGCTTGAACCACACATTCCCTCTTTGCTTCCTTTACTCATTGGTCTGATTTCCTCTCCAGTTCGTACATCGGTCATGATCGGTTCGGTTTCATGATGGTAGGTAGAGGAGCTCATCGTCGAACCGGAAGCCTTCGAGGAAGAAGAAGAGGAGGCGGTAGTCTTTGAAGTCTTTGAGTTTGGCATGTTTGATATTTGGCGGTAGCAGGAAAAGATATGTGGATTTTTTACAATTCGCAATAACGGAAAATCCCTCTATTTATCCACCTAGGCTATTCTTGGAACCATGATGAAGAATTTTGTCACTCGTGCCTGATTAGTTCGGATCCGTCCACCGGTCGCCGTTCGCGTTACCGAAAGTTGTGTTGAAATCCGGATTCCGTGCGCATGGGAATCATCTGACTTTTACCGTTCTTTGGATGGGAAACAAAATGACCATCAATAATATGAACCGGGTGCCATCGCCGAATGCTACTCTACGGCGAAGTGCGTTGAAAACGGTATCGGCCGTGTTGATCATGTAGATCTGCCGGGTAGAGGCGAGGCCCTATGGCTTTTCTTGGGCTAGGTCGGTCTTATGAGGTGTATTTTGATCTGATGATAGTCGGTCTGTTACGGTGTCCAATATGATTTGAAGAGAGTACGGCGTCGGCGATCATGATTTCCGCAGGTCATCTTTCTAAGAAAACGGTTGTAATGCACGGTCAATTTGAAATTGAAAATTAATATGCATATGTACTGTGATAACTACGAAGAGCGCACGTCACCCAAGAATTAACACAGTACAAATTTGTACAGATTCATCAACATAATTAAATTAACCACTCTTCATGACAAACATATGTGGGCGAAGTAATTCCTGCGAACGCGAAGAATATATAGCATGACTAGCGCTACGCTTATTCATCCCGTTGCAAATCTGCCAAACATTTCAGGTCAAAGGTTTTAGACTGCAAAATATTTTCTGTATCATACTTAGCAATTGATGAATTGCTACGAATTGATGAAGTATTTTTTCTGTCACGAAATCAGCGAAATTGTTCGTTATACGCCGAAAACGTTTAGCGCTGTCAAGGTCAAATGTTTGAGGCTCGGCAATGCTTGGCAGGGCTGCCAATGATACTCTTTCTTATCGTATGTAGCTTCCTCCAACTTTTAAGCGGCCTCTAGCTTTACCTCATCCATTTTCCGAACCTCACGCCGGCTCATCCAATGCTGACTTACGACAGTTCATTCCTGATGATAGTTGAAGTCAAACTGGTTTCCCTAGACAAAAAAAAAAAAAAAAAAAAACTCGTGACTAGCACTCACTTTGTCAGTAGACGAAATACGGAGCATGAAATCAGGCCAGTACGTGCCTAAAGCAGTAATTCGTCACTAGTTTCTGTTTCGGGTGGCAACAAGGCGAAGGAAGAGCCTCCATTTTCAGGGTTGAACAAGAACCTGACTCTGCTCATGAGCATGCGCACGACAAATCACTAATCATCACTCCTGTGAGTCTCGACGCTAGTCTATGGCAGTGTGGCTTTCTGCGCAGCCACTCTAGTTCCCGCGTGTTGTCATGCAACCACAAGGTCCAAGGAACTGTACCGGGCCAAGACTGCACGGAAGAATGTATGTACGAGTAGACGGGGGTCTCATGCGTGTGGTGGGAACATCCGCAAATAAGTGCAGATTTGTGGCGGGCCGCGAGGAGGGTAGTTACAGATGGGGTAACACACAGCTCCAACATATGCGCGAGTTCACGCGGATTTCCGGTATATCCGGTGATCTTTTCTAGAGACTTTATCCAACCGAGATATTTGCTTGATTGAGTAAGGCATTGGACGACTGATAACTCTTTTTGGTCGCAATCGCATGGCAATCGGACTTCATGTAAGATCCAAAACTTCCACAGAGGGAAGTTGCAGATTTGAGCATTCGAACTTTTGGAGAAAAAACAAACGAAGTGCAGAACGAAGTGCATTCTCGAATCCCTTGATTTGCTTAGATACATGTATATCAACATAAATCTGCAAGCCTCCCGGTATGAATGTCCTAACCACTCTTAAATTCTCTGGGTTCGGCTCCTCTGGGAGGTGTGTTGACGGGATTCGGATGGGCCTCGACGTCTTAAACGGTACTGATCTTTCATCTGTCATCTGTTAGCATAGTTTCAAATATGACTGTCCATATGTAGGAATTATGAGAACATACTTGTGCCTCAGTAGATGTGGCGTTTCCAGTCGAGACCCATAATAAGATGGCTATGAAGGGTAGTTTCGTTATTGCTTCTATTGTTTGTTTCTTATACGTTTGTGGTGGTGTGTTTCTGGTGAGGTGATGCTCAGAGAGATACAGAGACTGGTGGTAGAGAAGTACAGCTTATATGTTTTTTTCCCCACCGGTTCTGTAGTACATTTTTGTGGTAGTTTTGCTGTCCATGCTGATACAGAATAGTACGTAGTTGATTGTGATATCTCACCCACAAAAGCATCACGTAACAGGGATGGATCCAGAAAATGATGCATCCACTGTTTTACAATAATAAAGTGCCAAAGTTTGGCTTCCAAAGAGTATAGCCCGGAATGAAGCCATGGCAATCATATTCCTCAAAGGGATCATAGTCCACCATTCAGATTGTCTATACAGTTAGTTGTACAACTATGTGTAAGTACAAAGAAATATTAGGCTGTCTGCCTTGGTCTATTTTGCACCCCTCACTTCTTACGGTGACGAATGAAAATCCTCAGTTACAAGGCGCCGGTATTGACAAATTCTATATAGGGCCCGGCCGCGAATTTTATGCACGAATTGTCGGGTGGCTTAATTTGTTCCCTGTGAATCTAGCTTATAATAACTATGGGAAACCACTGGATCCTTGAAAGAGAGCATCGGAGTCATATTGCGGGACACCATCTCGCCACGAATTCCCCAATATTACATGCAGGCTGTACGCTTGCCAAACTGGCGGTTTTTGAGACCTATAATATGGGACTTATCTATTCGCCGGTCTGAATTTTTGGCAAGTTCTATAGTGGTTAACGGACTTTGTAAATGAAGAATACCATCCATAGAAGACTGTAAGTGCAGAAATTTACGTCATAACCAGGCCTTCCAACGCATCAGATATTCTATGAAATTGTCAGAAGCTGTGGTGACGAAGATGCAGTTTCGTGGCGTCTGCCAACAAATTTTCTAGATGTCATGTTGAAAGATTGACTCCCGCCTGGCCGATTTGACCGATCAGTGATTACTTCAGGCGGCAACTGAAAATATAGGAACACAGAGACTCTGACAAATCTCACAAACAGGATTTGCAAGTATTGACTAATGGTAAATCAGTGATAAATACCTTTTGTTTGGAGACCAAAATATAAATTGTGATGTATGTCGATCACAACACACAGGCCGCGAATATTGACATTCACACTCTAGGCTGATTACTATAGTCATCCAGTCAATTGGAATCTATAGGCTTATACAAACCTAAACATTACCGGGGTCAGTTCACCAATGCAAGTATTTGTACGTGCGTTGATATCTTGGTGTGTCTATATGTCTTGCTTCATTGACCGGAGTTCTTGACCCCTGCCAAATCTTTCTGGGTATATATGATGAGATACCAACACTTCAAAAGTCTCGTAAAAGGGCCGTAATTTTCAGCTGGCTTTTCCCAAGCGGTTTCCTATTTAAGCAAATGCATACTCCGTATGAAAGCGCACTGCATCGATATTCCTCCAGATTACCGGTACCATGATATGGCTATACTTTGGTTAGCCTAGCTAGCCTTAGACCCGTCCATTTCCCAACCCGAAGCCATGCGTGCTTTGCCGGAACTGAGGCTAGCTCATAAAATCACTAGTTCATCCCATAATCGTAAGCGGCGTGTAATGGCAGACACAACGCAATGAGAGCGTATGGCACCATAATACAGCGGGTATGTATACGCCCGCGGTTGTGACGTAGCAGTAGCGCGCGGTGGGTTCCAATGGCAAGACATACTTTAGCGGCCTGATCGGCGGGTCAAGTGAAATCTAGTGATGATGCGAGTAAGCGGCATTGCCGATGGCGAATCTACCAACGGTTGTTCCAACCGCAGAAACCTCTGCAGTAATACTTGGAATTGAATGTCACGCGCCTAAGTAACATATTTTATGTATCTATTTAAGGGCCTTTCAAGACATGTTAATTTAGCGCGGTGGATCGATGGGTTCAGCGGAATCGAGTGATGAAACGGGCCACAAGCGGGATTACCAGGCTCCGGCATCGAGATAAGCTTGGATATCATGCGAGTTTTTATGCATAGTGAATGTTTTTTGTATACGCCACGTCAAATTAGATATCTCATGTTTTTTTCTTGCAGAGCACCCAGGGGATCCACACGTGCCGCGTTGATGGGCTCCTCGGGCCTGCCGCGCGTGTGTCAGTTTCAGCTGCGCTTAGACTTCGTGCTTGGGGGCTGTTATTTTCCATTACTCTTTCTGGAAATCATATGCAGAATCGTATGATTATTCTCTTTAGACACGTATATACAACCGACACTCTCGACTCGATTGCTAGCTCCCTCATGGAGCTCTCACAGCGACTAACTGTACGTATTTGTTATACCAAATATGCTTTATCACTCGATACGTATGGAGCTTGAGAGGTCTAACATGCCAAGAGGCGAAGACAGACAGTTGCCTGAAGAACAGGAAACTAATCCACCGGTTGTATAGAAAATCACACCGACGGTCCTGAATAGACCAACCGAGGTAAGAGACCGACTGGGTTCGAGGAACCTTGGGAGGCAAGGAAAAAAAATGTTTATAGCGGTATTAATTCCGTACCTGATTATGGTGACTCGTGTTGAAAAACGGACGGCTTAGCAAGTCCACCTTCACCGGCACTTCCCTTGACCCAAGAAACACGGCCCTTGGTCTCCGTTCCAATGAAAAGAATATTATCCTTACCCGAATATTGCTGAATATAAAATTGTCTAGACTTCACCTCGTCGTGAACTTCGACCAATGATGTGACGTTTCGTGACTCAAGGAATCTTAATCCTCAATGGGCCCCCACGTCCAGAAAATTCGAACGGGTATTAGGCAGAATACCCACTAAACACTGAAGCCAGCCTTTGCCGCCACCATTTTCACCGGCGTCTGTCTCTTATTTTATCACTAATAACTCACACAACTAAACCTACCAGGTGATCGTACATGGGCATCAACATCACCTGATGGGTTATACACTAGGCTAAAGACTTCATCAATTGGAATGATGATCGATACTATAGCGAAGGTCAAAGAGCTTATAGCCGTGATTAGATTCCAGAAAGTAAATATTTCAAGATAATTCCCTTCTCAAGCAGGGCTAGCAGGGGTTCTGCTAGACCTCTCTAGACTAACCCCAACATCTAACCGCGATGGAGGCATTCCGCTGTATTCATTTTCCCATTGAAGATCTGGGGAGTCTTGTGATACCTGTCATTTGTCAATGTACCGTGCAATATGATTATTGATGTTGATATTTCATGAGCTGACTTGTATACATGTGTATTGTGCATCTGTCGAAGCACTCGCACTCGTGGCTGCTCCCATCACTTCAACGGCTAGGACCACTATTACTAACCCTGTAGGTCTTCTTTCTACCGTGGCATTCCATGATATCTACTCTCGCGTTGAAACCAAAGAAATATTTGCTACTTTACTATTAAAGTCTAAGATATCAACTACCACAATGATCTTTTCTGCTTCTAAGGTGGCCAATGAACAACCGTTGCAGGTTGCGTTCCTATATCATCGTATCTCACTCGCAGTATTCACCACGGCCTGCATGATGGATCAGCTTAAAGTTCATGCCTTCTCCTATCCATTGACACTTTGTGTGAAAATTCTAGTATTTTATAATGAAGCTTTATAATCTCGAGGAAGGCAGGGGTTATGAAACCATTTTGGGACCGGCCATTGCACTATATAGAGCTTGTGGGAGGAGGAGGACCGTACTTCATTGATTGTAGATTTCCTTCAATTCGCGAACTATAATTCACATTCCTGGTCCCTGGGTAACAAAGTCCCCCGACTCCCTCACAAACCAAGAAGCAACCACCATTAAACACGACATATCACTCATTATAAATACCACCAATTCAGATTTCAAAATTTCCAAAACACAAGGAAAATCGCAACCATTCATTCAAATCCACCATCAACCAAAAACAAAGAATCAAGACAAAGCAGAACCCAATCAAACCAACAAATATTCCCCCCACATCCCGGAAAACAGTAATGCATATCCATTATCCATAACCCCCCTCTCCTGCCCTACCTATTACCTCCCCGCTACCACTTTCCTCATCATCACCTTTCACATACAGTATCCCCCCCCCAACATCCCTTCATTTCCGTTCCTTCGCCTGATTCCCATCATCACCATAATTATAACTCGATCCAAAATGATTCCCAAAAATTTCATAATATTCTTCAGGGTAGTAACAATAATGATTTTTTTGTTTATGATCTCCGGCCCATTTGGGATCACTTCGAGGGATAGGAGCTTTTGGAGGACTGGAATCGATATGTTCTGGTTTAGTGGATTTGACTTGCTGGAGTCGGGAGGACATGGTTATTGATAGATTTTCTGTAGTGGTTTATGCGGGGTTGATCAAGGTTGAAGGGTTGGGTTATGTTGAGCTGAATGGAAATAGTGGTTGTGGTAGAGATATGGGATAAGAATAATAGCAATGAGGGTTGAAGGTGATGGGAATAATGATTATATACAAATCGTAGGGGTGAATTAAGCAATGGGGGGGGGGGGGGCTACAGGGTTTATTAGAGGAGATATAGAAAAGGGAATAATAGAAGGGGTAAACTATTAATCACGATAGATAATATTCAATAAACGTAACCTATCGATAAATATAATAATCCAAAGCCTGTACCACTGAATCAACACCTCAAAATTTACTTCTTTCTCTCTCTGCTTTTGATACAAAAAGTAATTGGTCCTGGCGGATTCTAAGTTATCTTCAATTTTTACCCTCGGTTATGCAAATTATTACGCTGTATTGAGTTGCGGAAAGTCCGAGGCTTTTGCTTATGGAAAACCGTCATGAAGAAGCGAGACGGATATCGGTGAAATATCATGCGGATGGAGGTGAGTTGTCGGAGTTGGTTAATGCGGTGATGGATCCTCCATATCGGACCTCCATCCTCCACTTTTCTTACTGGACGACCCTACCTTCTACAGAAAGAGCACCAAAACCATCGATTTTTCCATTTTTCTCTCGATGGAAGCAACAATGGAGATGACGATGATGAGGTCTCACTCTAGTCTCTGGCAGTAAGAATTAATAAATCAATGACCCAATTCATCATAAACTGATAATGAACCCTAAAATAAAGAACTTGAACGGCTACCCTTCCGTCGTGCTTGTCTTCCTGGTATTGGCGGCTGATATTGGAATTGAGTACGTTGTCACTGGAGCCTTGAAAATGATTTTTGGGCTAAGAATGAATAGACGATCGTATTTCTGGTGAAATTATTTTCTTCCCAACTCCCTCCGTCAATGTTTTCTTGATACACATGATCAAAGCGCCTCTATAATTTCTGCTATCCGAACAGGAAAACAAAATTAAAAAGAATACATGTGGGAAGGATATTAAAACTCGATATACATCGCATGAAATCTCCACCAACAGAAATTACGAAAATTAAAAAGAAAATGGCAAGAAAAAAAAACCCTGACAAGATGAAGAAAAAAAAAGGACTACATAATACAATACTTCAAATCATACAAACATAAATGCCATGAAATCCCCGAGACAGAAAAAATACATCACCGGGGATTTAATCCGCGTCGTCAATTTCCAGCTCGAGCTCCTTGAAACCAAGCTCGGCCTGTGACTTTTCAAGTCCAAAACGCTTGAACACCGCAGAGTCCAAGTTCAAAATTCCCTCAATAGTTCCATAACCCACGAGCTGACCCCAGGCGAACCACTCCTTCTCTTCGACGTTTATAGCAGCCGTGACAAAGCAAGAAAGGAATTTCTATCAACACGATTAGTCTCTATATTCCAGTTAAATCCACTTCGTACAGGTGCAACTTACAATCCACGCAACGATTCGCTTCACATCCTTATGACCTTCCGCCTGCCGGAACTCGATGGTGCCATACTGAGAATTCGTCTGGAAGTTGTACTTAAAGTACTTGTCCTTCCCAACCAAATGCAAGAACTGATGTTCGGAATCGCAATCATCGATCTCCTCGAAAAGTGTCAACATAGTGGCATCGCGTTCTGCGGTGCTCCATCGGTTCGAACGGATCATTTGGTTTCCGCCGCGTCTATGGGGAGCATGCTGTAGATTTACCGCTTCTTTGAAAAGGAGACAAGCCTTCGCAATCGCTTTCATCTCCTCGAAAGACCAAGTATTCCCCTACCCGCGGCCGACGTGAACATGCAGCCCACAAGATCCATTATGAACAACCTTGAAGTTTTTATCAAGGTGTTCAATAACGGTGCGGATTGTATCCTTGCAGTTACTCTGGTTCAAGATGGGAGTACAGATTTCTACTGCAGATCCGAGAATGCAGTTTTCCTTGGGCTGGGCAAGTATCCACTTCTTTTGCTCTTCCTCCAGGATGAATGGCTTCTCTTTCCGCCTAAGTGGCGGAAGCTCGCCGGAGTTATCCATCCAGTCTGGGTCCTGGGAGAACCATTCATCATCCCCTGGGCAACCTTCGATTACCGCGGGGTCGGAGTCGAAGTCTGGCGTTGTGATTTCTGTTTCTTCCGTCAATTTTGACTTAACAATGGAAGAATATCCATCCGCCAAACTATCATATATAGCTGTCATTCACGGGGCGCTTATTATGCCAACGATAAAATTCCGGCGTTCCCCATTCGCCAAGTTCGGGATCCAATTCCTCAGGCACGATTACCCAGCCAGGTTGCAGATCAGGCACCTGTATTCCTTCCTTTATTCCTAGCCGCTCGTTGATCGAAGCATCTGGCATGATCATAAATTTGTTTCTGTCGGTAGAGGCGATTTTCTTATACTCCGTCGGCACCATGCAATCGAACTGGAGTTTACCGGCCTCGAAAAGCTGCTTGAACATGGCGTTCAAGACGTTCATCCCATCCACAGGATCAACACCATCGAGGACCAGTTCCAACTCGATTCCGAAGGTAAGGCGCGCGTCATGACGCCGATGTGGTGGGAGGGGGTTGGGTCGGTTGGTGTAGTCACAGAGGTCGCCGTGGGTATATCGTTTTTTGGTAAGGTTAAAAAATGAGTAGAATGGAAAGCGAATGTGAGCCCAGGAGTCTCTTGGGATGGCTTCGCGCTCCTGGATGGGGGTGATAAAATTGCTGTACTCGTCCATGTTTGCTATTGAAATGTACAGGGAAATCTATTAATGACCAAGTGGGGGGAAGATGTCCGGATATGTGATAATAGACAGTAAGATAGCAAACAGTTAAATGATGTGAAAAATGAAAATATAATAGACAGAATAAATGGTGAGGCTTGATCAAGGTCGGGTACAAAGTGTCAGTGGGGAGAGGTTGGAGTTGGATAGGTGGAGGAACAAAATTTGAGTAAACTAAGATGTTACCACGCAGTTAATAAAATTGTAGGCACGGAAGTAAACGCTGCACTGAGGGAAACGCTGCACGGAAGTAAACGCGTTATTCACATCCAAAGCCACAGATAACCCCAAAACCATGAGACTCGACTCGAACACAGTCACATCCAACGGTGGGATATCTAAACGGCCGTAACGTAAGAGTAAAACGGATCCCGGAGCAACATCACAAACATCAGAAACATCAGAAACATCAGAAACATCAGAAACATCAGAAACATCAGAAACATCAGAAACATCAGAAACATCAGAAACATCAGAAACATCAGAAACATCAGAAACATCAGAAACATCAGAAACATCAGAAACATCGGAAACATCAGAAACATCAGAAACATCAGAAACATCAGAAACATCAAAAACATCAAAAACATCCATAGTAATCCATAGTAATCCATAGCAATCCATAGCAATCCCTAGCAATCCCTAGCAATCCCTAGCAATCCATCCATAAAACACAGTCCACAGTAGAGAAAAAAAAAAAAAAAAAAAAAAAACACAATCGATTGAATGTGGTAATAACCCAAGTCTACGCGATCGATATACCCAATATAGAAACTCCACTTCCATGTATTAATCACCACAGCCCTAAGTCCGTTCATGCCCGAGTCCTGAGCCCTGACTGTGGCTGAAAAAATAAGCCTAAGGCACCAGAGCTCCCTAGGGGACTTTCAACACTTTCAACACTTCCAGCAGATATCTACAGCTATCTACAGCTATCTACAGCTATCTACAGCCCATAATAATCCAAATCTCGCGATTCACAGCACAAGCACCAGCACAACATTGGATAGCAACATCCGCGCTTCACATCTCTCCCATCTCCATCTCTCCCATCGCCATCTCCCATCTCCATGCTTCACATCAAAACAAAGAAAACACTCCATCAGTTCCCCTTCTCAACTTCTCACCATATTCCTATTCCAATACAGCCACTTCAATCACATCGCAAAAAAAAAAACAGGAATCAACACAAGTCCAAGACCGAAAATACCGAACCCCAGACTCGAACGCGTTGAAGGATATGTGGGGTTGCGGTTGAAGGTTGAAGGGGTAAGCATAGTTTGTTACTCGAGCGGTTTGAGGTTTTGAGGTAGATTGAGGAAAATTGAGGAAAATTGAAGAAAATTGAAGAAAATAAAAAGCACATACAGATACAGATACAGATACAGATACAGATACAGATACAGATACGATGATACGATGATACCACCTGCAACTAGCTTTACCATGTAACATTCATCTAAAAACCTCCGCAAGATACCATCCATAAAAAGCTAATCATTACTCATAACTCAGTACTCATAACTCAGTACTCATAACTCCCATGAAATGCCGATGAATACATCCAAGCCGATAAATACATCAAAGTAGACAAAGCAGACAAAGCAATCAATCAATCAAAGCAAGCAATCTAGATTCTAGCCAAAACGATGATACGATCACGGGTTGCATTACGACTACGACAACTACGACAACTACGACAACTACGACAACTACGACAACTACGACAACTACGACAACCACGACAACTACGACAACTACGACAACTACGACAACTACGACAACTACGACAACTACGACAACCGAAAACTATGACAACCGAAAACTACGACAACCAAAAACCAAAAACCAAAAAACCGCAAACTCAAAGAACAAAAAAAACCAAAAACAAAAACAAACCCCAACCTTTCCTTCACCTTTCAACCCAACTCAGCCTTCTTAGAATCTTACTCCACCATCTACAACCTAAGTTACCCAACCAACAAGAATTATCCATATCCAAATCCCATAAGACCCTACATAAACCAATATCTCCAGAACCCGAAATGATGATATTCTCCTGCTCTTTATCAATCAATCTACTTACCTATCCCGATCATTCCCATTTTACCGCTTCTTATATCTCCGCCTCTTTTTCCGCTATTATTTTCCGCCAGCCTTGAGATGAACCTATTTCAATAATGACTTGTTTAAGTAGTATTAATGTAATGTATCAACGCTATAATTTCCATATAACGTCTATCATTATTTTCAAGATTTAATTCCCTGGACTAAAAGTAAAAAAGTAAAAAAAAAAAAAAGGTAAAACATAACCATCCAGAATCTCAACTAACAATCCAATCACACGCAACATAAATTACAAATTACATACGTATTTCACATTTCACAAATTCCCGAAAACCCCCTTCCAAACTCAATTTTCAGATAAACGCTATTTCTAAATTTTAAGATTCGCTAATATCCCCTAGTCTTTTTTGGTCCCGCTACCGTTTTTCCTCTTGCCTTCTTCTGTGGAGCTACCGGTTGTTTCTGTGAAGTTTGCTTCACCTGCTGTGCGGAGGTTGATCGTTGCGAGCTTTCTTTGCGTGAAGCATCATCCTGTTGTGGACGTCCATCGGATCCATCATACACCAGTGCCCTCTGCGGCACTCCTGCCGGCAGCTGTGTAGTCTTTGCCTTTGTCACCGATGGCATCTCCTTAGGAACCGATTTCCTATTCGGCGTCTCTTCCGGCTGCACTGTTCTCTTCCGCTTCTTATTGGGTGGCTCCGGTGGTTCACCTTTTACCTGTACCGTTTGTCTTGGTGTCGTTGGACATTTTTGCGGCGTCTTCACACTGGATCCGGCCACTATAATCGTCTCCGCTTCAGCTTGCATCCTCTTAGCTTCTTCGGCCAGCCTTTGTTCAACTACTTGGTCGATATCTCCGAGTAAATCCTCTACATCTAGCGGTTGAGAGTCTGGGATTACTTTGGTAAAGTAGGTAGACCGAACGCTACCGAAAGTTGGAGGGCTACTGTCGAATTGGTAGATAGTATCAGAAGTACCGGGGGTGCGAAGAGTTGTGGGTATAGGAGTATACTAATATCATCAGTCCACAGTCCCAGTTCTCTTCACTGGTAGATAAAGAATAACTTACAGGTATGCGAGCTTGTACTGTTTGCACTTTTCCTTTCCTGATATCATCAAGGCTTACGCGGAGTTCTTCAGCAGTCTTTTGAAGACTAAAAAGCTTGCTCTTAAGTTCATCCCGTTCATTTGTAGCATTCACCAAGGTCGTTTGTGCACGAGCAGTTTCCCTAAGTGCGTCGTTGAGAGATTCTGTCAAGTTCAGTATTTCGGATTTCGCCTTGTCGAGTTCGCAGGTGAGTTCAGCAACCCTCTTTTCAAGAGCTAGACATGTTTCTGAATCCTTCTTTGCATGTAGCCGGAGAACTTCAAGATCTTTACCCAGTTGGGCGTTCACATCAGTAAGCTTTCTTACCAGAGATTTCTGAGCCTCGAGGTCTTCTTTAACTTTGGTCACCTGACTCTCCCGAGCCTTGTAATCTGCGACTTCTTTCGTGAGTTTAGCATTCGCTTCACCAAGTTCCCTCTCCAATGCTTCGCGAGTTTCGATAGCCTTCTCAAGTGTTTCGACTTTCTGACGTGATATCTCTAGCTGTTTCGCTGACTCTGCATTCTTCTTCCGCTCCGTTGATATGGTGCTGTCCAATTGCTTCACCTCTTTCGTGGCTTCCTGTAAAACCTGAATCTGCCCTGCCAACCTCCGTGATTCATCCTGTTGATCCTTAACAACCTTTTCGCGTGCCTCGGCCATCTGCTTTTGGTTCTTGAGCTGTTCTCTAAGAGCAGAATTCTCCTTCTGTAGCGCCAAATGTGATTCCTCAATCTTTTTGTGTTCCTCAAGGTTTTTCGTAAGCTCCTGGATTTGGCATTCATAAGTCGCAACATTATTATCATTTTGTTGGGCTCTGCTGGAGTCTATTTGGGTTGCCAGTTCCTGTAGCCTATGGTTCTCCATGGCGAGCTGGTTTAATCTGTCCTCAGCTTCGGCGATCTCCTTATTCCTGGTCATTGCACTGGTATCAACAGCTTCGTTCATCCGTTTCAGTTCTGAGTTTGCAGTCTCCAACTTAGCCTTAAGATCTTCATTTTCCTGGCTCAAAACCTCCGCCTACTTTCAGTTAGCGACCACAGTTCTTAACCCCCCTAGCGAGATATGTAACTCACAGCAATCTTCAACTTCTGCGGATCGTTCTCGCCCAAATGCTTCTCCAAGTCCTTCAACTGCTTCTCTCTACCCTTCTTCTGTCTCTCGAGCCCAGAAATAGTCTCCTGCAACTTCTGAATTTGCTTCTTCCAATACGCCAAAGACTTTGCCTCATACTCCTTCCTCTCATTCTCCATAGCCGCAATGAACCCTGCTCTCTCCTCCATCAACACATTAATCTTCGCCTCCATCTCACCCTTAACCACAAGCAGGGCTTCATACTCCGCCTGCTTCGCTTCAAACTTAGCATTCTCGCTTCTAGTCCGAGATTCAGTTTCATCCATTAGGCCCTGCACCTGCTTGGTCAACTCTTTAATATACTCCTCCTTATTATGCAACTCAATACCGTGCACTTGCTTCATCTCTGATTGTATCTTGGTAAAGTCAACAAGCTTGGAATTCAACCCCGCTATCGCCTGATGAAGCTCGGGATTATCCTTTGGCGGCTGTCGAGCCAACGCGCTCAACTCTGCTTCTAGCGTATCAATCCTGAGTTTCAATCGGTCTTCGCTCGCTTTATATCGGGTTATTTGCTCTAAAAGCTCAGTGCACCGTGTCTCAGTGGTTACACGATGTGCCTCGCTATCTTGTCTTCGGGCTTCACATTCCTTCAACTTTTCAGACATGGCGAGGTGAAAGCTCTGGTTATAGGCCTTTGCATCGTCCTGAAGTGAAGCTAGGAACTTAAAATACTCTTCGGTCTGTGCTTCGAGTCTACTGGTGAGTGCGGCGTTAGTTGTCTCGATATGTGACTTGAGGTCTATTGAAAGGTCGGCTGATGAGTTTTCAAGTTTTTGGTGACCTTCTTTAACTTCGGTCATGAGTTCGTGGACACTGTATAATGTTAGCAAAGTGCTATTTAGTAAGAGCAAGGAGGAAATACCTGTCAGAGATCATGGTGGTGAGCTGCTCATGATCGTCTTTCAAGTTGACGATGACTGTCGCAAGTCTATCTAGATCGTCAGTTCCTAATCATACCCGAGAAAACGCTGAAGCTTACCCTTCAGAGATGTGAGTTGTCGCAACATCCAGATGTTTTTGTCCTGTAGCCGATTGAATAGATAGTAAATCAATGCTGAGTAACAGTTAGCTACCTTCCTGATTTAGCCCAAGTAAACGCAACCAACCTTTCCGAAATCTTCGACATAGCCGCGTCTATGCGTTCCTGATGCGTCTTGATATGTGTATCCAGACTCTGACTGATACTTTCAATCTTATCCCCTGTTCCCGTCTCCATATTATTTACCATCTCCATCTTCAGCTCTGTCAACTGTCCAATAATAGCCTCCTTAACCCCTGTAACAGTTTCCACAATTTGCATATTCAACTTTCTATCCTCCTCAATTCTAATCTCCAGATCCTGAGTCCGATTCCTTTCCTCAACCAACAGTCCGGTAGTCTGATTGAACTCCCCCTCCAACAACCTAAGTCTATCCAACAACCTCTTATTCTCTGCCCTCCACTCCTTAACCTGATCCTTATACTTCCCCCACACCTCAGCACCAGCCGAAGCCTTCTCCAAATCTCCTCTCATCACCTCAAGTTCTTGAATAATACCCTCCTTCTCAGCCAAAGCATCCTTCAACTGCTGTTTAATCTCGCTATTCTTCCGATTCAGGATATCGTAATCATTACCCATGCCGGTTATAAATTTTTGAAATTGGTGTTGTTTTCCCACTACATCCGTGAGTTTCTTGGTCTGCGATTCAAGTGCATTGGAAAGCTGGGTGTTTTTTTCTTCGGCTTTTTTGGTAGCTTCTAGCTGGGCAGATAGGGAAAGCTTTGCGTCTGCTAGTGCTTTCTCCAGCACAGTGTTCCGGGAAGTGAGCTCAAACATTGTCCTATTAATAATATCCCCGGTATTGGACTCATGATTTTCCATCACTGAGACGGATGGAGTTGGTGCAACCGGCGTCTGATTCCTCGACAGGGAAACACTTGCAGTCCTATTCCTGGCTACGGGTCTATCTCTCCTCTGTTGCTCTGATCCTGAATCCCGTCTCTGTGCAACCCGGGCAGGCCTCATAGTCTGCGTCGTCTGGATATTACTAAAATCATCCGCAATAACCATATCAATCTCATTAATCGCCACCTCAGTCTCTGTCTTGACTTCAACAGTATCATCATCCAGATTAATTACCTCTTGGGAAGAATTTGGAATAATCGACTGTTCTCTCACTCTATCGATAGGTCTTAGCTGCGGTTTTCTCTTCTGCCTTCGTTCACCTGGTTGGCCCTGAGGATTCCTGATTCCTGGAGGCCTTCTGAGCTGTTGTTGTGGATGCTGCTGCCCATTCTGTTGTCCATTCTGTTGCCCCTGTTGCTGACCCTGTCGATGTTGCTGTTGCCCAGGTACTTTCCTCTGCACCCTCATTTGCGGTAACCCTTCAAATCCACTCGTCGGAACCTGCACCACTCCCTCCACTTCCACAGGATGCTTTCGTCTCTTTTCCTGTGGCGGCTGATCGTCCTCCTGCGTCACTGGTCTTTGAGGCGGAGGCTGCATTTTACCAAAACCAGATGCCTGAGTATGCGTTCTGTGTACATCAGGAGTCGGTATTTGTGAAGTATCCGCAGCTTGATGGGTCGATGGCATAGAAGAGGCTCCAACAGAAGGTATGGGAAGTTTCATACGCCGCAAAAGAGTGTCAGAGGATTTTTCCAAGCGATCAATTGATGTTATAGCGTCATCATGTTCTGGAGCCGATGGACCCGACTGAGGAGCTGGAGGAGGCACAGGAGCTCTTAACGAGGGACTGGGAAAGTGGCTAGAGGCTTCGCAGGTGTTGGAACGGTTGGGTACGTTGGAAGTATTTGGTGTATGAGAGGAGTTAGAGGAAGCGGAACTGCCTGAGCTTCCAGAGTTGGAGGTTTTGTTCCTAGGAGTTGGAGCAGCGAAAGCCGCAAAGCTGAAAGCTTTCGAAACATCGATTTCGGAAGAAACAGTTCGCTGGAGAAAGCCACCCGCTGGCCTTGCTGGTTCCGAGGAAGAATCTGAAGGGTTGGAGGGATCCATAAAGGTAACTGGTTAATAAATGCAAAGATCTAGGTTAAATATCATACGTTCAGAGAGGAAATTTTTCTTTGAGCGGGGCCCAGGTGTAAGTGGAGGAGGTGTGAGGTTGGGCGAAGCCTGAAGTGCATGGAAGCCAAAAATTTCGAGGTCTAAAGGTTGCATATGGAGGACGATGGAAGATTCAAGGTAGATTCGGCACCATCCTTCTGGAAGTCTCTGATCTTCGGGAACGTATATGGAGAGAATCTAGCTCTTTGAAAGAATTGCTTTGCCGATAGCTATAAATTCCGGTATTTCGCCATTCGTTAAAGTAGACCAGCTACAATTCTACAAAGTACAAGAATCAACGGTAGCTCCTCGGGATAACCAATATAATTTCCACAAAAAATTAGGTTCAAAGATGCTATCAAAACAGCCTCTCCTTAAACAAAGCTCGCAAAAGAAACTCGTTAAACAGAAAAAAACAGTAAAAGCAAGATGAAAAAAATACAAGATACAGCAAGTGAAATGCAAGTGAGGATACATGTATGTTATGTGCGAATAAGTAAAAAATGGTTTAAAACTCCAACGCGCCAACCTGTAAACACAAACACCCTTATTCCGATGAGTTCAAAGTAACTCTTACCCCAGATGGTTTAAGAGCATTTGCAAACCCAGTAATCTGCATAATCCACACCCTGCCATGATGTGCTCTGCCAACCATATGCTTTCCCCGAAGCCTCAGTTATTGACCTGCGTATCCAACGCCTATCCCATGCTTATCTGGTGGTTCCACCGTGAAACACAAATGGATCCACATCACCCATAATTTCCTCTCGGCTCTGGATTTCATGTATTCCAACGCATGCATCAGTCCATCTCCAATCCGACCACAAGTTTTCCAACCTCCTTAACCCTTGCCGTCTCCCTCACAGCCTCTTCTCCTTTCCTTAACACCTCCGACAACCACCTCCTCTCATCACCCTTAACCTCCTTCGAATCCAGAATAATAACCTCATCAACCGGCATTTCCGGGGCCATTGTCTTATCAAGCAATCCTCTTATCCATTCACCTCTAGAGCTGGGTGTTACCGACATCGAAGAAGAAGTGAGGAGAGGCGGCGCGAATATATCGATAAGATTCTCGGAGGTCTGTGCTACCAAACGGTCTAGGTATTCGCGTTCGAGGAGTTGCGGGGCGGCGGAGGGTGAAGGGGGGTAGTGGAGGGGGGCGTAAGTATTGTATCCAGCTTGGTGGGGCATAGAGGGGAGGAGGGGCGCGTGTTCATTCTAGATGGTAGAGAGGAGGGTAGAGTCAGTAAAGCATTTCCAATTTCCAATTTCCAGGGCATTCGGGAAAGCGGGCGGTATTGAGGGTGGAGGAAATAAGGGCACGCGATCATAGACGTGGGAAAAACATACATCATCCTTTGAACCGCCGATGATACTGCCTAGACAACTTGCGCAAGCACCCATTTTGTTGTATTTCTCAAGTCTTTTAAGTTTCCTTCGTTTGTTTATGCCTTTGTTTTTTTTGTTTCAATTGCGAATTTTTTCTTAGGTTGAGTTTCGTGAGTGATGGCGGCGATCAATCGCAGGGCAGCTTCGTTAAGTTAAGTATTTGGTGCTGGGTTGGTTGGTTGGTTGGTTGGTGTAGCTTCGGGTGGTTGGAGGAGTAAGGTGGTGGTGGTGGTGGTGGTGGTGGTGGTGGTGGTGGTGGTTGCTCGTTGTTGATGCGGCTACTCACTGTACCGGGGCTAGTTTAGTTGTTGTGGTCGCTTTTGCTTTCGTCGGGAGGCGTCAACGGTTATGAATCGGGGGAGCTGGTTGCAAAGCGTCTTTCGCGGTGCTCTGCTACGACTGTATGTTGAAAGAAAAGATGGAAAGAAGGTGGATACTGCTGCTATACACAGAGAGCTGATGAATGAGAGGACGTCGAACTTCCGACAAACAATTCGAAAAGTTGAATAAAGAGCGTGGGGCGTGGGGCGCGGTGGCGATTGATGAAGGTAAGGTGGTTCGCGAAACGGAGAGAAAGAAAAAGGGTTTTGGACGAAACGGCGTGCACGGGATGGGGGATGGGGGGATGGGGACGGGGACCCTTGCTGACTCGCTTGGATGCCTGGAATTTTTGACGCTTCGTTCGCTTGTCGACGACGGATAAGAAGAACGAAAAGCTAAGGAATACGGAACTCTAAAAGGGTTTGCGGGGCAGGCAGGCAGGCAGGGGAAGTTGGAGTTTGAGTTGGATTTGGATTTGGAAAATTTACTTTTCTATTTTTTTTTGTCTTCTTCCGAAAGAGAAAGTTCGCGATAAAGCTTCACGATGGAGTGACGGGCTCGACGGGTCTCTACTTATGATAACACCACCACCCCACGCCACCCGAAAGAGAAGATAGCATACGAACATACAAACCGACGACATCAACGCAACGGGCACCTGCGTCACTGCTGCTGCAGCTCAGCTTCATCACTTTTGTTTACATTTTCTCCTCATGCGCTAATCAGATGCGGTAATCCTACCTCTGGGATGGGTGAGGGTTGCAACTTGCATGCAGACGGAGGCGAAGGCGAAGAGGAAGGCGAAGGGGAGGGCGAAGGTGAAAGCGAAGGTGAAAGCGAAGGTGAAAGCGAAGGTTAAAGCGAAGGTGAAAGCGAAGGAATCATATGAGATTCGGCAAAAGTTGTATGTAAGTCTCAAGGAAGATTCACACAAATAGCATCTCGCCTGGTTGGATGGGCAAGGTTGGGATGCTCTGCATGAGGAGGTTATATGCGATCGCTTACTTTAAGCACGAGTAAGGGTTGCAGTTCAGACTTCGGCAAGCAAAGGAGGGGGTGGTGTATGCATGTATGTATGTAACATTAAACCGGCTTTTTTAAAGGTTTCGTTTGCAACCAACTTCTGGAGGTTGATTTGAGGGGAAGCCGAGAGGATTTCATGAGCCGCGAGGAGTTCATGAGCCGCGAGTCGTTCATGAGCCGCAAGTCCATACAGAACACCCATCAAACCCATCAAACCCATCAAACCCATCAAACCCATCAAACCCATCAAACCCATCAAACCCATCCATCATAAACCCATCCATCACAACCCATCCATCATAAACCACCCCATCCCCCCCCCTAAAAAAACAAAATGCACTTCCCACATCATGAGCCCTGATCTTCTTCACTAGATACGCGGAATGATACAACTGACAGACTACATACATACGTGGCATATGTACACGGTCTCGTGAGTCCACAAGGCCCACGAAGTTGACAAGGCCCACGAAGTTGACAAGGGTGATGAAGTTGACAAGGTTGATGAAGTACAAGCGGGTGATGAAGTACAAGCGGGTGATTCCATGTTTCAAAACAATTTAGGTCTTAGCATCAAACATGATGATCTTTTACTGTTACCGTTGCCACCATTACCGTTATCGTTATCGTTACCACCATTACCGTTACTAATACCACCGTTACTAATACCACCGTTACTAATACCACCGTTACTAATACCACCGTTACTAATACCACCGTTACCGTTACCGTTATGCATAGACATAGAAGCATGGTGCATAGAAAGAAGCATGGTGCATAGACATAGACATAGAATCACAGAATCATAGAATCACACAATCACAGAGCCATAAAACCATAGCACACCATAATCGAACAAAAAAACAGGATGACATACATACATATCTTCTTTTAAAATCAGATATCTTCTTCAAGAATCAGATATCTTCTTCAAGAATCAGATATCTTCTTCAAGAACCAGACATCTTCTTCAAGAATCAGAAGTCGGATATGACGGCCTTGCCGCTAAAAGTAAATAAACAAACAAAGCAAACATACTACTTCTAGAGGATAGAGGATAGAGGGCGAATATTGTGGACATGGTGGACATAGTGGAGTACTCGGGTGTGATTTATTGATGCATGAGTATGCACGAGTATGGTGTTTTTATCATATCATGTGGGTGTTTGGATGCGTTTGGATGCGTTTGGATGTTCGGGATGCGTTTGGATGGGTTTGGATGGGTTTGGATGATTGGATAGTTTGGATGATTTGGATGGTTTGGGATATTTGGGATAGTTTAGAGATGATAAAGTTACATACACGGTATATACATATATAGATCAGCTTTATTTTCTAGTCAAATCCAAGAGCGGCTGGAACGGCTGGGACGACTGGGACTAGGACTGTGGAAGATACGGATACGGATGTGGATGTGGATTCGTGGGTTGGAGGCGGTAACCAAGGATGTTTTGGTATGTATAAATATAGTGAAGACAGGCATGAATGGGGAATATGAGAATATGAGTAAAAAAATAGAGGATTGTAGTTACAGTTTATAAAGCCCATCATTCCTCGGCCCATCATCCGGCCTATCATTCTTATCACCCGGCCCATAATTCCCCGGCCCATCATTCTTATCACCCGGGGATTGACGCTGGACATATATCCCGTATTATCCAATACCACAATACCATGCCATACCATACCATACCATACTATAGCATTATTTAGATTAGAACGAGAATTTTTTTTTAATTCCGGTTTAGATTCAATAGCTATAGAATAGCATATCATAACATATCATAGCATACCATAGCATACCATAGCATCTCATAGCATACCATAGCATCTCTTCATCCATCCATCCATCCATCCATCCATCTATCTATCCATCTCTCTATCCATCTCTCTATCCATCTCTCTATCCATCCATCCATCCATCCATCCATCCATCCATCTATTTATTTATTCGTTTCCCCACCCACCCACCCACCTACCTACTTACAGTATCTTATTATCTTATTATCTTATTATCTTATTATCTTATTATCTCATTATATGTACAGTTTACCAAGACTCAAGTAGCAAATAGCAAATAACAAGTTCACGCTATATACGTACGGTGTACCCCATACCCCATACCGCATAGGGGGGGGGGGGGGGACTTCTAAATTCTTCATACTTCCTAGCCGGTTCTTGGTTCTTCTTACTTCTTCATACTTACTTCTTATAATTCGTTTGTTTTTTTGTTTGTATGTCTACCAACGCAAACCAATGACCGCCTGCAACTAATCCCACGGTCCACCTCCAACTAATCCCACGCCCATCGACGACCAGAGGCAAAGAGGGGCGCTCAAGCTCAAGCAGGCGATTAGACTAAGGAGTATAGAAGAGGATCCAAGAAGCAGTCCGGCAGCAGTATAAAGCCTAAAGCCTAAAGCCTAAAGCCTAAGATCCCAGAAGAAAAAAAGGATTCAAGAGTGAAAAGAAGGGAAGAGAAGAGGAATAAAGGGAATAAAGGGAATAAAGGGAATAACTCGGCGGTATATATAATGATTAAGCATACAGGGGAGCGGGCTCTAGACGCGGGGGGGGGGGGGGGGGGATCAGCATGGAGAAGGAGAAGGAGAACATATGACGGTATACCAGGATGCTGTGGCTTTAAACAATGAAGAGCACTATGGGGATTTTTTCGGTAGGCCGCTGGGGGATGAAAGATGTTTGTTAACACTAACATAGGTTATGTTATATCTTTACGGTTGGAAACGGTTGGAAACGGTTGAGAATTAATTAAAGCATATCAAATCAGATATTTTCTTGGTCTTGGTATGGATAGGTTTAGAGGTTTCATGGAGACTTCCCGGGAGAAAATGATGAAGAAACTTGAAAACTCCTGCCGGTCTGTAAGTGCTATGGATTATGTGATGGCTATGGATACGGACTATGGATTTGCCACGGCGGTATGTATGCGTGTCTGTATGGGTGTCTGTATGGGTGTATGGGTGTCTATCTAGTCTGTATCGGCATCCGTAGGGGTATTTTCTACGACCCACGACTAACGACTGTAACGATATGTCAAGATACGTAACAATATGTAAAGATGAACTCTATCGTCTATGTACATATAAGCAGGTAATTCTGAAGCCTTTGAAATAGAAAGAGTCTGTTCAGACGAGAACTAAAGATCCCATCTTATGTGCTGATGTCTTAAACGATAACACGTGACTGGTTACATGATTCATATCATAGGATTATTACTCACAGCAGCATATAACAGCAGCATACACTAGAAGGTCGATAACGCAGCTCGACAGCCTCAACTGTATGGACAGTTAAGATCATAAATATACTGCATCAAGACTGCTAATGCTACCACAGCACGAAGACAGGTGAACTGCTGAAGATATATCCGAATGATACCGCATGATGAATTCTACTTCAAATTACAAGTCCAATTACAAGTCCAATTCTAATCAAAATTCCAATGACGATATCTATACCCCGCTACTCAACAAGTTCCGCGGTCGATATCCAGAGTTTCAATCCCCAGTCTACAGTGTGAGTGAGTTCATGTATAGGCTACAGCATAACGGTCAACGGAATTCCCAAGAATTTATAAATCTCGATTTTTTCTTAGCACTATAGCACCATAGCACCATAGCACCAAAAAGCTCATAACACAACCTAGTCTAACCTAACCTAACCTAGTCTAATCCCATCGCAATCGCAATCGCGATCTCGATTGTTGCTAGCTGGGGAAATAATTACGGGTTTGTGATCTATGATCTTGATTGAATGGAAAATAGAATGGAAGACGGCGTTAACATAAGTGTTTTCGTTTAACTTTGTTTAACCTTTTGTAATGGTTTACAGCACCACTGAGCATATAGCCCTGATGCCTTGATGCTCTGATACTCCGATGTCGTCATACGGACAGAAAAGTAGTCTATGTTTATGTAAACATTTTAGGTGCTGAGATTTGGAATGCCACTATGTACAGAAGAGGAAGATGCAGGAGCCTGACGGCTTCTATTGGAAATTGAGGTGGATATATAGCTATTGGATACTGGTTGAGTTTATAGATTCAGATGAATGAAGATAAGGAAAATTTAGATATTTGATGGGCACACAGGTTGTTTTTATGAAACAAAATATCGGTTCTGTTGGACACAGTGAGCGGCCTTTGATCGACATGGGTTTACCCGGCTGCACTTTATTGGACTTGGGAAATCAGTTTATGCCAGATGCGATATGGTTACTATGTGTCAAAGCTCCCTATGTATGCCAAAGCTCTGGGTAATATGGAAAGACCCTAGGTTCCCCGACTTGTGCTCTGCCCCGGGCTCCCCGGGCTCCCCGGTCTTTCAGTAAATGGGTAAGCGTCTATACTTTATTATAGCGATTGCCTTCAAAGCTCGAGGGGTAGGCCACGTGAAATTGTTGGAATATTAAGATCCCTTCCCGAATACCACCTATTATTAACCGGTTTTTATCTCCATAATCGGGTTTGTCGTCACAGAAATACATTTGTGCACTTTCTGTCGTAAATCGTGATATGTCGAATTGGCGCCTCCGACTTCACCTTCGACTCGCCTTTCGAAGTTCGTTTCGCTGCCACCCCTGCATCGAGCAAGGCAACCCGGCAACCACATACCACTGAGCAAAGAAGGAGAAGACACAGCAACGACCAAGACCCCACTGACAAGAATCCAAAGAGGCACAGGAACACATCTGAAAGACGAATCACGAGACTGAGCACAGCGCGGCTGAACCACCAAAAGAACCAAGGACACCAGGCGGATATTCAGCCTCACTGTCGTCCAAGAACCCAACGCCCAAGAACCCAACGCCTATCTACAGCATCCCCGAGTGGTTATGTCGTCCGGCTTCTGATCCTCCGCGTCCCATCCAAAGAAGAAGAGAAGAGAGATATGCTCGCCAGCTGCTTACAACTTGCGCACGAAGACATCAGCACTCCTCCACTCATCACCCGCCCCGGATCCCGCAACTGAACTTCACGTCTCGCGCCCTTGCATCTATTCGCGCGACCGCGTCTTCCATCTTTCCCCCCAAAGGCCGCTGTCGCAAGATGCAGACCGCAGCTCTACTCACATCCAAAAGAGCACAACTACTACCTTTCTCAACATTCACTCCAAATCCTTCAAATCCTACAACGGAAATCACCTTTTTAGTCCGTTACACGGCCCGGCGCCACTTTGCGCCGTCGCATTCTTCTTGAGAGACACTTAACCCCAAACCTACCAATCCCAGCGCGCATACCCCATCGCTCTACTACTGATTTTCGAACTTTACGCGACACGATACCTATCCATTGATTTCTAGACTATTGTTCTAACGACCTGAGGTGGAGTTTTCAACAGTTGGCATTTTTGGGCGGAGGTATATTGCCCCTGTATAGCGAGTTTTTATTTCGAATCCTTATCCATTAGTTGTTGCAGCTTCCAACTTTTTTTCAGCATCATCATCACGCGAATACCCTTTTTTTTTTTTCGTAATTCATTATTTCTATTCGAAATCTTTTTTTACAACCCTGAATCATATACCCTACCTTCCACTTCGCTAGCTTCGGTTTTATCGGTTTAGGACCAAGGACAAATCGGCTGCATTCCATCTACTACTACTACGACTGTACTTAAACTCGGGTCTACCTAAGGAGCTTAGGAACTACGCTACGAAGCATCCATAACTCAGGGTTCACCTTCAACAAAAGACATACCTACGCTTCTAGACCACCGGTTAACGCTGGAATTTGTGGAGGTAGGCTTGAGGCATAACTTTCCCCACTCTGAATCCTCGGGAATCATGGACTCGCCCTCAAATGCCTTAACAAATGTGCTGAAAATCGTAAGTAAATTTTATATCCATTTTGAAATCTCCAACAGAGCTATATAGAATACTGATAGGACGATAGGATAACCTCTCACGTGTCCCTTATGCAACCTATACTCTAGCCATCTCGGTTGACGACTTCATTGGCCCGGATGAAGACCGGCAATGCGATATCCTTCGAGACGCAGAACGAACTTTAAGAGCGGAAGGAGTTCCTGTCTTGTCTGACCTGGAAAATAATTGTCTCTGGGTATTCCACATTGCCGGTATAACACGAGTATCAGCTAGCGCAGAAGAAGGAGAAATCCTAGTGGATGATGAACAACCGGCCGACGAGAAGGATGAGAGATGGCTACAAATTGAAGAGCGGTTATCAGAAGAATGGGGTCTGAAAGGTTTGCTCATAACCCCTCTGTATATCCTTCACAACCAGAAAGCTAATTGGAACTGAATAATAGAATTATCCCGCGATATCTTCCATTCCTCATCCCTCACTCTCCCACTACAAGCTCCATTAACAACTCCGTTTGCTGCAATCACAATAGACCCTATGAACACAGCTCCTCCGACTCCAAAAACGGAAGTTATAGACCTAACCCTTGACGACGAACCCCGACCCGCCGACCCTCCACCGCCCGAAACCCCCGAGGAGCGCAATGCAAGAATCTATCGCTACCTTCTCACCTCCGTCATCGCTGTTCTAACCTTCCATCTTTCCCTACATTCCGGTTTCACGCCGCTGAATGCACGAACGCTGGTTTCACCGTCTTCGTTACCAACTTCAATATCAAAAGCTTCCAGTAATGGAAAAGATACGGCCGGTAAAAGCGATCCCCTCCCCTCCTCAAATATCACATCACCAGAATTAGCAACGCCGTTAGTATTGTCATTAGATGCGTACCTGACCACTGTTGGTACGCTTCTCATCACACCTAGTTCGACGAAGCAGCAAGCAATCCGAAGATTAGGAAGTTCTGGGTACACCGACAATAGTTGGGTAGAGAGGGAGTGTTTCATAGCACCATGGGGAGAATGGGGGAGGATAATACCGCCATCTGAATCGGAATCTCCAATCCTTCCAGCATCGGAATCAAGATGGAAAGAATCTGTTATCAGCTATCTCAAGGACCATGGAATTATATCGCCAATATCACTCGAGGACGGCAAAAAATCTGATTTACAAGAGGCGATTGAAAAGGGAACTTGGAGAGAAATTGAAATTTGGTTGACGAATGGGGATGGAACGGGGAATATACACCGGATTGTCTGGCCAGAGTCGTTATTATTCATCAAACATCGAGAAGGAGATAAAAAAGCAGCATTACCAGCTTCAACTTCTGCAAAGGATGATTTCTGGAAAAATATTTGGGATGCGGAATATTCACAACTCGCCTGGGGAAAACTATCGACCCTATTTTCCGGCATGGATTTCAACTTCTCATATTCTGGATCCGGATCTTCTAGCAATACCAACGAAGAACTAAATGCAGGAGTAGAATGGTGGCATGTTCCAAGTGCTTTGGATTTCGGCCTAGAATGGTATAAAGGCCGTGAATCCCGAGCACAAAAAATTCAAGAACGTATGGAAGAAAAAGCTGCAGAAGAAAAAATGAAGCAAAAAGTCGCCCATCTTGCCGCGGAAGCTGAAAAAGCAAAACAGTTAAAATCCATGGGTATCGGGATCGGCATAGGTGTAGGACCTGTTGGAGGTGTTTATCCTACTCCTCCGGATGCCCAGGGAGTTTTATTAGGAGGTCCTGCATCGGCGGCTTCTACTGGTGCTGCGGAAACCCCGGGATTCATACATGCTACGATGGAAGATTGGTCGGCTCAAGGAGATCCGGCTGTAAATGCGGAAACGGATCTGTTTGGTGATGAGGAAATGGATGGGATGCTAAAGGTTACGGATGATGATTTTGCGTTTTTTGATAATAATGATGGATTTGGGGATGATGCTGGTGGCATGGATATGGATATGGATCTGGTCATGTCGGAGGAGAAAATTGAAATTCCTCCAACGACCTTAAATGGTGGAGGCCTGGTGCCGGAGGTCATGGTGGATAATTCTGCGCTTACTCTACCGACGATCTCAGGACAACAGCAGCAGCAGCAGCAAAACCAGCAAAATCAGCCACAACTTTTGTCACAACAGCAGAAAAGTAGGAAGCGACAAAGAGATACGACGGAACCACCAACGGTTTCGCTGGAAGCAAAAAATCAGGTCCAGACACCGCCGTTAAGCCCTCATAGAGCAATGAGTTTACTGGTACCTGGATACTCGCCTCCGAACTCGAACTATACACCCCCGAATACTGGATTGTTCAAGGTTCCTCAATTACCGAACGCTAATACCACATCCCCTGATGGCCATGTTACAAAGCGGAGAGCATCAATGTATTCCCCCATCGTATTCACGGATAATGTCGAAAAAACGGATATGAAATATGCACCAGGAGGTCGATTTTTCCTGGCTGAGAGTGACACAAAAACTCCTGCGAAAGAAGATGCTACTAGGATTGATCGCTCGTTTTTAAAAAGGAAACGATCCACCACTGGTCACTCTACCGGACGCTCCACTGCTACTCATAGCAGAACGCCCAGGGAGGGAATTACGATTGATGATGATGATACGACGCTTGGAAGTGTAAATGGGGATATCAGTGAGGAGTCTGATGCGGATGATACCAGCGATGAAGAGTCGGAGGATGAAGGAGAGGAGAATCGTTATCATACATCACCTAGTGTGCCCAGTGTGACAGGGCCATTGTCGTTTATGATGCCCTGGGGTGGGAAGAAACGGAAATGGCCAATAGGAAGCGTCGTCGATGATGCAATGTCTATCGATAGTCCAGCATCACGATCCGTGGTGATTGGAGTTGAGGGGGATGTTGAAGTTATCCCTGAGCTTGCTCCGGCGCCTTGGAAATTGATGAAGCCAGATTCGTTGGATGATTCGTTGGTTGGGGTTTTCTCAAGTATGACGATTACTAGTGACCCATTATCGGCTGGGACTTTTGGAGACGCGGAATATGTGGAAGTTGCCACGGTACTGGCAGGACAGTTGACGGGATTCCTTCACTCTGTTTGGAACGGTAAACCAGAAACTATCACCGTCGAGGATGAAGCCGAATCTTCAAGCTCTTTACTCCTACGGCGTAGATGCAAAGATCAATCTCTAGTCGAAGATGCTGTTCGAACTCTCTTCAATGAAGGAAATGTTATCCGATGCTCACTAGAAACATATGCATCCATCACAGACTCAATACAAGCGCCTGCACCTATCCCACCGCCCCCGCCTCTTTCATCTCATCTCCACGGCGGCATCTCAAATATCAAACCCAACCCCGCCTTATCACAACGAAGAAATAACACCGCACCTTCTCTGATACCAGCAAAACCTTGGGATATTTTCCCGCTTCCTCCTCCCCATATTCGACTTCAAAGAGGGGACAATATCCTGGAACTACTACCACCTGCATTACATTTCTGGGAAACCTTTTCACTGGCCCCAATTTCTGGAGGTAAAAATGTCATTGCTTGTTGCTTCCATCCCTCCTCACCGCAGCTTGCCGAGGCCGCCGATTTTCTACTGGATCGTATGACATCGTCCTATGAAGCCGGTCGATTCGGTATTCACCACCGAGCCGAGATCCCCGGTATCGCATCTGGTGGCATGATTCCGATTCCTATACCTCGAGAAGCCAGCCCCAACTACGAAGTCGCCATGACATCTCTGCTGTCTCACCTCGAAGGTTTCGGTCCAGTATTAGCAAACAGCATAGCCGATGAAGGCCAAAATATAGTGATTTACCTGATTAACCCCTTCCTGCACCCATCAGCATTAGTCGACATCGCCACTGGTTTCGTCCGACTAAAGCGGCATTATCTCAACACAATTGCCACTATCCCCGGAGCAAAACCGAACCATCTCTCCCTCCAGATTATCCCAGCTTCTTTCGTTGCGCATAAACTCGGCCAGCATATGCGCGTAAATATCATCCATAAACTTTGTCAGGAAGTTTATTCTCGATGTATCCGCACAGATGAATCAGTCACTCAAGACCCTAGAGAAAATACCCCCAGCGTTGTCTTAAGCCGTCCGCTACCACAGACTATCAATTTCTCCATCACAGAACCTTCTCCTGGACTATTGAAGGAGAATCGGTTGCTGCATCTAGTCTATGCACAAAGCAGCGATGAACGCTGGGCCGCCGCAGCATGGAGCGACAACACTGGCGAGGTGGAGCGAAGACGAGTGATGAACCTTGGACGAAAAGGAAGTGGGTATCTACGACCCTTCCGAGACGTCTTAAAAGAGCTCTGGATGACAACACAAGAACTTCTCAAAAGCGCAGGTGTGAAAACTAGGTTATGTATAACCCGACTTCTTCCCTGTGGCAGCGGTAGCGGCAGTATATTTCCCGCCGATGAATCCATACTTTGGCAAACTATCACACATCCTCGTATATCCTCCTTACATCTACTAACCGCAACTCTTTCTTCTCCTCTACATCTATCCGAAGTCCTCCCGGAGATAAATCTTACTACCTTTTTCCCGCAACAAACCCTGTTAACTCCAATGGCGAATACTCCTACGCCAGGAGCTACCGGGAATAGTATCGTCAGTCCGGATGCTAGTGTTACCACCCCCGGAAATGGCGCGGATACAGAGGCTCTTTTGGATGCGGATGCGGAATTGGTCGATGTGAATGAAGAAATTTGGGGTGTTGTGGTGGGTCATGTTGTTGGTGGTGTGGTTCTGGCTCCTGATATTCCTCCGCTTCAACATCAAGCACAGACACAGGCGCAGTCGGGTAAGGGAATCAAAACACTGTTGTCATCAACATCGCAGGGGAAAACTGGGTTGTTGATAAAAAGAGATATCAAGGAAGAAGGCTGGAAAGTAGTACTGCAAATCACGGCTGTGAAAGGGGAAGAGGTTTTGAGAGAGGTGCTGGAAGGTTGGAGGGGTTTGGGAGTGCTTGGTGCTCAGGGAATTCCCGCGGTTATGAGGTTTGTGGAGGGAGTTGAGGGGCTGGGGATTTTGTAGTTGATGCGTGCTTGTGGTTGGTACATGATGATGGTGGTGGTTGAGTTTGTGATGGTGTTGGGTTTTGTAGTTGATTTGATGGTTGTGATGCTGGTGGTGATACGGACGGTGATGGTACGGTTTTTGTTGTGGATGAAGAGTTGTAGTGATGGTTATATCGTTGCTGATACTGATGGGTTTTGTGATATTGTGATATTGATATTTTTATATTGTTATATTGTTATATTGCGTTTTTTTTGTTGACTGTTGATTTTTAACTTGACTTTTGACTTTTGACTTTTGACTTTGGTTGTGTGGAGTTATTGCTATTGCTATTGCTATTGTTATTGTTATTATCGTTATGGATATGGATATGGATATGGACATGGACATGGATATGGATATGGATACCCGGAAAAAAAAAACAGGAAATGAGATAAGGTGAATTGGAATGTAAAGAAAGAATTCTTCTTGTTTGTTTGTTTGTTTGTTTGTGGCTTTTTTTTTTGTCGGTTGATAAGTGATGAGGTGATGAGGTGAAGAGGTGCAGAGTAATAACATATCGATTGTCGATGATCCTTATGGTGGAATATGTGGGGGAGGGGATATGCGGGAGGGGGTATGTGGGATGCGGGATGTGGATTTGTTGGATTTGTTGGATTTGTTGGATTTGTTGGATTTGCGTTTGTAACTGTTGTTGGTAGCTTTGGTTTTTGTTTAGGAGGGATGAAGGGTTGGATGAAGGGCTGGATATGGGATTAAATATGGATATATGGATTAAAGATTTAACAAGGAATGATATCATTAAATGGCATGAGGGATCGGTTAGGGGTATTGGTTGGATTGATTTGGGGATGGTTGGATTTATTTGGGGATGGTTGGATTGATATGGGGATGGTTGTTCCATTGGATGGATCGCAATTGGTATGGACCTGAGAATTGGATTACCTTTTTTTATTGTTAGTTCTGTTTTTTTTTTCATATCCTTTTTATTTATTCCTATTTTTTGTATACCTTTGTATACCTTTGTTACCTCTTTTTCTTGACTTTTATTGGTTTTGTAGTTTTTTTTATGGGGTTGAATTCTTTTTCTCATTGGTTTTAACTTTTTTTATACCTGTTTTTTTGGTGTGGGCGTTGTTGTTAATGTTTCTACGGAAAGAAGGAAAGAAGAGAATGGGTTATTGGTTATGGTTATGGTATTGATATTGAAGGTTAAGATGAAGATTAAGCTGAGGTTTTGTAATTGTGATTGATAAAATTGATTGTGACAACTCCTATGAAAATCATAACCGTACCTAATTCCCATGTAACAAGAATGGTACTTATATCTTTCTCCAACCTCATCGGTAAACTCATATAATTTCAATATATTGAGGAACTTCCCGTAGCTCTTTAGCAACGGACCGGAGGGCTTATTTCACCATGAAAATATATTTTCTATGGAATGTCAATACAGCACTGGGATAGATAGGGAAGCTTGCATAAATCTCAAGTATTTTGAATTACTGTGAGGATGAGCGTGAGGACAGAGGTACTTACGTGGATCTACTGAAGCACAATGCATGGCTCGAGAGTCGAGAAAAAACGACACCCGGGGGAAGATGTAGGTTCTAATTATGTTATTGGAATAATCGTACATAACATATAAGTGACATTCGTAACCCTGGATTCTTGCTTGATGTCAATAACGTTTAAGGGTCATTACCTACAAATAGCCACAAAATAGTGGTATTATCGATTTACTACAGATGAATGATTGGTATTAGATATGATTGTCTATGCGGTAGTATAGTCGATTTTAAATTCTGACTGTTATGCACCGCCCACTTTCACTTGCCCCGGCCCGATCAATCAATGGCCATTCTTCAAACCAGGCAAAAAAAGGGCCCCACTCCTTCACCTAGGGAGAGTGGGGTTTTCTTTCATGGATGGCTTGTTTCAATCCTTATTTGAATGTTGGATTATTCAACTGGAATAGGTCTCTTTTTCAAGGGTCCTAAAATATGATATGGAAACCCCGCCCCCCCCCCCCCCCCCAACCTCCATCGTATAATACTGCAGCATAACAGTCAAATAAAACAGAAGTGAGAGGAAAACTCTTTATTTTTCGAGCTCTGTAGCCCGAGTTAGGAAGAATACTCATACATGGGAAAATCAGACAAATCATCTCCCTCCGCATACTATTTCACCAATATCCTTCTCGCCTCTTCGCGAAGGTCTTTCATAACCAAAAACGCCGGACATTCTGGTGTTCAATACAGCGCAATGATTTGCGTGACCGATGGTAAAAATTGAAGATAACTGGCGATATGCCAAGACTAATTACTTTCCCCATTAAAGGTAGTGAGAGAAATAAGTAAACTTTGAGATGTTGATTCAATGGTACAGGGTTTGAATTATTAGATCTACAGATAAGTTACTTGTATTGAATTTTGTTTTATCAACTTGGAACATTTATCTTTCTAAATACTTTCTATTATCCCCTTTCTATCTTTGCTGTAACTCCTTCAGCCTCTAGTTTTATCTTCCTGATGAACCACTACAATACGCCTCGGTCAACGCATGATTCAATAAATAGAATTCATATCATCATTATCCCCGACTTATCATTTCCATCTCTTCTCATTCTTTTTATCCCTCTTCATCCCTACCACCGTACCATCTCTTCTACTCAACCAAACAGCAAAACCCAGCCCCAACCCCCGCGCAAACCACTATCTATCAATAACCATGTCCTCCCGACTCCACCAACTCCAATCCACCGAGTCAGAATCCACCAAATCCAGTTCTCGCAAATCGCGAATCCCGCGAAGTGACCCCAACTGGACCGGAGGCAAAAAACAACAAACACATGAATGTTACTGCCCAGAAGAATATAATGAAACTTTTAGAGATAGTTTTAGGCTGAGTTATGATGCGGGGTTGAAGTATGGTGATGATGATGATAGTGTAAAGGAACGGAGATGGAGGGATAGCGGGTGGTGATGGGAGGTAGTCTTGCGGTACGGGAAGTGGGGGGCAGGCATACGAGGAGATGTCTTTAGGAGGGGAGGCTGATGTTTATATGAAATCGGTGAGGTTTTGTCTTGATTTATGCTTTTTAGTTCATGGTAGTTTCGAATAGATCAATGCGACTTTTCTTGTGCTCAGCTTTTGAAAAATCAAGTTGGTGGTATTTATGATGAGTGATATGTCATGTTTAAAGGCAGTGTTCCCCATGGCCCGTAGCGGACTGTGGATTGCAGTTAATTTCAGTCAATAGTGGCGATGGATAATCGCGGGCGTAGTCCAGTGCAGACTGAGGGTGCAGTCGACTGTAGTCGATAAGCTGGAGTGATGACTTTCTCTCGTTTTTCGTTTGTATAATGCTCCGGACACAGTAATTGACTCCTCATCTCACCAAGCTATGCCGAAGGACTGAAAGAATTGATTGTAATGATGTGTTATGTCAGGAGCTACCGTGAGTCGTGTTTTGTGGGGATTAATCAAGAGAACTGACGTTTCTACTTAGCATATATTCATTACCATCCCTTCACCTTGTATTCAGGTTGTGAGAGCTCGTTTCATTCCACAATGTTTCTAACTTGTGACGGTTTATAAGATCAAAAAAACGTTTTTGGGGAGGGGTTTGCGTTCACTTCTTGAGTTATGATAAGAAGATGGGGACGGGAATGAAGATCGAGGGGATGGAAGCGTAACGGGAAAGGAAGTACTGGTGTAAGGTATATGAATGCGATAAATGCAACGACTTTCTTTTTTATAAAAATGACTTGCTATCGACTAAGGGCTTTTGGATGTTTATTTTTTTTTACGGAAATTATGCAGGATGCCCCCGAAAAAAGACGAAATTTGCAATATACCCCCGTCTATGCAGGATGCCCCTCGCTTATAAGGTAGTGAACACCCGCCTTCAGCGCCGGGCGCCAAATTTTTCACGAATGTTTTTTTTTTCCTTACTTGCAGATAAAAATTTTGAATCCACTTCTGCGTCTCTGACTTTGCAAAGTGAATGTAAAACCGCATGTCTACGGCCTACTTGTGAATAGCCAGTTTAAACTCGGAAAACGTCGGAAAATCATCTCCAAGGTGTAGTGCATGTCGAGAGATCGGGTCAGCGGCGTTAGGATCGACGCTGGTTGTCAGCGAATTGGTGCGCTCCATTGTTGTCGTTGACGATAAAATATCGAGAAGTGGAATCAAAATCTTCACCAAGCGAGGAAAAAAAAACACACGTGAAAACTCTGTAGCCCGGCGCTGTAGGCGCTGTATTCAACATGGGCGGGTGTGCTCTACCTAAGCGAGGGGCATCCTGCATAGACGGGGGCATATTGCAAATTTCGTCTTTTTTCGGGGGCATCCTGCATAATTTCCGTTTTTTTTATTTGTTTTGTACTTAGTTATCACATGTATTTTCTCTTTTTCTTCGTTTGGCTATGTTTTTATCCGTACTATTCTCATTGATTACATCTTGGAGATATATAATGATTGTAACTTTTCTTCTACTTCATATTTTCCTTCTAAGAATAAAAATTAAATTAGTGGGATTTCAAGCGAGTGATACGTTATGTTTATCGGCATGGTCAATGTAATACATGAACGATCCATGATATCAATTACTTCTCGTGCTACCAGAAAGGGAATAGAAAGGCTTTGGTCTTTTTGATAAGTTTTAGCATGGTTACAGGGTACGGGTTACATATCTTCTTTCATGGATTGCTATGAATTTTTGAAAAAGCTTAAGCAGGATTCCTGATGCGAGATGCCAGATGGCGTGCTATTAGACGGGTTACTACATCAACCCTCAAAATCATGATCATCAATCACTACTGACTGGTCAGTGGCTGAGGACCTGCCTAGGGACCCGAATCACAATAATACAGACCCCTGATCCCCGGGATATTAAGCCGCTGGTATTCTATATTAAATCTCATTGAAAACCTTATTTCTTTATATTATTTATTGGGACTGTGAATTTTTAGTATAAAAACCCCTCAGTTATCCACCCTTTATTCCCTTTTCTTTTTCTTTTGCGGCATCACACACAGCAACCACAACCACAATCACCAGTCACCCCAGAACAACTATAATCCTCAACCACACAACCACCAACATGTCCGGCTACAACGAATATCTGAACGCCGGAAACAATAACAGACCCACCCACCGACTCAGCGGAATACGCGAACAAGGTACTCTGAGCCAACGTATCCACGAATGGCAATCACGGGTTGAAAATGTTCCACCTCCTGCTGCAACCCGCGCTATGGCGGGTTCTAGGGCTCCTCCTAGTAACTTTTCGGATTTGAGGAGTGCTAGTACTGGGGTTTCTGCGTCTTCTAGGGGAGGAGGTTCGACGGTGAGAGGTTCAACGATGGGAGGTTCGACGGTGAGAGGTTCAACGATGGGAGGTTCAACGATGGGAGGTTCAACGATGGGAGGTTCAACGATGGGAGGTTCAACGATGGGAGGTTCAACAATGGGAGGTTCGACGGTGAGAGGTTCGACTATGGGAGGTTCGACGATGGGAGGTTCAACGATGGGAGGTTCGACGATGGGAGGTTCAACAATGGGAAGATCGGACTATAGTTATGGCAGCGGTGCGACTGGGAATATGAGCCGTACATCAGGAGCTATGCAGTCCAATGGAGGAGGAGGAGGAGGAGGAGCGGGTGGTGCCGGAAGGGAGGAGCCTAGACAGGTGCCGTGGAGCTATACAGAGGATCCGGACAATTATTTTAGAGGGAGGGTTAGGACGGTGCAAGGAATAGTGAGATATCCGAATCGGCCTATATTCAAGTCTATGGATTATGAGGAAGGTCGGGATGATTCGTGGCATCCGCCTGGGTATGGGAACAAAGGTGGAGGATCTGTTAGACGTTAGAATAGGAGGTTTTAGGATGGGCAGCTGGATAGCTGGATTGTGTTGATAATTTGGATTTTCAAGTCGGGTTGGAATATATACATGTTGGATAGTCTTTTTTAATTTGCTAAATCTTGATTTGTGTCTCCGGTGATCCTTCACTTGTCCTTGTCGTACACAAAATCGGGTGTTTTTTCAAACCACACTCTAAATCACAGAGGTGCTTAATTTAAACCACCAAAAAATTCATTTACCTACAAATTTATCGGTTATTTCCCTTCTGTGAAACACCTACTAAACAACTAGTAAACACCTTTTTAAACACCTACTAAACACCTTTAAACCATCCTCGCTTATTAAATTGGCAGTGTTTGGCCGAACGTGTGGTTTAAATCACGTATAATAGTGGTTTAATCACGCACCTCAGATATTTCTTAAACATGTTAAATCGGTTACTTAATCACTAGCTGATTATTTAATATGTTTCTAGCTATTGCCAGGTCTAGTTGCACTAAGTACTATATATAGCTACAGCCCCGCTTGTATCGCTATTAATGCATGTGCGTGCCACCCTAATTGATTATTCCTACACCTCTAATTGTATACTCCATACCCAATCCGAATATGCCAGTAATCCATATCCGTAACAAACTCCATGATGATAAGAAAATGTGAAATGATTTAAACGCCCTGAACGATATATCCGGTATGCAGTTAGTTTATTTCCATCACTGATATGTATTGGTTTCGAGGCGATAGTACTTACCTTGCAAATTATTTCTGAAATGTAATCAGATATAATCACTGAATCTTGAAGTTAGTCTTTTGATTTCTAATATCTCTCTTGACATTAGCAATCTGTTCAACCTGTTTCTACATTGGCGGGAAGCTTAAAATGTATTGAAGATTGTAGTAATGAGAGGAGAGAAAAAGGTGGAAGTGGAAAATGCAAAGAGTTGATTGATGATAGATGGGCAAGTACGACGAAAGAAGCTACATATAGGCCAGGAATGTCCTGCATGCCCGCATCAACATCTACCTCCACTACATTGATTGACGATATATGGGCAAGTACAACAAAAGAAACTACATATAGGCCAGGCATATCCTGCATGCCCGCATCAACATCCATCTCCACTACACGGCGAACCAAGCACCTTTCTCCAACAAGAGGGGAAATCGTTGGGGGGGGGGGGGGGTTGTTCTTGAAGTTTCTTTTCATTATCATAATCATCAGCAGTAACAGCAGAAGGGAATTATGGAGAAAGTGAAGATTTTGTTTGACCTACTATGCATTGCAGGCTTCTGGTATGTAAAGTCAGTGTTTAGTTAAACTACTTTGGATGGTTCAAATAAACCCCAAAGAATAAGTGGCACACCGAGTGTTTATTTAAACTACTTTGGATGGTTCAAATGAACCCCAAAGAATAAGCGACAAAGTCGGTGTTTATTTAAACTACTTTGAATGGTTTGAATAAACCCCACAAAAAACAAATGAGGGTCGTTGTGTAACTAAACAACGCTACGGTAGTTTAGCTAAACACCATGAATCACTCTAAACAACTATGGTGTTTAGGGTGTTTAAATAGACTCTTTGGGGGTTTAACTAAACTACTAAGATGTTTGAACTAACCTACTCTAGCCCGGTTGCTTAAACCACAGGGAGTAAGCATCTCAAGCGTTGCTTCATATTCCTTGAGTTCCTTCATTGCATCATTTGCTATTCCATTTTCTCTCCCAATCATATCTACCAAGTTTCTGAATGCATCTGGGACATCTGTGAGAAGAAGCTTTCATGACGTGTTATCACTTATAGCCTCCTTTGCGTCTTTCAGTTCTCTCCGTAGGTTGATTGCAGTAGCGGAGAATTCAGCAATAGGTTTTCCAGGAACAGGGCGCAGTGCTAGAAAGCGATTTGTTAGGCGCCTTCTGCCAGTCTTACTATCTGCGGCGCTGTATTCCTCTTTTCTGTTTTTCCAAAGTTCAGTGGGATTTTCGAAGTCGTCGAGTTGAGAGCAGATTTCCTCAGTCATTGCATTGAATAACAGGGATACTGCTCTTGAATGTCGAATCTCAAAGTCTGCACGTTCCGTCACGCTCCTGCTCACTTCTGCTGGGTCACCTTGCAAGAGCAATGGTCACATGGGTTTCATGACCCAATACAATGTTCCAAGCACGCTCAGTTCTGAGCGCGCGCTTCATGTTTGCTGCCCAAGTGGCATAGTTGTGGTCATTGAGATGAGTAAAATTCCCGCCGGCATGTTTAAGGATATCCTTAGGCATGGCAGGTAGTAATAGGTAGAAACTCGGAGGTAGTATCGTTGTGTTGAAATGGATAGAGATGTAGAATTCTGTAGCGGTTGCGCGAGAGGGCTTGTAACCTGTGAGAAAGGACAGGGAGAGACAGACGGTTCTATTGTGAATAATGATGACGATACAGAGAGAGGAAGCATTAGGTATAGTAGAAAATTCGGTGGGTCTCATCCTCCTTATCAAATCCCGTCTAGTGTCCCACTTTGTCCCCCTCAAGGTTTGGCTTGAGCAATCTCAAGGACCTTGTTCCGACAAGCTGGATTGCCTGTTCTTGGCAATCTTCTAACCATTGGAATTTTTGAGTCGGGTTGCAATAGATATATGTTGAATTGTCTTCTTTAGTTTGCTAAATCATGATTGGTGTCTATGGTGATCCTTCGTATGTCGTTTCTCTGCTTTCCTCCGTTTATTCGACTGTGAATATTTTTTTGCGGGAACTAGTTTATAACTACATTATCCATACACCATCATTTCATAGTGGCCTTATTTAATCTCCACATACTCTCAATCAATAGAAAACCATAAACATCACGCCCTGTAGTGCACAAATCCTAGTGATAATGAATATTAGGCAGTTTTCCCCACTTGCAAAACCCTTTTATTCATATAATTCTGTTCTAGTTACATGACCCACCCCTAACTAAAGAATTCAATATCAAATCCCAATCACCTTCAATATCCAACCCTATCCAACCTCCCACGAGCCCCAACCGCATACATCCCCCCTTCATCATTCCCGCTCCCCAAAACCCATCCTTTTCCCAGTAATTCCCTGTTCCCATCCAACCAACACCCCCACCATGTCAAACCTAAGCATCAAATCTCTCCAAGCTCTTTCACGGGCAATCGATAACTACAAACAAATCACCGCTCTATCTCTTTCCGGTATCGCAAATCTACCGGTATCACTGCAGCCAAACCCAACCCAATACCCCTTATATGGATCCTCCTCCAAATCCCCAGTACCTCGTAACACTGGGTATCACAGCAACTTCAGGTGAATTTAGGTCAAGATCACTACGGCTAGGATGTAAGAAACAAATATCTAAGCGAATTCGTTAAGTATATTGTCTACCCATAAGCTATAAGTTGTAAGTTGTAACTAATATAATCCCGTCCTTTCAGTACCATAGGATGTTAACTCTGATCAAATATCAATTACGAACCAGAAGGTCCAGAACCCTATCATCTGATCTGATCTACAATCACACAAAGAAACCTAGACTATAGCTATGGCTATAGATAGTCTCAGACAGAGGTTTATGACTATCTATCAATTTTCAAATCGTCTGCAGAGAATTATCGTAATGGAAATTTATGAAAATATACCGGTATATATGATGATAACCGTGATGCAATTGTATAATATTTTTTCCTGCAAGTGACTTTTGAGCCTCGATCAGCTTATGATTCATCAAGTGATATAACTTAGTTGTGAAAATAATTTGACGGGGCGTGAGGTTTGATGCGGTGCTGGAAGATGGATTATGCGCCTAGAGCCGGAGCTTGGACTGCAATGGTCGACGACTCGACGGTGGCTATGGATTAGCAACCGGGGGCCCGGGAATTCGGGGAGGATTATGAAACTGTGGTGGTGGGAAGGCGGAGTAGATCTAGTCGATGGAAGGAGGGATTTATGGTATGTAGAGGGGGGTTGGGGGATTGATACGGCGAGGGAACTGATTACGGGACCCTGGGTGGTGGGTGGTGTAAATCCCGATTTTTGGTTCTACTTAATTGAAAATTCTACATAGACGAGGGAGGGGGGGTAGTACATAATGTGCATAAGGTGCATAATATGCATAAGATGTATTCTCCTTAATGTTCATCAACTGAAAAAACAATTTCGAAATAAATTCTTTATCTCTCGTATCTTATCTCTCGTACCTTGAGGCTTGATTCTTACAGCTTCTTTTTTGAATTATGTCATGTTGATATATAGCCTGTATGATGTATCGAAATAACAGGTGAAAAATGGTTGCGTAGGTTTAACCGCAAATGACTGTTAGGATTTATTGAATTAAACTGTGGGATGATTTGGAATTTAGTTATCAGGCATCAGGCATCAGTTACCTGGTGAATCTTTCGCTTGAGCTGTAGATTTCTCTCGTTTTTCGACGCTATTTTCTCTCCGTCACCGAGAATGACTTTGTATCTACCATACCTAAGGGATATAAATCCAGCAATAAGGAATTATGGAAAAACAAAAAGAACACCTCTGACTTTAATCTGGAATATCGGCAGGGATTTATATATCTATGTATTCTCCCTACCCAAAAAACTACCTTTTATCCAAAACTTTTATCCCCAAAGCCACCCCAAGAACCCCGGATACACCCATATATATTATACAGTCTTTTTTGATTTTCTAAATCTCGTTTACTATCCATGCTGACCCTCCGTTTTTCAGCTTACTGTCTACTTTCTCCCTCTTCTCCGATTCTGAGCAATTCTTAGTCAGTCTAATTGATAACTAGATTCTCCGTGCATCATCATTTATCTATGGCCTTATCAACTTTCTACGTTTTATCTATCAATAAAAAACTATAAACATCACATGTGACATAAGGTGTATGTAGTACATAAAAACGAGTGAGACTGTGGACCCCTGAACGTTGATGATCCTGGATCTGCAGACCCTGGTGAATAGAACCTGGGTAGGTTACCGGCAGCTAACCATGCCATCGGGTTTCTATATACTTGCTTTATGGGGGGGGGGGAGGATTTGGATGATAACTATGACTTGGGATTACACTGTTGATGGCATCGAAACTTTGTTGGGGAAGGGAATGATACAACTTTGGATAAAGCACGCTAGCTAGAGAGTGTTATGAAGGGGTAAATATGCAAATAGCGTCAATAACTGTAGTTGAAGAGATTCAGATATTTAGATTTTTTTAAAAAAGAGGTTCTTTACAATATTCTCCTCTTCAGGTCACTTTTCCATACGACCCCATAATGGCCGGGTAATGCCTCTACAGTATTTCAACTCTGGACAAGGATATACATCATAGGTCCATAGCTCGAGGAGGAGGGGATTCGCATGGTGATACATAATCCCGTGACGATAAATTAACAGCAAATACGAAATTAGATTTCGTAATTCTCTACAGGATCCCATTTTTTAGTTCTTTATTTTCCCGAGACTTTTTGCCGTGCCGCGTGTCTTGATGTGCCCCTATACCCAGGCTACAAGCACATTGGCACCGCAGTCGTGGCAGTCATGGCATTTGATGTTGCACTGCCACAACCGTCAACGACAACGTTACTTTTGTTCACCGGTAAGTTGTAACGGCTATCGATACTGTTACGTACATACGGGGCCCCACAGAAGCGACGATGCGACGTTACATACATACGGCATACGACGTAGGTTTCACAATAAAAAAACCGTCGAAGTGCACAGTGTAGATAGATAAATAGATAGATAGATAAAATATGTTGGATTATTCTATGTTGTGCGAAGTGTACTTCTGGAGGCGTTTTTTTTGATGGTTCGCATCTCGCGTATGTATGTAGGCGTATATACTATGTACACAATGTCGCGATGAAGTGCTGAAGTGCTGAAGCCACTCCCGTTTTTGCACTTGTGGAGTTTATATACCGGAGGTCGATGGAGATGTGTTTGAAACTTTGATGCAACTGACTGGTTTTATGACTTTTGATTTTCGGTCCTCATGAAGCTGGTTGTTTCAATCGTTTTTTCTTTCTGTTTTTTTCCCGCCAATTTGGGCAGTCTTTGCTCTCGAAATCTAGATTTGGAATATATCGCTTTTAGCTCGACTTCCAAGGTTGAAAACTGCGCGTGTTTCTCGGCATGGTGTTGGTTTAACGCTTTGGCGATGATGCCTGGGGGTTTAAGAGCGCACCTGTTGTCTGTTGTTCTGCAAAGTCCAAAAGGGACAAAAATATGTCAATACCAAACCAATACTTCCTACAAATAATTTAATAAAATTTCTTCTGGAAATTGTTACATATTCAATCTATCTCCCATCGCATTCATTGCAAACACAACCATCATCGACAGGTACCGTTGTCTTTTGAAGCTAAACTTAAATTCCTCAAGAACGACAATCGCTATCCCTGCATTAAGCGTCGTAAGTTAGATACGCCTTAGCCCGTTCGCCAGCTCTCCACACTCCAACCTCTCTGAGCCTCTCCGAAAAAAACACAGCAAAGTCAGACTACCGATACACGCTCTTCGCGACGAATAACGCTCTCTATGCCCTCTCCCTAACACCTGCATCGATCTCGTTACGACTCAGCGTAGAAGCCACCGCTCCGACAGAAACCCCCTTACCTTCAGCGAAGGCGCCACAATGGACCGCCCGCGCCACAGCAAGCTCCACCGTTGCGGCCAACTGATCTGGAACCTCTGTATCGTATTCATCGTTTATGGCATAATCTTCGAAGTTATTGTTATTTCGCGAACCGGCAGTTTCAACCCTTTTTCAAAGCCGGTCGCCTCTTCAAATGCACCAACCATCCCCGAAGGCTCTCTCAGCGGAGGTGTCAACTACCGTCTTCGACCTACAACGCTGGTAAAGAACATAAACGATGCCTACGCAGGCCCTAGACGTCATGTCGATACTTTGGCCAACTACGGAAAGCTCATAGAAGCCTGTCGAGGTTCTGCTACAGGATTGGAGAAAATGAGATTCGTCTACAATTGCTTGGAATACTTGTCAAAGGAGGAAGATGATTACTTATTCCTCCCCTCGGATTCACCGGCCTCGAAAAGCGACCCCTCTTACCCCGCTGTAGAAACCGCCGCTCCCGCCAACAAAACTAATATCGGACAATGTCCCGGCCCAGTACAACTATTCCACACCTACTGGACTGGTCCTTCCACCTGGCGTGTGGAGTTGTTTATCAAGGCATATCTCTACACACAAAACCTCCCCTGTTCCCGTTTGTGGATCTGGCTAGACAGCGACACCAACCCGACCGCAGTTGCGGACATGATGCAAGATAAAGGATTCGCCCGGTTCCTTCCCTTAGTTGAGCGCGGCGACATCACCTTAAAAGCCTGGAACTTCCCCACGCGGATCCCATTACCAAAAGGCACAATTGCCTCGGATCCTCTTTATTCTCAAATCCTCGCCAACCGCGCCCTGAAATCCGCAAGTTCTACCGAGGAGAAGAAAATTGAAGACTTAGGAGATGGAGTCACCATTCATCCAGATGGAAGCGAATGGATTGAGTTTTCAGAACGTCAGATGACTTTCCTTCCCGTCGCTGTTTCTGATGCTGTCCGTTTCATTGTGCTGCATCTAAATGGTGGGGTTTATTTGGATATGGATATTATGTTACTCAGGGATATGCGGCCGTTGTTACTTACCCCGGATCACAACTTTGCAGAGAGATGGGCTGTGCATTCTCACCCGGGAGATTTCAATACCGCCGTTCTTTCACTAAATGCCAATTCTTCCTTGTCGAGTTACTTGGTGAGAGGAGGAGTTCGAATGGGATTAAACTTTCATCCTATGATTGTCGGAAGAATGGCTTGGAAAGATGGAAGGGTTGAGGAACTGGCTATGTTTGAAACCGGGTTATTTGATCCCATCTGGGGAGAATTCAACTGGGGAAGAGAAGGAAGATGTACCGTGCCATGTTTCAAAGACTACGGACAAGCCTTCCTAGGAACCCGGGAGGCGATCAGGGACGAATGGCAATCATATGATGGACCGCAATTGGAGGAGAAGGTACCCAATGCAGGAGGAGTAACGGAGCTGAAGAAAAGAGATGCAGCTCCAGCGAGTGCAGCGGAAAAGACCTTGAAGGGTGAAGATGGAAGTTATGGTGGAAGAGAGTATCGCTTGGAGGAAGATAAATATCCACCTAATAATCGGACACTGGAAAATTTCTTTAGAGGAGCGTGGAGTTATCATATTCATAACCAGGTCAGTAATTTCCTTGTTTTTTTTTTGTTTTTTTTTCTTTTCCCCTTGCAAATCCGATATCTCCTATCGCCTATCACCAGAAAAGAAAATCTTTTTCATATCCCCCACTATATCCTTATCCGCCTTCCGAGGCCGATATCCGGGTTCCGAAGCCAGAAGTCAAAATCCGAGGCCGAAGAAGTAGGCACCGCCGCGCCAGAAACTCAGAGACTCGGAGACTCGGAGACTTGAACAACAACGAGTTCCGTATAGTTCCTGCAAAACTCAATGCTGATGAAACTCTTTTTTTATTCCAACAGTGGTCGAAACATCCCCAACCAAACTCCTGGTTTTCAATAGCACAAAATGCCCATGACGGCTTCTTATCCGGAAAACGAACTAATCTTTATGGAGAAAAATGGAATGGTCCAGATGTTATGGCTTATGATAGATGGAGGGAGTTTGATTAGTTACGCGTAACTCCGCGGGAGATGATACGACTGTTGCTTTTGTCGTTCGCTCTTACTGCGTATACATTACATCACAGTCTTGATACAACTGCCTGGGGTTGCGTTGTTGCGTTATCCATGGAGTCGATTATAATGGGTCTTCACATCGAATTCCGTATCTTTACCCTCATTTGGATCCCTGGCTTTTTTCTTAAGCATCTTAACCTTACCTTACCTTACCTAACTCGGCTATAAGCTTCATTGTTGATTCTTGAACAAAATTAGGAGGGAATAATCTAATGGGAATGTAACATATATGTCTTGTCTTGTCTGTCTGTCTTGTCTGTCTTGTCTTGTCTGTTTTTCTTTTTTCTTCTCTTTTTTTTCTTTTTCTTTTTCTTTTTTTTTTTCTTTTTTTTTTTTCGACTTTCTTTTTCTTGTTCTTTTTCGACTCAAAGTACGAAAAAAATATTAGGGGGGGGGGGGGGGGTTGGCGTAAACGGTAATGTTAATGAAATGTTAATGAAATGTTAATGAAATGTTAATGAAATGTTAATGAAATGTTAATGAAATGTTAATGAAATGTTAATGAAATGTTAATGAAATGTTAATGAAATGTTAATGAAATGTTAATGAAATGTTAATGAAATGTTAATGAAATGTTAATGAAATGGAATTAATGGGAGTGTTGTTTTTTCTTTTTTTTTTTGCGTTTTTGTGTTTTTGTGTTTTTGTGGTAGTTGTAATAGGGGTTTTGTGTTTTTGTGGTAGTTGTAATGGGGGTTTTGTGTTTTTGTGTTTTTGTGTTTTTGTGTTTTTGTGTTTTGTGTTTTTGTGTTTTTGTGTTTTTGTGTTTTTGTGTTTTTGTGTTTTTGTGTTTTTGTGTTTTTGTGTTTTTGTGTTTTTGTGTTTTTGTGTTTTTGTGTTTTTGTGTTTTTGTGTTTTTGTGGTAGTTGTAATGGGGGTTTTTGTGTTTTTGTGTTTTTTGTGTTTTTGTGTTTTTGTGTTTTTGGGGGTAGTTGTAATAGGGGGTTTTGTTTGTCGAGATCTGGTTAGATGATGCTTGGTGGTGATGCTTGGTGGTGATGCTTGGTGGTGATGCTTGATGCTTGGTTTGGTGGTGATGCTTGATGCTTACTTTGTTGTAGATACTGATACTGACACTGATACTGGTGTGCTTATATGGATGCAGCTTGGACCTGTTTTGGGGGGATTTGGTTGGTTGATGGTGATGGTTTTGTTTTTGTTGGTGGGTAGAGGGGTGGATGGGTGGATGGGTTGGTAGGTGGGTAATGATGAGTTGTGTTCTGGGAATCGTTTATGTATATATACCAGCCTTGGATTATTATGGGATGTGATGGGATAGTGGCATGATGGCATGATGGCTATGGAAATAGTCGGCTGCTATGGATATTGAGGGTTGGAAGTTGCGGGTTGAAGTTGCGGGTTGGAAGTTGCGGGTTGAAGTTGCGGGTTGGAAGTTGCGGGTTGAAGTTGCGGGTTGAAGTTGCGGGTTAGAAGTTGGGTTTGGATATTGGATATTGGATGTTGCGGGTTAGCAGTTGAAGGTTGGAGTTGAAGTTGGAAGTTGGGTAAAACAATAGACAATAAAACAACAAGAGAATATAATTCATATCATTTTTACGTACATACCTCATACGATGAACAAGCAAGGAAATCATTAGCTATGAGAAAAAAAAAATATCAATTTAGACTCGGTGTCGGACTTGTTCACTCGTGCTGCATGTGTCATGTGCCATGTGCCATGTGTCATGTTGCTGTCGTGAGTTGTGTGTTGTAGTTATAGTTGTGGTTACAGTTGTAGTTGTAGTTATACCTATAATCACGACTCACCATCAACACCATTTTACAATCACATGAAAAACCTTAAACCTCATGAAGCCTGCCTTCCAATCCTCATCCCTGCCAACCTTGTACTGTATGTATGGTGGTCACTGTTACCAGCCTGTCATTGCCAAGATTTCTTAATTCGCAACATTAGAACAGGGCTGATCGCTAACTCCACTCCCTGGTAACGAAACGCGATATCACGTGAAGTATAACCCTGACCCGTAAAAAAATTGAAGTCGCGTCGTCGCGTCACCGCGTCATCGCGTCATCAAAGCTACAGATATACTGAAAACCGCGTCGTCACTGGTCACTGGTTGGAGAGATAGATAGATAGATACCCAGGATACCTACCATAGGAAAGGAAAGAAAAGGAAAAGGACAAGATGAAGGTATGAAACCCCCCCCCCCCCCTTCCTTGACGAAGCAACCAAGAGAAGGGAACCGAAACTGGGGAAAGGAAAACTAATAATAGGCAAAAATAGGTTCTAAATCCGATGGTGGGAATGTTAAGTAACTATGAGGTGTTGGCTCATATTACGGCTATGAAGACTCGTTATACAAAGGAGGGTCAGATGAAAAGTAGTAATCTTGAGACGGTTATGAAGGAGGTGGGTAAATATTCGGCTGGTTTTATGGGCTTTGTTTTGGGGTTTCTTCTTGTGTTTATCTTCTTCTGTCTTCCTCACGCCCTCCTGCCCTCTCCCTCCCCCTCCCGCCCCCCCTCCCCCTGCTCTATATCCCCTCCCGCCCCCCCCCCCCCCCTGCTCTGTACCCCTCCCCCCCTCCCCCAATAAGCAAGCACCCACTAACCCCCCAATAGGTACGAGAATACCTCCTCCACACCCCGGCCGGTTCCCAAACCCCCGCAGACATCGACCGATTCCTGGAATCCCTCACTCCCTACGATCTAGAGAAAGCAGAGATCCTGCAGATGTTAAATGAAAGACCAGTTACCGCTGCCGAATTGGATTGTGTGGTTGAGGAGTTGGAGGCTAGGTTTTCTGCCGAGGATATTGAGAGTATGTTGACGGTTGTGAAGGGGTTGCCGAAACCGAAGGTTGCGGTGGTGGTTTAGTGGACTGGATGGGTGGGGGGGGGGGGGGGGGAATGGAGGTTATGGATTAGAGAGGAATGAAGATGGAAAGGAGAGAGGGGGGAATAAGTACGGCTTTTAACGAATGGGAAATGAACTTGAGATAGGGATTCCTGTGCGTTGTGGTTGATATCGAGATACGGGATATGGGTTGCCATATGTCCAGTTCCAATTATTATTACGAGAGGTTTCTAGATTTCATAACTACCAGGAGGTTTTGGTAGTTTGGGCACCTTGGACACCTTAGGCACCTTGAGAAAAGGAGAATGAAAACAAGAAACGGGCTTAGTAAATACAACGAACCAAGCCACTAAGAATGGAAAAATGTATTTCAGATTATCAATCAACAATCATCAACAATAGTACTCCTTATCCACTTTCCCTCCCTCGACTCATATCCAAAGAAAAAACAACTTATACCGACACCTGACCCAGCTCTACCATCAATTCCCGAATCCAAAGCCCTATCAATCCCACAACCTCCCCCGTTTAACACTCTTTACATACCACTAATCCCGTCTCCCAGCCCTACTCACCAGATCACCATATCACCAAATCACCACAATCTCACCATCCTTCCATCCATAACACACTTTCGAAGCCCGTATCAACCCCCCCCCCCCCCCCCCGTTTTATTCCCACAACAACCCCTCTGCATGAAACTATTACCAGGCAACAGCAACTTATCATTCCCATAACTAAAACAATCTACAGAAACTCTGATATCCATAAAACTCCTGTTGTTACTACGTATCTCCATCTGCCAAGCTTTCTTGTGTGGGTGTTTTGATATAGAGGTTCTGGTTTATGATACTTATCCCGGAGTAAAAGGTTATGGGTTGGCTATGGGTCGGGTATAAAGTCTCTTGGATCTGTTTCTGTTTTTTTTTTTTTTTTTTTTTTTTTATTGGGGGGGGAGGGGTTCTTTGCTATATCTTGAGGTTGGGGGGGGGAGGGTAAAGGTGGAGGATGGACTTTGGGGGAGAGGGGGTTGATGGGGTTGATGGGGAGATGGGGAGATTTATGGGGTATACCTTTGGTTTGTGTGCGGGTCAATGGCTTGGGATATTAAAGATGATATGAATTCAATATCTAATGTTGCAGTAAAAAATTTGTCATTTAACTAGAACAGACCTATATGAATGGAATGGGTATTGGAAGTATGATATAAGGTTGATATTTATAGCGACAAATAAGGTGAAAACGCTCAAAGTTACTATCAAAATCAGGATAAAGAATCACGAATTCTTATCTAGTATTTTTTTATCATCTTCAGACTCTATATAACCATCTAAATACCTTCCCTAGGGTTGAAAATGTAAACATATTACCCGGATTCGATGGAGTCGTATGGAGAATCAAAAGTAACCTGAGACGCAGCATATCGCAAAGGAACCTTCTTTTTCGACTGAATATCTCGATCTTTTTTTTTTGACTAGTTCGTGAATAAAATGCGACTTAACCTATAATGTATATTTGCTTCTTTACAGTGCTCTATGCTATATATATATCTAGTCGGCGTGCTTTATCTAGGGCCGCTAATCTCATATGATTGTTGTAAATATATATATTGACGCGAGCGGCGAAAGAAAATCGGTATGAAGAACACCAGGATGCTATGTCCCCCCTCCCCCCCCCCCCCCCCCCCCCCCCCCCCCCCGGCCTAAAGATGTATATTAATACAGACCACGTCATAACCTTACAGTTGTGAACGTTTAAGAATTAATCAATCAATCAATCATAAACTGATAATGAACCCTGCAATAAATAACTTAGACGGCTGCCCTTCCACCGTGCTTTTCTTCTTGGTATTGACGGTTGGTATATTAGAATTGAGCACGTTGTCACTGGACCATTCAAAATAATTTCCGGGCCAAGACTGAACAGACGATCGTATTTCTGGTGAAATTATCTTATTCCCGACCCCCTCCGTCAATGCTTTCTTGATATACATAACTAAACCGTCTCTATAATCTCTGATATCCTAACAGAAAAACAAAATTAAAAAAATACATGTGGGAAAGATATGAAAACTCGATATACATCGCACAAAATCTCCTCCAACAGAAAGTACGAAAATTAAAAAGAAAATGGCAAAAAAAGAAACCCTGACAAGATGAAGAAAAACAAAAAGGACTACATAATACAATACTTCAAAAACACAACTCTAGATTCAATCCATGTCGTCAATTTCCAGCTCGAGCTCCTTGAAACCAAGCTCGGCCTGTGACTTGTCAAGTCCAAAACGCTTGAACACCGCAGGGTCCAAGTTCAATATTCCCTCAATGGCCCCATAACCCACGAGCTGACCCCAGGCGAACCACTCCTTCTGTTCAACGTTGATAGCAGCCGTGACAAAGCAAGAAAGGAATTTCTATCAACACGATTAGTCTCTGTATCCCAGTTAAATCCACTTCGGACAGGTGCAAGTTACAATCCACGCAACGATGCGCTTCACATCCTTATGACCTTCCGCCTGCCGGAACTCGATGGTGCCATACTGGGAATTCGTCTGGAAGTTGTACTTAAAGTACTTGTCCTTCCCAACCAAATGCAAGAACTGATGTTCGAAATCGCAGTCATCGATCTCCTCGAAAAGTGTCAACATAGTGGCATCGCGTGCCGCGGTGCTCCATCGATTCGAACGAATCATTTGGTTTCCGCCGCGTCTATGGGGAGCATGCTGTAGATTTACCGCTTCTTCGAAAAGGAGACAAGCCTTCGCAATAGCTTTCCTCTCCTCGAAGGGCCAAGTATTCCCCTGCCCGTGGCCGACATGAACATGCAACCCACAAGATTCATTATGAACAACCTTGAAGTTTTTATCAAGGTGTTCAATAACGGTGCGGATTGTATCCTTGCAGTTGCTCTGGTTCAAGATAGGAGTACAAATTTCTACTGCAGATCCGAGAATGCAGTTTTCCTTAGGCTGGGCAAGTATCCACTTCTTTTGCTCTTCCTCCTGGATGAATGGCTTCTCTTTTCGCCTAAGTGGCGGAAGGTCGCCGGAGTTGTCCATCCAGTCTGAGTCCTGAGAGAACCATTCATCGACCCCTGAGCAACCTTCAATTACCGCGGGATCGGAGTCGAAGTCCGGCATTGTGATTTCTGTTTCTTCCGTCAAATTTGACTTAGCAATGGAAGAATAGCCATCCGCCAAACTATCATAGCCGTCATTCACGGGACGCTTATTGTGCCAACGATAAAATTCCTGCGTTCCCCATTCGCCAAGTTTAGGGTCTAATTCCTCAGGCAAGATTACCCAGCCTGGTTGCAGGTTAGGCACCTGTAGTCCTTCCTTTAGTCCTAGCCGCTCATTGATCGAAGCATCCGGCATGATCATAAATTTGTTTCTGTCAGTAGAGGCGATTTTCTTATACTCCGTCGGCATCATGCAATCGAACTGGAGTTTGCCGGCCTCGAAAAGCTGCTTGAAAGTGGTGTTCATGATGTTCATCCCATCCATAGGATCCACACCATCCAGGACTAGTTCCAACTCGATTCCAAAGGTAAGGCGTGCGTCATGACGTCGATGTGGTGGGAGGGGGTTTGGTCGGTTGGTGTAGTCCGAGAGGTCACCGTGGGTATATCGTTTTTTGGTAAGGTTAAAAAAGGAGTAGAATGGAAAGCGAATGTGAGCCCAGGAGTCTCTTGGGATGGCTTCGCGCTCCTGGATGGGGGTGATAAAATTGCTGTACTCGACCATGTTTGGTATTGTAATGTGCAGAGAAATCGATTAATGACCACGTGGGGGAAAGATGGCTGGATATGTGATAATAGACAGTAAGATAGCAAACAGTTAAATTATGCGAAAAATGAAAATATAATAGAACAAATTGTGAAGCTTGATCGAGGTCGGGTAAAAGTGACGGTGAAGAGAGATTGGAGTTGGATAGGTGGAGGAACAAAATTTGAGCAAACTAAGATGTTCCACGTAATTAATAAAACTGTAGGCACTGCGTGAAATGCTACACGGAAGTAAACGCGTTATTCACAGCTAAAGCCACAGACAACCTCAAAACTATGAGACTCGCCTTGAACACAGTCACACTCAACGATCGGATAGCTAAACGAACGTAAGGGTAAAACGGATCCCGGAGAAACATCAGAAATATCCATAGTAATCCGTAAAATATAGTTAACGGTAGAGAACATAATCCATTGAATGTCGTAATAATCCAAGTCTACGCCTTCTACGGAAAGAGATATACCCAATGTGGAAACTCCACCTCCACGTATTAGCCACATCAGCCCTAAGTGTGTTCATGTGCGAGTCCTGAGCCCTAAGTGTGACTGAGGCACCAGAGCTCCCTAGGCGACTTTCAACACTTTCAGCGGCTGTCTACAGCCAATAGAACTACATATAGCACAAACTTCGGGATTCACAAAACAGCATTGGATAGAAATATTACAGCTTCGCGTTATGACACCGGGTACATCTTTCCCCAATCGCCATAATTCACATGAAAAAAAAAAGAAAATGCTTATTCGGTTTAGCTTCTTGACTTGATTAGTATCTATACAGGGCGATCTTTCGCTTGTTAGCTGTCCATGTACGTCTACTTTCGTCCGTTTGTTCTACACGGAGTAAAATTTTGTAGATCTAACTAGCCTATCCATATATCATCATTCATATAATCTTATTAGAATTCACATGTACCGGCTATCAATAGAAAATGAGATATACCGCGCAAGGTGTAGTATGTACATAAAACCGAGCGGCAACCAATGTCGGACCGTGGACCCATGAACCTCGATGATCGACATATAGATTCAGTCGAATGGCTACCGGCAACGAACCATACCACCGGGTCTCTGCTTGCTTCATGGAAAATAACTTGGAGAATATCTACGACTCGGAATCCCACCGTGGAATGGTCAATGATGTGGCGACACCCGTTGGATTACCGAAACGCACGTTTGTTTCGCCGGCCCCTCAAGATTTATACCAGGTTTCTTGTGGCTGATAACTAAATAGAAAAGTCAGATTCACCCTCGAAGATGATCTGATCCTGCTTGGAAAGTTATCGCAACCTGGAACGAAGCTGTCTGGATTTAAAGTCTACCAAGAGCTTACAGATGAGTATCTGTCGTATACCGTGCATGGCTGGCGCGGAAGATGGGTCAACCACTTCCCCAAACTTGAGCCGGGTACACCTGAAGGATGGTTCAGGGAGCTTGGCGGTGATATCGAAGAGGAGAGATGGGAGGAGGAGCAGGAGGAGCAGGAGGGGGGGAGGAGGAGAAGGAGGAGGGCGAGAGGTTGTGCTCGATGATGAATCAGAAGAACTCGAGCAGGATGAACCTCTGGATGTGGAATTTGAAGAACAAGAAGCACTCTCGACAATCCCAGGCCCCCGAAAGTCTCTCGACAAAGGCAAAGCTAAATCTATCGATCAAGGCCCCCATTGGATAGTCTCCTTGAAACCCTACCTCTTCCTTTCCTTTCTCCGCAGTCGGAATATGATTCCAGTACCGATGACCATCTGGTTGATATAGCCATGCTCCGTCGCAAGTACCCGACGTTAACAGAGCGACGTTTGTGGTGGGCAGTGGAGAAAACTGGTAATGATAGGGATTTGACGTTTGAGGTAGTCAAGGAGTGGATGGAACACAAGAGGTCATTAGATCATCCGAGAGTTTGGACCAGAGTTCGGCACGGTCCGTCCAGGACGGCGGACCGGACGGGACCACGCTGGTGGTCCCGTCCCGTCCATGACTTTGGACGGACGGCCACTAGGTGGTCCGGTCCCGTCCTCGAACTCAAAAGACCGGACGGGACGGCGGGTGACGGCAGGACCGTGGTCTTTGGGTGCGCTAGTGTGCAGGGGGCCGTTTGGTTCAAGTTTGCCAGATGCTATGGACCGCAGCAGCGACGTTTTCAGCACTGCAGTAGATAAACCCTTCATGCTGGACTTCAGTAAAACTTTTACATTTCACTGCAGGTGCACGCTCTACCCAGCAATAGTTTCACTGCCTATGGTATTATTTTTGTTTCCTAATGAAGTACGATCCCGCTATAAATGTTTCCTGTATTCTTCACACTCCATCTTCTACCTTTCTATCTTCTACATGCAAGAATTTTCCACTTCTTTCATTGCCGTGTAAGTTGAACACCAACAGGCGTCACTCAATTCCCAGAGGAGCAGAAATATGCCAATTTTCTTATCGGCGTTCTCTACACCTGTTCCGACTAGGAGCAGAACACCCTGCCTGTTCTCTCAAGAGTTGTGTTCATTCGAGAAGGATGGGGAAGGACGCATTTTAGTGGCGGGAGAAGGAGCATTCTTATGCATCAGTATAGTTTTTCTTTGTTTGCAAGCAACTCCATATAGGTGGCTTTAATTCGTGCAATGCATCAGAATTATCTAAGGAAAACACCATGAGCCGTAGTAAAAAACTGCGGGTTGCGAGTGACCAGTCGTGACGCCAGTCGTGGTCACCCACGGTCGCCCGCGGTCCGTCCCGTCCATGGTGCCTCCAGGACGGCCGGTCCTGGTCCTACTTCAGGACGGGACTGCGAGTGACGGTCCGGTCCCGTCCAAAGCCAGGACGGGACCGGACGGACCGTGCCGAACTCTGGTTTGGACAATGGCGGATGATCTGGATGTAAGAGAGAACGATGTGAGAGCAATTGAAGATGTTACTGAGCGTAGGGGGGAAAGGAGTTTGACAGGTGGATGACATGGCTTAATCGTAAGGCGGAAATAATAGCGGAAAGAGAGACGGATAAGAAGCTGCGGAACGGAAATGGTCGGGGAAGTGAATAGATTGACAAGGAGGCGGAGAATACCATTTTATGTATCGAAGAAATTGTTTTACTTCTTAATTTAGCTACGCATGATTCCTGTTCGTTAAGTTGTATATGGTGAAGTATCAGTCGGGTCGAATCCAAGGCCAAATTTATCTTTGATTTCGTGTCTTTGAGCTTTCGTTTTCGTAATGCAACCGTGATCTTCGGCCAGCATGACTGCATTGCCTTGATGTATTCAGCATTTCACCGTTTTTTTCGCCAACTCGTACTGATCAACCTTTCCCCGCTCATACTTTTTAAAGGTGCTTGGTTCACCATGTCACCTGAGGTGGAGATGGATGTGGGATTCATAACATTCATAGCCTATTTCTACTTCCTCTCGTAGCACTATGCGATCTTTATCAATCGATTTATTCTGGTTCTCCACCTTCACTTTTTCTCTCTCAGCTACGTCATTTAACATTAAGCGAAAAAGACCATCCGATGTATTTATATATATTCAAAATAAACTTGAGAATTCCAATTATCAACACAAGACATCCCTCAAGACGTCCTTTCTAACTTCTCCCAGATTCCCAACGTCCCCCGGATCTCCCACCTCAGCTTCAGTACGGCGGACGCCAATAATCATAACTCCGTCACCATAGTCTATACCTCTGAAAGTACGCCCACTCGGAGTTCTACCTATGCCTTCCACTGTTCTGACACCTCATCTGTACCAAGGCGGTATAGAATTGTCCTCTTCACGAACGCTTCCTCCTCGCCCTGCTGGTCCTCCTGACCCTCCTCGTCCTCCTCGACCTGCTGGTCCTCCTCGACCTGCTGGTCCTCCTCGTCCTGCTCCGCTATAAGAACTCTCTCCATACTCTGACCTTCCACCACCCCCTCCATAAGAACTCCCTCCATAATCCGACCCTCCTCTATAAGAGCCCCCTCCCAATCCCCCTCCCCTTCCTCCTCGTCCGGCTCCTGCTCCTCCTCTAGCACCACGTCCGGAATCGGAGCCCAAATCCGAGCCCGGCCCAGTCGGGCGATTTCCCCCGAAACTTCCCCCACCCCCGTAATATCCACCGAAATCCTCCCCACTTCTCATGTTCATATCATGAAGCATCCTCCTCATTTCTGCAATGTTACCCGGTTGCGGGCCGGATCCTGCCCCTGGTCGCTGGGGTGGTGGGCCCCCCGATGGTGCACCACTGGGTTGTTCAGGTTTCCTGCTCTTGCTCCAGGGATAACGGCCTTCGCCGTCACTACTATCACTGAAATCTTCTGTATACTTTTTCGGTGGTCCACTGCCGTATCTCTGTGGTGGTGGGCTACCCCGTGGTCCACTGCCGTATCTCTGGAGTGGTGGGCTTCCCCGTGGTCCACCACCGTACCGTGGAGGGGATGAACTACCCGGTGGTCCACCGCGAGATTGCTGTGGTGGTGGGGCGCCCGATGGTGCACCACTGGGCTGTTCAGGTTTCCTGCTCTTGCTCCAGGGATAACGGCCTTCGCCGTCACTACTGTCACTGAAATCTTCTGTGTACTTTTTCGGTGGTCCACTGCCGTATCTCTGGAGTGGTGGGCTACCCCGTGGTCCACCGCCGTATCGTGGAGGGGATGGACTACCCCGTGGTCTACCACCGTATCGTGGAGGGGATGGACTACCCCGTGGTCTACCACCGTATCGTGGAGGGGATGGACTCCCCCGTGGTCTACCACCATATCGTGGAGAGGATGGACTACCCCGTGGTCCACCGCCGTATCTCTGTGGTGGTGGGCTACCCCGTGGTGCACCACTGGGTTGTTGAGGTTTCCTGCTCTTGCTCCAGGGATAACGGCCTTCGCCGTCACTACTGTCACTGAAATCTTCTGTGTACTTTTTGTAGCTACCGAACTTTGACATGGCTATGTTTGTTTATGTTTGTTGTTATGTTTCCAGAAGCTGGTTATGGGGGAAAGCTGTGGGCTGTGGGCTGTGAGCTTGGTGGTTGTGAGTGGATGGTTATGGGTGGATGATACTTGAGGATTAGGGTCATGGGTTTTTATACTCAGATTTGGAACCGGAGTTGGGATTAGATACGTAGAAAGATGAGGGTTTTCTATGGCTGATAATATTGAATATTATAGGTGTAATTTATAAAGTTAAGTTTTACGGTTTGCAGTTTTATGTATCACTATGTCATTGTTTCTGTATTGTTGCATTGTTGCATTGTTGTGTTATTGTTATTGCTACTGGTATCTGGTTCGTCTGGTTCGTCTGGTTTGTCTGGGTTATTCACATCATCTATTATCCATCATCCATATCATCTGCAGTCCTTGCCAGTTGCCAGGTGATACCATGATAGGAAGTCTAAGATTCCTTAATTCCATAATTCCATGCAGCAACCCATGCAGCAACCCATGCAGCAACCCATGCAGTAGCCCATATGGTACATTGCAGATGGCATCTTGCATATTGCTTAAACGTTATCGGTTATTAAAGAAAGGAACCAACGGCAACTTGGTAAGAAACGTAACCTGTAACCTGTAACCGGAACCGTAACCTGTAAGCTATAACCCTATGACCGTAACCTATAACTATAATCTATAATCTATAACCTACATGGTCCGTATCATATAACCGTAACCATATAAGGCCTAACCGTTAATTACCCTAACCGTTCCCTACCCCAAGCCCTAGAGTAAAGATTTTATCCGTTTTTTGTTATAAAAAAAAAAAAAAAAATCAAACTAGGGTTGGGGATTAGCAGTGATGAATTATTAGCATAATTTTCATTTATAGATATCAGGTATGTAATTTCAAGGGTTCAAATTTCTATTCCAATTTCCAACGGAATCAAAATATCATTCCAGCGGAAACAACAAATTATGATTTTCATTGGTTAGGTAAGTATATTTTAATGCAGCAATAGTCCATTCATGGATTGAATCAAAAGTATTACAATATCACAATTAAGAAAATGGTTTGAAACTTGTTTCTTTTTTTCCTGATGTTTATAACAAGTATTTCTATTTGAACTGCATACGTTGTTCAAGGTCGTCTAGAGTTCCGGTGTCTTGGCCGCACTTAGGGCATACGTGTCTGGCACGTGGAGGTGGAGTTTCCACATTGGGTATATCTACCTCTGTAGATGCGTAGAGCTAGATCACCATCGTTCTCAATGAATACACTGCTCTACCTCCACCTTTCTCTCGCGTTTCCGTTTCACATACGTAACTCAACATTCTATAACCCATAGTAAGAACCCCCTACGGTACATTTTTTTGCTGTGTGTAGTGTGTGTGCCGCGAGAACGTAGTGTACATTGGAGGACATAGTGACCTCCCCACCATAGCGTTGCATCATGGTTTGCTCGCCACGACGACGTGGGATTCAATCAACAGACCAGCGGCATCGTGGGAATCATGCATTGGAAAGATGATACGCATATCTGCGGTCTCGCTTATATTTGGACACCTCAAAGACATGAACTGATGGGCAGGCAATGTTCAACACACCTCAACACCATGAAAATCTATGTCACGAAGTTTCGTGAACTACAAACAAAAGATCCCGAATACACAAGATTGTCAAAAATAAAAGATAAAAACTATCTTCTCCCTCTTTTCGTATTCCAATAACAGAAATAAAAAGTTTAACCAATTGACAAAATTAATTAAATCAATAAGTCATGGAAGAAATAAGATGCATAAAGAAAAATAATTCATGCTGTCAATAAAAATCTGGCAGAAATAGCACTGTCAAGGCTGTAAAAATTCCACATCCAAGCTAGTATGCCCTAGGGTCTTTCCCGCGCTGTTCCTATGACGTTGAGCTCCTGGCTCAAGCTCCCAACTACTCTCTCAATGCGCTTGCCGAGTTCCTTCCCTGCGCCCTCCCACCCACATAAAATCAGCTCTGCGGGCAAACCTCCAGTTCTCCCCATTTGCACATCTATGAGACAGCGTTCTTTCTGGTTTGACCTCTGACCCACCATCTACAGCATTCCATTTTCACATCTCCTGACAGCGAACCAGCGTCTCCCTGCTCTATTGCTGCCAGGCAGCTGTGTCCCTGCACTGATCCTCGATGCAGCATTAGCAGCTCGCCATTCGCGAATCCTATGCTTCCCCGTTGCGATCCCACAATTTTTGTAAGTATCTATTTCCCCGTAGTGTGATTGTAAGAAGATAACTCTGCTACAGGAAGGGATGAATGCTGATGATGATGCAATCCATTCACTGTTCAGGAATAAGGTATCGTACATATGAATGTAACTATTTCACATAAATAATTGACACTCACAAGAAGCCTCAACAGAGGTTGTTTTCTTACATTGGCTTGTTTTCAGCGGAGGTTCGCTAGTGGGCTGCAGAATCGGGTGTGGGCTGATTAGTGGGAGTCCATCATATTAGTGTAAACAATAGAATTCACAAATTTTGAACTTTTTTGAAAGTATAATATCTTGGCATATGTAATTCAACCTGTGAATACCACTAGCTTCATTGCAATTAAGCGCATAATTGCATATCATCACATTGAGATAATCTCTGTTGTTTGGAGCCCACATCGTCGCACGACAGCGTTGTGGGACATGAAAGCCTATATCATCACATCCGCATTCCCAGTTTATCACAGCGCTGCTGCGAAATCGTGGGTGACATCCATCGTGTGATTGTGATCACGAAAAAATGAACCGTAGTGACCCTTGATCCAAAACAGCTCAGTACAAGAAAAAAAGCCCTCTTAAGCCTTCTTGTTATGTTAGCAACGAAACTGATTGTTAATTCACTGCCGATTTATATGTAACAACTCGTTGATTTTGTAATAGTCTATTTATCCTGCTTTGTGCAAGGGTGGGAATATATAACAATTACATCATCATCAAAATCGATGATCAATCCTATCCCATCCTGTGCATAGAAAACCCCTTTTTTTTTTCTGATGCTAAGAATCAGAATACTATAAGCAGATGTTTTAGTACGCACCTGAAATGGAATAGCGTCTGCGGAAAGTGATTTAGAGGTTTTTAGTCGCCTTTTTATCAGAATACTATAAGCAGATGTTTTAGTACGCACCTGAAATGGAATAGCGTCTGCAGAAAGTGATTTAGAGGTTTTAGTCGCCTTTTTTCATCAGAATACTATAAGCAGATGTTTTAGTACGCACCTGAAATGGAATAGCGTCTGCGGAAAGTGATTTAGAGGTTTTTAGTCGCCTTTTTATACCATATAAGCAGGTATATTTTAGTTATTTACCTGATACGGTATAGCGTTATTATTAAAAGCTGTGATGATGTAATTTCAGACTAATTTAAACGTGAACTCCTCTGGCTGTCGGGCGGCAGTTCAAAAGCTTCGGTAATACATGGCGGGATGGTAAAACCGGCAACCGTGGCAACCGGAACAGATTCGATGGGAAACATATAAGACTGCTCTCCTGACTGCCTGGGCACAGATCCCATTCGCCTTTCCAATCCCGAACCACTTCGCACCTTTGATACAATTCATGATGCAATTCAGCTGTTAATGGTTGGCCGGATAAAATATACGGACACCTGTGACCTTTGCCGCATGCTGCAGATACAGTCGACGAGACGCTAACAGATGAAGTTAAGCAACTGCGGTTTTATTGAGGAGAATCTTGACACACTGTGTGAGGAGATATATAAAGCGGATTTGAATAGGCTGAAGGCAGAAAAACAGTGGAAGGAAGCAGAGAACGTTTTGAAGCCTCCCAAGGAGGATTTCCCATTACTGAGACTGAGCTTCAGAAACATCACGAGGATATCAAAAAATGACTCGGAAAGAATGAGAACAGGCTGAGGAGCACTGATCGAATCTTAGAATATGCATAAAGTCTTTCTGAATCAACATGAAAGTTAATGCTGCACAGTGCGAAAAAAAAAAAAAAATAAAAAAATAAAAAAAACATGAAACACAGACACATATGTACATATAAATGGCGGAAGGATTGGCAAAGTGAGAAAGATGAACTGTGATGTAAAAGCTGAAGAAGAAATAATACGAGTGAAAAGACGGAGAGGGAGAAGGGCAGAAAAGGAGTAAAGACAATACGGTAGCGTTGAAGACAGAGGCCAGGTGATAAGTGGAAGAACAGTTAAGTGAGGAGAGAGGAGACAGGGGAGTTCAGAGAGGCCAGTGGAAAAAGAGCAAACAGGGCTCCAAATGTACAGACGAGAAGTAAAACCAGCATAAGGAATAAGGGTGACAACAGGCCCAAGATATCATGTACGCTCTGGGACGATTCCCAGCGAAATCCTGGGGTAAATGTTAGAGCCTCCGATATATCACAACTGTACCATACGTCATAATATTGAGTTTGGCAAGGCCCAAGAAATTGAAATCAAATCGAAAAACTGGTGATTGTGTAGAAACCTCTTAATACAGAAGTAGCTGGTCAAGAATTCGAGAGTTATTGTCCTGAAGTAACAACCCACGATATATTGTAGAGGTGAAATTACTCGACAAATCCTCCAATTGGCAAGAAAATATCTTCTGCTTGCCCCAATGAACTTTGTGTTCCAGCACATATCTGTGAAGGGTCAGGCAGAGGAAACATGTCAGAATATTGCTGTCACAGGATAACATTAACTGCAGCACTAGGAATATTGTTTATCCCAGGCTGCTCTTGCGGGAATCATAGGCGAGTTTCATATTCTTAAGATCACATCATATATATAGTCGAAACCCGTCACATTATATGTTCGTGCCTAAAGATGGTGGCGCTAGCCACCATCTTTAGGCACGAGTAACCAGTTTATCAACAGTTGGAGTTGTGTACCAACGGTTCGATTTGTAGAGGCAACACAATGGACCGGCCGTAGGCCGGAACAGACCACATCCTCTCTTGTATGAAATATGTATATATATATACCTAAATAGATCATTACAATATAAGAACCTTAAATATTTCACTTTTCCTCTTTCCGGGTGGGCTACTAAAATATCATTATCCTTATCCTAAATCAATAAAATAGTTTACGACGATATCATGTAGGAGACCAGCTAGGAGTTCCGAGTTCCGAGTTCATGAAGTTTCAAGACTTTTCAAGCTAGAATAGGAATTAGAGAGAGATGTGGGAGTATATTATTAACTTCATAGGAAATTTTAAGCTAGTTTTATTATTTTTTCTCGGTGATGTTGGATAGTCTGGTCTGGTCTGGGTATGTCATCATTACGTCATCACGCCGTCACGCTATCATCTCATAGAAAATTTAAGTTACTTGTTACTTGTTAATTATTACTCAACATCTCTGGTATTGGTATTGGTGTTGGTATTTATAGACCATAGACCATGAGTTCTTGCTCATTCACCTTTCACCTTTCACCTTTCACCTGTATTCCATAGATTCCGCAGGACCGCAGGACCGCAGCCTCAGAAATTTCGCGAATTGTACAACATCCAACTAACATCCCTAACAGTGTATATAAATACTTAGCTATTAATCCCTTCACAGAAGCATCGTAATCATTTCACGACATGTTTTTTTTATCAATTCGGAGGTCGTTGGGACGGGGAGGAAGAAGAGGGGAGGAAGAAAGGAAATGGGAAAGAAAATGACTGCATAATTTCGCAGCCATAATAAATCAAGCCAACCAACCAACAACTCAACCCCCCCCCCCCCCCCCCCAGCAACGAAGAAAAGGGAAGACACATCAACATATGCATCAATCCACAGATGAACGAATCCACAGATAAAAAAATCAATCCACAGATAAAAAAATCAATCCACAGATAAAAAAATCAATCCACAGATAAAAAAATCAATAAACAAAACAAAATAAACCGTAAACCGTACACCGTACACCGTAAACCAAGTTATGAATTTAACAGATAAATCAATAAACTTAAAACTTAAAACAGGTAAAAAAGTTAAAACTTAAACAGGTAAAAAAGTTAAAACTTAAACTTAAACATCATTAAATCCTTCGAATCCCCATTATCCGCATTACCACCCCATCCCCACCCCCACCACCGCCGCCCCGAACAGACCAAACGGACCAAAAAGATACAAACAATACAGACAGTAATACAAACAAACAAACAACAATACAAAAAACCCCAGCCCCCCATCCCCATCCCATGATCAAGCCATCATCATCAAAAACTCCCCAACACTATCCATGGATAGCTACACAGACATACAGAAACCAACATGACCTTACCGCTACCGCTGCCCCCCTCCCCCCCTCTCCGTTCCCTACTTCCCGCACCTCTCAGTCTACAGCCTACTTAGCCGCAGCAGGCGCATGCATTTCATAAGCGGGGGGAGGTTGTTCAGTAGCGGGGGTAGGCGCTGGGGTAGGCACGGGGGTAGGCACGGTACTACCCGCCGGACTTACCGCCACGGGACTAATCTCCGTCTTGATACCATTTGCACAAAACTGGGCGACAGCATCAAACCACTTCTGACCCTCTGTAAGATTTCCACATTTAAACGCAAAATCATGTTTCGAGGACATAATGCCCTTAGTATCTTTACCCGTCAAGACGAATTTTCCGTCTTTTGTTAGAGGGCTGATGTTGCATTCTGGTAGGAATAGGGACATTTCTGGTTCGGGGTCTTTGGTTGAGGTTACGGACTGCCAAAGGGGGTGGGGTTAGTGGTTATGCTTCGGGGGGAGGGGGGGAGGTGGCTTACGTCGTAGTCTTTGAACTCGTGGAGATATTTAGCGGGGGTTACGATATAGTAGCCGCTGTTGTAGGAGCGCATAATGGTTCCTTTTCGCTGGATTGCTCCTTCGATAAGCGGGATAGTGGCTCTGTGGTTATCACCAGGGAAGCTAATGGCTTCTACGGTTCTTTTAGGAGCCGCTGGGTCGATAAGGGTTTCCGCGTTTCTGGTCAAGAAGTTGACGAATTCGAAATCCGGGGGGATAGAGTTTCCTTTTTCCAAGACGTCGAGATACATTTTTCTCTGCAATTCCGCCTGGTTGCTTAGAATTGTGTTGAGGGCATTTAAAGCAGATTGAATAGTGGAAACAATATGGCCTTCGAATTGCTGAGTGTGATTCTGAACACCGATAAGGTCTTGACGCTGTGCATTTTCCTCCAGAACCTGTCTTTCCAATCGCTTGATGACTCCTTTCTTAAGCAAATAAGGATCATTCTCCGGCTTCATTTTCCCATCAGGAATCTTCGTAAGTTTTCCATCCGCAGTTCCTAAGCCATCAAAAGCAGAAGTCCAAGTGCCCAACAATTCGACCTGGTTCTGAGTCGAGCTTCTAGCCTTGGCCACAGCTTTCGCCTTCCTTTCACATTCCTCCGCGACATGTTTCTGTCTATCCTTAATCTCCTTATGAAGTCTTTCCAGGATTGGTAAAACACCACTTTTGAGCTCAATAGCGCATTCGGTATGCGCGGATGAAAGCTTCGAGGTATTCGCACGCAAGGTTTCGAAAAAAGATGCAATACCCCCAGGAGCTTGACTGAAATGATGTCCCTCGCGAAGTGGCTCGTCAACGGTTTTTAGAACTTTGGTATATTCCTTGCCCAGGATTTTGTGGAGACTCTCGGTTTGGCTGATGTATTTTTCGAGGTAGTCTACTGCGTGTTTGTAGGCTCGGAGACGCTCGACGATTAGACCTCCCTACGGTTGGATTGGTTAGCGGCGTTGGTTGCGTCACATGTCTGATGCGATTGGGGGGGGGGAGTCGGGCGGGTTGGGCGGGGCGTAGGGGTGCGGGGGGTAGGCGCGGAGGGAAAGGACAGGTAAACGAAATCCCGCAGCAGCAAAGGAATTGAGATATCGCTTGCATCGCTCGCATCGGGATTTTTAGCGACACCCCGACACCCCGACACCCCGACGCCCTGACGCCTTCGACGGCAGCCACAGATTCCAATCTCCGCAGCCTCGCAGCCTTTATAGCCTGTGCATTACATCCAGCTCCAGCGCTCGGGGGGTTATAAACTCCCCCAGAAAGCAGCAGACGTAGCCCAAACTCCAAACCCCAAAAAACAAAACAAAAAGAAAGCCACCTACAACATCGCCAGTTTCCGGAGCAATCTTCTCACTACTCGAAGTAGCCGTCGACGCAAACGTTTCACTTCTTTGTGTAGCCACTGGAGAACCCCCGGATTTCTCGGATTGCGCTGGGGTTTGTTTTTCGGATTGCGCGAGGGCTTGTTTTTCGGAGGACATTTTGTGGGTTGATGTTTTGCTGAGTGCTGAGTGTTGCTGGGGGTGAGGTGAGTTTGGTGGGGAGAGGTGCGGAGGAGAGGTGCGATCTGGGTGTTGCTGGGTGCTGGTGCTGGTGATTTCGTCGATACGGAGAACAGAAGCGGATGCCAATGCCAGTCGTTTCGTCCACGCAAAAAAGTTATCGATCCGTAAACCACGTTGTTTTAATATAAGAGCTATAGCGTTGGTCCGTTCTTGCAAAAGGGGAGGGGAGGGGGGGGGGGGGGGGGGATACAGTCAACTAGTACTACAGTCAAATAGGAATGAAATGAAATAGTTCAGGAGCTCCCGAAGTGTGTGGGTCGTGGGCGATGGTCACGAATTACCGGTATCCAGCCCAGGCCAGGGCAGGGCGGGACTGGGCGGTGCGGGGCGGGGTAGCCGTTGAGTAGAGTAGAGTGGGAGACGATATAGGAGGAGAACAGGAGATTGGGGAGAGATCTTGAGGAGAAGAAGAAGACGAAGAAAATATAAAACTGTTAAACTGTTAAACTGTCAAAACATGACCCCCGAAAGCCTTTACATCTCGATTCGAGACATGACATCAGGTCGCGTTCTTTGCGACGGAATTTACCGTTCGCTTGTCTTATGTACGTATCGATGATTTGATCTGGGATCTTTTATGTATGTATGGTGATACAGTTTATTCTAATCATGATTTTTGTTCAAAAATAAAGGTAGATTTCATATTCCATATACACAAGTGAATCTATTGTAGATTACAAGAAATCATTGTCTAGTCTACGGGAGTCCAAAAACCCCCCCTCCCCCCTAGCATTCCTCATCATAAGCGGCTATTGTCAAACTCGCCAAGCTCGTATTCATCCGGATACTCCTCAAGAATCGCCTTCAACTGAGCACGCTGCTCTTTGAGCTCAGGCGTCATTTCCGCAAAAACATCAGTAAAGATATCACCTAGCGGCGGTTTCTTTGCCTTCTCTGCCTTTGCAAAGGCCGTGAGCACGTCCTTCCTTGCCTGAGTTCTGAACGCAACCTCCTCATCGTCCGACCACCATTCCTTTGCCTCAAGCCACTTACGGAATCTAAATCCATTATTAGTTGGTGCACACTGCAGCTACCCAGGGTCCAATGTCGATCCTTACCTAGTAATGGGATTGTCCCGACGCTTCCATTCCTCAACATCGACCTTGGCACGGTACGCAAACGAATCATCAGAAGTAGAGTGATGCGAAACACGGTAACTCATGGCCTCAATCAACACTGGTTTTTGATTTTTCGAAGCCAATTCTCGTGCAGCTTTTGTAACCGCGTAAACCGCCATAATGTCGTTTCCATCAACACGGATTGTCTCGATACCGTAACCGATACCTCGGGAAGCAATTCCATCTCCCTTGTACTGTTCCAGTGTAGGTGTGGAGATGGCATATCCATTGTTTCTGCAGATAAAAACAACCGGACAATCACGAGTCGCGGCGATGTTGAGTGCTGCATGGAAATCTCCTTCCGATGCTGCTCCCTCTCCAAAGTAGCATGCGACAACGCTCTGGGCGTTTTCCAGCTTCATCGCATATGCGGCACCGACGGCATGAGGGATCTGTGTAGCCAGTGTCGACGAGATCGGGTGCTACGGGAAGGAAGGGGAGTTAAATTAGCATCCTGTCAAAAATCTGTAGACCATAGGGCTCCTCCGGGGCACCCCCGGGGAAGCTCTAACAAAGCTCTAAGAAGAGTAAACTTACAAGATGCAGCTTCTCACTCATATAATGCACCGGCATATTTCTTCCCTTTCCATAATCATCCTTACTGGCAAACAACTGGCTCATAAACTATCCCCATCCATCCTCATCCATTAGTTTTTGCCCTTCCAACACAGAAAAAGATCCATTACAAACCTCATCTAATGTGTATCCCCTATACATAAGCGCACCCTGCTCTCTGTACTGCGAGTATAGCACATCCTCCGGTTCCAAAGCCGCCGCTGATCCTACCGCGATTCCTTCTTCTCCCGCAGAGACCATATAAAATGAGATTCTTCCTTGTCTCTGCGAATCATACCTATTTTCCATCAGGCCATTTCCCTATCTCTTCGTGGAGTCTTCACAGAAGCTCCCCGCGGGTACTCACATAATCAAATCCATAATACTAGTCCTAACCATATCCTTATACATCTTCCTCGCCATGTCCTTACCAATATCCAGCTTCCGATCCGTATCAACAACCACTCCCTCCGCATTGATATACCGGTAGGTATTCATAGCCGGCATATCTTGCGGTCTGTGGAATTCTAGTTTATGTGTGAATTTACTTTTCACCGCGCCCGGGAATGATACGCTGTCCGAGGAGGGGGGTTGCCGGATACTGTTGGTGCTGTTGTTGACATGGTGAGCGGCTGTGGTGCTGAGAAATCGGTGGGGCGTGTAGTTTTGGGTGCGGGGGCTGGAGCTGGAGTTGGAGTTGGTGGTGATAGCTGATCGCGAACCGAGGGAACCGAGGGAACTGAGGGAACTGAGGGAACTAGGGGAACTGCGAGAGCTGAAAGAGCTGTAAACACCCCCACGAGCGCAACGCCGAGAAATCGCAGGCGCAAAAAGCGAGCGCGGAACAATAACACGAGTGTGCATCGATACTATATCTTCCTGCCGCTTCTTCTTCTTGTTGTAGTCGTAGTCGTAATTATAATCGCAGTTGTTATTGTGTTGCGATGATGAGGAGGAGGAGGTGGAAGATGAGAAAGAAGGACTGTCGGTTGAGATAGCTACTGGTTCAGAAAGCTACTTCCATAATAAGGAGCTCGGTTACTTGCGGCGTTGTAGAGCTCTACAGACACCATACACCATATCAGCTTTCCCCACACGGAACCGGAGCTTTTCCGTATTAATTACTGCGCGGTCCCCCACACCCCGCGTTACACTAAGCAGGAACTGGGGACGAGGATAAGCGAGCGCCGAGCTTATGTGGTGGATTGAGCATTGGATGTAATAAGGGTGCGAAAGGTAGGGCAGGGTAAACGACAGGAGGAAGAAAGGGTAAATGATATGAGTATTATGGATGAATAAAAAAAAAGGATTGTGTATATATATGAAGCGTTGCATGGGAATTTTGATAGGAGAAGATACGGATATGTGACGTCACGCTTATCGACGGATGAGGCAGTTACAATTGATTGATTGATCGATTTATTTATTGATAAACATTCCAAAGCTTAAGGTTAGGACATTTTCTACGGATATACATTTTTCAGGTCTGCTGGGATAAGTCCCAAAGCGTGCTTCGGCGTTGGCGCCGTGGCTCCCTTACTGTCACCATCCATACGAGTTTTCTTGCGCGATAGGGTGATGCGCTTGTTACGCTCAGCAGTCACCAGTGAGCTTCGAAACAAAACAAAGTCAATATTTTCTCCCTTCAAGAATTTTTTTATTATGTACACAATTTCGAAAAACATGCTATCCTCGCACTCAACAACCAACAACCAGCAATCACAAAAAAAAAAAAAAATAGAAAAGAAAAGAAAAATTAAATCAGACTATCCGGAATTCTCATTTGATTTCCCTCAGGCGATTTCCCAGCCCACTTTGCGAAAATCTCCAACTTCTCTTCATCGAGTTCGTAACTTCTTTCAGGCTTAACTTGAATCTCTCGAATCTTTTCACGCTCTAAGGTTCGGATTATTATCTTCTTCTTCTTGCTGAATTTTGGTAGTATGGTTTGGAAGAGTGTTTTAATGTTCTCTGTTATCTGTCTCTGGCATTTCTGACTAATTTTCAGTTCTGCGGAATTGTCTCTACTTTCCTTCTTTGCCGCTTTATCCTGACTCTTCTTTTCTGCTATCTCTTTCTTTAACTTATCCCTACCCTCTTTCTTTGCCGCTTTCTCCTGGCTCTTCTTTTCTGCTATCTCTTTCCTTAACTTATCCCTGCTCTGCTTCTCTGCTGCTTTCTCTCTACTCTCCTCCTCCCTCCTCCCCCTCTTCTCCATCCCCTTCTCCTCCCTCTCCTTCATCTCCCTCATCCCATCACACCTCAAAAAGCATCTAGAACCCCCATCCCTCCACCCATAAAACCCTCTCTCCATTCTCTCCACCTCCCCAGACGCAACCCCATTCCTTACCGCCCCCAGGATTTCAATATCCACCCTCTCGGAATCCCTCTTCATTATCTTTTTGTCTTCCTTCTTGATTATCTTTGCTGCTTTGGTGGGTTTCTTTAATACGTTGGTAGATTTCTTGGCTGGCTGGGCAGTCTTCTTTGATGCTTTGGAAGTATGCAAAGCTGTATTTTCCTCCTCCTCCTCCTCCCCATCATCATCATCCTCTGCTTGCTTCTGATTCTGATTCTGATCCCAACTTTGATTTAAACGAGGATTTAGATGAGAATTCGTATTCTGGCTCAAATCCTCAGTTTCTGTTTCTATTTTCATTCTAGATTTTATTTTTTGCATCCTGAAGCTCTGAATCCGGAATGAGACTTTGGATTAATGGTAAAGATCGCGGGGTATGGAAGGGGATTTTTCTTATGTGGATGGCTAGATTGCTGGATGGGGGGTTGGTTGGTTGGGGGGACGGCTGGATAGGGGGTTGGGGGGACGGGGGGTTGGTTGGCTAGTTGAGGGGTTGCTGAGAGGGAGGATATCGAGGCGATGGTAACTGTACAAGACAAACAAAGGAATAAGAAACCGAGCAACAGTAGAAATCTGGTTCGTGTAGGTAAGGTAAGGTAAGGTAAGGTAAGGTAAGGTGAGGCGAGTAGAAACGTCTCGTGGTGAGACTCCGACTCTGACTTTGACTTTGACTTGGACTTGGACTTGGAATAACTAGAATAGCTAAAATAGTTGGAATGACTAGAATAGCTAAAACTACTAAAACTACTAAAACTGCCGCTTCACGCTCAAGTGATACCGGACAACGAGTAGCGATAAGCGATAGGCGAGCGATGACGTGGGGTTACCGACGGGCAACAGGCGACGGGCAACAGGCGATTACCGGGACTTGAAACTTGAAGCCTGAAGCTTACTCTCGATTTCTGGATAATAGGTTTTTTTTTAGCATGGTAATGTCTGTAACGAAATAATTCGTTATGATTATTTTTCCTATAAAATCTGATTACAAATATAATGTTGTTGTTGATTATTTATTTATTTATTTATTAGTAAAACTTAAGCTTACAGTTATGATAGATAGCTTACAGTTAAGTCTGAAATTAAGGGCCGGCTGGTGACTTATACTTTTCTCGATAATAGATTTGTGGAGACTTTTTAACGATCCTGAATAAGATGACTTTTTGTTGTAACTAATTATAGCTTCGGAATGGATGGATGGATAGATAGATCTAAGATGATTAAACCCCCCCCCCCCCCCCCGATATTCTTTTCCTTCTCTCTCCCTTGCCCCCCCCCCCCCCCTTCCTTTCCCTTTCCCTTCCTCTTCGCTGCCACCTAAGTCCCCAAAATACCCCCCCCCCCCCCCTCCCCAATGATCGTAATATTTCCTCAAACCTAGTGACACCCTATGTTTATATATCCCCAACTACGATTCATAAACGATTTCTGAAATACTTCCTGTATTACTATAAGCAAAGGCGGTAGAGGTATTTAGTTATGGTAATTGAGGTTATGGATTATATCTCTTACCAAGCTCCCGTTAACTTTTTCTGGTATTATTGTTAATAAAGTTGTAAGCAAGATACCATATGCCATATGTCATCTATCATCTGCAATGTGCAATGTGCAGTCCGCAATCTACCATACAGGCCGCTACATATAATTACGCACATTCAATTCCAGCGAATCCCATACTCCCAGACTTTCCGTCGACTACAAGGGGACATGGATGATATTACATGAACACCGTAGATAACCCGTCGAACCATACATCAGTAAAAACACAACCACACAACCACAGAGAAACAGAGAAACAGCTATACATACAAGCAACCCCAAAAATTAACTTTTACAAAAACCGCATCTATAACATTCAATATCACCACCGCATATAAAAAACCGCTTATTTTTCTACGTCTCAAACCACGGTTCAGGATCTGTGTATAAGTATAAGTATAAACAACCCATAGCTTATTTTGTTTTGTTTTAGATATCATCCACAGAACCCCGCAGCCCCCCAGCATCAGCCTCAGCCGCAGTTTCTAGAGACAGCCTTGCGATATAAACAAACATAAACAGATATAAACATGCCACACTACAATACCTACAATATCCCCAGAATCTCCAGGCACCACAGCGACCACAGCAACCATAGCGACGACGACGAGAGCGAAGAATCCCACCCCCAGAGCCTCCACAGCAACGCTGAACAACCCCAACGACCTGACGGAGCACCACCGCATCGATCAACAGCAGCATCCAATCCGCCAGCGCTAGGTAACATTCCAGAAATCCGCGGGATTAATATGCGTAGTGGGGAGGATTTCAGGGGATATTACGGCCGTAACGGGGGTGGGAGTTTTGGGGGGGATCGCCTGTTTGCGGGGTCGAATTCTGGTGGAGGGGGGTCTTATAACGGAGGACGAGGGGGTGGCAATTCTAGTGGAAGAAGGGGTTCTAGACCGGTGCCTTGGATGTATAGAGCTGATCCTGAGGATAGATACAGAGGCAGTATTAGGACGGTGGAAGGGATAGAGAGGACTTCGAGTGGGCTTATGTTTAGGGGTATGGACTATAGTGATGGGGAGGATGAGGATTGGAGGCCGCTGTCTTTGAGAAGGGGTGGGAGATCTGGGGGGTGATAGGGATCTGGAGAAATCAGGAATGAGGTCTTGAGAGATGTAGATGTCTGGTGTTGGTAATTGGAATTTTTAAGTCTGTTTTGAATATATATATGTATACATTATGTATATTGGATGGTCTTTTTCGCTTGATATTAAACGACGTAGCTGCGAGAGAGAAAAAGTGGGGGTGGAGATGCATAGAACCAGAATAAATCGATTGATAAAAATCGCATAGTGCTACGAGAGAAATTACAAATAGGCTATGCATATCATGCATGCTACATCCATTTTCACCTCAGATAAAATGGTGAATCAAGTACCTTTCAGCACTTGAAAAACTTTTGATTGCTATCTACTATACAGGGTGATCTTTCGCTTGTTAGCTGTCTACGTCTACAATCAACTTCGAGCAAACTTTTACGGAGTCTAGTTCGCAACCAGTTACCAGGCTGTCCATATATCATCATTCATATAAGCTTATTAAATTTCTATGTACCCTCTATCAATAGAAAACCAGATATACCAGCAAAGGCATAGTAACTTCCCCGGTGATAACCACAGAGCTACTATCCCTCCTTATATCCAGCGAACAGGAACTATCATGCGCTCCTACAACAGCAGATATCTCAAAACAAATATCGCAAAGTTGGAGATTTAGAGATTCGTGCTTGATTTTGGCCTCTTAAAGAATAGGCACGAAGACTAAAATGTTTTACGTGATTCAAGAGAAAAATTGGAGGGATATTTTTTGTTTTATTACATTATTTATTACTTGGTTTTATAACTTGGTTTTATAACATTAATGAGATCTATGTTTTGATGAAACAATCGCTGTATAAAAACAAAACGCCTTTTCCCAATTATTGTTTTTTTAAAGAAAAAGCAGATAACTCCGAATTATACCCAATATTAACTATACGTTTTCCCCATCTTTTCTCCTTCCCCCACAAATCTAAGGCAAAAACGGGCTAAACAACCCTGTTTCCTGAAAGGTTTTCTCCTCCTGTTCCGCAAACGCCTTCTCCAACACCCTTCCAATCCTCTCCACCTCCTCGTCCTCGATAACTCTTTCCCTCGGCAATATCTTGACCCATTCCAACGGATTTCCCTTAGTCCTCATCTGTCTCCCCGCCTTAAACTTTCCACACTCAACCACATAATCATCAAACGTATACAACGTATCCAACGGTCCACCTTTTGCCTCCGGATGGAATTGGGTAGACATAATAGGCCTAGTTCTATGGCACATACCCTCATTTGAGCCATCATTAACATTTGTATACAGTTCCATCCAGTCATTTGGAATAGTCTTTCTATCCACTGCAAACCCATGATTCTGGCTCGTGATGAAAAACTTCCCGGATTTTTTCTCCTCGACAGCGATATTGTGACCTCGATTTCCATACCGGAGATGATTTGTCTCTGCACCAATCGCAAGGGCTAGTAGTTGATGCCCGAGACAGATTCCCATTATGGGTCCTTCGTAACAAGCTAACGTTAACCGAAGGTTTTCGATAGCTTCTTTACACATCTTTGGATTTCCGGGACCGTTGGAATAGAAGACTCCATCGAAATGTTTGGCGAGGAATTGGATGGGGAAATCTTGAGGAAACACGGTGACGGAAACCCCCTTGGATGCAAGGGAGCGGAGGATATTTTCTTTTACCCCGAAGTCTAGTAATGCCACCTGGATTGGACCTGATGGGATATGGAATGGGGCTTTGGTACTGACTTCTGCTGCGAGATGTCGTGTGTTGGGGTTTTCGAAGGGAACTTTTCCTGCGGAGGTGCTGCTGGTGGTGGTGTCATTTACAAGGCTATTGAAACTGAAATCCTCCACAGATGGCGATGATGATGCTGATGCTGGAGACGAGGAACCATCCATATTAATCCTACACAAAGCATTCCCAGTATCCCTAAGATACGTAACAATAGCCCTAGTATCAACCCCACTAACCGCAGGTATTCCAGACTGAACACACCATTCCCCAAGAGATTGTACAGCCGACCAATGAGAGTATTTAGCCGAGTAATCAGCAACGACTATACCAGCGCAATGAATCTTTCCAGATTCAAGGAAACGGTAAAGGCCATAGTCGTCTTTCATGCTAGATGGGGCGCCGATGTTGCCGATTATCGGTTGCGTGAAAACGAGGATTTGACCGGAGTAGGATGGGTCCGTCATCGATTCGGGGTAGCCGACTAAAGAGGTTGTGAATACGGCTTCCCCTGAGATAGGCTTCGGAAAGCCGAAGGAAATGCCTTGGTAGGATGGTCCATTCTAGTGGGGATTAGTAGCTGTGGTGGAGAAACATGCGATGTGAGGAAGTAGAAACGCATTGGATGGTTTATGTGTGCGTGTGCGTTTGGGGGGGGGGGGGGGGGGGTGCAGAGCAGAAGGCTTACTTGAATCTCAAACGTAGCGCGCCGAGGAAGAGTAGTTCTCGGAGGAGTAAGAACAGTAGCAAGACCACGGGCCCTGAGGTGGGCCAAGGGATGACGAAATATTCTTGTAGTGATCATGATAATGAATGTATCGATTTCCTCGGTGAGATGGAAGTTTGTACCGTGAAAGCTTGAACTTCCTGTTGTGTTGAGAGCGTACTGTTGGTCTGAGAGCTTCCTGCGGTGGTGGTGGGAGCTTCCTGTGGTAGTGGGAGCTTCTTGCGGTTCTGAGCTTCCTTCAGTGTGGTTGGTGGAGGAAGAAGAGGCTTTAGTCCCTCAGCCCAGCAGCACAGTAGCACTACACCAAGCAAACCAATTCCCAAGTCCCCCCAGGAGGGCACCGTCTTTAGTTTGCCCTCCCCTCTTTAGGGCATACTGAAACCACAGTGTCTATGAAACTGTGACGGCTTTTTGCGGCCTATGGTGCTCCGCTGGTTGTGCCGTTTCCCTTCGTTGGACCCCCTCTAAGTTACATACGTCACAGTAAAGGGTTGAGAATAAAGAGTTCGGATTGTGTGGGAATTTGGATTTGCATTGTGACTGGAAGATGGTTATCATGATTCTTTTTGATTGTTTCTACACTTATAATGGATTTTTGTATGTCCCTCTGGCTACAGATAGCTGGATAGCTAGCTATAAAGCTATCGTTTACACCACCACCATCACTGACGCAATTGGTCGATAAATAGACAGTGCCGGTACGCGTACTTTGGTAGCTCTGCGCACACACGGCTAACGTTAGTCCATACATACCTATATCTACTCTTGATACTTAATATCTTTACCATACCTTCGGTAGAATCCAAATAAGCGAATACATATGTCAAAATTTCATCTATCATCTATCATCCCCGTATCTACCTAGCATACAGTCAAATTAACCGAGTATCACATCCATATCATCTATCTCCTTATCCCAGCCTCCAAACACCCCAAAACCCATCACAATCACCCATTTCAACACCGTTGCCACCTCATCACAAAGCAACGATATCACAGCCAACCCCATTCCATTACCGAACCCTCCTCCTCCCATACCTACATGAACTCACCGTAGCTGTGACATCACATGACAAACTACAGATCACATATTACACGCAACACGCAACTCACAATCCGAATCCATCGTTGTCTCCAGCAGCAACCCCGGACATAAAGTGTTCCGTTATCCCATAAGCATCGCGACTGTAGTCAGGTACATACGTATGTCCTAATATTTTCGCCTGTAGAAGCTAAATTGTGGGATATTATATCGGTACCATTATTTCCAAAGGGATTAGCGTCCCGTGGTCCGTTTTCCGCTGTCGAGTGATCATATATGATTTTGGGTTGACATCATAACAGAAGTATACGAGTGATGGTTGATGATGCCCCCCCATATACACATGTGTAACCGTTATTTGCATGTATGATTACAACTATAGTTATTACGAATTATTCTATTTTTAAAAGAGGAAAAAAGGAATATTTTAGAAGTAAGAAAATATATATTGTTTATTGAATTACACTACTTGAACTACAACTACAACCACAACCATAAGCAGCCACAGAAACAAAACTATATGCACAAAACCTACTTTCCGGGGTATTTCATAGATAAATCAAAAAGAAAAAAGAAAAGGGCAAAAAAAAAAAAATGTCGCAACATCCTCCTATTACCATCTCCTCATCCTCTTCCCCCAACCATTCTAATTACCCTCCATCCTCACCCCCATTCCCGTCTGCGGTCTATTCTCATCCGGCCGTTCCCACCACTTGATACAACCCGTTTCACAAGTCGTAACCACCGCCTCTCTCAAGAAAACAATCTGACAAAGCGGTTCATTATCAACCTCCTTGGACATAACCGGTGGCAAAACCGGTACACTAGCTCTAGTAGCCGGTCCTATCTGATCCTCATCTTGTCTACCCTTTGGTTTATTCAACATAATCTCAGAAAAGTCCCATAGAAGCAATCTACAATCTGCTCCCACGGTTCCAAATCTATAGGTGCGTTCATCACATCTCCAGGGATCAAATGCTACTCCGGTGACCCAGCTGTGATGTCCCTCGCAACGAGCAATGATGCGGTGGTCTCTTGCTGACCAGATGGTAACTAGGTCATCCTGACCTCCTGAAATGATATAACGACCATCGGGAGACCATGCCACGCAGGTAAAAGCACCGAAATAGCTGGGATGACAGATAACCAATCTCTCCTTTACAAAGTTGATAACTCGCAAACACTGATCCTCAGAAACAACAGCAACATGTTCCTGGTCAGGGGAGAATTTGAAGTCGGTAATTTGAGCTTTGGCAACGTGCCAGTAACTCAATGGGTTGGTGCGTTGGTTTTCGGAGGAGACGGATTTGAGGATGGAGAAATAGGTGTTGAGAGAGTTTCCGGGGTGTCCAACGGCTTCGGGAACGAATGAAGAATCGTCCTTGTCGCGGTCGTAGACTATCAATGAACCGTCGGCGTGAGCGGCGAGGAAGAGGGTGGATGATTGAGGTAACCAGGAAATAGCGGTGACGGCGGAGGTATTGATGAGACCGTTTTTGTTGATGCGTGTATACTTGTTGGAAAATGGCTCGAACCAGATCATGTCGCCGGTGCTGAAACCAATAATTACGTCGAGGCAGGTAGAACTGCGAGTGAGGGGATTGATATCATGACAAAGAGGGTGCGCTTTAGTGAAGAGAACTTTTGTGAGGGGTTCGTGCTAGGTTTCTGTCAGTCCTATATCCCACCGAAATCCAATACCTCTCCAAGATTCCCTTCGGTAGGATAGATATCACCCAATAAAACCCAGCAAAGAACGCACCTTAATAACACTCTCCATATCCAACCACTCCAGCGCGCGATTAATATTAACAATCCCAACCAACCCCTCCGTCCTCCGTTCACCCATCCGTTTCTCATACTTATCATGCAAAATAGTCCTACTAACAAAGCTACTATTACTCTTCACAATATTCTGCGTCTGTCTCTTCTTTCTCGGCCCTCCTTGTGCCGTGGATAATGACTTATTCCCCTCCCCAAACTTCTCCGCCGCCTCATCATCCGTTTCCCCCGAAGTTTGAGACTCTTTATCCCCTCTAATAACCGTCCAACCCTCCGTCACAGCAGCACTAGAGCTAGACCCATTAGTACCACTTCCATCCCTTGAGCCCGGTGCAGTCGGGGCAACAGCAGCAATCGCAAAAGCCGGTGCAGGCGGTCCAGGATCCGCAGCCAACGTAGCAGTTGGCACTATAGTGATTTTGGTACCAGAAGTAACAGTATGAGGAGTAATTGCCAAAGGATTTCTGTCAATCACCGGGGCCTCAGAAGGATGAGGTGGCGGAGTAGCGAGGTGAATATCATCACGCAAGATATAGGGACCCTCGCCGGTACTGAAGGAAACGTTTTCGGGGTGTTTTAAAGTGTTGTTGGTTTCGATTATCGGTAGGGGAGCACCGGGGAGTGTCGTACCGTAGATGTTGCTATTAATCGGGTAGCTATGTGAGGAGGGTGTTAGTAGGGACTGAAGTTGTAACATATTGATAAAAATGGAGGTGGAAGAAGAAGTAAAGGCTGCAGGTAGGGCTCAGGGTAGACTCGGGGTTGGGGTAGGGTAGGGCGCAGTCAGAGAGGACGTTGGGTTCAGCGCTCAGCAAGGAGAGTAGAGAGATCAGCGGCGATGGAAACTTGAATCGCGATGACGCAGGTACGTACCGTGGCGGAGGGGGGAGAACAAACTATAACACCTTGTATTAGCGCGCGATCATTACTTGAGTCCTATACTATCGTATCCTGAATTTCCGCAAGGCCTATCGTATCCTTATTCGCGCGACATACCTCCTACATTCTGATTCTAATGACAGCGGGATCGGTACGTACCATCGTAATAATCGGTTAGTCTTATCTTCGGTTCCTATCAGTGCGTCGAAGTCTTAAGATGATTTGCTTGGGTGGTGTGAACGTGAGCGTGGGCGGTTGGTGGTACGGCGTGCGGTGAAGTTCGTGGGCGATAGCGATTACTGGGACGAGTAGAGTGACGCGAAGCGACTTCGTGCACCGTTAAGCAGCGGAAGCTTGGAAGCTTCCGAAGTTAGCTAATCAGAAAGCGGTTAACCGGGGGATATGAAATGTGGGGTAACGTGAGGGGCGCTGTATGTATGGAAGAGCTGTGCTAACTTTGTCATCATGGATTGAACTGTGACACGAGATCATAGAAATCATAGAGCGATGTCGAATTAACGTTATGAATAATAAACGTAAGCAGATGAGAGTTTGTGTTCCGGGTTCACAAAGTAGTGAGAATTTAGCGATGCTTTGGCGAGGGGAGTCATGAGACTGTCAGCAAGGGGAATTTATTTGAAATGCCAACCAAAGAAGCAACGTGAAATTGAAAACTGAAGAGCTTTCGTATTCATCTTTGAAAATCTGACGATAAACGCGCCAAGTACATAACTCTGTCGCGCATGAGATAGGCGCACATCGCAGACCGACGAAGGATGCACAAGATCAGCACGACAGATCAGCTCGCGAAGATGAAACAAAGCAAAAGAAAGCACCAACCAGTTATCTTCAACCTCGAATCATCGTGTTCGGTTATCACCGTCAATCAACGGGAGAATAGGCGTGATCTTCCTGTCATGAACTGTTTTTAACCTTCCGGATAAACTTCTAGAGAACCCTAAGAACCGGCTCGTGATGGCATTCGATGAAGCTATCCATCATGATGCATCAAACTTGCAGTAGCTGAACTCTATCATCCGATTTCATGACCGGATTGCATAAAAAGTATCTATTATGGTTTTAGTACAAAGCTGCCGTTATCCGTATGTCTCTCATCTCATGACTCTTGTTTCTTTACTCTGCACAAACTATCCTCAACTTACCAGAGCTCTAGATTTGCGGCATGAAAAAAACGACCTCCACTGAGCCAAATTATTATACACTAGCCCATAGCTAACCAGTATCCGTATGCACACTCAGATCTCGTGGCCCATTCACTGTATCTTGACAGTACCGCACTACTTGCATAGGAATCTCTATCAGACCTATCCACCGGCCAATTTTGTAAGGTTAAAAAAGTTGAATATATGTAACTTCAATTTCAATTCCAATTTCATGTGAACTATGGTATCCAAACCAAATAAAAACGAGAAAAAAAAAAAAAGAAAAAAAAAAAAAACAAAGACAGACAGACAGACAAAACACACTGAGCAAATCCCGCTACATAGTTATTCCGTATTCCATATTTCATATTTCATTTCCATTTCATATCAATCATACCATCAAAAAAATGCAATCCCAACAACCAAATCCCGCTTAAAAATGATCAAATGAATGTTTCCCTTCCTTTCCTGTGCTTTGCTTTCCTAACAATTTAATCATTACCCCATACCATACCATCCCATACCAAATGCTTCCAAAAACTCCAAGAAAAAAAGAATATATACAAAAAACGCCATCCCTAGTCTATATACAACAAACAAAAATAAAGAATAAAACAATGAAAAAAAAAACACCACAGAGTATGCAAACTTTTATAATACAACCCATCCTTCTCTTGTCCCATCAAGATCTTCAGCTCTCAAGCTTTAAAATCTCAATATCCTAGGCTTCAAAATCCTAAGATCTACCAAACAACGTATGCCTCCTACTATTCCCATGTCCATGTCCATGTCCATGCATTCCCATCAACCCCAACTCCGTCTGCGCTCTTCCAACAATCCTAGGTCTCAACGTCGGACTTCCCGGTTCACTTCTAACCCCAGATCCCATAACCTCATCATAAGCCGGGGTATCGACCAGATTCTTCGGAACTGATTTCAACGCAGTATTATAACTTGGAACTCTTGAAATAGTTTCCAATTGCGCGGGTGTCAAGCCTGCGTTGCCAAGATTCCCGGAGTGTCTAGGAGGTGATGAATCCCTACTACTATTCCCGCTATGTCTAGCAAACAACGCCGATTCCGGGATTTCATCGGGAGTGATACTACGATGATTTTGCCGGTTCCAACGATCGGAATTTGCGGGGGGTAGGGATAATGGGATGATACCCGAGGAAGCTGGGGAGTCGATTGGGGATCGAGATTCCGTTGAGGATGAGGAATAGCTGGGTGTTGGGGGATAGCTGTCGTTTTCCATGGTTGGGGGGGATTCTAAGCTTTCGGTTACGGAGGCTAGGGAGGCTAGGTTATCGCTGGAGTTGGCGCGGGACATGACGGGGGAGTTGAAGGCGGAGGGAAAGGGGGTGTCGAAGGATGCCATGGGGATGTTGGAATATAGGGTGTCGACGTAGGAAGGATCTAGGGTGTGAAGATCGTAGCGGGGTGGGGCGGTGGAATCGATTTCCGAGGATGTGCTGTCGAGAGTCGAGGGAATGGTGTTGGTGTCGTCCATTAGGTATTGAGGGGAGATGAAGAGCATTACTGGGAGAGAGGCACGGAGTTCGGACATGTGACCGTCTGGGTTGTGAAGAGCAATTGTGAAGCGGAGTCTATTTTGTTGTTAGATAAGAATTGTTCTGAAGGGAAAAAAGAAGGGCTGGTATTGCTTACTTGTGACGGATTTTGATGCTTTCAATTTCGCAATCTTGGACGCATCTGTCTAAACTTTTGGGGAGGTTTACGCGGTCTCGTAAACACCATTTTCCGGCATCTTCACTATCTTCATCTGCAAAATCTCCATTGGTGAAAACTTGAGTGCAAACAACTCTTGGTTCCTCCTTGCTGACGTTTTTGTGAATCGATGAGGTGATGGTTTGGATTTCCCATAATGCGCAGGTGACTTTTCCGATTGTTAAACCCTTAAGTCTAGGGACGAGAACTAGGTCAATCGGAATATAAGTGCCGAATACTACCGCTTTCGTGGGTACGCTGATGCTGTATTCGACTTTGTTGATCCAGGTGTTGTCGACATTCTGTAGGTTGGTTTGTTAGCGGCGAGCTACGGATGACGGACAAAGCGGGGGATATCGGGATAGAATGACGTCAGGCGGTATTTTTCTTAAGATCCTCGGATCTCGCGCGCCGACGGAAGCTTTCTTTATGTTGAAGAAACCGAAGAATAGGAAAAACAGAAGGGAAGAGAAACTTACAACAGTCTGAGACAACTCCAAACTCTCTGGAGAAATTGTTCTAATAATTCTCAGGTGCTTTTTCGCCACAATATCATGACTAAAAGTTCCACGAACAATCTTGGCCTTCAATCTGTAGATGACATGCGCATTGCTAAGTCCTTCAAGGGACTCATATAAATCTCCCTTTAATACTACATCGAAGGGATATTCGTAGTTTCCGGGCTTGATAATGGTAGGAGTTTCAACGAAGGGCCATTTGTGCTCCCAGAATACGTCGTCATGCTTGATTGCTCTACTTGAGAGGAGTCCTGCGTTTTGTTGGGGAGGTCGCTCGCCCCATCTGGTAAAATTAGCTATGTCCTGAGCTCTTATTGTCGCACTGAGGAAGGTGGTAGAGAGGAGGGATTGGGACATACTGTATCCGCTTTAAACCCTGGAGAGACAACGTGATGCTCTTCACAGAGGTAGCTTCCTTGACGCAAAGAACCAGACGTCCCTTCAAATGCGAACCGTTTGATTCTGTAGCGGAGCCCCGGAAGACTACAACATCGTCGTCGGTCCTATTGGTTCAAGTCAGTAGATTCCAAAGACAACGAGAAGCTGGTAATTGCTAACCGGATATCCAGGTATGGAATATCATGGGTAGGACCTCTTGGGATAAGAGGCATTGTTGAGTATAAACGTTCGAAGCTTTGTTCGATTCGGATATTTGTCGTGTGTGTCGGAGCTCACCGGGTGGGGTTTTTGTGTTGCTATGAACTGGTGACTTGTGGTAGGTGGCGATTCTTCAGTGTTTCTGACAGTAAGATAGTGGTAGGTAGCAGTAGGTGATGCTTCTATATTTCTGTCCAACAGCGGCGATTGGTATTGGTATAAGAAGAACGTTCCTTCAGCTTCCGGAGGGAGGGGGAGTCATGCGCATTTGACGTTTTTTTCCCTTTTGCTTCATGCCGTCGTTAGCGGGCCCTTGTTGCACAACTCTTGCTGGTTCTGCCCGGTCCTGTTTTTTGCTAGGATGGGATATTTGTAAATCGTAACACATGGGGCTTGCTGTTGGTTGCTCGCTAGGAAGCTAGGGGAGGGAAGGGTGGAAGGGAAGGGCAGAAGCTACGGCATTTTTTTTAATCCTTGATGAAGCCATCAGAAACTAAGATCGATCGAGTTGACTCTGCCACCCAGCGGTCCCAGCCTAGAAAAAGACCAGGATGGAAATGGACGATGGCTGAAAGTAGAATTCTAGCAGATATCGACAGTCGGCAAGTCTTGGAAAGCACGCAAAATTGCAAAGATCTGTTTCCATTTTGTATTTTGCCGGTGAATTTTGCCAGAAAGGAAAAAGCCAAAGAAGCTTCCACTGCGTCCGCTGCTAACGGTACAGACGGGAAGTCAGAGGGATGTGAAGGTGTATGATGAATTCGGACTATTCATTATCTACACTTTGAGATGATTCACTTCGAAATACTTATCTAGCCGTTATCACTCGGGATAATTGTTATCCAGGGTAGATGTCCGTATCATGGCGTTCGGCGTCCACCAGCTCGGATACTTATCCTAGACTCTAAGTGGAGATAAAGTTCTACACAAAACCTTCCGTCTCTCATCGCCGCAAGAAAAGTGAAGGAACCAAAGCCGTCAAAAAAACAAGTGCAGGAGAGGGGAAGTGGGGAGTGGGAGGGGGGCGCCTGTATCATGTCTCGTCAATAAACCCCCACGAACGAAACTACGAAAACTGTCCGGTTCAGCGCGTACGCTGGCAACAATGACACGAGGTAGGGTGAGACTCTTATGACCGACCATGCATAGCACGATAGGATGTGAGTGGTGGGGGTGTGCGGTGGTGCATAACGCAGAACTCGCTTCGCACGTACGTAGTTCACCACAGAGCTGAAAATATGTACCCGAGTGTCTATAACTCTACAGACCATGTACCACGTATTTGTGCGCATGTCTGCGTTAGTGGAAAGTGGACACACAAAAACTCGGACAAGTCAACCGAACAAACAAAGTCAAGTCAACATGTGTAAATTTCTGAACCATAGGATTTGGTACGGTCATAACCCTAAAGCTCTTCACCATACTCCTATTCTAATGTGTTGATTCATAAACCATGCGATTCAGAGCTTGACAAATATCAAAGTCGTCTCACATACATAACTTCAACTAAACCTCTTTTCCCAAAAACCAAATCCCTATAATCATACCCTATTCACCATCACGATTCTTCGTCAACACACCAACCAACCCACCATAGAGCATCTTCCCTCCTCCCACGCTAAACCCCTCTCGCTCACTCCGTCCCTTCTCTCGGCATCATATCTCTGACCCAGCACAAGGATCCACCGGCATCACAAGGCGGGCGCACCATGAGGCATGAGGCATGAGCTTGAAGCTGCTGGCATGTCCGGGCTGCCTGCCATCCATAGCTGCCATGCATCTTTTTTAGATCGTAAAGTATGATATATGATCGCAGTTGTCGCACTATCCGGGTGCGCTAAACTAGAGGAAAAAAGTTTATCCGCTCATACATCCCATCCATAACAAAAAACGGTGCCATATCGCATCCATCCATAGCATCCAGCTGCTTAGCACCTACCATAGCGCTATGTATTGTTCCAGAAAAAGGATTAGGTGAAATTTACGTCACGATGCTTTTTTTTGCTTTTGCCTTTGGAATTTTTTACTAACGGGGACGGGGGGGGGGGGGGGGGGACTGTAGGCTGGCCGTTGGCCCCTGGGTTTTTCTTTTTGGACCAATCCCGTTACGGTACCGAGAATGTGCTTTACGGTGAGGTGAGCCTTGAGGAAAAATTTGGGCGGCTGTATGGTATGGTGGTAGCATATACACTGAGCGAAATTCGCCGGATAGTTGAGCAGGTGAGAAGATGCGTAACGGATACTGATACTGATACTGGCATTGAAACTGATACCGAGGAATTATGTTACATAAAATGACAGGAGCTTTGACCTTGAAGCATGGGACAATATATATAAGGTAAGAGTGAGGTATTTTTCAGTTAAAGGTGAGGAAATTGGGGAAATTTCTGGATATTTTTTGCTCAATTTCGATAACGATAAGCGTGAGGAATTTTTTTTCTTTGGCGTTATAAACTGAAAGGTTAGCAAGCGGCAAATCATACATAAGGCCCAAGTGTGAACTTCGCTTTGGTATGGTGCTGGTACGGTGTTGGTAAAAGTTTTCTACGCACGCAACGCACGGACTCCCGGCTTTCGATGCGGACGCGGACGCGAGTCTTAAAAACCCAGGCTGGCTGGCTGGCCGCTGGATGGTTGGCTTGTGCGTAGCAGCAGCCAGCTGAAGCCTTGAGCAGCTTGTTTCCCGCCGGGTGCCACCAGATAGCGAGTCGACTGTCGAGGACCAGTCAGCCAGCCAGTCCAGCCAGCCCAGTCCAGTGAGCCCAGCGAGCACCAGCCAGCTAGAAGCCAACCAACCAACGAGTCAGCATCCAGAATTGAATTCACGTTCAGTCGAACGGATAACGCTTATCTCAAAACCATAACCGTAATCGTAACTGAAATATCATCATCCAGCCTTACTGAAACTTCGAGATAGCCAGCCAACCAAGTAGCCAATCAGAAACTTAGAATCCACCGTACCGTACAATAATGAACCAGCCAACCAAACCAGCCAACCAACTAACCACCACTATCAACCCCCGAACTCCGAGAAATCAAAAAACAAAGCCTGTATGTACCGTACCATCATCCACCGACACCTCCGATTCGTCGTATGTATTTCCCATGATTCATCATTCGACAACGGCATATCCATACAGGATACAGGCACTCGTGTACCTGCAGTGCCCAGTCGCCCGTACAGGCGGCGAACTCTTTAGAATTAGGGCCCGGTCGAAAATATACATATCACAAAGTTGCAAGTCACCATAGCTAGTTTCGCCGACTTCCAAGCGATAAAGATAAAGATACAGGCGCCCGTAAAGATAAAGATAAAAAAGCTCGCTTTAATGGATGCTGGGTGCTGTACTGTACCATTCTTTGCCATACCGCCGGCCTCCGATAATACACAGTGACATAATCAGTCTCGGAAGACGAAAGACGAAAGGTGTCATGGTGTTATCGGTACAATTCCTTGTTCGGGATTCGGGATTCGGCTTCCTTCAAAGTTCATGCATCTACATGCCTGTACATATGACCCGAACTTCGCGATCGAAATACAAGACAAGACTAGATGAGGCTGATGAGCACATATGATACCACTAAACCATCGTATCGTAACTCGGCCCGATTTCTATTCCATCCTATCCTATCCCATGCTAGGTACGTATATGTATACCGAACACGTTAGAATTGCGTGATATTTTGGGGAGGGGGGGGTTGTATATATGTAACAACACAAGACGAGACGAGGCATTTCGTTAAAGTTAAGGTTAACTCCCATACCGTTAACCTCTTGTCTCTATGGTGCGCCATAGATGATTCCTGGCTCCGAGGGCGCGTTGATAAACTGATGAATTGATAAACCACCCCCCACGCCACGCCACGCCACACCACGCCGCCCCAACGCCCCGACTTGAAAAAGAGAACGGATTAACACAGCACAGCACAGCACAGCACAGAGCTGACTTGGTGTACTGTATGTATGTAGGTACCGTAACGTGCAGGTAAGGTAAATCAGTGATGGGATGATGGGTATGGATAAAATTGATACAAATATCAGTACCGCGGCCAGGAAACACGGATGGATTCATCTATCATCTATCACCCTTGAAATCCCTTAAAATCCCATCCATGATCCTGTATCGAAATTCATATACGATCGGTCCTGTATGACACTGGCACTATAAAGATCAGACAAAGATCAGACAACATAACAGGATTATTGGATGATCTTTCAATGGTTCAACGGTTCGATGGTGCAACGGTTTATCTTGATCCATCCAAAACCCTGCGAAAAATTAAAACTCCCAACCTTCATGATGATTTACCTGTATGTACTACGATTTTCGGGATTTCCATGCGGGACAGACAGGCGGATACATACACAGACGGAGACAAGAATAGAATCTCGCCTACGCGGCGTCGCGGCGTCGGAACTTTTGACATTTCAACGGATCGTCGTTATCGGCGCCACAAGCACCGAAATTCCCATCCCTTCCTTCCTTCCTTCCTTGTTGACCCGAGAACTCAAGAACCCATCAATAACAAGCCAACAAACCAACAAGCCGACAGTAAAGATAAAAGAAGATAGACAAGACAGATAACAGTACAGGGAATGGAATCCATTGCTGGCCATGGTCATGGCAGTGGCAGTGGCAGTGGCAGTGGTGGCGACGACTCGCACCTCGCATCTCATCTCGCGAAAAGCACAGGAGAAAACACGCACACACCGGAACGGCCACTAAACCGGGATTAGCTAGTCAGAACTTAAAAGGACCATACGGACGGAAAAACGTGCGACCGAACCAGCGAAGAGCTGACAGACCGGGAGACAGGCCGAAGAAACGAAGAGCTAGGAAGCTACAGGGAGATAAGACCGATGAAACGGAAGAAGAGTAAGCTACAGGGTGGCACAGTAAGGCATATTAGGGTACCACGTGTTGATCATGGAAGCCAAAGAAAAAGGCTTAGGCGAAGAAAATAAAAGACGAAGAAAAAGATAAAAGACTTAGGCTTAGGCTTGGTTTGGTCGAGAACTTTTTACATTCTCAGAATTGGCACCATATCAAGCGAGGGATACGCCATATTTCTGCTTTGATCCTTCTGCTTTGCTTCTTCTTGGTCTTGGTCTTGGTCTTGGTTTCGGTCTTCGTCTGCTTCTGGTCTGCTTCATTTTGGCTCATGGGTCTTGGTGAAATTTCCAGGCAAGCTCTAGGCGAGCTTAAGAAAACGATGGTGAAATTCTTGTCACAAAAACATCATAGGTATTTCGATATGATCAAGGAGGAAGACCAAACCTTTTTCGCGTTCCTGAATCATAATTAACCTTCAACCTTTAAACTCGACCGGCGGAGGCTATGTATCCGGTCTAGAATTAAAGTTTACGCACCTGCGGCGAAAATATGCTACATGTGAACTGTAATCACAAGTAAAGGTCTACGTCGAGTGCAGAAGTGAATGAGGTACATGTTAAGAGTGGGAGTAAAGACGTAATCGTTGTCACCCCATTCCATGCCGTGCCATGCACGCGCCAGCCTGGTGGACGTTTTCCCTGGAGGTTACGAATAACACAGCACGTTTTGAGGCGCAAGTATGAGGCACTAGACGATAACCGAGCACTGAGAAAAATCACAGGACGTGGTGTCACCGTAAAATGAATTGATCAATCGATAAACTACATAACCAAGCTTTTGTACATTTTCAACAAACCTGCAGCAATCATATGATTGAAAATCAGATTTAATCTACATTCTCGATATTTATAGTAACGGTTACGGAGCGCTTGTGAAGACTCGGATTTGAGAAGTTTGGAGTTTCGGAAGTAGCAAAATTCCGGAGCAGACTCTATGAGGATGTGAAGAGAAAAAAAGGAAGACTCCATGTAGAGAGAAAGTTCTATACACATACAAATAGAAATTTCCTCGTGAAGAAAAGAGAAAGAAACCGAATAGCATCACCATCACCACATGGAAGAAAATAATGTTCCCCGGAAAACTGAAAAAACTTACCTTGCTTACCTTACTTTGGCAGACGTATCACATGTTCAACGAAACTCCGAACCTCGAAACCTCAAATATTACTACCGCTTAATCCACACCAGCGTTGGATTTTAATGGAAAGAAAGGAAGGAAAATCTAGGTTATATGTTTCTTGCTCCTTTGTTGCTGCTATGGCTAGGTTACCTCTGTAATACAAATAAGTCTACAATCACTATCATATCCATAGAAAACGCCAATTTCAGGTTTTTTTTAGACCGATATCTTTTCCTTTCCCTTTTCCTTTTTTCCCCAGGAGAACAAAAAATTCATTGTACTATGCTGATAACCAATCACCCAATACATGCTGAATTACAGTTAGGGTTATCCTGCAAGGTACGGATATCGATAAGATATGGTGCACCGTATGTATGAAATTTCTACACTTTCTGCACTTTTTCGCCATTCGGCACTTCCCCATCATCCAGCAGTGAGACATGGTGGCTGTGTTGGTATGTATCGGTTAGGTGCATGTGTACATACATACATATACCGAACTCCAATGAGATGAACTATGGTCGACAACATACTAAGACATGGCATTTTCTGCTTACGTACATGGCTTTATGAATATAAGACATGATACTTTGTCTCTGTGTATCAGGCTGTCAGCTGTGAGTCATGAGAGGCGGAAAGGCGGCGGAGATGCATATGTACATATATACTGCATAGGTATCTTCAGCTTCGGCTATCAGTAGGATTGATTACCGAGACATGGCACTGAAGACAGAACATGTAAAAGTGCTTATGGATATGTATGGTTTGATTCTTGTATGGGGTAATAGTTTGTCTTGATATGGGGATGCAGGCTGTGATGGGTGATCATTATGGCGCGGTCAGGCAGCGGCGGATATACCTAGGTGACACAAGTCAATGCGGAGATAGGCTCTAGGAACTAGTTTGGAGAATTGAGAATGTGGAGAATGATGGATGGTGGGAAAAGGGTATGGTGCTGTTTCTGGTAAGATGCTCTAGTTGGTTGATCTATTAATTATAAATTCATTCCCATTTTCTGCAACTTTATGGCTCTAGACCTTCAGATATGACGACGCCGCTTGAACAATATGCTCTCCGGCGGCCTTGACATTTGGTGAGGCTAATAAATTCTCTAGGTGTAACACATAGCATAAATTTTGGCAGTAAATATTTTGGAGGTAAACATTGTCGGATTACAAATCAAGTATTGACTTATGATCTGTTTCTTAGGGTTCTACCCGGATCTCTTGGTTGAATGTATGCACATTTGTGAATTTCGGTGGGGACAGGGATAATGGTGTAATCATGATATATCACTGGTATTGTTCTGTCGCATTGTACCATTGTCAAGCATCAAGAAAATTTGAATGAAATTTAATATTATTGTGATTTATATATGTAGTAGTTAATTTTTATCTATCCAAAAGTATATGCTGAACATATCCGTGAAACGCTTAGCAAGGTTGGTTATCGTTTATCACCGCATCACTTCAGTTAATTACACATTGAACTGCTGCTCCACTTCGACACATCGATTACCCATCCACCACAAATCTTACCTCCACCATCTCGACTAATCTTCAACACAACCCCTTTATCAGCATCTCCTTATTCAACTCCAGGACTATCCAAAACAATGGCCCGTCGCCCAAAAGCAAATTCCTCTCAGCAGGTCGCCGTTAAGGAGCTTCCCTCTGGACCCACTGGATCGTCTGAACCCTCTCAGTCCTCCCCAGCGTCATCCAAACCCATTGCCAATACATACCGTGCACCAAATTCTAGCTTAATCATGAGAGATGCATACAACCATATCTTTCAGCAAAACAAACCATACATTCAGATTTCTGTACCCGAGTATCGGGATGAAGAAATAAAATTGAGATATGGTCGCAAACCAAGAGCTTTGAGGATTGTCAAACATCAACCAGCACCGCATTGGAGGGGGAAAACTAGGTTTTCTTTTATGACCTTACAAGGACCTTTAGTGCGATCACAGGGCTCCTCGGGTACAGAGAATAAATGGGATATTAATTTTTCTCGCGTGAATCCAGGATTTTTCAAAATCTTTGGAGATGGCAATAAAGCGCTGGATAGGGATTTGCAGATCAGTGAAAAGAAGAAGTTGAAGGTTTCAAAATTGGAGAAACAGCATTTGGACAGAAACAAAATGGCGAAGACGGATGCGAATATTGAGATGCGGTTGGAGGGCTTGAGTAGAAATGCTTTAATGGGATGGGTTAATGCCGGAAGGAAAATGCAGTGGTTAGAGTTTGAGAGTGGTCAGAAGATGGTAGGCTACCTGAGTCGCCTAGGCTCTCCGGCTTTTACAGTCTGGGATAACTGTCGAAAATAGCTAATAAAGATTAATAGCACTGGCCACTTCTGAGTATTTGGTTTAGAAGGAGTTTTCCTACTTGCCATGATATCAACCAATTAACTCGCTCCTCCAATAACTTCGATACTGTTATTGGACTGGGAAATGGCGAAATTCTCTGGTATGAGGCTTTCAGTATGAAATATTCTGTTATCAACAAGAAACGCATCACCAATGACCATCCAGTACTAGCAATCTCCTGGCTACCAGGTGATCCCAATCTCTTCATCGCCGCACACAGAGATGGTTCTCTTCTTATCTACGACCGTAGGAAAAAACCTTCAAAATTGGATTACAACGAATTCACTCTGGAAAACCGTTCCTCACACCTCGCCATCATCAAATCTGTCAAATCGTCGGACCAAAAGACTAACCCTGTTGCCGCGTGGAAAAGCTTAGGAAGCGGGCATATCAATGCTTTGAAGTTTTCTCCAGATGGTCGACTCCTGGCTTACGTGGATAAAGTGGGTGAGATTGGTCGTCTCCAGGTGCTTAAATTTCATGAGGAAAAACTTCTTTGGAGCCAGTTTTCGTATTACGAACAATTTAACTGCATTTGCTGGAGTCCTGATGGTCGCTATATTATCACCGGCGGAGGAGATGGATTAATTACCATTTGGACACATGATGGAAAACTTGTTGCAAGGGGCGAAGGACATTACGGTCCAGTTACAGATATTTCCTTTGATTTATGGCGTTGTAAAGACCTAGATTCGACCACAGACTTTCGATATATCTTTGGATCGGTGGATTGTAATGCAAGGATTTTACTGTGGGATTTTATGTTGCAAAATATCGTCAAGCCGGAGATTCCTGTCACGGGAAAGGAAAGGGAATTATCTTTACCAATGAGAAAGGTTGCTAGAATTATGCCTGTCATGAATGTTTTTGCAGCTGTGGATGAACCATGTGTCCCGCCCTGGTCTGGATTTACACAGGTTTGGTTTAGGGAGGATGCCATTTGGACTTGTGATGAGGACGGAAGATTGAAGGCTTGGGAGAGAATGGTTGACCCTGAGCGTGGATTTAATTTCAAGGAGAATCTAAAGAATGAGAATGTTAGGGAGGAAGATGTGAAAGAAAGGATGAAAAAGCAGGATGTAAAGAGTAAAGCTAAAAATGTATGAGCATCTCGATATCGAGTGAGAGTTATGATTAGAGGCTTTGGCTAGGAGTTTTTGGGAACAAGAATGATGCTTTCAAGGTCTGTGTGTTATTCATACCAGCAAGTATAATAATGAAGAGTACTGAACGAAGTTTTTGATTTCATAAAGTTTTGCGAATTCTATTTTTAGCTCGACCTATGTAATTCTGTGATTGCTCAAACCTTCGATTCCCCAGAAATCTGAAGTCCCGTATGAATTCCTGTAGCACAGAAAACAAATACCGCTTTTCCAGTTCCCCAACACACCCCCACTTCTGTATCTCAGAAATCATGGCTATGGAATTACGATAGAACCTAGTTTTACCACTCATGTCGTCATTGGGATAACGACTGGTTGCCTTTACTAAGTATGCGGAAATGTTGACTACTTGATATGATGAGTTGCTACTCTTATGATGAGAGTGGGCATAGGGTCTCTTTGGTTAGTTGGTAGTTAATTAATTTGGGCTTGAGATACGAAGAATAAAGTTACTCTGCTTTGGGATTTATTGAACTTGCGGTGTGGTTTCTGTATGCTGAATCTTGTGATGATTAGGTACTGGGGGTAGGTAATCATTTTCTTTACCGTTTCTTCAAACTTCTTTTGAGATTGTCATCATACTATCGAATGTGTAGATGAATGCAAGCATGTAGGAGCGTATACAGAAAACCATAACATTGCTGTAGATAATCATATCACCGGCTATATACAAGTCAAGTAATCTCGCAATAAAATCTTCTTTGCATTTGAGAAGATTTCCATACCAATTGTCGTGGGTTACTAATATTAGGATGTTGGTATTGTATTGGTGGAACTGAAAGCTGACATAGGTATCCTGCATGGGCCTTTTAGGCCTCGGTCAGCGTATGATTCCGAAAATAAAGTTGGCATATATATAGAGGTCTCTCATACAATGTTATTTGTAATTCAGTTTGATCAGTAATCAGCACCAATTTGATGGGGACCATATCATGCGGGCCAGTCCACGCGATTGTCCGGAGGGGGGGGGGGGGGGGGGGGGGTCGCTGGGGGAGGCACGGCTGAGGGTTCACGATGTTTTCTTGAGTATGTTTAATGCCTCATCACACGAAGCTAGAGATAGCACAGTTCACAACGGCAAACATGGTGCAGTCAGAGTGGAAATTTGATCGTCTGTTTTTTCCATGAATGTTGGGATGCGCACAATGCGCACCTACTGGCTCACGGCACATGGGATATTCCAGTTTTCCACGAAGCGCGGAATAAATAGTTGTGGATCTCCGTCAAGCGCAGACTGGATTGGAACATACTAGACCATTCAGGTTGACCTACCATCCTTCTTATTTTGGCTCCTGAAGAGCACTTATGAAAGCTAATATAGGCTTGTCTAGTATCAATGGTTGGTCAATATACTTTGGATTTCGGGTATGGGGTAAGGGAGCATCTGCTTTGGATGCGCTGTGTAGCTGAGAAAGTCAGGACTAAGACATTTTTAGATGGGATACCCCCATCTGATTCGGTTTGGTGGTGGGGATGGTGATGATCTTCCCATTGCTTACTGTTTCTTGGTGTCACTAGTTTGAAAAATGTCACTGGAAAGACCGGGCGTTATGGAATAGACTCTGTATAGTACTATCATCGCAACCACAAACCGGGAAAGATTTCCCACATTTGTTGGATCTGTCAACCAGAAATTGAACTTCTGAATCAAAAAAGAACTAGAATATGATTCCACAGAAAACACTTCCTGACCCCACGTCCCCACAGCCCATAACACGTCATTGCTGAAACATCCAACATCATAACCCCCACTTTTACCACACACCCCACGTAGTTAAAATCAGAATATGCATTCCCTTTTGCCCCTTGTCGATCGTACGCATGCAACATAAATTTCCTTATCTATTCCTTACCTAGATTCAAATACGATTTGAAGGAGCTATATGCGTTCCGATCCTTGCGAACCAAGTATTAGTCCGCACTTTATGACAGGTCAGAAAACTTCGCGAATCTCGACACCTGCCTCAGCTGCCTTACTGTAAGTTTGTCACACGACAGTACTTGGTGAAGTTTCTACGGTTATACTCGGTGATGAGAAAAGAGCCGAACCCCCACATTGTTATGTAGACTGCCTCGAGTGAAAAGGTCTGAACCGGTATTGGATGCGAATCCTACCACTGCTCTGCCTACATACGAATGACTTGAATGTGACCTTTCGCATGCATTCATTCGGACATTTAAATGTACGAGTAATTAGGAGTCATTGATAGACATTTTTTTTGTGACCCGTTATCATGCGCCATGTATGCACAAGGTTAAGAATTGTGTGCTTTTTTTTGCGGGATCGATCGTTGATTTGTTCATGCGATGTCACTCGAAAATTGCTTGGTATGGACTGAAAACCACAATTTATTTGGCGATATACTTATAAGTGCTAAATAGAAATTCAATGCCTGTGTGATGACTTTTGGAAGAAGATATCGATAGCGTCGTATAGAAATAAATAGGAAATGGTTACATACAGCTGAAATGGTCAGCGATCGCGAACCGATAACCGCGGTTACTGTATGAGATCTGCATTCTGCATATGACGGCACCTGCATGGTATTTCGTCCCATCAAAGAAACATTGAAGTTGAGTAGTAAAAATTACTGAACTGTGTATAACGGAAAGCCGTTACAGAATTTATTTGACGCCGTTGATATAGTGCTAAAATCGACGAAGGTAAAAAGATAACACAGAAAACAGAAATACATATCCAATGAAAAAGATACTAAAGAATAAGGGGGCTTATCAGAACAATTCTCGCCTTCCCCCTTCGGCAGCAGTGACTTGTAATTTCTAGTGCACATATGTTGCGGTTTTAACAGTCGATTTAGAATGGAAATCTGGTAGACATATCTCAATTTTTGGTTGATCTCGCCATACTCTGGGCCGGGATTCAGCTGAAATCCATCCTTGGCTCAGAGATAATTCAAAAAGACATGTTATATAAGTGCAAACCCAAAATGTCAGTGTTACCGGCATCTTATATGCAGCGGGAGGCTGCGTATTAACACTTCGCCAAGAGAGATATAAGCTAGGCATGGGATACTGCTTAAAAAAGCAAAAAGTGCCCTTCTTACGCTCTGCAGAGTGGCTGATAGACGCTATTTGATCAAGACACCCACGGGATAAAGAAGAGTGGCCTGAAACTACATAATACAGAATGGCTGTAAGAAGCCTGGAAAGATATATGTTTGACGTGAAAGGCTCTTACCAGGGGTTTAGACATATGGCTGGGTTTGCAGTTTTTGCTTTGGAAACCTTCCATATTAGCTGAACTTGTGATACGGGTCAAAACATCCGCTTTCACATCTCTGGGACTGAACTTGAGCGTGTGGAATTGGCTGCATCAGTTTACTCTGTCTTCCGGTTTTTGTCGATCTGTTTTGCCAACGCACATCAGTCTGTCTGACTGTTGGTGTGGCCCTGTATCACAACATCCAACGATGGCAAACGGTAACTTCCGTCTAATTGTAGCCAATAAGAAACAAAGGTGCTGTTGGAGAGAGATTACCATTATTAGTAATCCACTACTGTTTGCCTCGCAGATGCCACCAAGATATCCCAAGGTTGGAGCCCAAGAACGTTCTTGATATTCCGAGTTTTTCTTCGTCAGTGACCGCCGATCAAGAGTGCCTCCTTAAATAGCTATCAATTGAGCAATAGCTTAAGATTAGAGAGTGGCTCCTTTTATCATCAATAATTGCCTTCTCTCAGCGCTTTACTTCCTACGGTAAACGGATACAGATATTCACTTATTAATAGCTCATGTTCTATAACCTAAGTCGCTGTTTTGAGAGAACCCCAATTGTTTTATCCTATATTCTGGGTTGGTGTGACGCCAACTCTCTTATAAAATGCTGTAGGTCTACCTTCTGGGGAGTCTGTAGGTAGGGGTTGTTCGATTTCGTTGCATAAGCATGCTTTTCATTTCGAATAATGAGATTCAAACGAAGGATCAAGATCAAGAACTTTAATTCACCAATTCAGTCTATTTTGAAACCCTGTCATCTAAGACTATGTTCACGCCATAATCTAAATCTAAATAATTATAATCTCCAGTTCTGTGTAACAACCTGTAATGGAAAAGATCTGCGAACCAGGGTGTGATGGCCAATGGTGGTTTTGTACCGCGAACGAAAACCTGGCACTAGAAGCACCTCTGATGCATCTCTGATGCATCTCGGCAACCTTCGCAACCACACCAGGTTACCCGGATCGTGCAGTAGCCAATCGGCATTGCAACCAAGCGAGGTGGGAACTGCGCAGTCGCCGAAAACCTGTTTTTGAGGTCGATGGCATTCTAAATGTTTCTAGCACTTACAGACGTCGCAATTCTGCTTGGGAAACTAGCAGGGCGCTCGCATTGCAGTTGGCATCTATAAAATGAGACGATTCCACCGTCCATTTTGAATCCTGTAGCCACTGCTTGATGCGACTGCCATATTAAAAAAAAAGGTGAGTTTTTACCTATGGTAACATGCTTTCCCCAATGCTTCCCCCGAAAACCAAAGAACTGACGAGCAGAAGCAGGCACAATTGGAGCAGCAGACCAGTTATAGGTGAAAAAAAAAGGTGAGTTGTTTTACCCATGTTACCACACTTTCCCCGATGCTTCCCCCGAAAAACAATGAACTGACAAGCAGAAGCAGATGTAACTGTGACCAGTAACAGGTATGAACAGTGAGTGCTACCTCTATAACAATACACTTGCCTCAGTAATTCTCTTTCGACGAAATCAATCGGTAAGCCACAATTCTCCAAATCCTCCAAGAAATATTGACCTCGATCTATGATGTTATTTCTAACTCAGACGACTTAGGGGTTCCATTACCACTGCAATTGTATGTATCTTTGGGGCTGTAAGCCCTGCAGGTAAGGAATTGAGGGTAGCTCATGAAGGAAACCTTCTCGGAGGGTTTGTATCGTTGTTAATTGTTTCTTTTCTGTTACTAAAAATGTAAATATATTTATCCAATAAATCAATTTTGACATTATATAAAGCATATTCATGTCTTCCGAGATATCTTGAGGAAATTCCATCTTGAATGTGTACCGAACATTTTTCTAAATCTATCTGATCTAAATCCAATGTGATCCGAATAATGGTTATCTGTAGTTCTGTGTAACTATTTTCAATGCAACGATCTGCGAACATGTCTGTGATCGCTCAAATAGTGGTTGCATACCTGGCCTCTGCCTTCCCCATGTTTATTGTTCACAATGCAACACGAATTCCAAGTGGCTGAATGTTACCACAAGAGCTAGCCGACAACCTGGCAGATGCAGCAGTGATTAATGCCAGAAACCATGTTCCTGCATAAATGCGGCTATTGCCGATGTGTACATGCATATATGCCAAGATGAGATCGGCAGTGGTGATGTCGCTAAGGGAGCTGCGCATATCCCTGCATGACTGCAGCCGATAACATCACCCATAAGATTCCAGATTCTTCGATAACTTTCGGTGAATGACAAACAACCTCTTTGGTGCCTGTAGCATTGAATTGCTTCACGGATTCATAACGATGCAGATCAATGGAAATTTCTACAGGTTTCGATATATAAAGTATTCCTTTACAAATAGACACACATTCAGTTCTCATGGAACTTTCTAAAGATTTCGATGAAGATGACCAACAATAATGCATATGGTTCTCGCAAATAATGTTGATAATATGTGGTAGAATCTGTACTAACCAATAAACACCAGAGGAATGGATTGACACCTACGATGACCAATGGTATTCTGTTGTCTGTACTTAGAACTTGGATATGCAGGTTAGCTAGAGGTTTCTAATGGTTCCGAGAATGATCGGTATACCCTCCAATGGTGTGCGAGTGATTGGATTGCTTTCCGATAAGATCTAGACCGATACATCTAGAAGATTCCCCTAAATCTCGGGGATGGCAATTCAAATCCTGGTTCTCAAAGTCATGTGAATTTTGTTTTGTACTCACATTCCTTAGAAATGCAAGTTCGTCAGAAGTTTACGATGGTCCCCTGTGGAATCGCTGTTTCCGAAAATGCTGCCAAAGTGCTTCCATCAGCTTCCAACACAATCTGGACCAATACAATGCATAGATTTCAGGAAGCTTCTGGCGATGTAAACCTGAATCATGGTGCATGCAGTGCCCTTAAGATTTACTTCGGCATATGGAAGTTGACCATCAGTTTCTATCATATTCGTAAGACACCACTACTGTTTGAAATGCTTTCGCAATGCAAACTCTTGCTTGATAGAAGCAGCCAGGACTATGGCATCGTCGGGATCCTATTGGTTGAAGCAATAGTAGCCAACATGATGTGTTTCTTTTTGTCTTCAAATCTGCAACCACTCGGGATTTTCCTGCTTCTTCCAGGGAAATTAGCCATTTCTGGAGGTTTCGGCACACATTGGGAGGTATTCTCCATGATTCTTGAGCGTTCAAGATAACGATGCATATGGAACATTGCATCATTTTGTAGTTATCGACAAGAGCAAGCAATATCTTCTGTGAAGATATTCATGTGCCATTCAGTGGTCCATTCAGGATATATAAGGTGTTGGTTTACACCCTGAAGTGCAACAAACCAGCTGCGATTCCCACCCTGAATAGTTTTACCTCCCTAGCAACCACTATCTTATCAAATCTACAGTCCATTTTCTCTCTACCTCTCTTATCTTCTTGAACATTTCATCTTCCTTACCACTATATACGAATCCCTCTTCGATACTCTCTGAATCCTCAGCCAATCATTGATTACCTTTCGAATAGCTATATTATCGGTATCAATGGTGAACCATAGTGTTGTTTTTCATGGCCCATTGATGCTTGGTGATGCTATACCTACCACCACCAATGCCACAGCCTTTAGCCCCCTACAGAAACTGGGTGCTCGTGTTTACATTGACGACGATCGTGTTATCGATGGTGTATCTACAATGCCGATGGAGGGAACCCTCATCCATTGGTCCCAGGACCTACAGGACCTACTGCTAGAGAATAGCCTATGCTCAGTGCATGGGCATTTCATTTCGTATAATGCCACAGACAGCAATGGAACTGATGCCGAGTGGAAGGTGACATCTTTCTTGTGTTTTCCGTAAGTTCCCCCATGACATTCTCAGTTCCCCTGGCTAACAAGAGGTTTTAGTTTTCCAGGAAATCCTGACGATGAAGAGTATTTGTCGAAACTCCCAAACCCACAACCAGCAGTTCTCCAGGGGACTGGCATTTGTGTTAAAACGTTCCCGATAACCCGCCCCGACGATACCCATTTGCGAAGCTTCGAGCTGAAAACCACTGTGTACGACCGATCAAACAAAGACAATCATTCGGCGACTTTTTCCATTCGATGTTACTTCCCTACTAGGGGAAGATTCACTGCCACTCCTTTACCCGATAGAAATGCGATCGTTGCGGTGTGTGGTGAAATTGTCGGCACTCATATAGAGTCTGGAACAGTTGCGATCCTTCTCAGTGATATGACTTTCCTTTCCCCAAGGAACACTATGACTCGTGGTAGTGACACCAGTCCCACAGGGTCCCCAGGGAAAAAGAGGGCATGGGAGGCATGGGGATCCAGGTCCTCACGAAACAACAGACCAAGAATCTCTGGGCCATCTTCTTCGCCAGTGCAGACCACCAGCAGTTCCCAAGACACAATCAACGATGACATTGGTGAGTGAAAGTGGATTTTTTTTATTGTTTTCGGGTTGAGTTTTGCTTTGTTTGATTTTTCGGCAAGTTTATTAGGTGTTGTGGGGGCCAATGTTTTCCCTTTTGATGTCATACTTCGTTTATTCCCTTGGTATTTCTTCTTCCATTTGCGGTTTTTTTTTTGTTTTTTTTTTCTTTTTCTGGATTTCTTTTGTAAGGAAACGAAAGATATTATTTCGTATTCAATGGTAGTTCGGGGATCTGGGATAATGTTGTCTGGTTTCTATGTTGTGTTTGTTTTGTGAGTCGGTTTTATGGTTTTGTGATGGGGGTTCTTTATGCTCTTATGTTCAATGAGGAATGATGTTGGTTTCTCTTCAACGATATTTTATTTGTAATGTTTTAGTCATTTTGGATAGGGAATGTTTCATGATTTTATGTTCAACGATGCATAGTGTTGGTTCTTTTTCGAAGGTATTTCTTTTTTATTGTTTTGGTCATTTTGGATAGGGAGTTTTTCATGATGTTATGTTCAACGATGAATGATGTTGGTTGTTCTTCAATGATATTTGATTTTCATTGTTTTCGTGATTATGGCAGTGAGGTTGGTGTGGTGGAAATCGACATTCGCCATGTATTGTTAGCAATAACATGAATGATGAACTATTTTCTCGCCTGACGAATGCTTACAATAAGTGCCATGTTCAAGGTGAATTGCTAGCTTTCGATCCTGCCTGTGATGTCTTCTGGAAATATTTCGGCCTCCCATCGTTCAATACTCTTAAGTTCACCCAATCCATAATCGTGTTTCCGACATTCGTTCATACATTCATGAATGGAAATTTGGAACTTGTGGATATGGTGGATGATACTACATCAAGTGGATGTAGGCAACCAGCTGCACGAAGATCACAGTTACAATGGTGGGACCGTTTAGCACACACTAATATCCGGGTTAACCGCTTTACCTGGAATCACCATTGTTCCTGGTGTAATACCATTCTGCTCTCTGAAGAAAAAAATGGATGGTGCTGTGTAGAGGGAAAATACCGAAGGCCCCCTCTGCCACCATACCCCCCAATGTTCATCATGGATGTGCAGAGGCATAGCCATCTCTATGCTGCTCTTTCCAGGAGGTTGAATTCGCTTTTTGCATTCACAGCTATTGGAACCACAGGTGAATTTGTGCGGCTCGATCAGCCAAGTAGTGTGGTTGTCACTGGCCGAACATACCACCGAATCTTACATCTCGATCAGGGACAACACTCACTTCGTTGGTTTTTGTATGACGAAGCATCAAGGAGCTGTGTGGCCCAACAACAAGGCGTACCAGCTACCATGCTGATGGGCACACGATACATGCTGGAGAGCGAAAGCCCCTATCTACGAGAGCTTCGGAGAGCAATAACAACAGTCAGGGATGGTCCCCTTGCCATTCAGCTTGATCAAGATGTAGCAGGTGGTGAAGTGGCTGCTATTATCGATGCTCAAAATCTACAACGAGTGAATCCCCGAACAATTGTATTTTTCCGTCAAGTTGATCGGCAACCTACTTTCCTTAATATTTTCTCACATATGTATGAACCACTACAATATCCTCTATTGTTTCCACGAGGTACGCCAGGATGGTCATACGACAACCCCTATGGTTTAACCCAGATCCAATGGTACCGGTACAATTTGCTCTCGGAACCACGGTTCATGCAGTTCAGCCGATTAGCATGTGAGTACTGTGTTGACATGTATTCTCGGGTCGAGGAGGAAAGGTTGTATTACCTTCGACAGGGAAGGCACAGGCAAATGAATCAACAGTCTCAACCAAGGAATGACAATCTCGACAATTCCAGTTTGACCCTTGCTAATCTCGGGGGAATGCTACCTGCATCCTTTTTGGGATCCCGAGCATGGGCATCACACCAGGTTGCAGATGCACTAGCCCTTTGCCGGAAATATGGGAAACCAAGCTTCTTCGTCACGATGACAACGAATCCTAATTGGCCAGAGATTACCTCTCAGTGCAGACCTGGTCAGACAGCAGCAGATATCCCAGCGGTGACATGCCGGGTATTTCATCGTAAAGTACAGGTTCTCATGAAGTTCATTCGGAAGCATTTCGGCAACATTCTCTATGAGGTCAGTGTGATCGAATTCCAGAAGAGAGGTCTTCCCCACATGCATCTGCTATTCAAGGTACTGCTATTTCATGTTATTTTCATTCCCAGAGGCTTTGATATGTTACTAATACAGTGTATTCGTGCAGTGTGACCCCGAACTACCAATTGACAAGATCGATACCTTGATCTCAGCCGAGCTTCCGCCAGCTGGGGAAGATAGTGAACTCCGGAATCTGGTGATGAGGTTCAATATGCATCCCGAAACTCATTTGGAAAATCCTTCGAGCCGTTGTAATAAGCAGGGAGTATGCCAGTATGGTTTCCCGAAACCAATCACTCCCATGACCATGGTCGATGAGCGTTATGGACGGGTGGAATACCGGAGGCGAAAAGAAGAAGATGCATGGGTCGTCCCCTATATGCCATGCTTAACCAAGTTGCTTCAATGCCATATCAATGTTGATGTGTGCTTTACAGTCAATGTTTTTATGTATCTGTATAAATATCTTTTCAAGGGTCCAGATCAGACACGGTTTCAGGTGGAAAGCAATGATCTCAATGATGTCAATGAGTTCGAGGAATATGTCAAAGCCCGGTATCTATCAAGTGCCGAGGCAGTATGGAGGATTTTGAATTTCGATATCACTCGGAAAAAGCCTGCTGTCGAGTCATTGTCTGTGCATTTACCGAACCGAAATCTCCACCAGATGCATAGGGTAAATGGAGCAGCTTCACAGAGTTCCCAGCTTCTTCAATATTTTGCGAGACCCCTCGATACATGTGAACCTGGGCACAGTCCTGACTATGCAGAGGCTTTTCGATTGTAACTCGAGTGCTTCGTCCTGGATATAGACAAACACTTCGTTCCCAAGAACTAACAGACACTTCGTTCCCAAGAACTAATAGAGCTTGTTCCAAAGATAAAGCTAGGAAGTAAATCAATCGATCACAGGCCGAATAAACTTAAGGGTTGTCTTCGGAGGTATTCGTTGGTGATAATCGGTATCGTCGCGTAGAGGATCAAATGGTTGATGATGGAGGAGACAGAGGGAAGTCATAGGGTCTTTTATAGACTTTCGTCTACAAATTCGCCCAGCCTTCCTTGGGGAACCAACTGCCAAACTGAGCTTAGGAGATAAGACATGAGTCAAGGCTGTGACGCATCTGCTGAGGCTTGCATCATGCTAAGCGCGCAATTAAATTAATTGCTCACTTGCATAATGCTCGCCCTGGTCAGATTAATCCTTGAAATCGCTCACCGTACTACCACACCTTCCAATGAGGTGCTGGGGTTATGAGTCACACCGGAGGGCAATTCCGTCTGACTGCATCATGCATGAACTCTTGTGATAATGACGCATGAGTCATTTATCGTATGAGTCGCGCCATCATAGATCTCCCTAGAGAATCTCGATTGCAAGTAGAGGTCACTGACATCATAAGGCATCCTGATGCCCTACCGGAGTGGATCACTCCGTCACATTCCTGTGTGATGTCATATGTGCCCCACCTGCGCGCACTTGCGCGCAGCCACACCCTGGTGTGGATGCAAACGCCGTCTTGTTCCAAGTTGGCAGCTCTAGGCCCAAGGACGCGTCATATCAGTTCCATCAAACAGGTTTCCTGAGTGGAGTTCCCTGCTGGACGTTGTCTCATGCCAATGCACTGTTGACCCTTGTCCTGCATTCCACTCCTGTTTGCTGACTAGACTCTGCCTTATCTCTCGCCCCACTGTTCACCCAACTAGTAACACCGGATGATATCCTTGCGCCGCATCTGCATCCTCTTGGAATCTTCTGTTCCTATGCAGCCCCTATCGTAGCCGTGTATTGCCGAACACTCCTCAGGTATAAGGAGGTGACCTTTCGTCGTCTTCCTCGTTCTCCATCAGCGTCGTTCGTAGTTGTCTCAAGGGTAAGTTGACACCCTTGAGGTAAGTGTTCCTTTCCCCTTCTCCGTCCTGAGTCCTCTCAAACTGACAGCGAATAATAGTTTCGACGCCTCGGGCCGGGATCCTGGTGAGGTCCTATCGGAAAGTCACGAATCACGTGACGTGGCTAGCCGGAGCTCCTCTGGGGGTTCCGGCCCGGGATACTAACTTAATTATTCATTCTCCTGTCGAGTTTGCCATATTCTCCATAGCGTTATATATGATACCAATTCTATCTTCACACATTATAGGGTGTGACACCACCTCCCCCCTGTTCAAGCTTCGTCCCGAAGCTCGTAGTTCATCATTCTGTGATCGCACCTCGCCGCAGCCAAGTGATTAAGTGATCAATTATAGATGTAGTCCTCCAGCCCCTACATCCTACTACCAACTCAACTTAATGAAAACCTCGTGGGAAAAAACATTAAGCCTAGTCTTTGAGTCGGTAGTCCCTCGGAGCATCAGGGTGCTTGAGATGGAATTCTCTGAGCTTCTCCTGACCTCCTACTGAAAAGTTGTCGAAGGGTTCCGCCGTCCAATCTTTCTTGTTTGGCCACCCAAGCCATTTAACGAGGTAAAGTACTCTGTTTCCTGATTTATAGCTGCTCATAATTTCATCTATATCGTACTCCTCGCTTCCCTCAACGTCGTCTGCTTCCCTAAGAATTTTATTTGGATCTGGTGGAGCTCTTGTACCGGTGTGGAAAGGCTCAAGTAGGGAAATATGAAAGACATTATGAATCTTCCATTTGCGTGGTAGAGTGAGACGAATTGCTGTCGGGGATATGACTTTTTCGACTTGAAATGGACCATGTAATTTGTGATCCAATTTGTGTGATGGTCGTCGTGTTTTGATATGTCGTCCATCAAGCATAACCAAGTCTCCAACTTGGTAAGTAGGGGCCTCCTTGCGTTGCAGGTCTGCATACTTCTTCATTCTTTCTTGTGCTTTCTGTAAGGATAATTTTGCTCCTTCGTGCACAGTATGCATCCAGTGGGCGTATGCTTTGCTGGCAGGATTTCGCACAGCAGTTGCAGTAGGGTTGCTGGCAATGGGGTTGTAACCGTAATTCGCATAAAAGGGTGATAGTCCTGTAGCGGTGGTTACTGAGTTGTTATAGGCAAACTCTGCCATTGGCAACAAGTCAACCCAATCGTCCATCTCATGATTGACAAAGGAGCGGAGGTATGCTTCAATTGTCTGGTTGAGTCGTTCCGTTTGTCCGTCAGTTTGAGGGTGGAACGCTGTGGACATTCTAGGCTTGATTGCTAGTGTCCCAAGAAATGCTTTCCAGGTCGTACTTGTGAACCTGGAGTCCCTATCCGAAACAATGTCTGTTGGCAGCCCATGTAATTTCCATATTTCTTTAGCAAAGATCCGGACAAGGTCTGCAGTTGTCTTGCCGTCCTTTTGCAATGGTATAAAGTGGGCCATCTTCGAAAATCGATCAACTACTACCCAGAGTTGATCACATCCATTTGATTCCGGTAGGTCTGTAATAAAGTCCATGGCGATTGATTGCCATGGGGCATAAGGTAATTCCAAAGGTTGAAGTAATCCATACTTCAGGTGCCGCGCCTTTTTGTCCCTTTGACATTCCATACAACTCTTAACATAATTGATTATTTCTTCTTCCATCTTCGGCCACCAGAAGTTCCTTCGAATTAATTCAATAGTTTTGTCTTGTCCAAAGTGACCTGCAATCTTAGAGTCATGTTCGGATTCAAGAACTGTATTTACCAAATCCCTTGGTACCCATAGTTTTCCTTTTCGATAGAGAATGCCATCTTCTATCGTCAGTGGTTCTTTAATTTTCTTTGTTGCCTCCACGTAAATCTGATCCAGTTTTCCAGCTTCCTTAACCATCTTCAAAAATCCTGCCGACCATTTAACTAAGGGAATAGAGGAAAGACGTGCTGAAGAAATAATGAAAGATGTCCCTTCTCCAGCAGTGCTGATTGACGAAATCGATGCAAAATGACTTTGATGCAGGATCGTCGTAATCGGCTGATCTTCACCTCCCCCCTTTTCAGGGCGGAACTCCGGACGCCTAGATAAAGCATCAGGTTTCCCATTCTTTACCCCAGGTCTGTAATAAATTTTGAAGTCAACGCCAGCAAGCTCTTGAGCCCATCTAGCTTGACGTCGATTGAGTACTTTTGTTGTTGTGAAGTACTCCAGGTTTTGGTGGTCGCTGTAAACTTCCACAGTAAACATTGCTCCTTCAAGATATCTTCTCCATACTTTGAATGAGTCAACAATAGCTAATAGCTCTTTGTCGTGAATCTCATAGTTGATCTCAGCAGGAGTAAATTTTCTTGAATGGAAAGCAATTGGATGCAACTTCCCATCATCCCCTTTCTGGGATAGAACTGCGCCTAAAGCAAAATCAGAAGCATCAGTTTCAACAATACAGACCTTTCTTGGATCAAAATGATGCAGGATTGGTGCTGTAGTGAATCGTCTCTTTAGCTCGTCAAATGCTAGTTCCATTGCAACAGTCCATTCCCATTTCTTTGGATCGCCTTTCGTAGATTCTGTTAGAGGACGACATATTCTTGAGAAGTCCTTAATGAATCTCCGATAGAAGTTAGCGAATCCAAGAAAGCCTTGTACTTCCTTCAAGGACTTTGGGGCTTCCCATATAAGGACAGTTTCCACCTTGTCCTTAGCCATTTCAATCCCATTTTCACTTATTATATATCCCAGAAATTCCACTTTCCTTTGTCCCCAGACACATTTTTCCGGTGATATAACCAACCCATTTTCTTCCAACCTTTTTAATACTTCTTTAACCAACTCATCATGCTTTTCTTCCGTCTCCGCATAGATGAGTACATCATCAATATATGCAATAACTCCTTGGTCCAACATATCCCTAAAGATATGATTCATCATATCTTGGAATGTGGCCGGAGCATTGCTCAACCCAAAAGGCATAACCAAAAATTCATATAGTCCATATCGGCACCTAAAAGCCGTTTTCCACTCATCTCCTTCCTTTATTCTTATTAGATGGTATCCATTCTTCAGATCCATCTTCGTAAATATTTTAGCTCCTCTAACTCTGTCTTGTAATTCTGACATGAGTGGGAGCGGGTATCGGTTGGCAATTGTTATTTTGTTTATGCCCCGATAGTCAACACATAACCTCAGTCCTCTGCCATGGGCCTTTGGGACGAAGAGAATTGGAGCTGCTGCTGGTGACTTGGAGGGTCGGATTTTTCCAGTACGCAGCATATCTTTCAACCATTCTCTGAGTGTCTCAAGCTCAACTTCGTTAAGGGCATAGACAGGTCCCCAAGGAGGAGTCTCTCCTTCTTTCAGGTCAATGGCATGGTCGTATGGTTTGTGTTCTGGAAGCCTATCTGCTGCTTCCTTTGTCATAATATTGATCCAACCACGAAATTTCTCAGGGACTTGTTGAAGTGCCTCTGATAGTTCTTCCGTGGTGGATACTGATGAGATATGGCCTAAAACTAAGGCTTCTGGATGGTCGAGTACATGTCTGTCGACCTGGAGGGAGAAGGCACTGGCTTGCGCCTTAGTGCACTTCTCTTTGCAACGTGCGGAAGTGAATGAGATCTGGTTCTGATCTCCCCAGAGGTTGCAAGGCTGATGTTGAGCCATCCACCAATATGGAAGGATAGCATCGCAGTCGCTATCTAGTGGAGCGACTTCAAATGACTCTGCAGCAAAGTGGTTCTTATGCTGCAACATGAATGGAACCGTAAAGAATACTCCTGCTCCAGCAACTATTTCATTGTTAAAGTTGCGAATCTGGAGGGGGGTGTCTCGTTTGACGGTTGGAATTCTGAATTTGTGGACAAAGGTTTTGTCCAGGAGAGCAGCAGTAGAGCCTGTGTCTAAGAGGACTCTAACTGTGCGTTGTTGATTCTTGGACCAATTGAGAACCATATTGATTATTGGTCTCGGTCCATGGTGAGGAGGAGTTGGAGCTGATTCCCTAGTTCCTGGAATAGCATCTCCATTATCTGATCGTCGACTCTTAGTCCTGGTCGACTCAAGGCTGTCCATTGTTTTTCTTTTTGTTCCTGCGCATTTCCCAACCATTGCGTCTTCATATATTTCCTCCTCGGGTGACGCCCCCCTAGAGGACTTTAAAAATCCGAATGCATATTCTCCTCATCCTCCAATTCCCAAATCCTTGGTTGCGCATCAGACATATGAGTGTCCTCCTCTTCTTGTCTTACTGCCGCAGTCTTTGCCTTCTTGGCCTCCTTTGGCTTTTCCTGTTCTTGCCCTTCTTCATTATCATCGTCACGCTTCCTCTTCCCTGAAGAAGCTACCTTCCCATCCTTTGCCAATTCAGTTCCCCCAACTGTCTTCTTAGCGTAGCAATCGTACATTCTATGTCCAGAACGACCACAACGCCAACAGTCTGCCTTGTCCTTCTTATGCTTGTCAATTTCCGCTTGGGGAACTCCCTGCAAAGCCTCTCTTCCTGAGGCGTATACCGCAGGTTTCTCAGATTTCTTATCCTTTTTCCCCACAAATTCCTTTCTTGGTCCCTTATCCTTCACTTTCTGATTCTTCTGCTGCACTTCACGTGGATGCGCAGTTTCTTTCTCCTTTCCCTTATCCTTGCGTTCCCCACGCACTTCCAAAGTTCTCTTCTTGGTATATCCCAATTCCTCATTCAAACCCTCAATAACATGCGCAGCATCCTTTACTGCATCAATTAGGGTACTGTCCTCATTAGGAATTCCACCATATCTCTGATAAACCATTTTCTTAATAGCTGGGGTCATAGCCTCCCATATGACATTTCTGTACATAGGTCCCAATGCCCCAACTCGCATATTTAAATCCTCCAACTTAGTGATATAGTCATCGATATCACCATCGTATTGAAGCTCTGTGATACGCTTCACATCCTTCTGAGCTTCTCTCTTATCCTCAAAGCGTGTTTCAATGGCACTAGAAAATGCCGCCCAATTATCCTTCAAGTTTTGTTTCTGAATGGATTTTCTTCGTTCCTGGTGCCATGCCAAAGCCTTGTGGGTGAAAAGACTTGCAACCCACTTAACCTGAGCATCCTCATCAGGCCAGGAAGTAGCATACGTTGATACATAATCCTGAACTGACATCCACCAGGCCCTAAACAGGGTCTTGTCCTTCCCTGAAAAATATTGGGGTGCCTTTAATTCAGGCATCTTGGGCCGTTTTGGTGCGTCCCTGGGTCCCTGAATCTTTTCAATGAGGGTGGTGAGGAATCGAGTTGCCTCAGCCTCAGATTCCAATTCATCCCTTGATTGTTGGTGAGGGGGTCTCCTTGGCTGTTCCCCTCCTTCGGAGGGCTCCGGAGCAGGAATGGTAACCCTACCCCTGGGAGGTCCGTTTCCTCGTCCTCCATTGCCTGCTGCTGGGCGTGGTGTACTCATACCAGAGGCAGGCAAGGCTGTTTCCATTGCCATTTGAAAAAGACTGGGGGAAACTGTTCGTCGCCGTGGCTCTTCTTGTACCGCGTCGGCGAGTGACTGTGCATCGATAGGTTGGTTTTTTGCATTCATATCCATAACCCTTTGAATAACCTTATCGATAATCTCCTTCTTCTCTTGTTCCCTTTGTGTCTCATACTCCAGGAGTCTCCGTTGTTGTTGCTGTTCTGCTAGGGCCAGGAGACGGATTTGTTCATCCCTCTGTTGGTCAGTCTGATTTTTGGTTGCTGCCCATCCTTCAACACCCATGTTCCATCCTTGTTGATAATTGGAAAAGTTTTGTAAGTAATCATTGATGATTTTTACACCAATGTTAAGCCGTTCAGCAGCCTGATTGTGCGCTGCTTGTTTTTGTTGAATATCTGTGGCCAATTCTCCAATGGCATTCCAAACCTGAGAACTAAACTCATTGCTAGACTGGATAAGTCGTACAATGCTGGTCTGACTTAGTTCCCTATCAATATTCCCTTGTCGCAACACCACATCGTACGCTTGTTGCATTGTTCTTGTCATTTCTTGGTACAGGCCCTTCATTTGTTGGATGTCTGCCTGTACCGTGGCTCCTCCGGCTTGCAGGGCTGCAATCAATCCCTGTACATCCCTTTCTGTCATTTCCATCCTTTCTACCATTTTAATGAACCATTCTGGGAGCTGGTCCCTGTTGATAGTAGTGCCCTGGCGCACTGCCTTGCCAATTCCTGAAAGTTCGTCCCAAGTCTGGGGGCGATGGATCTCAACCATATTGCCCATAGGAACGTCATCGTCATCGTGGGGTGCCGGAGAGGCAGTGATTCTCGGGATGGATGACATTGCTGAATAGAAGGTACTGTCGGAAATTGATGTTGCTTGCCCTAGAAGAGGGTCTTTTCGTATTCGTATCGATTAATAAACTTGGTAGCTTGTAGCCTTAAGTTTATAGTGTGAACCTGGGCACAGTCCTGACTATGCAGAGGCTTTTCGATTGTAACTCGAGTGCTTCGTCCTGGATATAGACAAACACTTCGTTCCCAAGAACTAACAGACACTTCGTTCCCAAGAACTAATAGAGCTTGTTCCAAAGATAAAGCTAGGAAGTAAATCAATCGATCACAGGCCGAATAAACTTAAGGGTTGTCTTCGGAGGTATTCGTTGGTGATAATCGGTATCGTCGCGTAGAGGATCAAATGGTTGATGATGGAGGAGACAGAGGGAAGTCATAGGGTCTTTTATAGACTTTCGTCTACAAATTCGCCCAGCCTTCCTTGGGGAACCAACTGCCAAACTGAGCTTAGGAGATAAGACATGAGTCAAGGCTGTGACGCATCTGCTGAGGCTTGCATCATGCTAAGCGCGCAATTAAATTAATTGCTCACTTGCATAATGCTCGCCCTGGTCAGATTAATCCTTGAAATCGCTCACCGTACTACCACACCTTCCAATGAGGTGCTGGGGTTATGAGTCACACCGGAGGGCAATTCCGTCTGACTGCATCATGCATGAACTCTTGTGATAATGACGCATGAGTCATTTATCGTATGAGTCGCGCCATCATAGATCTCCCTAGAGAATCTCGATTGCAAGTAGAGGTCACTGACATCATAAGGCATCCTGATGCCCTACCGGAGTGGATCACTCCGTCACATTCCTGTGTGATGTCATATGTGCCCCACCTGCGCGCACTTGCGCGCAGCCACACCCTGGTGTGGATGCAAACGCCGTCTTGTTCCAAGTTGGCAGCTCTAGGCCCAAGGACGCGTCATATCAGTTCCATCAAACAGGTTTCCTGAGTGGAGTTCCCTGCTGGACGTTGTCTCATGCCAATGCACTGTTGACCCTTGTCCTGCATTCCACTCCTGTTTGCTGACTAGACTCTGCCTTATCTCTCGCCCCACTGTTCACCCAACTAGTAACACCGGATGATATCCTTGCGCCGCATCTGCATCCTCTTGGAATCTTCTGTTCCTATGCAGCCCCTATCGTAGCCGTGTATTGCCGAACACTCCTCAGGTATAAGGAGGTGACCTTTCGTCGTCTTCCTCGTTCTCCATCAGCGTCGTTCGTAGTTGTCTCAAGGGTAAGTTGACACCCTTGAGGTAAGTGTTCCTTTCCCCTTCTCCGTCCTGAGTCCTCTCAAACTGACAGCGAATAATAGTTTCGACGCCTCGGGCCGGGATCCTGGTGAGGTCCTATCGGAAAGTCACGAATCACGTGACGTGGCTAGCCGGAGCTCCTCTGGGGGTTCCGGCCCGGGATACTAACTTAATTATTCATTCTCCTGTCGAGTTTGCCATATTCTCCATAGCGTTATATATGATACCAATTCTATCTTCACACATTATAGGGTGTGACAATACACGGTTTCAGAGCATGACATATACTGAGTTCTCAGTCAATACCGGCACGAAGCTATAGTGAATGCCTCCCGAAGGTCAAGACATGGAGAGGAATGGTTGGAGCGGCCCTTGCCAGGTGAAGTATCCTCTAGGAGAAGAATAATCCGGAGGACTGCTGGTGATATCGTGACCCGCATAGATACCATACCACCGCGCCTCGGAGAACTTTTTTATCTACGGGCCCTGCTTCTGCACCGGAGTGCCTATTCCTTCACCGAATTGAAGACTGTTGATGGAGTCGAATACCCCACTTTTCAGCAGGCTGCCCAAGCACTTGGTCTGTTTGATAATAACAACGAGGGAGAATTCGTGATGAGAGAGGCTATTGCAAGCTATTACAGACCAGGCCAGCTGCGATTCCTCTTTGCCCACCTACTGGCCGACTTAGCTACCCCAGCAATAGATCTATGGAGTACTTTCAAAGAACATCTCATCATGGATTATGCCTTACATATGGATCAAAGAGCTGCAGAAAGGCAAGCTTTACGGCAGATTGAAACCTATCTAGCAGCCAGGGGATGTTCATTGTCCGAATTTGGCCTCAGTGCTGGTGAATGGCGGCCCCGAGAGATTGAGATGGAGATACAAGCTTTTGAATCGAGGTTTGATATTCTTTGGTCACAAGCCCAACATGATGTCTCCCGAATGAATGCAGAGCAAGCCTCGATGTACCATATGATTTTACAAGATTGTTGGTCAGATGGTCCCCATCAAATGTATTTTATTGATGGAAAAGCGGGACGAGGCAAAACATTTCTCGTGAAAGCCATATGCAATACCATCCGAAGTCAAGCTGAGATTGTCATTATTTCTGGCACCACTGCTCTGAGTGCTACCCTCTATGAAAGGGGTAGAACTGCCCATTCTGTTTTCGGAATCCCAGTGCAAGAGGTAGGTTTTTAACTTTTTGACCCTCCAGTTACAAGATTCTGAATTCTAATGGTATAATAACAAGAACAATACCAATTTGTCTTCCAATATCTCAGTAAGATCAGGTCGAGCTCAGTTAATTCGGGAAGCGAAACTCATTGTGTGGGAAGAATTCCCTATGGCTAACAAGGCAGCCATAGAATGTGTCGACCAATTGCTGCAGCTCCTGATGGAAAATTCATTGCCCTTCGGAGGAAAGGTTTTCTTGGGTTTAGGAGACTTTCGGCAGGTTGCACCAGTGGTCCGAGGATCACTGGGTGATGTTGCAGCATTCCAGAGTTCGGTTAGATCTTCATATCTGTGGCCAAGATTTAAGATTCTGCGCCTCACAGCGCCTATCCGAACTGCATCCGACCCAGATTACTCGGACTGGATTGACAATATCGGGGAAGGCATTGAACATACAGTGTCTCTCACAATGCTAAACCGTATCCAGTCAATCGACGAGGCAATTACATTTCTATTCCCCCCCGAAATCCTCACAGATCCACATGCAGCTGTTCATAGATCATTCCTCAGCCCTCTGAATAAATTTGTTGATGAATTCAACGATCTGATGCTTGATCGGTTACCAGGCGAAGAGAGTCAGTTCTATAATCCTGTGCACCATGAATGTACTGCTAACTCGCTGATCATAGGGGTTTATTTCTCATATGATTCAATTAAGGAGGACGAGGAAAATATACAGTCGGATGCACTTCTGGAGTACATGGGTTTATTGAGATCACCAGGGATTCCTGACCATGTTCTGCGGCTGAAAGTTGGGACGATCTGTAGCTTATGCCGGAATTTATCAGTTGAAAAGGGCCTGGTGAAAAATTCACGGGTTATCGTGCGGAGGTTACTCCCGATGATGGTAGAGGTTGAATTACTGGACGATTCCTTTCACCGCGAGGAAACAGTATTCTGCTTACCTAGAATCAATTTCGAGTTTCAACCTGCATTTGCTCCATGGAGTGTACAGAGAAGGCAAATCCCACTCCGTCCAGCATATGCTACAACATTCAACAGCTGCCAAGGTTTAACCCTCGACCGCATAATTATTGATTTGCGAACACCAGTTTTCGCACATGGCCAACTCTATACGAGTCTCTCTCGGGTGAGGCAGAGGGACCATGCCAGGATTTTGCTTGCGGAGGATAATGTTGATGCTACCACAGTGAATGTCGTTTATAGTCGTTTGTTGCTGCCCAGAACATAGTGATCGTATTACCATCATTGTGTTCTGCCATGTAAATAAATGGTTATAATATTGGATTGCTTGATACCAACAATGGAAAAACAACCTGTTACGAGGAAGGTTCTAACCGGCTTCTGGCAATTGAATCACTTATGGGTGGGAGAGATTTGGTGTAGCTTATAGTATTTCTGATATAGAATGATTCCCAGCATTGCCCATAACTGGCTGGTATATACCTTGGCCGAGTGATACCATATGTACCATATACACAAGCCATCATTCATGAAGCTGAAAATTCAAACAGCACAGTAGCTATAGAACTTGGTATCGTATCATATAACATTTATCTATATTACAATTCATCCAATTTGCACCATCAAGTCCCACCATATAGCTTCTCATTCCTCCTCTTCCGAATGGTTATCTCCCAACTGTTGTAGTTGGACAACCATATCTGATTCAGAAATGTCGCCTGCATGGACCGAACCGAGAACCTTTAGAAGCCTTCTTCCTGTTGCGAACCCAATACTGATCTGTTGAAAATCTGCATCCAATCTACTGGGCTCTACATTTGCCAAAGTCGTTCCATGGTACATTTCACCCCTAAAGGCAAAAAAAGTATCGGTCGCCGATTCCACCTTGATACCATGGCTTGATAAATAGAAGTTCCCATGAGCTGACTGTCCTTCTCTTCGATCTGTGGTCCAGATTGTTACAAACTCATGGGCATTCTTCTCATGGTGTGTAAATCGGGCATAATTCTTAGCATAATTCCCCTGTGGGGGTGCTAATTCGGCAGAATGGAATTCAAAATAGCCACTGGCCAGTTCAATACCATAGTAACCACCCATTGTCCCATGGCCATCCATCACAGCACGTGATCCATCCTTCCCCGAAAAAGTATGCATATCAGAAAGGATTGCTGGTGGAAGCTGCGATCGCATCATGTTCCAGAATAATGCATAAGTGGAGCTAACCCGAAAGTCAAAATCGCAGAGTTCCTTTGGTGATTCGAATTCCTTTGTTGATGACCGAAGTAGATTCTTTGCCCACATAACACATGGAGCACTTCGGGCACCAGGAGTATATCCATTGAGAACAATCTTGCCTGGATCGTCCAAACGAATGCTCTTCTTTATCCCCACAGCATGTGCAGCAATGCTATTGATCCACTTGAGTACTTCGGAATCGCCACAGAACCTTCGGATAACCACCAGAATGATCTCCCCTGATTTTTCGTCAAAGACAATGGTACTCTCATCTGCTCTCACAACCTTCGCCCAGCCCTCATCACCAGCAATCACCAGAACATCCTTTCGCTTTCCCCTATTATCGTGCAGTTTCACACTTTGGAGATGGTCTTTCCAAAGAGGTCCAGTTGCTGGTGACTCGGAGACCCAGACATCCTTTGGAGGCCATGGGGTTTCCAATTGGGGTAGATACAATTCGTCCAGATGTGAAAGAAATTCATCCCTAGCACTGGCATTGCAGTTCAGCTTCAAGCTGCGAATAAGTGCTTGCTTTCGCCGGCGGTGGTTGATCTTTGCTGTGTTACGATCCCTAATGATAGCACTTGCTCTGGGAAATTGTTCTGGATTGCGGCTCAGGATTTGGAGAAAGAAATTCCATATTGCCTTTGGCAATTGTGCATCCGAGCCCATAGCTATAGCCAGGAACATCTCGGAGAGATTCTTTTCGAGATCACGTCTGTGCTGGGGGTTATCGGATATAGCAAGCATGGCAAGCAGGTCCCCAGATTGTTCAACCTCCCCAGTAACTGCTTTCATTATTTCTCTACTTATATATTAGTTTACCTTTTTCTACAATGTCTACAAATCCAACAGCTATATACAGGCCTCGCAGCATATCTAGGAGAGGTCCACCAGGTGTAGCAGCACCAGGAGCACACTACAAATAGGCAAGCCAAACATTTACATGTACCATACCCTCCATGCAGCAAGACAAAACAATAGGCAGAGTTCACAATAGCAGCAAATTATGGGAGGCAGAAGGACCAATACATTGTCCTAGGAAGCAGTTTCGGATACATTGTAGAAGCTAGACATTGCCCTGCACTATCCATCGTAGACAAGATAGTAGGCTTCTGTAAAGCTGGTCTCTCCAAAGAACCCTCTGCTGCAACCTAGAGGCAAAGTGTAGAGGTATTGCCAAGTAGCTGGGATGGGCTTACATCTGGGATTGGGGTTTGTCTGCTGGTGTAGACTGGATTGGGGGAGAGGGGAGAGGGGCCTTTGGTTTTGCTGGCTTTGGTGCTCGGGGCATGGTGCAGGGCTGTAATACAGTGGACGAAGGAGGGGGTTGTTGGTGGGTAGGTATCGGGTAGGGGCTCTAAAGTACAGCAATGTATTAGACCACAACTGGGAAACAAGCCTCACAAGCAAATGAGGGACAAATAGGATAGGGATTTACTGTTTTGATGTGTAGGACTGTGCAGAAACTGGTGCTGCAGGGAGCAAAAGCTGCTGTTGCTGTGCTGGATTGTCGCTGTTGTGGTGGTTGTTGGAGGTAGAGGGGAAAAAGAGATTTTTCTTCGGCTATAGGACATGGGCCGAAACTGCTAGGTAGGGGGCTTGGCATTAGGTTCTTGCCGAAGCAGCACCAGCAGCAACCCCGGCAACAGCAACCCCGGCAACAGCAACCCCGGCAGCAGCAACCCCGGCAACAGCAACCCCGGCAACAGCAACCCCGGCAACAGCAACCCCGGCAACAGCAGCAACCCACAATGGCCATTACAACAACAGGTTGTAAAGGCCGGCCGAAGGCCGGCCACATGCCACACAATCTCTTGTAATTATAATCTCCAGTTCTGTGTAACAACCTGTAATGGAAAAGATCTGCGAACCAGGGTGTGATGGCCAATGGTGGTTTTGTACCGCGAACGAAAACCTGGCACTAGAAGCACCTCTGATGCATCTCTGATGCATCTCGGCAACCTTCGCAACCACACCAGGTTACCCGGATCGTGCAGTAGCCAATCGGCATTGCAACCAAGCGAGGTGGGAACTGCGCAGTCGCCGAAAACCTGTTTTTGAGGTCGATGGCATTCTAAATGTTTCTAGCACTTACAGACGTCGCAATTCTGCTTGGGAAACTAGCAGGGCGCTCGCATTGCAGTTGGCATCTATAAAATGAGACGATTCCACCGTCCATTTTGAATCCTGTAGCCACTGCTTGATGCGACTGCCATATTAAAAAAAAAGGTGAGTTTTTACCTATGGTAACATGCTTTCCCCAATGCTTCCCCCGAAAACCAAAGAACTGACGAGCAGAAGCAGGCACAATTGGAGCAGCAGACCAGTTATAGGTGAAAAAAAAAGGTGAGTTGTTTTACCCATGTTACCACACTTTCCCCGATGCTTCCCCCGAAAAACAATGAACTGACAAGCAGAAGCAGATGTAACTGTGACCAGTAACAGGTATGAACAGTGAGTGCTACCTCTATAACAATACACTTGCCTCAGTAATTCTCTTTCGACGAAATCAATCGGTAAGCCACAATTCTCCAAATCCTCCAAGAAATATTGACCTCGATCTATGATGTTATTTCTAACTCAGACGACTTAGGGGTTCCATTACCACTGCAATTGTATGTATCTTTGGGGCTGTAAGCCCTGCAGGTAAGGAATTGAGGGTAGCTCATGAAGGAAACCTTCTCGGAGGGTTTGTATCGTTGTTAATTGTTTCTTTTCTGTTACTAAAAATGTAAATATATTTATCCAATAAATCAATTTTGACATTATATAAAGCATATTCATGTCTTCCGAGATATCTTGAGGAAATTCCATCTTGAATGTGTACCGAACATTTTTCTAAATCTATCTGATCTAAATCCAATGTGATCCGAATAATGGTTATCTGTAGTTCTGTGTAACTATTTTCAATGCAACGATCTGCGAACATGTCTGTGATCGCTCAAATAGTGGTTGCATACCTGGCCTCTGCCTTCCCCATGTTTATTGTTCACAATGCAACACGAATTCCAAGTGGCTGAATGTTACCACAAGAGCTAGCCGACAACCTGGCAGATGCAGCAGTGATTAATGCCAGAAACCATGTTCCTGCATAAATGCGGCTATTGCCGATGTGTACATGCATATATGCCAAGATGAGATCGGCAGTGGTGATGTCGCTAAGGGAGCTGCGCATATCCCTGCATGACTGCAGCCGATAACATCACCCATAAGATTCCAGATTCTTCGATAACTTTCGGTGAATGACAAACAACCTCTTTGGTGCCTGTAGCATTGAATTGCTTCACGGATTCATAACGATGCAGATCAATGGAAATTTCTACAGGTTTCGATATATAAAGTATTCCTTTACAAATAGACACACATTCAGTTCTCATGGAACTTTCTAAAGATTTCGATGAAGATGACCAACAATAATGCATATGGTTCTCGCAAATAATGTTGATAATATGTGGTAGAATCTGTACTAACCAATAAACACCAGAGGAATGGATTGACACCTACGATGACCAATGGTATTCTGTTGTCTGTACTTAGAACTTGGATATGCAGGTTAGCTAGAGGTTTCTAATGGTTCCGAGAATGATCGGTATACCCTCCAATGGTGTGCGAGTGATTGGATTGCTTTCCGATAAGATCTAGACCGATACATCTAGAAGATTCCCCTAAATCTCGGGGATGGCAATTCAAATCCTGGTTCTCAAAGTCATGTGAATTTTGTTTTGTACTCACATTCCTTAGAAATGCAAGTTCGTCAGAAGTTTACGATGGTCCCCTGTGGAATCGCTGTTTCCGAAAATGCTGCCAAAGTGCTTCCATCAGCTTCCAACACAATCTGGACCAATACAATGCATAGATTTCAGGAAGCTTCTGGCGATGTAAACCTGAATCATGGTGCATGCAGTGCCCTTAAGATTTACTTCGGCATATGGAAGTTGACCATCAGTTTCTATCATATTCGTAAGACACCACTACTGTTTGAAATGCTTTCGCAATGCAAACTCTTGCTTGATAGAAGCAGCCAGGACTATGGCATCGTCGGGATCCTATTGGTTGAAGCAATAGTAGCCAACATGATGTGTTTCTTTTTGTCTTCAAATCTGCAACCACTCGGGATTTTCCTGCTTCTTCCAGGGAAATTAGCCATTTCTGGAGGTTTCGGCACACATTGGGAGGTATTCTCCATGATTCTTGAGCGTTCAAGATAACGATGCATATGGAACATTGCATCATTTTGTAGTTATCGACAAGAGCAAGCAATATCTTCTGTGAAGATATTCATGTGCCATTCAGTGGTCCATTCAGGATATATAAGGTGTTGGTTTACACCCTGAAGTGCAACAAACCAGCTGCGATTCCCACCCTGAATAGTTTTACCTCCCTAGCAACCACTATCTTATCAAATCTACAGTCCATTTTCTCTCTACCTCTCTTATCTTCTTGAACATTTCATCTTCCTTACCACTATATACGAATCCCTCTTCGATACTCTCTGAATCCTCAGCCAATCATTGATTACCTTTCGAATAGCTATATTATCGGTATCAATGGTGAACCATAGTGTTGTTTTTCATGGCCCATTGATGCTTGGTGATGCTATACCTACCACCACCAATGCCACAGCCTTTAGCCCCCTACAGAAACTGGGTGCTCGTGTTTACATTGACGACGATCGTGTTATCGATGGTGTATCTACAATGCCGATGGAGGGAACCCTCATCCATTGGTCCCAGGACCTACAGGACCTACTGCTAGAGAATAGCCTATGCTCAGTGCATGGGCATTTCATTTCGTATAATGCCACAGACAGCAATGGAACTGATGCCGAGTGGAAGGTGACATCTTTCTTGTGTTTTCCGTAAGTTCCCCCATGACATTCTCAGTTCCCCTGGCTAACAAGAGGTTTTAGTTTTCCAGGAAATCCTGACGATGAAGAGTATTTGTCGAAACTCCCAAACCCACAACCAGCAGTTCTCCAGGGGACTGGCATTTGTGTTAAAACGTTCCCGATAACCCGCCCCGACGATACCCATTTGCGAAGCTTCGAGCTGAAAACCACTGTGTACGACCGATCAAACAAAGACAATCATTCGGCGACTTTTTCCATTCGATGTTACTTCCCTACTAGGGGAAGATTCACTGCCACTCCTTTACCCGATAGAAATGCGATCGTTGCGGTGTGTGGTGAAATTGTCGGCACTCATATAGAGTCTGGAACAGTTGCGATCCTTCTCAGTGATATGACTTTCCTTTCCCCAAGGAACACTATGACTCGTGGTAGTGACACCAGTCCCACAGGGTCCCCAGGGAAAAAGAGGGCATGGGAGGCATGGGGATCCAGGTCCTCACGAAACAACAGACCAAGAATCTCTGGGCCATCTTCTTCGCCAGTGCAGACCACCAGCAGTTCCCAAGACACAATCAACGATGACATTGGTGAGTGAAAGTGGATTTTTTTTATTGTTTTCGGGTTGAGTTTTGCTTTGTTTGATTTTTCGGCAAGTTTATTAGGTGTTGTGGGGGCCAATGTTTTCCCTTTTGATGTCATACTTCGTTTATTCCCTTGGTATTTCTTCTTCCATTTGCGGTTTTTTTTTTGTTTTTTTTTTCTTTTTCTGGATTTCTTTTGTAAGGAAACGAAAGATATTATTTCGTATTCAATGGTAGTTCGGGGATCTGGGATAATGTTGTCTGGTTTCTATGTTGTGTTTGTTTTGTGAGTCGGTTTTATGGTTTTGTGATGGGGGTTCTTTATGCTCTTATGTTCAATGAGGAATGATGTTGGTTTCTCTTCAACGATATTTTATTTGTAATGTTTTAGTCATTTTGGATAGGGAATGTTTCATGATTTTATGTTCAACGATGCATAGTGTTGGTTCTTTTTCGAAGGTATTTCTTTTTTATTGTTTTGGTCATTTTGGATAGGGAGTTTTTCATGATGTTATGTTCAACGATGAATGATGTTGGTTGTTCTTCAATGATATTTGATTTTCATTGTTTTCGTGATTATGGCAGTGAGGTTGGTGTGGTGGAAATCGACATTCGCCATGTATTGTTAGCAATAACATGAATGATGAACTATTTTCTCGCCTGACGAATGCTTACAATAAGTGCCATGTTCAAGGTGAATTGCTAGCTTTCGATCCTGCCTGTGATGTCTTCTGGAAATATTTCGGCCTCCCATCGTTCAATACTCTTAAGTTCACCCAATCCATAATCGTGTTTCCGACATTCGTTCATACATTCATGAATGGAAATTTGGAACTTGTGGATATGGTGGATGATACTACATCAAGTGGATGTAGGCAACCAGCTGCACGAAGATCACAGTTACAATGGTGGGACCGTTTAGCACACACTAATATCCGGGTTAACCGCTTTACCTGGAATCACCATTGTTCCTGGTGTAATACCATTCTGCTCTCTGAAGAAAAAAATGGATGGTGCTGTGTAGAGGGAAAATACCGAAGGCCCCCTCTGCCACCATACCCCCCAATGTTCATCATGGATGTGCAGAGGCATAGCCATCTCTATGCTGCTCTTTCCAGGAGGTTGAATTCGCTTTTTGCATTCACAGCTATTGGAACCACAGGTGAATTTGTGCGGCTCGATCAGCCAAGTAGTGTGGTTGTCACTGGCCGAACATACCACCGAATCTTACATCTCGATCAGGGACAACACTCACTTCGTTGGTTTTTGTATGACGAAGCATCAAGGAGCTGTGTGGCCCAACAACAAGGCGTACCAGCTACCATGCTGATGGGCACACGATACATGCTGGAGAGCGAAAGCCCCTATCTACGAGAGCTTCGGAGAGCAATAACAACAGTCAGGGATGGTCCCCTTGCCATTCAGCTTGATCAAGATGTAGCAGGTGGTGAAGTGGCTGCTATTATCGATGCTCAAAATCTACAACGAGTGAATCCCCGAACAATTGTATTTTTCCGTCAAGTTGATCGGCAACCTACTTTCCTTAATATTTTCTCACATATGTATGAACCACTACAATATCCTCTATTGTTTCCACGAGGTACGCCAGGATGGTCATACGACAACCCCTATGGTTTAACCCAGATCCAATGGTACCGGTACAATTTGCTCTCGGAACCACGGTTCATGCAGTTCAGCCGATTAGCATGTGAGTACTGTGTTGACATGTATTCTCGGGTCGAGGAGGAAAGGTTGTATTACCTTCGACAGGGAAGGCACAGGCAAATGAATCAACAGTCTCAACCAAGGAATGACAATCTCGACAATTCCAGTTTGACCCTTGCTAATCTCGGGGGAATGCTACCTGCATCCTTTTTGGGATCCCGAGCATGGGCATCACACCAGGTTGCAGATGCACTAGCCCTTTGCCGGAAATATGGGAAACCAAGCTTCTTCGTCACGATGACAACGAATCCTAATTGGCCAGAGATTACCTCTCAGTGCAGACCTGGTCAGACAGCAGCAGATATCCCAGCGGTGACATGCCGGGTATTTCATCGTAAAGTACAGGTTCTCATGAAGTTCATTCGGAAGCATTTCGGCAACATTCTCTATGAGGTCAGTGTGATCGAATTCCAGAAGAGAGGTCTTCCCCACATGCATCTGCTATTCAAGGTACTGCTATTTCATGTTATTTTCATTCCCAGAGGCTTTGATATGTTACTAATACAGTGTATTCGTGCAGTGTGACCCCGAACTACCAATTGACAAGATCGATACCTTGATCTCAGCCGAGCTTCCGCCAGCTGGGGAAGATAGTGAACTCCGGAATCTGGTGATGAGGTTCAATATGCATCCCGAAACTCATTTGGAAAATCCTTCGAGCCGTTGTAATAAGCAGGGAGTATGCCAGTATGGTTTCCCGAAACCAATCACTCCCATGACCATGGTCGATGAGCGTTATGGACGGGTGGAATACCGGAGGCGAAAAGAAGAAGATGCATGGGTCGTCCCCTATATGCCATGCTTAACCAAGTTGCTTCAATGCCATATCAATGTTGATGTGTGCTTTACAGTCAATGTTTTTATGTATCTGTATAAATATCTTTTCAAGGGTCCAGATCAGACACGGTTTCAGGTGGAAAGCAATGATCTCAATGATGTCAATGAGTTCGAGGAATATGTCAAAGCCCGGTATCTATCAAGTGCCGAGGCAGTATGGAGGATTTTGAATTTCGATATCACTCGGAAAAAGCCTGCTGTCGAGTCATTGTCTGTGCATTTACCGAACCGAAATCTCCACCAGATGCATAGGGTAAATGGAGCAGCTTCACAGAGTTCCCAGCTTCTTCAATATTTTGCGAGACCCCTCGATACACGGTTTCAGAGCATGACATATACTGAGTTCTTCAGTCAATACCGGCACGAAGCTATAGTGAATGCCTCCCGAAGGTCAAGACATGGAGAGGAATGGTTGGAGCGGCCCTTGCCAGGTGAAGTATCCTCTAGGAGAAGAATAATCCGGAGGACTGCTGGTGATATCGTGACCCGCATAGATACCATACCACCGCGCCTCGGAGAACTTTTTTATCTACGGGCCCTGCTTCTGCACCGGAGTGCCTATTCCTTCACCGAATTGAAGACTGTTGATGGAGTCGAATACCCCACTTTTCAGCAGGCTGCCCAAGCACTTGGTCTGTTTGATAATAACAACGAGGGAGAATTCGTGATGAGAGAGGCTATTGCAAGCTATTACAGACCAGGCCAGCTGCGATTCCTCTTTGCCCACCTACTGGCCGACTTAGCTACCCCAGCAATAGATCTATGGAGTACTTTCAAAGAACATCTCATCATGGATTATGCCTTACATATGGATCAAAGAGCTGCAGAAAGGCAAGCTTTACGGCAGATTGAAACCTATCTAGCAGCCAGGGGATGTTCATTGTCCGAATTTGGCCTCAGTGCTGGTGAATGGCGGCCCCGAGAGATTGAGATGGAGATACAAGCTTTTGAATCGAGGTTTGATATTCTTTGGTCACAAGCCCAACATGATGTCTCCCGAATGAATGCAGAGCAAGCCTCGATGTACCATATGATTTTACAAGATTGTTGGTCAGATGGTCCCCATCAAATGTATTTTATTGATGGAAAAGCGGGACGAGGCAAAACATTTCTCGTGAAAGCCATATGCAATACCATCCGAAGTCAAGCTGAGATTGTCATTATTTCTGGCACCACTGCTCTGAGTGCTACCCTCTATGAAAGGGGTAGAACTGCCCATTCTGTTTTCGGAATCCCAGTGCAAGAGGTAGGTTTTTAACTTTTTGACCCTCCAGTTACAAGATTCTGAATTCTAATGGTATAATAACAAGAACAATACCAATTTGTCTTCCAATATCTCAGTAAGATCAGGTCGAGCTCAGTTAATTCGGGAAGCGAAACTCATTGTGTGGGAAGAATTCCCTATGGCTAACAAGGCAGCCATAGAATGTGTCGACCAATTGCTGCAGCTCCTGATGGAAAATTCATTGCCCTTCGGAGGAAAGGTTTTCTTGGGTTTAGGAGACTTTCGGCAGGTTGCACCAGTGGTCCGAGGATCACTGGGTGATGTTGCAGCATTCCAGAGTTCGGTTAGATCTTCATATCTGTGGCCAAGATTTAAGATTCTGCGCCTCACAGCGCCTATCCGAACTGCATCCGACCCAGATTACTCGGACTGGATTGACAATATCGGGGAAGGCATTGAACATACAGTGTCTCTCACAATGCTAAACCGTATCCAGTCAATCGACGAGGCAATTACATTTCTATTCCCCCCCGAAATCCTCACAGATCCACATGCAGCTGTTCATAGATCATTCCTCAGCCCTCTGAATAAATTTGTTGATGAATTCAACGATCTGATGCTTGATCGGTTACCAGGCGAAGAGAGTCAGTTCTATAATCCTGTGCACCATGAATGTACTGCTAACTCGCTGATCATAGGGGTTTATTTCTCATATGATTCAATTAAGGAGGACGAGGAAAATATACAGTCGGATGCACTTCTGGAGTACATGGGTTTATTGAGATCACCAGGGATTCCTGACCATGTTCTGCGGCTGAAAGTTGGGACGATCTGTAGCTTATGCCGGAATTTATCAGTTGAAAAGGGCCTGGTGAAAAATTCACGGGTTATCGTGCGGAGGTTACTCCCGATGATGGTAGAGGTTGAATTACTGGACGATTCCTTTCACCGCGAGGAAACAGTATTCTGCTTACCTAGAATCAATTTCGAGTTTCAACCTGCATTTGCTCCATGGAGTGTACAGAGAAGGCAAATCCCACTCCGTCCAGCATATGCTACAACATTCAACAGCTGCCAAGGTTTAACCCTCGACCGCATAATTATTGATTTGCGAACACCAGTTTTCGCACATGGCCAACTCTATACGAGTCTCTCTCGGGTGAGGCAGAGGGACCATGCCAGGATTTTGCTTGCGGAGGATAATGTTGATGCTACCACAGTGAATGTCGTTTATAGTCGTTTGTTGCTGCCCAGAACATAGTGATCGTATTACCATCATTGTGTTCTGCCATGTAAATAAATGGTTATAATATTGGATTGCTTGATACCAACAATGGAAAAACAACCTGTTACGAGGAAGGTTCTAACCGGCTTCTGGCAATTGAATCACTTATGGGTGGGAGAGATTTGGTGTAGCTTATAGTATTTCTGATATAGAATGATTCCCAGCATTGCCCATAACTGGCTGGTATATACCTTGGCCGAGTGATACCATATGTACCATATACACAAGCCATCATTCATGAAGCTGAAAATTCAAACAGCACAGTAGCTATAGAACTTGGTATCGTATCATATAACATTTATCTATATTACAATTCATCCAATTTGCACCATCAAGTCCCACCATATAGCTTCTCATTCCTCCTCTTCCGAATGGTTATCTCCCAACTGTTGTAGTTGGACAACCATATCTGATTCAGAAATGTCGCCTGCATGGACCGAACCGAGAACCTTTAGAAGCCTTCTTCCTGTTGCGAACCCAATACTGATCTGTTGAAAATCTGCATCCAATCTACTGGGCTCTACATTTGCCAAAGTCGTTCCATGGTACATTTCACCCCTAAAGGCAAAAAAAGTATCGGTCGCCGATTCCACCTTGATACCATGGCTTGATAAATAGAAGTTCCCATGAGCTGACTGTCCTTCTCTTCGATCTGTGGTCCAGATTGTTACAAACTCATGGGCATTCTTCTCATGGTGTGTAAATCGGGCATAATTCTTAGCATAATTCCCCTGTGGGGGTGCTAATTCGGCAGAATGGAATTCAAAATAGCCACTGGCCAGTTCAATACCATAGTAACCACCCATTGTCCCATGGCCATCCATCACAGCACGTGATCCATCCTTCCCCGAAAAAGTATGCATATCAGAAAGGATTGCTGGTGGAAGCTGCGATCGCATCATGTTCCAGAATAATGCATAAGTGGAGCTAACCCGAAAGTCAAAATCGCAGAGTTCCTTTGGTGATTCGAATTCCTTTGTTGATGACCGAAGTAGATTCTTTGCCCACATAACACATGGAGCACTTCGGGCACCAGGAGTATATCCATTGAGAACAATCTTGCCTGGATCGTCCAAACGAATGCTCTTCTTTATCCCCACAGCATGTGCAGCAATGCTATTGATCCACTTGAGTACTTCGGAATCGCCACAGAACCTTCGGATAACCACCAGAATGATCTCCCCTGATTTTTCGTCAAAGACAATGGTACTCTCATCTGCTCTCACAACCTTCGCCCAGCCCTCATCACCAGCAATCACCAGAACATCCTTTCGCTTTCCCCTATTATCGTGCAGTTTCACACTTTGGAGATGGTCTTTCCAAAGAGGTCCAGTTGCTGGTGACTCGGAGACCCAGACATCCTTTGGAGGCCATGGGGTTTCCAATTGGGGTAGATACAATTCGTCCAGATGTGAAAGAAATTCATCCCTAGCACTGGCATTGCAGTTCAGCTTCAAGCTGCGAATAAGTGCTTGCTTTCGCCGGCGGTGGTTGATCTTTGCTGTGTTACGATCCCTAATGATAGCACTTGCTCTGGGAAATTGTTCTGGATTGCGGCTCAGGATTTGGAGAAAGAAATTCCATATTGCCTTTGGCAATTGTGCATCCGAGCCCATAGCTATAGCCAGGAACATCTCGGAGAGATTCTTTTCGAGATCACGTCTGTGCTGGGGGTTATCGGATATAGCAAGCATGGCAAGCAGGTCCCCAGATTGTTCAACCTCCCCAGTAACTGCTTTCATTATTTCTCTACTTATATATTAGTTTACCTTTTTCTACAATGTCTACAAATCCAACAGCTATATACAGGCCTCGCAGCATATCTAGGAGAGGTCCACCAGGTGTAGCAGCACCAGGAGCACACTACAAATAGGCAAGCCAAACATTTACATGTACCATACCCTCCATGCAGCAAGACAAAACAATAGGCAGAGTTCACAATAGCAGCAAATTATGGGAGGCAGAAGGACCAATACATTGTCCTAGGAAGCAGTTTCGGATACATTGTAGAAGCTAGACATTGCCCTGCACTATCCATCGTAGACAAGATAGTAGGCTTCTGTAAAGCTGGTCTCTCCAAAGAACCCTCTGCTGCAACCTAGAGGCAAAGTGTAGAGGTATTGCCAAGTAGCTGGGATGGGCTTACATCTGGGATTGGGGTTTGTCTGCTGGTGTAGACTGGATTGGGGGAGAGGGGAGAGGGGCCTTTGGTTTTGCTGGCTTTGGTGCTCGGGGCATGGTGCAGGGCTGTAATACAGTGGACGAAGGAGGGGGTTGTTGGTGGGTAGGTATCGGGTAGGGGCTCTAAAGTACAGCAATGTATTAGACCACAACTGGGAAACAAGCCTCACAAGCAAATGAGGGACAAATAGGATAGGGATTTACTGTTTTGATGTGTAGGACTGTGCAGAAACTGGTGCTGCAGGGAGCAAAAGCTGCTGTTGCTGTGCTGGATTGTCGCTGTTGTGGTGGTTGTTGGAGGTAGAGGGGAAAAAGAGATTTTTCTTCGGCTATAGGACATGGGCCGAAACTGCTAGGTAGGGGGCTTGGCATTAGGTTCTTGCCGAAGCAGCACCAGCAGCAACCCCGGCAACAGCAACCCCGGCAACAGCAACCCCGGCAGCAGCAACCCCGGCAACAGCAACCCCGGCAACAGCAACCCCGGCAACAGCAACCCCGGCAACAGCAGCAACCCACAATGGCCATTACAACAACAGGTTGTAAAGGCCGGCCGAAGGCCGGCCACATGCCACACAATCTCTTGTATTTCATATTATTCACCCCAAGACGCGGCGCAAGAACTGATAACCCTAAGATTGCTTCAACATAACAAGTGCCTTTTTGATCACTCTGCAAATTATATTACGCTAGGCACTAAAACTAATACTTTTACGGTATAAATTGCATTTAGTGGAACTGGGTCGAGAGCAGGCTGGAGAGTTCAGAGTAATCATTGCATGAAAGAAACCTGGTGTCGTAAAACTGAATCTTTAAGCGAAGAATGCACTTGCAAGAGGAATGCCAACAGTTTCAAATTCAATTTTTTGGATAGCATAACGCGTTTTCACTCAACGCCGAGGCCTGAGGGCCTACATATGAAGACCACATCCCGGGTGTATATTGATCCAACCTCCGACAGAAACCTACGAACATACTGAATTTTTTCCACAATATTTATCAGTAGGGGGACTTTACGCTGAAGTTATAGGCATTATTGCGTGGTGATAAATTACACAAACGACCTAGACGAGCCATTCATGCCTGGCCTCCGAAGCCCATCAAAACAAATCATCACCATCCGTAGAGTCGATCCTTGCAAGGCGGATCTCCATATGAGCATAACCGGACGCTAGCTGAAGCAAACTGCGACTTTCTGCGTGAGGTATTCTGAAGTTCCCGTTACTTCGATATATTCCTCATTCCTCCCGCGGGTGGGATTAGCCAGTTAAGTGATTGGTCTAAATCTATTTTGTTGTGATCCTAGACTATATTTCGATGGCAAGGCAGTTTAGGTAGGCTAAGAATACCCGCTGGCTGTTATTGACGACCGATGTACCCACACTTCTTGTCACAGTGGCGAGAAGCTGTTCTTCGCGCGGCAGAATCTGCAGCCTGATTGCCGGGGATGCCAATGTGGGGCTGAAAATTGATTGGAGTTCTATGTCAACCCTGCAACTCAGAATTCAGTCTCCGGTGTGGTAGGACAAACAAGTGAACTATCAACTGGATCTTTCATAATCATTCCCTATCGGCCAGCGCGGCCTGGACGTGTGAGAAAATAGTCACTTTTGAGAATATCCTACCACTTTCAAGCAGGTCATAGGCGCTAAGAAAAGAGCGCTATGGATGGCGTATAGTTTGGCGCCACAAACGTCGTTGTTTATTCTAAGGGGTTCCTCGGACGTACATTGTGCCTCAACGTGTCGACCACCTCTGTTCAGGGCTAGGGGTCAGAAAGTTGGGACACATCTGTCCAAAAACGTTCAAAATCAAGGTCTTTCAACTGCCCTGACGAATTATTTCTCACATATGTGTAAGGCTGAGCGGAAATATAAGTGTATCGGTAACAGGGTCGCCGTGTGTGTGTGTGTGGGGGGGGGGGGGGGGGGGGGGTTGGCAAAGTTATGTTCAAATTCAGGAATATAAAATCGAGTTGAATCAACTCAAGATATCGCCCAACTATGATAGGGTATTCACGCTGGCACAACTTAATAGGAAGGACCATCTGCAATCGGACCGCATAATTGATCTCTAATCCGGCCCGTTAAGTAAAGCGTGTCGCGCGTGTATGTATATCGTATCATCCTAGCCTCCGATTAAATGAATATGCGTATTTTTATGGCAAATAAAGTCAGATGACAATACTACTTTCAGCAACCGGAATGTTTTAGCTTTTATTCAATATTCACTAGCAAGTTACTATCTTTGAAGTACGGTAATAGTTCGATAATCTGTGTCGGTGCAGAGATGAGCCATGGCATCCGGAGCAATCTTTCGATGGATAATTAAGTTTAATCACGCCTGACATGTAAGGGACTGTAAATCACGCGCGCAATGAGCGAGAGTATGCAGGGGCTGGTTGATGATGGATCTACAATCTCAGAGCAACCACATCAATTGGAGCAAGGAAACATACTGGAGGACAACGCTTAGCATATTGGACCACCGGTATTGAATGATCGACATTCACAAGCCATAATTATCAAAAGTTTGTAAGCTTGCGACTAGAAACCTTTCAAGTCTTATGCAAGATCAGTTTCTATTTTTCTGATATAATTACATATAAGTAGAGGTTTCGTTGCAGCAGCCCATATGGGGCTGTAACGAGGGGAGAGGAGAGAAATTATGGGCGTGTGGGTGTGGTTTATTTATTTGTTTCTCATCCTCGCATGTAACCTTGAGGTTATGGCGGGTGCTACAGTTCTAATACATTGCTGGAATACTGGAGATACTCCGCATCCACTGTGTACGCAACTTACTTGTGTCGGGATGTAGCCTTTCCTCGTGTGTGGGTGTGGGCGTGAGTGCATGCACTGGGTGTGTGTGTGAGGGTGGGTGTGAGTGTGTGTGTGCCCAATTAAATGCATGCAGTAGCAGCACACTGACGGAAGTTTGTACTTGTTGTGCAAAACATCAGCAAAATGCAGGTATTTCGAGCGCGATACCAAAAGAGCCCTCTACAGCTAGCCCAAGTAGTCTTTGCGGTTTCGTCACATAGAGTGGAGGACTTCGCATCGTTATATTCAGGGAGAATAGAACAACCCCAACTTCAGCTATGTAATAGCAATAGACAATCGAAATAGACAGGGGGTAGGGACCCCCCTGTCTATCCGAGTGCTTTATTCGCGTTCTATAGAAAATATGTTTTTGTGGTGAAAAGGGCTCTCCAGTCTGTCGCTATATAGCGATGTGAAGTCCTCCAGTATACCTTGGATGTGTTGAATGTATCATCAACGGGCATGCGACGCAGCCAAACAAACTCAAAGGAACTTCAGATGCACCACCGGATAGTTCTCGAAACCGAGAGACAACCAACGACAAGGGAATACAAGTGCTGACTCAAGTCACTTAATGGGGTGACGGTGGTAGTGCCAGATCTTGTTCCTCTCTGGCAAGAACCTTGTGGGGAATATGGTTGGATGAAAGTTTAACGGAGGACGGGGCACCGCAGCAGAAGAGATATTCCATGCAATACCAGGAATTGAATGGGACGGTTACCATTCAACCGACTCTTTGTTCCCCAGATCCCCACTTAATAAACGCTGCTTGGTTAGATATAGAGACACAACCGGGTAGACCTGACCAAGAAGGGCAGGAGGTGTTACACAGGTAACTTTGAAGCTTTTCAATTCAGAAAAACTTGTGCTGAGGAGCGCTAGAGCTTGATCGGTAGAATGTAGCCGCTAAATCACAATCTGCAATAGCTCCGTATCAATTCAATCGGTCGTCACCTCCGCTGATGTGCCGTACCTTTAGGTCCACTCATGCAGTCTGATCACAACCTATCACTCCAATTTCCGTATATATGCTAGCCGTCTCGTCACCAAACACCATTTTTGGGGTGTGCGACTGATGAACCACACCCTCCAAGTTAGGCTATCTTGCCAAGGCTCCATGAGTTAGTCTTACACACCTTTGGTGATCAGCGGTGCGTTAGACTTGTTACACTATATGCCACTCAGCGCAAACTGATTCAATCCAGGATGATTCAAGATGCCTTCTGTAAATACATGTTGACTTGATAGTAAAGTGCGCTACAGCTAGCTCTGAAATGCCGATTCATTATCAACTCACTTGCAACCGTAGGTTTATGGAAGAGGACCTGGATTTCACCTCAGGTTCCCAATGGAATCCCTGAGTATTTTTCGCATATGCAGTTGTAGTCCCCCAATTCTCGCCCTTAATCCCCGTATCATATATGGCATAAACAATTCGCTTAATTTGTACTATACGGTGAAAGTCCCATCGAAGATGAGCTATGTCGTGTGGGACTTGATGCCCAGAAATAAGCTGCTTTGCGATGAGATTTTTCTGTGCAGAGCCAACGGCATGCATGCAAGGTGATGTCGAGCCGTGCAGCATATAACCCGAGTGTTCCACATGACAGCCGGAAGCTCACACAGCATCGCGCGCACAATCAAAGAAATCCAGAGGAGTCCCTATAAACGTTTAGCTGTGTCAACGCGGTAAATATCTTATACCCCCTAATGTTACTGGTCTAGAATATTTCTTTTTTTTGCACTTTTGGTACTACCGGAGCTGGTAATAGCCGCACATCAAACGCATCACGGAATCCGTACGCTACGCGTCCTAAATCATAGTTTCTTTTCCTCATCTCCAAGACGAACTTCCAATTCAGGAAACTAGTTACAATATCGATGAGACAGCTAGTTCACGGTAAGTATAGTCCTGCTTTTCAGCCCCTAATATCTGTACGACCTCTCAAACGCATAGGATGCAGTGCTCCGATTACTGGCTGCGGTGACTATGTACTAACGGAGAGGCAAAGAAATAAATCAAAACGCATGTTTTTCAGAATATGGCAGCTGGTAGAAATCTACGGCCATACATTTACTGAAAATTTCACAGATATATTCCCAAATATCCATAATACCAGTGGGTTGTTACCGACTCCGACATCTCCTGATGAAGAATCTCACAATGTTCTACCGGCGGTCAGTCGAATCAACCACCTGAGCTCGGCGGCCGCACGTATCCAAATTCAGACTAAGCTCGACAGATCTACCTCGATGAATTCCGCTCCCTTATCTCTATCTGGTCGGGTGCCGTAGCCCTGGTTATCTCTCATATCCTGGTTGATGAGTTTGCATCGAAACACCATCTCCAATGTGTCCATTTTGAGCATTTGCCACCAATCCCAGGTTCGTCGTTGGAATCTATGGTGTCGCCATTAGAATTACCCCTGAGAATCCTTTATAAACGCTGTGATTTTCCACACTACCGACTATCCACCAGTCAACACTCCACTGCCTCTATACAACTGCGCATTGGGTACACCGCGAGCAACAGAACTCTTAACCCTCATCCTCAAACAACCTTCACATCCCTTCGTCAACGCCTTCCTACCGACTATCCACCAGTCAACACTCCACTGCCTCTATACAACTGCGCATTGGGTACACCGCGAGCAACATAATCTTTAGCCCTCATTTTCAAACAACCTTCACATCCCTCCTTCAACGCTTTCTGTCCAAACCCCAACAACCCTCAAATATTCACCGGTTTCAACAGTTGTTTTACCATATCCATCATGTCCTCAGTGTGCGTTACCCTTCCTATCCCTCAACCCAAACTGTAGACTGACAATTATGGAACAGACCCTCTAAGAACGAAACGCCATCGCCATCGTCGTTGTCATCGATACCGTCACCGTCATCGCAAGCACAACCGCGACCGCAACTGCAACTGCAACTGCAGTCGCCGGAACAAGAAGAACCAGTGGAACAAGAAGAACCACTGGAACAAAAAGAGCCACTGGAGCAAGAAGAACCACCGGCACAAGAAAACCCGCCTGCGCGTGGTCCCAACCTTACTGGATGGATGGAAAGGGTATATGTGCCTGGAGATGGGGCGTTGACGAACGGAAGAGATTTTGCCATCCACAAGGTGGATAAGCTTTTTCCCTCGTAGAGGGTGTTGCAATATCTGGTATAGTTTAAAACGTGTGAAAGTCTAAGGTGTGTGACAGTATAAGATTATTATTATTGAATCATACGCTGACCGAAGCCCAGAAGGCTCATGCAGGACTAAGATAGTATAAGATATTTGATAGCATAAGGTATGGTACAGGATAAGCTATGGGATCGGATGGTATACGTATTGGACAGTATAACATATCGGATAGCATAAGGTATGGAGTAGCATAAGGTATGGAGTAGCATAAGGTATGGAGTAGCATAAGGTATGGAATAGAATAAGGTATGGAAAAGCATAAGGTAATATGGGATACCATGAGTGCCGTCGATATTGGTAGTATCTCAAAGATACTAACACTGGATACACGAATTATGCAGTCTGTGTTATGCATTCAGGTTCGATGTATTTATTTGGGCGTTTTGCGGATCGATTTTTTTTGTTATATTTTGATACGGGAATATTGGTAATATTAAGAATAGATAACGTTGTTGTTTTGTAATACGGGAATATGGGTCATACTGTTTTTCTTTGTGTATTAGGAGGTAAATAATAATTTATTGGTGGGACTGGCATATATACGAACCCCTGAGACCATTGATATCGTATATACATGTTTCCCGCTACCCGTGAACAATGTAACCTTGGTGCTGCGCAAATTACTGGCTGCTGTATTTAATGTGCTCGTGCCAACACACCTCAAAAGCCAATAATTGATTTTGAAACAACTTCGCCTAGTAAGAAGTCTTGGACACTGCAGAGGCGAGGGTATCCCGTATCATAAGCGATATGTTAACACCCGTGAGACCAACGGGCTGGTCAGATGCGGTTTCTGATACCGTGCGGGATGTGTGCAACGGAAGGTGGTAGAACAAGTTGGTATGAGACGTATGGTATCCGATATTGTGCTACATTATTAAATCAAACGTCATGGCTTCAGCACAATAAGCTTGCTTTTTATTGAGGATTAGTTGGATCCAATCAAACAAAAGACTGTCCTGCTAATACTGTAACAAAATCTGAATTCATAGGGTACCATCCGAGTCGGTGTTCTTGAGGCTGTAATTTTGCGATTGTCGGCGGTGCTGTGGTGTTTCGGGATTTGAAGATGAATCGTGGCTTTTTAGAAGGCTGGTTTGTGTAGCTTGACGTGTTTTCGTACATTTTTTCAATTTGAGGAAGCTTCGTCAGAGTTATAGTGGATGATGGTACTATTGGAAAAACTGATGCACCAACTCGTGGTGCGTAAAAACGCCCGAATATATGCACCCCCACCATTTTCTCGTAAATAAGCATTAAGAACGAGGATTGTTTTCAATTGAGTACCATAGTTATCCCCGGACTCCATTTGAACGTCAACAAAGGGATACATGTCATGAATATTCCATGGCCGTGGTGAGTAAATTAGTTGATGATGGCAATATTTTTAGTTGCCGTCGAGCGGTCTATTAGCTCAGTTGGTTAGAGCGTGGTGCTAATATCTTGTCAACGCCAAGGTCACAGGTTCGAGCCTATATGGATCATTCTTTTGCTCTGATTTTGCTGGCTCGAGAAGAACAATTCATGGGCGTGTGTATGTGAGTATAAGATTTTTGCTAAGCGTAGATGCAGTACAACCCATACTGATAAGCAATCGTGGCAGACTTTTGACGAATTTTGCGGTACAATGTACAGTTACTGTATTCAAAATCTTTAGTGATCCCTGCAGACTATTTATGCCATTTGGCAGGCACACTGAAGCTCGAATGTGCCTGAGTTATATTCCGAGACGCGGATTGAAAGTTCAACTGTAGATTCGCCGTGCAAAAAAACACACGCACAGAAATGTGGATCTTTGGAATTTCTGCTGTGTTCTGGACCACTACTAATGTAACCAGGCACAACACCCGGATAAGTGGTGAAGCCATTTCATCTTCCAATAACAGTAAGTGAGTTACCCGTGTTGTCGGAATAAGATTATGAATTCGGATTATGATCGCCGCTAAATTGGTAACTCATCACTAGCCGAGGCTAGAGTGCGCTCGCGCACTTCTTAACAACATTGGATCCATTCAGCGGCTCGTTATTTTCTACTTCGATGATGGCGTAATCGAGTAAAATCGTTGAAAATTTTGTATTCCAAAAAGAAAGAAAAAACTGCCGACGAATTCATGTTTCCGGGTATAAAAGTATATTTATTAATCTTTCGCATGTGAATGCGATGTGTATAGTATGAAGCGACAATTGCCCAACTCATAATGGCCCTGTTTGAGGTGCACATTTCCAGGCCAGAAACTTCCAAGATCTCAGAATTGTGTAGTTTTTTTGATTGCGCGCCATGATTCCTTCATGGGTCATCTGAGGTGCAATTTTATGTGTAGGGGAGCTGCATTGCTTAATGTTGCGGCCAATAACCAATGTGATTGCAAGATGAGGCGATGCGAAATCTGTAGCCATGCCGAGTCCATTGCAAAGGGGAGCGATTACTGCATATTGCCTAATTTTCATACATCTGCAGCAGTTCATCACATCCCTGCACAGTTATATGCAATGCTAAATATCCGAAACCAAAGGCAGAGGACCTATAATTTAAACTGGAAAATGTCAGCCAATGGAATAAAATTTTCACCCAGGAGGAATAAAAATAATTCCTAACTTTCCCGGTTTCTTCAGTTTGTAGAAAATTGTTTCGGAATGTTCTGGACGATTTGGAAGCATTTATGCAGGTACAGGTTCTACCTAGACAATGGAGATTAATGGGCTCTGCGAGAAATTTCTAATTTTTGGCCTCCTTTCTTAATTGAGAATGCATGTCCTAGATGGGCAGAACTAAACCTCCTTTTGCTTGCCATTGCAGGCATTCGTGGTCTATAAAGCGCAAATTCAATCTGTCCTTCCCACAATATCGAACTGATAGACTTCTCGCCGGAGAATCCTCCTTTATAGCCTCGCCTTGTCAGCTGCGTTATATCCCGAGTCTGATACCTTCGTCTTTGCTGTGTCTGCGAGAATCAAAGCGCACTCCTCATCAAAACCCACCATCCTTCGAAGTCATCTCTCCAGCGGTTGAACCGCCGCTGTCTTTTGACACCATTTATCTCTCCAGTAGTTGGAACGTCACCGTTCTTTGACGTCATTCATCTTTCTAGTACTTGGACCATCGCCGTTTTTCAGTACGGTTTTTCTCTCCACAGAACTAGATATAAACCCCCAGGTACGATCACTATGGACCAGAATTCATCCTTAGGTTTTGCTCCTCATTCGGGTCAACCCCCAAATGCTGCATCGCATCGCCTTTCGGGTCCATGCATTCCTGGTTGGTTGGGACGGGTTCCTTATGTTGGCTTCGGTAACAATAATAACGTCTCTGGTGTTTTGGGCGAAGTTGATGCTGCCTTTAACACTGCCACCACTCCCGTCTCTGGTTTAAACGCCCCTGGAAATATTTTGGAGTCGATTAGGACCGATAAAGAGCCACCAAATACCCCAAAGGCCACCGCAAAGCCCGCAAAGCCCGCAAAGCCCGCAAAGCCCGCGAAGCCCGTCTCAAATAATAATGCCACCTCCACCGACCATATTTCCGATTCTAATGCTACCGGAAAAGTTTCAGGGTCCACCATGGGCGATACAGAGTCACCAAACTCCCGAAATGTCTCCAAAGTCCATCTCCAAGGAGATGGACTACAGCGCGCCGCCACCCGCACCCAAGAATAAATGTTTGATGGTTGAATAGACTAGAATTGGTTCAAAAATCTCATGTGCTGCCTGAAGGAAAGCATGGCTCGGCTAGGAATACCATGCGGTATATGTGGAATTGTTGGGGCTTTCCTTCGCTTGTGGTTTCATGAGCTGTTTCCTTATTTGTGCTTTTAATTTTCATTTAATATTTAATCTCGTTTGAATATCTCTGCGCTATGTAATCCAGTCGTTACTCGTTTTATGGTCCTTGTGCTCGTGTATATGCTGTGTAACTTGCCACGTCACCGTGGTCGGGGGTAGGGTCCTTCTCTGTTTTCGCGAAAGATACAACCTACTATTCCTCATAGCATTTGCAGCACATTCCCACACAATATCCCCATTCGATCCTCGGTTTCATCACCAGCGAGACGCGTTCCACATCGACCGTTATCGGGCTACTCGCTGCGACAAGACCGACAGAACGACAGTAGATTCTCCAACGACCACACCCTCGCCAGGTGCTTAGACCTTCTCGCCCTCCTCAAAATTGCTGCCATTTCAAAGTCCCTGTACATAAGCCAGTCAGGCATAAGCATACACCCTCCAATAACGCCTCCTGTTTTATCGGCGGTTGTCGTGTGGTAGTATTGGTCAATTCGTAATTAAAGGCGTGTCATAGGGGATATTCAACTGCAGGAACATGCTGATATGCATTGGATATGATGCCAGCCCTGGCCAGAATACCGAAGATCATCTCTATTCCATCGACATCGTCGCCATCTAGACCATAGAAATAAAGATTCAATCTCGTATTGTTTCAGTCCGGAACAGACACTAAGACTACTCGCGCTTGACGCGTATTTTGAATTGTCGTTTTAGCTGCAGGAATGATGGCGTTTTTCGTCGCGCGTCGAAACTTGAATGCTGGGTTCATTCTCAATTGACTGTCCTTATTTAGGATCCACAACCGATAACATGGCATGTGACTATAATATCAGTAGGCTCACCATGTCCTCTCATCGTATCGTTTGAATTGGTGGCTAATAAAGGTCTCATCCGCAGACAGATTCCGCACCAAGTTCCTTGGCAACCGCATGCCCACTATTCCTTTCTAGCTCGAATCGAATGTATTTAAATTGTTGAGGAAGGTGCTAATTGATGGTCTATGCCGATTCGAGTATGAGCAGTCCTCCCATTGCAGAGAATCACAGTATTGCACTCGTTTCTCTCCAAGGGTAAAGGTATGTCGGTTTCTTGCCTCCAAGCATCCCAACTCTCTATTACATTTCATTCAGAGAGTACCATACTAACTTTTCTCCTGTTATAGGGTATTTGTCGCCGGTTATCGTCCATCATTATTTTCGATCCATCCCAAATGCCTCAACAAGGAAGCGAGCCTGCCAGTGGACCTAGTGTTCCGGGCTGGATAGAGACAGTTACTGTTCATGGTGTCGGTAGGAGGAGTACTACACTAGTAGAAATCAGTGCTATTGAGAAAGCTTTTTCCAACGAAGAAAAGCCAAATGCCCCTGCCCCTACAGGAGATCATCGTATGTATCATCTCCAAGATTGTCCGTTGCGTCTTCTGATAATGAGATAGAATAATCCTTCTCCATTGCGCTATATCCTATTGACTGGTTCTTGAAAGTCTCTCGACTACTATATTTAGAGCGAGGGAAGTGGTATTGTCGTTACCAGATACTGTGTTTCGGGACCTCAAAGGCTTTCTATGACGAGTGCTGATCTATGATTCGGGATCATATTACCTAATTATTTTTCCTTTTTCTTTCTTTGGCTATTTGGTGTAACAATCTACAAGTTTCTCGGTCAGCCAGGCTGAGTAATCGATGGGTAATATAACCTACTTTGATACTTTGTAAGAACTTTGGTCCACGCGTTTGAACAGGAACCGAGGAAACCAACCCCTGGAAGTCAATGACAATCTGTACTCATGCCAGCTTTCGCTCTTAATAACGGTGTCGAGTGCCCCTTTTCTATCGTTCTTCGTATGTCTCGGACAGACGGTTCCTTGCAGCGATGAAGGGACATAGTCGTAAGTGACCACTGTTATATCACCGATATGTTTGCTGATTTGTAAATAGCTGCCTCGTGCGTCAAACATGCATATTTCGTAACCGCCCGAATGAAATGCATAAATTTGCCAAGCCAAAGTAGGAGTAGGTTACGCTACACTCAACGCCGGTTAGAGCCGTCTCCTTATCCTCTGACGTAGCGACCACTTCTTCCGCCGACAACGCAGAACGCGACTTGATCCAAGATAGTTCTCTTTCTCTGGTATCTTGAGACTTTGCTTTGTGTGTACCAGTTGCGTGCTTCGCTTGATGTTCACTGCTAATACTGGGTGCAGAAAAATCTTGCTCGTCATAAGGGCGACCCCACGCCAACTTCAAATGACTCCGTCGCGTGGCCGCCTCGCACAGAGTTTCGCCATATTGAACGCCGAATGCTTCGAGCTTGGGTTTTGAACGTTCGGAATATCTTGTTTCCCCAGCGGCGCTTTCCAGTACCCACCACTCGATGGTTCGAGTTTTATTACAGTCTAGTTTAGCCTGAGTCTGGGATGCCGCTACGTCTTCTGTAATCGCACGCTCTGCAAACGGCGAGGCGTTTTCTATCTCATGCAACGCAGAAGTCAACAGGCGGTTTTTGTCGGTCTGCATAGTTGCCAATTCTATTGATCGGTGAAGGATTTCGATACCGCTTCTGGATATCCAACTGTCGTCGGTGAATACTGTGGGAACGATAAGCCAGAGCCGCCGTATCGTGATTCGTATATCCGTGTATTTTTTCGGGTTAGCGTCCCGCAGTTTTCTGTGTCGAAACGGCCAATTAATAATGCACAAAAGTGTATCAAAGAGAGCGGGGCCTTAGGTACTTAAGTTTTTTTCCACCTTCTTATTAGTTTTTTGTTAATAACCCAAGGAAATAAATTACATGAGGGCCAGGAGCTGCTCGGGGAAACTTGACCACAACCGAAGCAATTATCCGAGGGTGTACGTACCCAGTCCTTGCATGAGACAATGGACCGATACACAGCTGTTAAATATCCACGCATACTTCACTTTCAGGCTCTCGTATAATGCTACGCTCTTCATTGGGATTCATTGGGATTCATTGGGATCCCCGTGAAGTGCACCTCGATAGTCTTAGCCAATGACAGTCCTGCAAGTTATCATGAGCAGGATATTGAATCAACTAACTCGGCTGATTTGGGGACATTATAACCGTAATTTTCCGACCGCCGGATATTAATCCAGATATTCCACCCCCATGGTAATTATTCTTGCCGTCGAGGTCGCGTTCATTTGCGCGTGGACTACGGTAAGAGGGGTGGCGAAAAGAGCGTCCGGATTCTTCGATGTGATCCGCCCAAAATGGGATTTATCGCAACAATGCGCAGCGTGGCAAATGATGTGCAATTTTCCTTTCACCTCCTTACAGGGCTTTAACACCGACTATCAGTAAGTTAGCTCTGCCAGGTCCCGATGAATTACCTCTCATTAGAATTTTAGGGAATAGGATATTACGCACATCGCCACTTTCATAAATTTCGAGCGGTGTATTCCCAGGACCTTTTCACCAAGTTGGCTTGCTATATGAGTGATTAGAATACTCAGTTCAATCACTGAAGGGTTAAAGCTGTCATTCCTTTTGATCTGTACTGTTAGCCTGGGTAAATGTGTTAGGTATCAGACAGGTCGAAGAATAAGGTAGACATTTACGCAATTGGTTTCGTATTGACACTGGAATTTCGGAATTTCTGGTGTTTGGATAAGGACTATATAGAGTACAGTCATAGAGGATGCCTAAATATCAGGCTGTGCACCGAGCCTATTCAGCTCGCACGAAGTTTGGTAGGGTATCCACTGAAGTCATTTGGGGGCCCCATCTGCAAAACGCTGATAAGGTTCGAGTTGCCTGCACACTCTCGTTGTCAACTGCCAGATCGAAAATTAAGTTTCAATATTAGCTTAAATTCTGATTGGTATATTGGATATTTCAGAAGTCAAATTGCATGGGAAGGGGATGTTTACCTCTGTTCTCTTCAGAAACTGGGTACAAATGTTGGTGCCCGTACTTTTGAGTCAGAGAACAGTGGTTGGGTTCTTAATGCAATATGGGGTGTGGGAAAAATCTCGCTGTAGTTGGGAATCCAGGGGGGAAAGGGAGATGGCTGTAGGGGCAAGTGTGAGAGGATATTCTGCAGGGGCGAAGGGTGGAGGTGCATGGACTTCGGTGCCCCAGCCCTCATGATTCCCATGGCAACTTCCTCTAGCAGTGGTCGACAGTCTCATCTGAATTCTGTTCAGGCGAGCTGCTTTGGTCTGTGAGAGTGGTATGTAGCGAGGAACTGCCCGGATGGTGGTTTTGTCTAACTTGGGGGGGGGGGGGGGTAATCCATAGTTGCAGTCCATTCATAAAGTGGTCTATTACTCCGTCTCGTTGCCAGATCCCCTTAGATTTACCTTGTATTCAAGTACATCATTCTACACCCTTGGCACATTGGCTAATGAATATCACAAGTACTGATATGAATTGTCCGGATTTATTCATTTATTTATGCTGGTGATACCGATTTATTATTCCTTTTTGGACCATTGTAATCCAGAGATGTATCACAACACGAACACAGATCAAACACCCAAATTTTTATTTCAACCTATCATATCGGTTTGGCCAACTCTCATCGTTGGGTGCCACAAAAGTTCTATCAATTCAGCGACCAGGATTGTCTGAGTCGCCGCTGTGTTAGTCTTTGCTCACTTTTGATCGCCTCTCCATATATGAACGATGATTCCAACCTTTCGTTTATTTGAGAACAAGATTTGGCCATATTGTGAATCATAACATATCAGCTGCCGTCAGAAGGTTTGATATTGAAATTAATCTACGTACCAATGGGCGATTTCCCCTCGAGATGACGGCCTTTCTTCCTTGTAATCGAAATGTTACACAACAGTGCGTGTCACAACATTCGTTGACATCTCAGGAAGACTACCCAATTTGCATGTCTCAAAACAGCACGAGTACGCCAACTTTTGCAGGGCATCGGGTACTTGGCCGCAAAAATATGTGACAGCTCGGATATAGTGTGATCAATCGAGCACATTTGATGGTAAGCATGTTTAACCAAACGCGTCCAGGGTTGCATTAAACTGCACCTTTCTTGACGTCGCGCTTGATACATATGTATCCAAAAGCAATGGCCAGTCAATTCAATTTTTTCTACGCGATGGTCGAAGGATATTAGAAGCCAACACAAAAGATACACGTTGTACATAGTTCATGTCCCGCTCGCAGTGCATATAATATGCATCTGATAGGAGAACCCCTGTACAACAAGCTGCGGCATGCATGGGACAGGTTACGTCTGAAAGGGGTTTCACAAATACTGTTGGACTACTTTCAATCCGTTGGAAATACAATCTTCTTTATATCAATGGGAGTTCAAATTCGCCGCCTCAACCAACTCCATAGGGTTGCAGCGTACTCGTGCCTAAAGGTGGTGGCTAGCGCCACCACCTTTAGGCACGAGTATCTACCAAGACGTTTTCCCAACAATGCATATCTTCCAAATAAGATCTCAATTCTTCGCAAAATGGGTATCCTATGCGAATCGCTGTAGCATACATCGCATACATAATCAGGAGTGCACAAATGCAACGTGCTTGTTAGCTTATCATTGGAGCTAACGTAAGTTAGTCTAGCGTAAGATTTCGCTCTGGTTTTGTGATCTTCAGGGTTTCGATGAACATCTCCACATCGCCGGAAAATACACACTTCAGTTCTACATTTTGCTCCCTACGATGTTCGGTCAAAAGTATATACAGATGGATCGGTCTACAGGATTATGTCTGAACGGGGGTGGGGGGGGGGGCGTACTTTACGTTGATGGAAGCTTGGCGCGAGTGATTACTTGGGATGCGCAGCGTAATGGGGGGCGAAGTGTGCACTGTGCACATATGCGCTCCTCAACGGTTCTTTATCGCCCAATTAACTCCAAAAGTGCACTTTCAGCCGTATTGTTTTGCCAGGGTGCTCGCGCCATACACAGTTTTGGTATTTGCTTAAGAATATTCTTGTGCGCAGAGAAAGCCTTTGAACGTACGTACATATCCCATATGTATAAAACCCGCCAAAATCGCAGCCGCTATACTTAACATAGGTTACCCTTATGTCAAGTATCCCTAGCCTAACAGATTCTCCTATACATATGGCGTCGCAACGCTGAAACCAACCACCTTTTACATCGCTTTCAACACAGCCAAGCGAAAAGCTTGACTCTCTAGATCTGTGGATAAGGAGAATTTGATTCTTCGTCTAAAACTAAGAAAAATTTAACGTAGAAGGAGCAGTAGCGAGCGCCGTTCAATATTTTGCGGTGGGTTAGGGTTTACACAGGTTTCTGGACCACGCTCGGTAAATATCGAGTGATGTTACGTGTACACTTAACTGCTTTAGGAATGGTGCGATACTCAGTGAAACGCTGCCCATCCATCCTCTGCCTCTCACCTTTCTCGTCGCTTGTGGTCCCATAATTTATCACTCGATCATTCCAAAATGGGCTTAGTCGATCAGCGGGAGTGGGACCGCACAGTGGATTTCGGCCTTCCGCCGCCATATGTATGTGAACTCTCGTTGTCCCTGAAACCTGAAACATGCACCTTGAAGCCATATCCAGTCGGATCATCCCGCATGCTCCCTGTCGAATCCTAGTTGAACACATGCAAAGCATCTAGAAGCATGTGCAGATGTCCTTTACAAACTGTGAAGATGACACTGCATTGTTTAATATATCCGGATATAGTTACACGGCATAAAGAAAACTTCGGCTTCGAGAACGATTGCTGGGCTGCCGTGATAGATGTTCGCCCAATGATTCTACAGGGCTTAGACTTTTGATTGCAGAATCGCAAAATATGTGGATGACTATATATCCTATGACGTAAACGTATAGCGTTGTTCCATACGTTGAAGTATTTAGAGTAAACTTTAATGATATCCATCTTATCTTCAATTCAAAGGAACATGCAAGATTATGACAGGTCACATATGCGATGCATCCAGATAAGGGCCGAATGCAGGAACCTCGTGTCAACACGCGAGTTGATAAAACGTGTCTTCGAAGTATTGTTCAAAGCTTCCCGTACTCTACTTCGGTACTTCCAACCATGTATACTTAGCACAAAAGAGCCGTTTGTATGAGTCGCTAGTCCAATTACTTTTACAAGAGGATGGAGTGAGGTCTCCTGAGATCTCGTACTTATCGGATGTTCCGGATTGAAGCACTGGTTAAAATATGTACAAGGGGAAGTTCTATAATACTGTCTCCGATATATATACTTATATCCCAGGGGAAAGTACTCCTCTCGCTTCGAATTGGTTTTTACAGTAGGTGTTGTCGATTGATTCTCACCGGCCGTAAGCAGTACGTACGACAAACTCTTGGCTCGGAAACTCTAGCTCGCTTTGAATCCAACATGTTGCTTTTTAACCCCCACTCTCGTTCTTGAATGTTGGAACTTGGAAGTATAAGTGTACGGCTTGGGTATAACAATACTGCCAGTTCTCTTTGACCATCCACTGCAACCTTTTGACCGAAACCCCGATTTTATTTGACACGCACTCGCTCTTAACCAAACCATTAGCTTTTTATGTTGTCGGAGTTGAAATTTCTTGGCAAGTTGTTCAGTCTTGATTGAATACCTGAGCTTTCGGTAGCTGCAGAATGTTTATCTATATTGATGAATGCATAGTAGAGTAAACCGCACAGTGCATCAATTCCTTTGGCAACGCACTCAGGTACAAGGGTAAGTCCAGAGCTCTATTGTATCACTGCGTTCGATTGTATATTTTGCTACACATGCCAGGTCAACCTCCTTCTATGTAGCACTATGTATTTGTTTGATGACTATGGTTAAAATTAGCTATCAAAGGGCTCTTTAACCCTCGCAACTTCTCGCGAAAGATCTGGAATTGAGGTTGTTCTGTTTCTACGTCCGAGTTACATGGCGTGCACCGTACCTAAGGCATCCTCCGAGTATATTTGGAAAAGCCAAGCGATGTTGCAACTATCATGATCTAGGATAGACTAGACCTAAATTTAGTGGTAGCGTCTACGCTAATTATTGAGTTACGCTATCCAGAAAGTAGAGGTCATTAACGTCGTTATCACAAAATGGATCAATCACGGACTTAAGTGAACACAGAACATATATGGCACGCAGCGACCGGGGGCTGAGGATAGGGTAAGGGATTCGGAGTCTGAGAGTTAATCACCCGGGGAATATCAAGTTGCTTTGTTTGGGTATTGATTTTTGAATATTGTGAAGAATTATATCTTCCAGTAATTTGTAAGGCACAGAAACTGAAAGTAGAAACCCATATATGATACCCGCAAGGGTAGTGCATAGGAAACTAATTAGAGCAGGAGGAGCGTCTTCATATCATGCAATGAGTGTTCAAGTTAAGGATAAGAGAATTCAAAGCAAAACAAATCTACATCCCGATGGATTCCCACGGGCCGAGGAAATCTTTAACAAAATCATTGATATGGATCAACGGTGGAGCATGTAATCAAGGAACTAGGTAGTACCGATTATTCAGCGTCATGATTTATCAATACAGAGCCGGCATCCGCTCTATTTCCGATCCTAACATAAAGAACTGCAGATTTGAAATCTGTCATCTCAAAGGATTGTTTCTCGGATCTAACTAAGTGGGATTAACGAAAAAAAAACATCCGAACACTCCAAGTTACATGCGGTGTCGTATCCAATAACTGACACATAATATAATTAGGCACTTATTATGTACTGGAATAATGAAATCAGTAAAAATATTATTTTGCTTTACTTCTTCTTAATTATCTCAAACTGCTCTTGAAAGTATCTAAGTTTCGCGGTACCTGAAGGGAGAAGTAACTGTGTTGCCAGTGGCGGCAGCCAGCTAGCTAGCCATGGTAGAGGCACACCAGCTTATATAATGAGGAAGAATAATAATCAACGCCACGCAGCCGAGGCTCAATATTATCATGGTATCTATGTATGTAACTACATGTATGTACCTCTCAGCTTCTTTCAGCGCTTAAACTTAGACGCGGCCAAAGCGGGTGATGCTGCCTCGCTTATTAGATGTGGCTGAAAACCAAGCTAAACCGTACTTGCATATGGCTCCTCCAAGGATTACCTTCTTTAAGATGCAAATACCGGCTGTTTCATTCTGGATCAGAAGAAGCATTGTGAGTCTTGTGACAAAATAAAATATAGGTTGAACTACTATCATTTATTGGAAAAGAATGTACGGTAAGTTCTAGATCACCCCTAATAAATAATTCCATTTTAGATTTTAGATTTTATATGCACTCGAGCCTCTATAATTTTAGAACTCTAAACCACCCTTAATCCTCAAATTCTACAACTCTAACCTTTCCTTCCAGCATCTCACCCACATGATCCCCTTTATCCCCTCCCTCCCCCCCGTATTTCCCCCAGTTGTTACAAAACATCACCAACCGTCATCCTCCATAATTCTACCAACCTTTCTAGCCACTTACCCTATCAAAATCCAGATCTCTAGCCATTTCTCCTCTATCCCCAAAATCTCTTCCAGAATTCTATTATCCATTAGCGATGCTACAAGCAGCGAGAAAAATCTACACACTTAAGATCCGCCACTGTGTTAAACCCAATTCTTATTTTCCCTGTTGATTGGCAGATTGGCCAGAGGGAAAGAGACGCTCCGCATCCTGCAACACTTTCTTAACATGGGCGTCGGAATGTCCGGCCCCTGGAGTGTAAACTGTCTGGTTGTAACCAGGAATGCTGACTTTGGCTTGACCGGTGGCTGGGAGCTGGCCGTAGGTGTTGGTGGAAGAACTTTAGGGTTGAGGTGTTAGTTGACTTTTGTAAATCTGATTGAGGGGAAATTTTGACTAACCCAGAGGAAGGCATTTTGATAAATTTTCTAGAGAGCTGTCTTTGAGCAAGGAGTTGATTGAGTGGATTGGGAGTGATCAGATGGTGGATCGAGTGATGTCCAAGAACTGAATATCAAAATTGATAAACAGAAGAAGATTGTAGGTAAAGTAGAAGATGGTGTTTGGATCCGTTTATATAACGAAAAGCTGCTGGCTGCTAATTTGCAGTAAGGTATAATACCTAAGGCGAGAGGATGATGATGATGAAGGAAGTTGTTGGGCTGATGAGGAAAACAACAGCGGAAGAGGTGGTGGTTTATATACATCACTTTCAACGTAGGGAGTACCAGCCCTGAAGACAAATATGCCCAGAGGATTGGGATGAAACGGCGGAATCTCATCGGCTATGGCACACGAAGCTGAATTGATTGTGTCAATGGGCTGTGCCCGGCATGACGATGGTTAGGCCTGTCTGTTGGAAAGGCTGTGGAACTCTGATAGCCGATGATGGCGATGACGGAGACAAGAAAAACTTTGCAATGTTTTCTCACCGCTGATCAATCCTGATGCAACTACAATTCAGTGAAGACAACGCATATGCGGTGTGCATCCGGAGGTTCGGGGTGCTGAATTTCTACGCTATAATTACGTGTGTTACGATCATTTTTCTCCATCTCGTAACAAATTTAGTTACTCTGCCTTGCTAGTCCATAACGGCACAGTTATTCAGTAGCTAGGGTTGCAACGAGGTTCTCCTGGCATCTAACGGTATGGTATTCCGTAACACAAAGTGTGACTTTTGTTTCCCGTTACACACATTGAAATTTCTCAAAATAGACAGAAGAGCCTAGCAGATACAATTTGTGAAACCCACCTGACAACAAATACATCCAATCTCCAAGGTCCCGCCGCTGTCGAATGCTGTCTCTTCAGATCACATCATATAGGTCGCCGAGACAACTATACTCTTGTACGCCGTTTCTAGGTGATTTTTAGGATGAAACATGATCATCAGTATCATAGGTAACTTAGCCCAATATCGCAAGATGCCCGTTTGGTGCCTGCTTTCGTGCCTAATCGATATGCTGTGTACATGCGACCCGAAGGGCTGGTAGCGCGATACAGTGCGTTTTGTCTCATGGTATCGGTGTGAATTGGTTTCAATATCGGACTCTCTTTCCGCAGCTTCTGTATGAAGTCCGGTTGTACCAACCATATTCGATGGTTTTACTCCTCACGCGATATGTCAAAAGAGCGATTACTAGTAGAAAAATCAGGAGGAATATGCATACTTGGCTGTGGCGTCTATTACGGATATTTCCGCAAAACGCTATGTCGAAAGCTACAGTACAAGGCTGGCTAATATTTGCTTACTTGCGTGGGTGGCAAAACATAAAATAAGTCTTATTTAGTGATTATTTTCCGTAGTAAAGTCTAGAAAACACTCTTCTGGCCTTCATGGGATTGTCATTAAAGCCCTAAATACAACTCAATTACCCTATGTCTCACTATCGAGGCTCTTATTTAGGATAGATATGACTGGCTGAGAATGTTTCGGAATGACATCATGAGCCATGCCTTCCTGTGCAGGAACAAAGGAAATTTCTTTTCACGAAGGCTGGCCTTCCCCATGATTGTAGGCAAGCCGCAAAAGCACCCATTGCGTTTAAGGAAAAATTATAAAAGTGTTTTCTATAAACCAACATGGACAAACCTTGCCACTTCATCAATGAGCCTCCCCGAGATACAGCATACGCAAGGGCCTGATAATCAAGTTACACGCGTGCCGACCGAGCCTGCTTATGATGTCGCTGTTATGTATGTTTAACGATAATGGACGACTTGAATTATCACTCTTACCAGTTCACGGGTTCCATTGATGTACCTCGTACACGAGAAAACCAGGTTCTACTGCTCGCACACAGGGACAATGAACCTCAGCTCAATCGTGTGCCATCTCATGAGAACATATTCCGTTAAGAATCGCGGCATTATCTTACAGTGAAAATTCTGCTTTCAGCAGTAAGCCTGGGAGGAATGGAAGAGGAGGAGGATGTTGGAGGTCAGAAGAACCACAGTGGTGGGTGGAAACCATTCCGTTGTGGGAAATCTTGAAGCATTGGCTTATGCACAACCCGATCCAACTAAACCAAGAGCCGTAAAGCGGCGGGCGGCACCGCAATTCTTCGATTCACACTAGGGAATGACGCGCCGTTGGGTCCACCCCGCATCCCAGGACCATGGCCAAAAATCCCAGGTGGCGCGAAAAAACGCTGTCAACTACTCCACAAAGCGGTATCGATTTCCATCCTGATCGAGTGCATAAACCGCGAGAGGTCTTCCGGCATGCATACTTTGTTCACCGAATTCAAAACAAGGCTTAAATGTAACGTAATTTCAGAACGTATTCATCGCACAGCCACCAACCAACCCATTCTTTAGGTTTTCCCCACTGAGGATTCTACGCCTATATTGGAAGTACAACTTCATATTCTCATTTCCAATACAGGAATGAGCAGCCAAGCCCGCGGTTCCGCATGGTCCAGCTTAACGCCAGGCACGCGACCAACTATTCATGTTGACCGAAAACCCCATGTATGTACTCCATCCATTTTAGTACCAAAGGGTCTTTGATTTTGTCTATCGGCACGGCCCGATATGAAGCTAAGATTCTCCAATCGATGATACGTCAACGTTTTGCCACTCATGCACTGCTTAGCTGGAATAATTTTGAGCATATTAATAGCATATTAATAGCAGATTCAACGCCAAGATCTCGGAGACGCTCAGGAACAAATAATCATTCAGCCCCCTGCGGGGTGCATGAGGAATGCCAAGATCATTGGAAAAGCCGTTTTTGGTGCATATGCTGACGATTTACAACAGCATCGTCACTTACCGAGTTCCGTTCCATTGAGACATTAAAGCTACCACTCAAGTACTGTACACTCTGTCTCGGCTCTTTTTATGGGTAGGTGCAGGCACGTTATTTTATGTTTTGGTACTTACAGCTTCTGTACTCCGGAGGTCTGCGTGTGTCGGATCATCAATCAGGATTGTCATCATGGTTACGTCCTACAGCTCACGCAATTGGTCGTCTGTATAATAATAAAAGGTCTGGCCGTGTCCAGTTGTTTTGGTTCCACTCAGGGAACACAACGGGATTTGCCGGTAGGTACTGAGACGATAGTGTGACAAATCAGATAACCATATCGAACGAGAGATACTTTCTACATATAATGCTCAATTAGGCGCTCAATATTTATTAGTCTAGGATCCAAATCCATGGATAACTCGCGTATCAGACTTTTGCAATTAATACTCGAGATTTTATCAGTGGTACCGAACGTAACTCGAGGGTTCCAGGCCGGGCTGAACGGAAATTTGACGCTCCCATGTGTCATGGTCAAGCTTGCGCTTGCGCCTTGCAAATCCCATTGGTAATAATAAGACCACAAAAGTATCATATATATATGTCCAAGGTAAGGCTAACTGGTACTTTATTCTGGAGATCAAGTCCATGGTTGAGGCATACCAATAAACTTTACCGCTCTGATTGGTACAACACGGCAAAGTACTGAACAACCTGTACAAAGCCGTTTTCCTCTGTACAATTTCATACGGTGTTTAAAAATCGGAATATCTAAATATATTACATCTGTATCATCGTTTCTGCTCTAGTTTTTAGTAATTGATCATCTGAATATTTTCACTGCGAATTCCTCGAATAGTTGAGATTTTATGTGCGACGACAGTCCTTGCACCATTGTGTAACCGCCCCGAAAGATTGAGCTTGGAGCTGAGTTTCCGATGATCTTCATGCAAAATACCATCGAGATAGTTATTTGCCGACATGAGATATGCAGCCTTGAACACTACATTCACCGTTGACAGTTCGACCCTAAAGCGGCTCAACAGCTACTGTGCGAAAGTGATACGGAAAGATTTTCAGTAACGCATCATGACTTTGTACATTCACAATAGTATCCCTATACTGATATCCGTAAATATCCGTCTTAGAGAGTCTATGAGAGTACAATGTTCTAGGAATCGTAATTTTATAGCATGCGCGCTTGAGTACCGCAAATCATCTCGTCAATAGTGAACGCAATTTTGACCTGGAAAACTTGGCGGTGTGTAGCCAACCTGAGACTTTGACAGTGTGTAGCAGGATCATCAATGGAACTATAGCTCCAATGTTCAAATTCATCTTACTATTTTAGGTAGTCCCGCTCACTAACTAATTATAAGTATATAATCAAGATATCTAATGAATTATCGGTCAAATATCAATCATTTGTCAGTCAATAATCCATTGTAACATCGCAATCCACAACTCCTGTTTCAGTCAGAGATTTAAATGCTAATCCCACAGCTCCGTCTGATGATCATCACGTTTCGACAACATGTACAAGAAACCCCTAACGCACGTTCCCGCCTACGGTGTTTTCAATACCGGACGTAACATGTAATCATGAAGAAACCAATGGTTCGTACCACATTTGGGAAACTTTCTACTATCTTCCTGCTATACTTTTAGAATTTTCGAACCGTACATCTGAGGATAAGGGGGTTCTATTACTCTCGCTTGATTAAGATCAAATATCGAGGTTAAAAACAAGTTTTTGCACGTGCAGCGTGAAACTACGACGTGAATGTATCTTCTAGAACTTGTTAATCGGAGCGATGGGTTTTTTGAATCTATCAAGCTTTATATGTACTACGGTATCGAGACGATTTGCTTTAATACAAGGCGCGGAATAACACAGGTGCGAAAAGAACTTCTGGCGAGTGATTATATATGAAGCCATGTGGACGGTCTTTTTGATAGGAATCTATAAATGTAAATAGAAATGCAGTTGTAGATGAAATTCAATTCCTGATTCCAATCCTCATTTTTTACTCGCCTATATACCCATTTGCCTCTTTCGTCGTTCTCAAAATCCATCTTCCTCCACCTCCATATCCACTCACCTTAATCTCCATCCTCCTCCATCTCTACACTCCTCAATCTCCACACTTCTCTATTATCATATTCCATATTAACCTTCCTCTACCTCATCAACCTCTCCCCACCCTTACCACAGTCCATCTCCACGTCCCCTATACAACCCAGGAGAATTGGCTAGAAGATGACCGTATGCCCCTGCTATAAATCCCAAGACCCTTTTCGCTGCGTAAATACTGGAAGCAGCCTTGTTACAGGCCCCATGGATATCGATGTTTTTTCTATTTAGTGTGTTATGAACTACTTCCGTGCACTCCATTAACCGAGTCTAGTCATTCTACCAAAAGAACAAGCGAAAAAGGTCATATATATCCCGCTTGAGAGGATCAGTTGTAGCACTATAACAGATGATTATATTAGCCCGTATAGAGCATCACCATCTCAGAGAGTCCTGATGGAAAAAAATCAAGTACTACAAAAATGGTTTAAAAGCCTTGAAAAAAATCTATCAAAGTCAAAATGATCCATGCAGGGGTCGAACCTGCGACCTTGGCGTTAACTACTTGCGTATTAGCACCACGCTCTAACCAACTGAGCTAATAGACCTTCTGATTGACGAGAGCAAGCAAATACAATTTTATAATTTTAACAGCAAGAAGGGAAAACACAACCAGAAACATATAGTCACACCCAGCATCATAGAAAATCATTCGTATCACCTTGCGGCTTCGCCATCACCTGATGTTGTCGTACAAGCACCCCCCATCGTTGTGCCAAAACTAAAAATATAGAATAATCCCTTTGACCCATGAAAGCTAGGAGATTTCTTGGATTTTCCATGTCGCTGACTAGATACATATTTCCCGTGATATTATGCAAATGGCGATGCAGGCGCAGCACTGTCAGCAACGGTGGCAAATCCCAGCCACATGAAACGGATCCATGCAATACCTACATCATTTCAGGGGTTGGTTTTGTTTTGTGTATCTTAAAAATGGCTCCCTTTTTCCCAGACAAAAACTCGATCACTTGTAAGCATGTTTCTTGTAAGCATGTTTTTGGACTAGTTAATCATCATCTAGAGTGGCAAGTCGGCGTTTCTCTAACTCAAGAACATTTAAGAACACGGCAAATGACATGGAGTTGTATAGGCGGTGTCTAATTTTGTAATAACTTGCCAAGAGGTACAATAAACCTGATGAGATAGATTTGTTGAGGATGGTTTTTTTCCCGAAAACTCGTGCCTAAAGATGGTGGTGCTAGCCACCGCCTCTAGGCACGAGTAGAGCTTAAGCAGATATTATTGTCAGAAATCAGGCTTTCTTCTAACCTGAAGTCGTAACAGTACTAGTCTCGGGGTTTGTCAAATACATATCATGACCGCGTCTAAGTATGCAAATCTGCAAGTATTTTTTTTTTTTTTTTTTTTTTTTTTGAAAATAAGGCTTTGCAGATGCAGCTAGGTACAGTCAATTAAAGCAAGGAACAAACGGCCAAATTCCATTAAATATCCTGATCTGGCATGACAGAAGACGGTATGCACCGCCGATGATCTTCCATAATAAATTACGTGGAGCGAAACGGTGAAATTGTAAGTATGGTTTCAAGACCTTAATTATTTTCGAATATCCATGTCAGTGAGTGTCACCAACAAAATTTGTCGGACGGTTTCAACGAAAACATACAATACACATCTGAGCCATAGTTAGTACACAAAGGTCCCAGCCGAGGCGTAGACGATGAGGCCCAGATTTGACGTAGGAGTTGACAGTTTATCTTCTGTGCTTGCAAAGTCTTTGCGAAAATTTGCCATGTTATTCAATTTTTTAACTTTATTGAAATCGGAGCAGCTTTATATGGTCTGAGTCCAATGGTCAATTCATAATTTCTTTCTAAGATAACCAAGAAAAATTCAAGAAATGAAACGTGACTTATTTGTAGGCTTTGAAATGGGTATGTTACACCACATACAGAGATGTTTGGAATTTTATCGCTACTTGTACCAGCGTAAGGATCCTCTGCTTTCCGGCGTAAAGATTCTCTGCTCCACCAGTCATCGCCACAGCCAGAACATACCCAAGGACCAGCCATGCTTCGCATCGTTTTTCAGAGAAGGTCCCGGAAACACAATGCAAAATCATCCAATTTCCCACCATGCGCTCATCAGGGGGGTTTGAATGACGATAGTAATAGTCATTAGCAGGCGGGGAGGGGAAGCCAGATTGGGGGAGACAAGCAGAACGCCAAGACAGCAACCGTCAACGATCGGCGAGGAGAAGCAGTTCAGTAACACCGGCCCTACATCGATATGCCTCGCTCCTCAGGTCCCCATATGGATATAATAGGGCTGGCATACGCTATAATCTCCAGAGAAATCAAGGATGAGCCGTAAACATGAAACCATACGGCCTATCGGACTCCGTGAAGCACATCCACTATACGAAAACTCTGCCATATCCTCGAAGCTCCAAACTTTGCACCGCGTCACGGTGCTCTATGGCGTCTCATATGGCCCATCATTCAAGAACATCTGGCTAAAGCACCTTTTATTAACTAACTTCCAGTTACTCGTGTACCAGACGTCCGTTCGTTATTACTGAAGATCCTATTCACTATAGTCAGTTGGACCCAGGCATTGCCCTCTACTCGAAGAAAAGTTTTTATCGATGTCGTTCTGGTTGTGTCCATGGCTGTCATTATTACAAAAAACTAGCATTCAAAGGCGAAAGACATAACGAATGCCAGTAATTTCGAACTCCAGCCTAACCCTTGGGTCATCAGACACAGAAGCCCAATAATAGGACCAAGAAACGATTATCCTTCCATTTCCAAACTATAGTAATGGCTCCAGAATAGGTTGTGTAGAGCCGAAACTGATATGCCATTTGTTGAAACATCGAATGATGACCGGGGACCACTCAAACTCCGGGAATATTCAACAGAGGAAATAATAGCAAGAATATTATGGACCCGATTTGGAACGTTTTTCTTCTTTTTGAGGACCGTGTTACAACAGGAGAAGCATCACCACCGCCACAGCCTGCGCCTCTTTAGAAAACCAGGTCACAGCACGGAACAGAAGTGGAAATATACGTTGTCCAAAAGGGCCTGGTATTGGGTGGCAGGTCTTGTTGTAATCTGGAACTGCTGTTAATTTGCCGAATCAACCATCCCTTCGTAATCATGCCTGCAGTGTTACACAAATATTTGAGGCTCCATCCTCCCCCCCCCCCCCCCTCTTCAATCTCTGAGAATCGCCTAACAACGACTGAACTTACCAGCATCGCAAACCAAACGCCGCTTTCGTTTCCCCCATTAGCTCGATTTCCCAAGCGGTCCAATATTCACAGCAAACGATACGCACCATCAACAGGGATGAGGGCAGGAAAGTAAGCGAAGGCGCGGCGGTCTTGGGCGGCTGCGATGAGGAGTTCAACAGCCAGCACCTCATTCCGGGAATCGACTCATCAGAGATATCGTCGGTACGCCGTCTCCCGCCGTTTCTGGTCAAGGTTATTGGAGAGAAGGTCAAGTTTTGAGGCCCTGTGAACCTCAGGTTATGCGGAAGCGTGACCCGATCGAGAGAGGCGGAGGGGCGGGAGAGGGAGGAGAAATAGTGAAGAAAGACCGTGGTATGGACTTGCGAGTGAAGGCGCACATTTGGAATAAAACCAAATATGGAAGTCTGGTATTGGGTTTAGCTCGGATTTGTACGTTGATCCTCACTTTCACTTAGCTTCTCGCCCACACCCTCCACTCCTAAGAACCTCCCCATAGCCACACTCCCTTTGATCTCCCTCAGTCTCTAATAATCTGGTTAGCAAGAAGCCGACTTATAAGCAACTGCACTTCGTCCTCGACATATCTTCTATCGGTATCCTGCTACTTCCCGTGGCTGCATCTGCCACCATCCTTCCTCATTACACAGCCCTGCTCCTCTGCTCTCTGCTACTCTCTTTACGGTTCCAAAATCTCCAAAACGGCCCCAACTTTTGTCGCAGTATTTTCTCCGGACACTTCGCTTCTCGTTTGTAGCAGCAGCAAATCCTTCGGACCCTGTTCTTCTTTCAGGACCTCTTACCATCATCAACAGAGATACGACTCGCACCACAACTTTTCTCCCATTTCATATCGCCATCGTATCTTGTCGTATCGAAACGAGTGACAATATTTGAAGGCGGTCCTTCTCCCTCAGCTCCAGAGTGCGTCAACCGCGGAACCTCAAGCCATCACGTTCCTGGTAACAACTGGTCAAACAAAGCCTTCAGTCTTGGTTTTACCAAATATCAGACGCTTCCCGTGGCTACCAAACACCGGTGCCTGAAAAAATGACCTCGGACAAAATGAATAGTCCGAAGACACAAGATGTGTAAGTTGTGTGCTGTAGAACGTGAAAGATAAAACTGACTGTTCCCAGTACTGGAGACATGACCACCCTTACGGAGGCGTCACGGGTTACGGCATCTGAAGGCGATCCTTCTCCCTCAACCCAAATGACAGACGCCTCCCGTGGCCATCAAACACCTGAGCCCGAAAACGGAGCCAGAGGAAAAATGGATAATAAAACGACACGAGATGTGTAAGTTGTTTACTGTAGGACTTGAATGATAAAACTGACTGTTTGCAGACGGAATTCGGCCATTCGAGGCCCCTCCGTTAATGGATGGCTACAGACGGTCACCACCCCGGGACGACATCGGCGTTCCATTGTCGCAGAAGTGCTGAATAATTTCGACGCATCATTTCCTGATGATCATGACTGTAAGACCCCCCAATATTGGTGCACGTATATTGAATTTACTAATGTTTCGGTAGCAAAACTTTTAGAATGACGTGTTTTTCGGATTGCGAGCATGGTAGTTGGATGGTCCGAGACGAAAAACAAGAATGGTATTGTGGGCAGAAGGACGATATATCCAAATTGTTTTAATGGTTTGATAGCTTGAACGTGGTTGTATACTTCGGTGATAATTCGATGGCTTGGTTGGTATTTTTTTTAATGTATTATCATGTGTTCTAAGATTCCTAATAGTTAAGTGTACTTTCTAGAATAAATTGATAAAGTACTTACTTGAAGAACTCCCTGGAAAAGTAGATCGCCCAAGATTGCGGAAAGTGTCAGTATATACTCTTTTTTTTGTTGGTACCTGACGCGAAGCCAGTTGATATAACTCCTTGTGACAGTCCTTAAATTCTCTCATTCGGTCGGCAGTGGAAACATATACACCAACATCCATCCAGTCAAATGACCCCTATAGAGCCTCTACCCCCCAAAGCGGTGAAAGACGCACTCAGTATGTAGCAAACGAGATTTGCATGTTTGAACATGACTTGACCCCGAACATCTCAAATTACCGGCATATGAAGCTTCTTCCACGAGCCGGTTTTCGTGGGCTGTAATACCAAGGCGAAAGTTCTGTTACAAGGAACCCCACCTCACAGCGCCGCAAGCGTTGTTATCCATGCAGGCATCCCCTCAATAACGAAACTGCAGCTTTATATGGCGACACATCGCGATTGATACTGAGTATCCTTATGATATCCCCTCATAATATAATCGCTCACTAACGATGGTTTCTGTGCAGCGGTTTGCTACGACATGTGCATCCATACACCATTCGCCGTTCCAGTACCCCACGGGTGTCGCACCCCGTACCATTGGCCATAGGCTCCAAAAATAATGGTTCCCTATTTTCCCACGCCGGCCGATATAGATCACTGAAGAGCTCGCATCGGATACAAGCTATCCGATTAATCTTCAGTCAATGAGGCCACATTTGAAACATAGTAAGTATTCGAGATTGATCATTCGTGTTAACGGCGTACGGTGGTTCCGAGACGTTGTATCACCATAGCGGAAGGAACGGTTCGGTAGGAATGTCGAAGCGCGGTGGATTTAAGCGGTCGGCAGGATGAGTGCATCTTGCACGGCTATCCAGAAACTGTGATTACGCCGAGCACGGTTAGTCGCCGTACATCCCGTGGTAGACGAACTTCTATAATACGGCATTCGAGCATGTTGGGTCTCCGAATTGATGATGTGGTGATGTGTCGAGCTGGTGGCGCTGTCTGTTCAGATGGGGATTGCGCGGTGGAGCTCCAAAAACCATCTTCCATGATGAACTAGCTCTGTTGAGTTAACTCCCTTGAGGTCCCGTAGTGTAAACGCTAATTGATTAGAGGAAAAGCCAAAGTGGATTTATGGGGAAAGATATCAGAAAATTGACTGCACTGAGCCTTGAAGACTTTTTGTTTTCTAAATTTGCGTCGAATACCCCCGATATTAAGTTACTTTGTCCAAGAATGATTTTTTCTGCGGTTAACATATTGGCCGCTAGCCGTGGATATCCGCCACCAAACGTTACTCATTGCGCCACCAGGCCGCAGCGCAAAATCCACTTATTAACTCATCCGTCTAACATAAGGCATTACATTGTTGTGTGCAATTATTATCAAAATAGAACGATTCTGTGCACAATCTAACGCCGAATATCTCCGTGGCCATAATGGCAAAAGATTCCGGGCAACTTATTCTAGTCGATGTTTGATCAAGTAGGGGTTTAATCAACTTCATTGTGACATAATCAAATAAAAAGGTGCCAGGTAATGCGCAGATGATGCTAATTTATTGATCAGTCATTTATAAACATAAGTTCGAAAATTCGTCCGATTGTCTTACCTCTACGACTTGAATGCTGTAGATTTTAAGGCTCAGAATGGGAGCCAGGGTTTCTGGATCAACACTTGATCGATATTATTTAAGAACTGGCGTCCACTTCTCCAGAACAATGCACCAAAGTTGTACTAAGTAACGGTGTTAGGAGAACCGGTGAACTGGCTAAGACAGCCGTCCCGCGTGTCACGTATCCGCCGTGCATCTACCCGTCGATTGTCGATTAAATCTTCCGGGCTTGCCAAAGTAAATCAACTTCGAAGTCTTTAACGGTAACTTATAAGTCCGCTCAGAAGGATGTAAGTAAAGAAGGCTGTAGATACCAGCTGTGTTTGTGGGAAGTGCGCGCGTATAAGTAACACCCCAGGTAGCTGCATTGCAAATGTTGTGTCGTTCGCTTAGGTAGGTTTCACCCGAATTTTTACTCGGGGTCGCTGGCTAAAACTGTTGGTCGTCAGGATATCAGCTCCTCGGGTCGCATATCGTTGGTGGAAGGTGCAGCATTATCGATGAGTCCGAGGCATACAGCAGTATCTATACGATAGATGTGAGGCAGCCTGTATTACTAAGAGGTAGAAGGGCGTTCATTGATCAGCCCTTACAATTCCAAATAGCGGATGACCGGCTTCGTGTATGTTCTCTCAAATACATGCAGCATCTCGATTTAGATATCTGTACGTTAATGTCCCACGATCATTTGTCAGGAAACGGGCATGAGATCCACTGGATTTTAACGAGGTATGTACGGACAAGTTTCGTTATTCCTTGTTAGTCCGGTAAAAATTTATACTGTGAGGGAACGCAGGTGGGATGAGCAATTTCTCCCACATATGTAGTCAATAATCTCCTCATTCAAATGGAACTTCCTTTGTGGATATGCGCTAATCAAATAGACTACGATCATGTACCTGGCAATTTTTGAAGCCGTACGTGCTATCCCACATAGAAGGCTAGAGGATTGTTCCAAGTGTACTCTCTGAAATTATCACCACCTATGATTGGTATGAATCTCCCTAGAATCCTTGTTGTTTTCTCATGTATTTTTGTTTTGGAAATTGGCGAGCATTATTGGAATTGAGGGAAAATGTGCGAATGGCTTTTGAGTCACCATAACGGCTCGCGGAGATCCGAGTGGCTTATGAAGAATGGCTGGTCCTTGGAGGGCTGAAGTTACCTGATGTATCTACGAATGCTTGGGCAGAAAGTTACAGGGTTTGAAGACTTTCTAGAATGTACTGCAACCCTCTCATCGACCGTTAACGTCATTGTACGTGAATAGAAATTATCCGCATTATTATTTTGCACAGTTGTACTGCGTTGCTGTTCCCTACTGTCATCAGAAGTGTCAGTTGTAGATATCAGATGAGGTCTGAAACTCAGCGTTTGTAAGGATCGAGATGCAGTGCGTCACTATGTATGGGGCTTGCGAGCTCTGCGGAGAATTAACATGACTGAAACTCTAGCATCCAGTTCGGAACTTTTATGTATCAGCTTCGAATTCGATGTTTCATACATACATGGTCATCACGCTAAACTCTGGCTTGGCTGTTTGCATCCTCTCTTTAAAATCCATCCGACCGGCACTGAGCTTAACTCAACAACCAGTATTTACGCGACATCTATGTACTCGGAGTAAACGCAACGGTTGACAATTTCAATCTCACAATGCGACCTCGGTCTCTAACATTGAACTATTTTTATCGAAGGATGGTTGACAGATATCTCCAAAACTTTTCTGGAGTGGCCGCGAGGGTGGCGATCGTACACATTCATCACACACAAGCACTGCCCCTGCGCACAACATTCTGAGGACTATTCCGCGATTTTCCACCGGCATACAGCATTCATGTCCATCCCAGAATGTTTCTTGGCGATGGTTGCAGTTATATATATCAGTACTCTAGAAAGATATTGACATGGCACCCGATATATACGATGAACCAACGGCGACTAAACAGACTTGGGCGAGCTCTTATCAGCTTTCCAACTACGGATCACCGATAATATGAGCCGTAGATGGTGCTTAGATATACATATCTGGTACCTTGTTAGCCATGAAAGTATTTAGATACAAAATTGATGAATTATTTGTCAAGCTCACAATGCATCGCATAAAGATCCTTGTCTATGGCTGAGTTTCCATTCACCGGCGAGCTGCCACGCATGTTCTGCATCTGTATATATTTTTCGCTATAAAATTTTCCGATGTGCACATTATATACAGTACTCGTGCCTAAAGGTGGTGGCTAGCGCCACCACCTTTAGGCACGAATAGCAAAAAACTTTATATAGAAGGACTGAATTTGCATAGAACTTTTCCATCAGTAAGAATTTTGAACCTAGAACGTGTGGGATGCATTCCTCGACCCACGTCGCAGACGTGGTACGAATTCGCCGCCGATGAAACGCAGTTGAATCTAGTGAAAGCTGGGGGCTAATAATCCATTATAGCACTAACCCGATATGGTAATCCGAGTAACTCTAATAGACAGATGCCGGAACTATCATGTACTTGTAAATATGTAACTTCGTCAGAACTTGACCATTGTTACATAGATGTTTTAGATGTCATCACCGTTAATAAAGCTTCGGTGTTACTTGATGATATGTGCTATGCTTGACCACAGGTTACTTTTAATACTATGAGTATGTGCTTAAGGACATATGTAAAAAGTACGCAGTTTCTTCCACAATAAAATGTGGTCTATTAGGGTTCCACAATTGTAACTCTTGCAGCTTTCAGGCAGTACAAGAACTTCAAAGCTTTAAAACGCCGACAGCTCGAACCGGCGACCACGGAATCAGGACATATATACAGAGCCAATAACTGAAAGAAGGAAGCCACCGATAGGTTCCATGCAGTCGAATTTTGGATGTCTTCCTGGTTGCTTGAGGAATTCGGTCATTTGTATGTTCATTGGCATATTAAAAGATTCACTATTTGACCGGGAAAGAAATTGGGTAAAACGAAGCAGGGGGCCATTACATATGCGTTTCGTAAAAACTGCTATTTCTCTTGAGTCTATTTGACCGGTCGACTAGAAAGTTTGTGCTGCTGAAATTCTAAGACACATGCGTACCTCTCTTGACTCGCGGATGTCAGATGATCCGGTCTAATGTGAGTCACCCGCAATGGAAACGTATCGAAGATATTTTTTAAATAGCCCCGCAAATTTAAGACGATACAAGTATGGATTCGAGATCATATGGGTGCCGGTTTGGTTTCAGTGCCCCTAACCTGGGGTTGAAGAGATGCTTGGGGCAAAACCCGACATGATTGCCTCCAGCCCTTAACCTTAGATCACTGATGATTTTGTGTAGGGCAGACTAAAATTTAGTGCGGAAGGCCCAGATTTATGCTAACGGATGGCGTTTACGTAGCTAGCTTTGAAACTCGGTTTCCATCCTTTACTTTTGACATCCACCTACATCCTCCACCAACACGCCTCGCATCTAAAAAAGGTATTTCATCACGACAAACGAAATCGGTATCTGTTTTCAAGCACTCGGAGATCTATATCAACGATAAAGCCGTTTCTAGCCTAAGATCAGGATATTGTAGAAAAGAGAGCCTAGGATTACTGCTTATGTCCATACTCCACCTACTCTTCTCAGACCCGACTTTGGATCTGGTGCCGTTTCGACAATGATACAAAGGCGAATGTAAGCCACTGTTTATGAAACTCTCATTAAGCGAAACATGGGCCGTGCTGATTAGTTACAGGACTTCTTTCCAAAATCCATACTGGAGACCATAAAAGCAGCCACAGGCCAAATACAACAATTCACCCCAACTCTTCGCACTCAAAACCTCTATCACTCATACTTTGACTAGACTCGGTATCTCAACCAGCGAATGGCCACTATACGATTGATAGCATGCAATGTTGTATCAGCTGTTTTCACATGCAATATCAACATCCGCTACTCCTGTTACTTACGGATCAATCTTCCGTTTCTCCCCATCCCTCTGCATACTATCTCCAGACTTATAGTTATCTAGCCATTTCCGGATATCATAATAGGAAGTTTATGAACCAGAAGCGATACCGACTCTTCCAACTTGAACCACCATCATTAAAAACCCCCAAAGCACAGGAACAGCCTAAACTCTACGTACAAATTTGATCCAAAGATCATAATGCAATACTCTTAGGAGCCACACAAAGCAAATATATTTACAAGCAGAAGGATTTTGCAAATAGTTGCAGATTGGGGGGGGGGGGGGGGGGGGGTTGCAGTAATAGGGACGGAGTATCTCGATCGAAAATGGTAGTTTCAGGTTCCAGTGTGGCAATGTCGACCTCAAGCCACTTTCGGGCCTCCGCCCCCGATACCGAATTTAGTGGTTGTGCCTAGACCACTTCGAATGACTAAAGCTCTTCCCGACCGCATGGGTTTGGAGACCGCATTGGCCTTCAGGACATTAGCTGATTCTTCCGCTGTGCGCTCTCAATTATCAGTAATTTCTTCGGCTATGGCAATAAAGGAATGCTTTCGGCATATCTTGGTAATCTGGGTCGATTTATAAACATCAGACGCGCTGTGAAAACAGCATGCGAGACGTATAACCGGTTTGCAATTTATCCTGCCTCAATCTTTATTTATGAAAACTGAAAAGTATGATAAAGACATAGCAGGGCTCAAGTTACGATATTCTCAGAACCTTGTGGAACCAAAAGGCTGAATTTGGAATACAGAAAATCAGGCAACTTTAACGGAACAACGAGCGATACGGTAAATCACGATTATTATATTAGTTTCCCATGGTCTGCATACGATTACATTTCGAAAGCAAGGAGACACGACGCGTTTTGCAAGGCGTGTCGATAGACACCGGTGATTCGCGTGTGTTTCACCAATTCAGACGGACAGGCAATCCTCCTGCATTGGGAGGAATTCTTTCCGAACTTTGATCGGTTCCTGATGTTCAGCCTTATTGCGTAACGCCACTCAAGCATCGAGTACGGCAAAATTCTCCACCATGACGTCATATCTAAACCAGAACTCCGGCTACAAAAAGGGGATAAAGTGCAAATAAATCTATCCACAAGACCATCCCTTTACAACTTTATGATCCAGCAAAGATAAAATAAATTAAGACGGAAATAACATGGATATTTCCACGATATCTTATTCAATGTTAGCGAACTGTCTCAATGCCAGACCAAGGGTCAATATACATACAGCAGAAGGTATACCGGGAGTTCCAACATCTGTCATTTCGACCCGATCTGTGATGATGCGGCTGTCTTATCGGAGGGCTTTCCTTTGGAGGCTTGATTTGGTTTGACCGGAGAGTCCACCTGCTTTATGGTGTTCCCAGCCGTTTCTCCAAAGTGATGATCAGCAGCGGCTATGTCTTGGTCGCGGGAGCTTTCCACCTGACCATGACCTGGGGTATAAACACCGCTGCGCCACTCATCGATACTTTTATTTGGAGCCTGTACACTCTGGGAATACATCGATGGAGTATGAGGGATGGCTTTGGCGGATGGCGAGGCAGCAAGCTTTTTGGTTACTGAAATATCGGACAATTGTTTTTTTTTGTTTAGGGGAAGGTGTGGAGGGAAGAGGTTGACTATACGGTACCGACAATATCAGTACTGATGCATACACCCAAAATAAAGCAGAAGCATAAAGATCCAGTTGTACAGCAAGAAATTATGGAAAACCTACAGAATATACAGAGCCTCTGCTACCAGAGGATCGTGCAGGCTATGCAGCAGCAGAATTGACGAGTCAACACTAGTTATCGACCGCCTCCTATTTTAAAAATGAAAGACGGCAGTATAATCCGATGGAGCAAGCTGTTGCGAAAGCTTGTGCTAAGTAGTTCTGCGAAAGGCAACTACGGGCGATGTTTAAGTTGGCTTTGGTGGACGTACGATAAGAAGTCGTAGCCCGTGTAAGGAAACAAATGTGGTGCGATTAGTGGTAGATACTGTAGTGGAGGAAGATCGAACTCGATGTTATTGAGACGACGATGGTAAAAGATCAAGTTGGAAAGGCAGTGCGAAACAACAGCGAAGCTTGTGGAGGAGTAACAGAAGAGCTACAGTGAGTGTACCGAAGATGATGAGCTAATATAAAGGGATGGATGCTACTAGAAGGACTGGAAGGAGGACCGGGAAGAGGACTGGGAGGAGGACTGGGAGGAGGACTGGGAGGAGGAAACAACGGGGCTTTAAGTCTTTATGGAGTGAGCTCTTTGCGACATGCTTTGACAAGCAACAGGTGGAAGGCACAAGGACAGGCAGGACAACTTACGGGGACTGAAACTAGCCGGCTGCGACATGCCTTCGCCCAAGGCTGCCTACCAACGGGTACGGCAGTGAGCAGTATCGGTGCTCAGTGGGAGCTGCTGAATACCGCTGAGCTGTTGTTTCTGGGCTATAGCTGCAAACATCGCGGTGGAGCTCTCTACGCCGTCACGTCCAACGAGGAAACCCTGCAGAAGCACTGGGAAGGAATTGTCCAGGACCACCCCTGTGTATTTTGGGGGGACTGATAATCTGTGACGTTGCTGCTGTTGTAGTTCGCGAAGGTAGTGTGGGGTCTTATTCGCGGGCTGTTGCACGCGCGAGTAGAGTCGTTGCAACTTGCAACCCACCCCATCAACCTAATCAGATCATCCGCTCTCATTATCCATTACATGGAACCGTCTTGCTGCCCAAACACTACTTACGGTATTCTCTGATTCCAGAGTACATTCTATCAACAACCAAATTATCTGAGTAGGTCCAATCATATGTTTCACGACATTATTTTCGATGGAAAACAGCGCAGCGGACTGACAAGAAGTCTCCTACAAGACCCAAGGTCATGCTCTAAATCGAGCCACAGCAGGCAAGCATACAGTAGGCTGTGAGATGCCTCAGGTGCGAGACACTCCGTCACTTCGATACCAGAGTGGCACCATCAAAACGCTGGATTATAATCGGCTTCATTGATGGAAGAAAGTGCACTTCTTATCGTCCGCCTTCGTCTTGGTGAAAGTGACCAAGGCGCTAAAACGATCTTCAGTCGCGTCGAGGAGACACGCCTCTCAGTGATGTCTACTCTAGAGTATCCCCAGTTTTTTTCCGTATCAACGATGGCATGAGATTGCAGGTGTCGTCATATTACCACTTTGAAAGATACTTCTCTAACTAAGAACCCTCGACCTATAACCTCGTTCTACAGATATGTCACTTGAGGCTACTTCTACAGGTGAATCACTCTCCTCGTAGAGTACGTTAGGTACCTATTACATAGGGACTAGGGATGGATAATTCACTAAAGTGCAAATATCCAATTCCTTTCCGCGAACATGAGATGGGGGATCTAGATGAATTTCTTAGAGCCTCCCCTCGATTTTTTTCCCCGCCCTGCAGGTAGAAGTACACCCCTCCAGTCCCAGCGCACTCTTATAGAGAGGTTCGACTGTACACAATACCGCCTTCCATCGCTTGCCACGAGAAGACCATTGTCAGCCATTTGAAATTTTCATCTCCCTCAAAATTACTCGCCGGTTACAACGCTTCTTAAAGGTTCCACGTTTTCTTGAGGTCTCAGGATGCCTTCTTATGACGAAATTCAAAACCTCGAAATATTTTCTTTTCTCGTACGAGGTTTGGCCAGTTATCTACGCCACAACACGGTACAACACGATTTGTACTATTGTTCGTGACTCTCGCACTCTTGTACCTTCAATATTTTCCCTGCATTTGGCAGCTTCTTTTTGACAGCCAGCGAGCAATCGTCTGCAGGATCACTGTGTCGTACCATAAATCGTGTACGCTCGAATTTCGAACTGGTGGAACCCCCACTTCTGAAGCTTTCCGCATTACTGTATGTAAAGGGCGGAGCCCCAGAGCCATGGTTAAATTTTCCTTCCATCACATTTGTGACCCAGACAACTTTGAGTATCTTTTCACCGCATAGCTTCGTTGATTCATCAAAAATGAAATATGCGCGGTGCACCCTCGTTTTCAGAATCACGTCGCTACGCACATGACTTTTATTGCTGTATAATCGTGGTGATATACTCTAAGAACCATACATATTACACCCTAGGATCCATTAAATCCGTATGTATGCAAAGGAACGCCTCAGCCTTAGGCGGCACTCGACATACGGACGGCAACCGCTCTGCCCCTTCGGAAGCCAGGAAGCACCATGCATGTAACAAACGCTGTGACAGCTGTGGAAGCGGACAACGACAATTGCATTTCTTTATTTATTTCTTTACATGTTTTGATACCATTCCTACCATCATTAACGTGTAGCTATTTGAAATCAATTCAATATTGTATTTAGTTATGAAACAGAGTTATCTCAAAGGTATCAATCACGACGCGATAGACGGGATATGGCGCCACATATTCTTCTTCCCTGCCCCCCTCCCACCTGACCCAATCGAGATTCTCTGCATCATTACCTCATCGCATCATAGCATCAAAGCATCATAGCATCATCGCATCACAGTATCATCCCCTTTTCTTCATTACGCTTGGGCGATGCATTCCTTCTGTTCCGCTTGTGATTCCTCCTGTCTCCTCCAAATTCCGTTTGGCTCGCATTTGAGGCTCCACAAAACCTCTGCATCCTTCGTACCATACTGTTTTCCCTCTCAAGTGGCAAATCAGCGTTTTCAAGAATTGATGGAAGTATGATTATCACACTGAGATTAAATTCAAAAAATAGACATGGGATTATCCAGCATTCTACTGGGGGCGCTTTGCTCTTGTGTACAGGACGAGCCCGGTAAATCATGGAACTCGTACATCCTACAAAGTTACAACGAATTTCTCGTTGTTTTCTAAAGCATTGGTGTAATATTCATATGTGTAACTTCACGAGAAACTTTAGATGTGTTGACGAGCTCAAGTCCGGTTGGAATATCGAAGGAATTGATTTTACTCGTTCCAAGGTTAACTAGCGCCACTCGCGGTCGCTCGTAAGCAGCACCTGCCATCCTAATAATTAATGACTACATGCCTATCGTACCATATTATAACCATAATTCATATCGGCAGCCTTCTTTGCTTGCTCTTCGCCAACCTCTGTTATTTCCAAACAAAATTCCTTCGTAATCCTCTTGCCAAGACGTTTCGGCGGCTCTTATGGCGGTGAGATCGGTAATACAGTATACTGTAGCCTGTTCCCTAGCTTGCACCTACTCAAACCATCCTTTAAGTGAAACCTCAAGATGATCCTAGAAACATAGAGAGAGCTCATGAGTTACAGCCTCAAGTATGGTATCCTTAGCTTGACGCTATAAGGACAGAATAATAAAGTGGTGTATTTGGCATCCCTGGCTCAGTATCCTGTACCCTCGGAAGAGCAGATCAGCAGGCATCTTCTCCATTTCCGCCAGCACTACATTGTACAGAACTGACAGCTATGCACCAGTGTCGCGAAGTGCCAAGTAGATTTTAGAAAGCTTGAAGCCTAATGACCGGATGTCAACGATTCCGGTTCCTGAATAGATAAACTAGATAGACACTAAAAACCACACTACATAATAAACACATCTAATTCTTAGAAGCACAGCCTATGTCAGCTCGCTAACGTCCCACGTATAAAAAAGTCCAAACAATACCGTATGACACATGTACGACATGCCGATGATCCCGATTTCCATCAACAGTCATCATCAAAATATCATGAAACTCTCACCGGGGCACCGTTCAGGCGTGGGAAAGTAAGATGCATAAACTTGGACTATTGAATTCAGTGAATTCGTGATCGTACTGTGGTTCGGCAAGAAGTTCGGCAGGAAGCTGCAGGGTTAGAAGGGTCATCGTGAATTAGGAGGTGGAGATTACGCCTTGACAATCTTGTGAATTCGTATCAGTGGGATGAATTTTAGAGCGGCAAAAATACGGGTATTATTATTGCATTGGTTGATTTGTTTTGATAAGCTACGTGTTGAATATGTATAACATTAATGATAAAAAATAGAAAGCCATATCCCTAGCAACTTGATTATCATGATCGCCATTGTGGAGAGTATGACAAGGGTCATGGATCTGATCGCTCTGTCCTACCAGGATCTGAGAGTGAGAGAATAATCGCAAGTATTACTCTATTGGCTACATTGTTTTGACAAAATACGTGTTAAATATGGATTTATATTTCTTTAAAAATCAAACCCCGTATCCCTAGCTAGCAGCATGATTACCATTTTCATTGTGGAGAGTATGACAAGGTTCATAAGTAAGAAGTTCTCGATCGATTATCTCATCGCCTTTACATTTCAATTACAGAGTGAACGGGTAGAGCCTGTTTAAAATTGATACAGATAACTTCTTAGCATTGAAAAGGACTTGCCCCGGATGATTGAATAGATTGCTCGGTTTCAGGTTGATAGTTTTTCCATACCAGGCACCACGGACCTTTCTCACCGCACCTGTACTACCAAGATTCAGAAGTTCGGATGAAAGTCAAAGTATCACCCGTCATGTTTACCTTGCAACGCTTTTATTTTAAACCTAAGACAAGTCGGAATATGCTTAAAGCAGCCACCGTACTACATCGTGTTGCACTGGTGTATCAAGGGCCTTTTGTTGTACTGTATGCTGCCGTGGTAATGGGTCGATTGTTCTCTATTCTGTTGTTCAAACTTCTTACATTTCACCGCTATCGCAATTTATCGGATGATTCCTTGGTCTGCTCAGGAGATTCTTCGAGTAGTACCCCACAAAATCTGATGATGTGATGATCTTCGCATGAAATGCAAAGAAGCGAGCTGCAAGAAAAGTTAAAAGTTTGACTGCCGTTGAATCTAAAAATATGCGCGGGAAAATATGATATCATAAAACAATTCTCGGAGACACTATCAAATATATAGTAGGAGAATGATGGGAAATTTTAACCGTAGCATTATGGCAAGTTACAGCTGGTTTACTTGGGGGATGTCTTAGGTCTAGCACACCCCATATAATTCGGACATAGCGTTGGAAGAACCACTGAAACTCCAGAGGTTTCCCGAGGAAGGGAAGGATCAAAAGCTCAATGATAGCCAATTTTAGCCAAAATCATCAAAAGATATTTAGTGCTTCGTGAAAATCAATGATCCTGGAATTTTCGGTTGTATGGCGAGACAAAAAAGTCGAACGTAGTGATACAGCAGAGCGCCTGAGTTACCCGAGTACCCGAGTATCAGGTTTCACGTTTGTAACCGCGAACCATTACAACGCATCCTACGGTTCGCAGTAATATTCTGCTGTTTATTCGGCAGTTTTCCGAAGCATTCCTTAGGCTAACACAAATGCCGTGGCGTGGCTGTCAGCGGTGAAGTAGTCTATGTTAAGCTATAACTGTCTCAATGAGGCGAATTATCGCGATAGTTATCGGCGGCGTCACGGCGTTTATTAATATCAGATGAAATATAGCAATTTTTGCATAGGGAGAATTCAGAAAACAGCCGGGCTAAGTCAAGTTCAACACCGGTCTAACGGTATATGGTGGGGCGTAGATACAAATCTTCACCGACGGTAGCAATTCCGTATGAAATATTATTGATACATCCATAGTACAAGTTTCCTGGTATACATTGTTTCTGGTAACGTGCAATTGGAATGAACCAAGATCCACCATGTCGATCCATCGATATGGCCCGAGCCACCCCCACAAACGGGCAATCCTAGTGGCTTATCATCCATCCCGTGGGTTGAATACGAGAACGTCTGTTCTTGAGAACATTATCGTTGGCGCACATTCCGTAACAGACTAGCGCACAGTATCCACTCTACAGAATTACAGGCTCATAAAAATGTTTTGAAGGAATAAATACCGATTATTCTAATTAGTCATCCCTAGAGACAAAGCTTCCATGATATTTTCAGTATTTTCAGTATTCCTTTTGACTGACAATTGCCGATTAAAGCTAGAAAACAACTGTATGCGTGGTATGAAGTGCTCTAATTCAATAGTATCAAATGGTGCGACTGGAGTGCTGTGGAGCACGTTGCTATGCGCGTAAAGCCCATGCAGTTTTGAGGACGCCCTTATTCCTCGCCATATTATTAGTTCGTGGTAAAAATCGAATTCCTTATCGCAATGGGTAAAATACCCCCAGACGTACTGCGCACAATTTCGTGCTTTCATTTAGTTCTAGTTTAGATCGAAGATTTCAACGAGGCAAAATGAGATTGGAGATTCTTATGCCATACCTTACTACTTTCATCCAAAAGTGATCATGCTGTAGATCTGAGAATTAGATACCCCCGGTTTCATAGTGTACCGAATAGGCAGGTATGTACTCGCGGCAAGAGAACCGCACCCCGTTTTTGAAACTCCCCTAGGTAAGAGTCACTTCTCTTCATTTTGAGTGTCCAAAGTCCTAAATATCACTGCTGTTTGTGCCGAACGTACTTAGTGGGTGCCACAAAACGGGCTTGCCCCATACAATCGGCAAATAGCAACGGCACAACAGGTTTCCTGAGAAAAGGTGAAATATTACGAGCTCTATAATATCTAATTTTAACCATAATTATTGAAATATATTCAGCGCCTGATCGAAGCCTGTTGTCTCGACGTTTAAATTCGAACACTCGGTCACAGAAATGCAGCAGAGTGCTGAAATTATCCTGGCACCAATCTTGACGTGTTTCCGTTCTCTCTAACTTGAATGGGACCCTAAACACCCGCTAGGTATGCCTATCACCTAGATACTTATGCACAGATCATCTGTCTCCGCAATTGTAGATAGTGGGCGCCAATTTCCTTTTCCATAGACCTTCTAGAAGATAGATATAACAAACCGGCAACCATCGGCTACCATCGGTCAATTGCTACTATCAAAAACCAATTTGATACCTACAAAAGTTTGCCTGAATACGTCAGCAATTGAAGGTGGCCCTGAATTGTGACTAGCCGAGTGTACGGAAAAGGTAGAGATAGATTACCGCGGTAGTCTTGCCGGTCTCTGTATCTCCGATGCAGCAACCTTTTCCGGCATCACATGGAAGAAACCATTTGCATGCCTTGAAAGAATATCACTATTGGTTCGTACATTAATGTCATTCACGTCTCTACCGAAGATTATACCTGCAATTGATCACAATCTACTCCATGTCTCAATGCTTTTACCTATTCGAGTTCTGGAGGTCATTCCCTTTCGGCTGATTGGCGAGGTTAATGAAGGTCAAGTGACCCGTTAGTCCCGAAGCATCACAGCCTCATGTAGTAAAGTATCAAAAATCAGATCCCGGATATGGGGGGTTCTAACCCGGGTTCCGACCAACTGATAGACGAGACAGAATAATTGCTAGCACAGAATATAATGTGGTCTACGATCAAATAAAACCATATAAAATTGTTCTGGAAAGCCCATGCCTGCTGCCCCCACGTTTTAAAATCCACAAACACACACAACCCAAACATAGTAATCGAATAAAGCATATTAAAGATGCCGAGGGGCATTAAGGATTAATTTCTGAATTGAGGAAGTTCCAACCAGGGCCTTGAAGAGGCGATAGATGAACTCCGAACATGACAGTCGCCCGCATGATAAGAATGAATCATTATGAGTTAACTAAGCGATAAGGATCTACAACACTAAAGCAATCATGAAAATCTGTGTGATTATTAATTTTAAAGTTTAAGATTTCCAGGCAGCACGTAGCATTTTTGGGGTTTGAAGTATATAGGAAAAGATTATTTAATTAAAATTGATTCTTTTGTATGTTCTGTTATTTTTCCTTCTCCGTTTACAAAACTCTAGTCTTCTTTGTCACTGCGAATAAGTATCCGTCTCATTCTAGAACTTATATCTACCTCGTTTGGCCCGCTCCCCGGACTGCATCTGTTAGGCACTGTGACTCAACTACGTCCTGTTAGGGAGGGGGGTACGCGTAGATTGACGAGACAAAGAACCCCCACACATATTATCCTTCTGTGCAGCCTTCCAGAAGCACCAAGAAGCTAGGTTGTTGGCGGGGCCTTCCTAGAAGAATTCGGATTTACGGCAAGCCAATACAGCTAGCTCTATATTACATACTGAAAGTGAGAGGTAAATGCTATCACAGAGCTAACGCAACGAGGTGTTGCATTGGGAAAAAGGTCCGACGGCAGTATAGGTGAAAGGACGTGGGGATCTCATAATTCATTCTGATAGGCCGTGGATAGCTGTACAGTATGCATCGCTAATGCATGGTGATCTTGGGAGAAGATGAGATCTTGCTCAGGGAAAATATTCACAAAGATTTTACGTAAAATTGACTGTTCTGTAGGGTTTTTTTTTTGTTTTGTTTTCCCTTTCTATTCACGCAGTTAATTGCAACATCATCGAATCACTTTCTTGATTTGTCACTGCGAATAATGATCCGTCTCATCACAACACCTGTCTCGATCTCACCTCCGCTCCCAGCGCTTAGTGAGATGTATATGCGAAGGAAGCGGGCGATCTTCCCTCATATACTACCCTTCTTTGCAGCTTTCCAGAAGGACCAGGAAGCTAGAAACGTGGCTGGCGGAACCTTCCTAGAATAGTTGCGAGGTAAGCGAGGCAACACCAGCTTCTTTATACATACTGGACGTTAGAGGTAATTACTGTCACGGGGCTTACACGATGAGGCGTTGCATAATTGTGAAAGGGTCCGGTAGCGGTATCGGTGAATGGTAGCAGGAATATAATTAATCCTTATTCTTTGCAGTGATGGCTGTGTAAATATTGCGCGCGTACGCTTCGCTAATGCATGGAGATCTTGGCGAGGGATACATAGGATCATCCTCAGGGAAAATCTTCACGCAAATGGTACATACGATGCGCGGAATAACTGCACGCACCTATGCGCAGAGACAGGTGGATTCTGAATACCTGTGTAGCTGGTGATCTTTACTACATTTTCATCAATAACTTATTCGGTACCAGTACAACGGCAAAGGTTACCGCAAATGTTGGTATCCCACTGCATATACTGCAAGCTCGGCCCGAAAACCTTGTAGGTTGATTTGTGGAAGGAGTTAGGGATGATCATCTGGTACCTGGAATGTCACTCGATGGAGATTGGCTTCGATAGGTACCTGATCGACTCAATTTATGGAAAGAAGTACGGAGATGCATTATGAAGTATGTCATATAGAATTCGAGCGAATTAATTGATACCCCATTCACTCGTTCGAAACTGCACATGATGAGTGGAATACTTGGACACACGGGCCGAAGGCTAGAAGTAAGGGTTTTTGCAACTTCCAGTGCCCTTGAAAAGGAAAAGTTTCTGCCTCGGCTGCCTAAGTGATCTTACCGAAGGTCTAAAGGGAAACTCAAAATCACCTTCTACTCATATTTTTGTGGATCTATCCAATTTTTGATATTCTTTTGCAGTGCGTCATATGCGAAATGTTATGTTACACCCTTCAAAGACTTCTTAGCACGTGCGGTTTATAAACAAGTGAAAGTGATAGTCTGTGCAGGACCGTCAAGATAACCGGTGTACTTTATGTTCGAGAATGCACTTCTAATCTTCTGACATATCGCTAATTCTCGAGGATTTCCAAAACAGCATATGCACATTCCAATACCTTTCGAGTATGGAAAATGGAACCCCTGATGTACTTCCTCGAGTGATAAAAACATCACCCTTCTTCTCTCTGAATTCTACATCCAGTCATTCTCATCACTATCAAAGCAACAAAGAACAAAACCCCATCTTTATCAGCAGTAAATTGCCATTGAAAGCAGTCCCGTCGAAAGAGAAAAAGCGTACATCACAACGAGTCCAATATCCATCGCCATGGCACAAAAGATTCAAGTTTCAAACTCAGTCTTACTTATTATTGCGCTCCACATATCGAACGCCGCTGCTAAAAGCCATTGGGATACTTTGGGTAGTAATGGAAGGATTCTGGTGATTTATGGCTGTTTGTTGGTTGTTATAGCAATATTGGGATGTTTCTTCATATTCCGGCGGCACAGGAGAAGGGCAGCGAAAGCATTGGAAGAGAAGTTGAAGGAGGAAGTGGCAGCGCCATAGTGAAAGGGTATTGAGCTGGGAGAGGTCAAATGTATAGATGGATAGATTTTGGGGCGAAAGCATAGAAGCGATCAATGGCACGGCGAATCTAAAAGCGATAATAGAATTGAAATTCAAGATATGGTTATTGGTCTAGCAACTGCATCGACGATTCATCAGAATAACTGCAGGGGTAGCAAACCCCATGGAAAGGGAACTAGAAATGACGCTACTGGCTTGGAAGTGCCTAAGTGTATATAAACATCATTTTAATGTCTCCCTGTCTTCAAAATATGTGCCGAACCAGGGGTATTGTGTCCGTATCAAAAGCAAAAACTGCATTCTCTGTCATTCATGCACTGAGAATAATCGTCTCAATGGCTCACCTTGCCATCGTTTAGTATTTACTTATTAGAAGATTGCCGAGAACAGGCAATTCAGCTTGTCGGAATAAGGTCCTTGAGTTTGCTCAAGACGAACCTTGTGGGGGGCAAAGTGGAACACTAAACGGGATGTGATAAGGAGGATGAGACAAACTGACTTTTCTACTATATATAATGCTTCCTCTCTCTGTATCGTCATCATCGTCTACAATAGAACCGTCTGTCTCTCCCTGTCCTTTCACACATTACTCGTTCTGTTTCTTTGAAGACAATAGAAAGTTTGTTAGAAGAGGCAGAAATTGTGCCCAAACCGGCTCGGTGAATGGCTGGTAAAAGTTCTCATTATAGCCATATGAATAAACATTTGAGCGAAATGCGTAAGCTTGGATGTGGCATTGTGTTCCCATTTCACTTTGCTGGCAATTGTAATTTCAAACGGAATATCAAGTCCATGTGGTACTATCACAGTTGGTTACGGGCAACTGCGTTTATTTGGGAAGAGTATCTTGCAGGTTCCTGCTTTTAAATGGGATTCTTTCCTGAACTACAGCTACCTTTCATTTATATACACCTTAGCTATTCATTCCCCGAGACTCAGTTCATGGCACATTTCGAATTTATCCACTTATTTAGTTTTGCTATTTCTCCTGAAGACATGTGATGCCCTGGAAAATAAGATCGGGCGTCGGTTAGCCACACTGACATCACAATAGGCCCATTATGAGACATCGTGATTCGTGACGGAAGCTGCTGGACTACAAAACAATATATCACCCAGATCTATCTTCAACGATTTTCTGCATTATTTACACATTCATCACATGCACGCTATGCCATTAAATAGCTCGCATCTCGCATCTGGACGCAACGCTTCCTCACCGCATCACCACCACTTCCACTTCCATTTCCACCTTTACACAATGTGCATCCACATATTCCCCAAACACAATACAAACGAAGAGAAACTGCAAGATGATATTCATCCAGAGGATACTGGAAATACTACACCCAGGAAACGGTGGACGGATTTGAAGTTTCGAAGGTTCTGGAAGGAGTTGTGTGGAATGAAAGAAACAGGACAGACACAGAGACGAAGAGAATGTAATTGTGCACAAGGAGTTGTCTGCACTTATTGTGATGGTTATGGTTCGGAAGATGGAGGTTGGACGGGGAGGTATTGAGTTGAGGAGGTGGTGATAATGTGGAGGTTTGTGGGTTGCAGGATTGACATAGCGAGTAATATGGAGAGAGGGAAAGTGGTAAGTTCTTAATCCTATGGTATCCTTGCTTTTGCTGACAGTAAGAAAATAGCAATAAAACAGTAAAAAAAAGGACAAAAACCCCCAGAAATAAATTACCGGAAGATAACCAGAAGCCGATACTATATTGCAATGCTATGCAGAGTAACGCCCTTAGCAAACGCAACCCTATGCTGCAATTCCCCCACAAACAATGCAACACCATATTCCACCTCGTCTACAACCTATAATCGCAAATAATAACTCCACTGCATTCCACCTCTTTATTCCACACTGCTCTATAACTCTACAACTCTACAATCCTTTATTTCGAACCATCACGTCAATCAACCAAATCATATCAAATTCTCTTTACACCTCACCTCCAATACCATCACGACATAGCACAATCACGAAACCCAGGATGAACCTTCACCATCCTTCTCGGTATTTTCCTCTTCAGTAACCCCCCTGCTGCCGGTGTAGATCATACTGCGATCCCCAACGACCCTTCGGTAGAGCAACATATCGGCATCATTTGCGCTCAGTAATCATAACCTCAAAGCGACCGTTGGTATCATCTTCGTCTACACAACCAATATCCAGTAATACAAACGGTATATATCATAAAGGAAGAACGAAGCATTATTAATATGCGAAGTCCTCAAGGGGCTTATAACTACGTATGCGACAACCAGCTAGTATCTATGACAGAAGAAATAATAGTAATAAATAGTGCATCTATTAGCTAGTCATGCAAGCGAAGTACCGCGGTAACGATAGCTTGTTTTATGCTGTAATTTTTAATAACAATATTAAGAAAGAAGTACATAATAAATCTAGGCTTTTAGTCTTTTAGTCTTTTTGAATATCAATAAATATCCATATCTCCATATCTCCATATCTCGACTTACATCATCCCATAAATAAATAACCCGTGAAAATACCGAAAGCTAGCCTCTAGACCGAAACATAGAAAGAAATCAGCTCATCGGGCATCGATTATCGGTCATCGTCCATCGTCGACCATGGGTTATTTGGCTGTTTCGTCATGTGGTTACTAAACATTATCTCATATAATTTACTGTACTGTACTTTTCTTTTTGATGAAAATGATGAAATGATAACATGATGAAATTTACTTTCGTTAACTTTCGTTAAGTCAAGCTAGTTGAGCTAGTTAGGGTTGGGTTGAGCTTGGACTGGATTGGGTTGGGTTGGGTTACGTTATCAATATAGACATCAATATCGATATCAATATAGATATGCAATATTATCTAGACTCTAGAGTCATGTAAATGGCATAACCGCATAACCGCATTGACAGACAGCGCAGACAGACAGCGCAGACAGACAGACGTAGAATCCACCATCTGTTTGTTTTTTTAGACACTTGATGTATTGATCTGTATCCAATCATCACCACCATCACCATCACCATCACCATCACCATCCCTCCATACTCCAAGCAATCTCTCCATACTCCAAGCCATCACCCAAGCCATCAGCCAAGCAATCAGCCAAGCAATCACTCCAAGCAATCACCATGCAATCATAAAATATCAACGCCAAAACACAAAAACACCATCAGCACTGCTGCATATAATCATAAAATATCAACACAACACCAGTAACGAAATTCGAAAGGTGAAACCAGAAATCACTGAAACCAGAAATCACTTATATAGATATTACAAAGCATTTTTTCTTTATTCTTTTATTTGATTTCTCTGCTTTCTTGTGGTATCTTCTGGTATTGTTTGGTATTCTGGTATTCTGGTATTCTGGTATTGTTTGGTATTGTTTGTTGCCTCTACCCCTCCTTGCCTTCCTCTCGTTTACAACCACCCCTCCCCCCTCCCTCCCCGCACTCCCCAAACCCCACCCACTTTACACATCTCCCACATCCCACATCCCCATCATCCCCATAATTCCCATCCTCCTCTAAAAATCATCTACCGATAAGCCCTTCCCTTACTATTAACCGGCACATGAACAGGAGCATTCGCATCCATATCATTATCCGTCATAAAGTACTCATGTTGCAAAGCCTGCTTCGCGGAGATACGTTGAGAAGGATCATAGATCAACATAGCATCCAGGAGATCAAGACCGGCAGGTTCAAGGTTCGGGACCATTTTTTCAGTTTCCACACGGGCCCATTGAGGGAAGGAGGATTTGAAATCGGGGAAGGAGGTTACGCCGGGCCAGGTGTTATCATCGGGAGTTCCTAGGAGACTAAAAGGGAGGGAGGGGGTTAGTGGCGTGGCTCGGGAGGGGGAACTTTGGGGAGGCATGGGGATGGATATGGTGGGAATGAGTTATAGAAGGATGGTGGGATGTAGACATACCGGAAGATCTTGAAAATCTCGTCAATCTCGGAATCTCCAGGGAAGAGAGCCTTTCTTGTACACATCTCGGCGAAGATACAACCGACGGACCACATGTCGACTCCGGTGGAGTATTGCTTGCCTCCTAGTAGAATCTCGGGGGAACGGTACCAGAGGGTGACGACCTGTGTATTTCGTTAGCAGTTGCTTTGGTTCTAGTTGCAATTCCTTCTTTCTGCAGGGGTAGCTCTGGAGCTCCAAGCTCGGGATGGGGAAGATAGAAAAGAAACTAACCTCGTGAGTGTAAGTTCTCAATGGCACACCAAACGCTCTCGCCAAACCAAAATCGGCCAATTTAAGATTTCCTTCCTTATCAATCAGTAGATTCTGGGGCTTAAGATCTCTGTGCAAAATCCGATGAGAATGACAGTATTTAACCCCAGACACCAACTGGTTCATGAATCTTTTAACCATCTGTTCACCCAATCCCATATTCGCCGGAATAGCCTCCATATATTTCTTCAGATCCAAATCAAGAAACTCGAAAACAAGGTACACTTTATGACCCTCTGCGATGATGTTTAGAAGCTTTACAATGTTGGGATCGTTCATTTCCTTGAGTAGAGAAATCTCCCGGATTGCTGTGGATGGAACTCCTTCGTCTTCGGCTTCTAGACGGATTTTTTTCATCGCTACAATTCGGTTGTGATTGTTGAGATCTTTGGCTTTGTAGACAACTCCGTAAGTGCCTTTGAGATGATGAGTTAGCAGAGGGGGGGATAGTAACGAAATGCATCAGCACTGCAGGCAGGAACAAGTACCCTCTCCAATCTTCTCAATTCTCTGGTAGCCGTCCATGGTGACGAGATATCGTTACTCCTTGAGGCGGCAGGTAGTTCGTGATGAAGGATGGCGGTGGAGTTATCAGGATGGTATATTGGTGAGGGGGGTAAGGTCGAAGGACGTAGGTCGCGTCGTGGATGCAAGGAAGTGGACAGGGCCGAGTGTGATGTTGTTAAGGCCCCTAGGAAGGGTCGTGTTTGAATATCGTAGCAGGGACGAAAAAAGTCAAGTTGGAATGAAGTCTCGCGTGCGTGGCGTTGCTCCAGAGGCGAAAGTTATAAACAAGTAGTAAAAAGGGCTAATTAACGCGCTGAGCCTCAAGCGCGGGGAAAGTAAAGTTGGTGATGTTACACGATAGTTTCTTATCGATCAACGATACAGAAATATCAATTGGAGCCGATGAAATTTATCTCTAATCGTTCATGGAAATATTGAAATCACGTTATGAATTGCTTATTTTGATACTGGATCTGAATACCCTCGTTGATTGCCTCCGTGTTTGAAACAAACGTGTCACGCGCGTCCCCCCAAGCCAAAATAAACACGCCAGTGGGAAGCCGCCAACAGATCATTGACGCGTATCATTTCATCGCCGCCTCATTGGGGGGATCCATGGCCGCACCACAACGAGAATAGCCGCACACCCGCCCCCGCTCTCTGGTGGCTTTCTGTTGCCGCCTGGTGGCTATCTGATGATCTGCTAGTCAGCGGAGGCAGGTGTTAACCACGTGGAAGGATTCTACATAGTACAGCTTCTAGAAGGCTGGGGAGCTTTCTTGGGACTCTAGCACAACCGGAGCACAGCCTCACCACCATAGCCCGGACGGTGGACCCACCTCCGGAATAGAGAAGCTAAGAGAACAGGTCTACTTCTCATCTCCCGGTCTCGGTTGTTTTGCAGCCGCGGCCCGTATAAAATTAATAGACAAGTATGGGTTCAATATGGATATCGTAACTACTGATGAATCGGTTCCTTCCTCTCTTCACATTGTATCGATGCAGTCAAGACGGTGAAACATTTTGGAAAACAAACCCTATCTATTACCTCTGATATATATATCCAAACATATATTCCACAGTCCATCAAATACACCCCAACTCAAAGCAGCACTTATAATCCTTCTGTACCCCACAAAGAGAACCCAACCAACCCAGCACCACGACCCATCACGTGAGGCGGCCTACTGGCATACGTAACCCCAGGGAAATCATAAGGCTAGATAGACTTCTAGACCTCACCTAAATTCTAATACCGAGGACCCTGACTCTAAAACATCCATTCTAGTGCCTGGCTTGGTGAAACGATTCGATCTATGGTGTCCGTACAAAGGGTCCTGTCTGATGACTCCTTGCATGTGCTTGGGACCTTGGGTTACGGTAAGGTACTCGGTTGTATCACTGGGATGGAATTTTGTCTCCCTATCCTGTACATATAACTACAGATGCCAAGACTATTGCTTTTCATGGAGTAGCGAATGGGTTTTTGACGGTTGTGGTTGAATTGGGTATTATGGGGTTTTGAAAACATTTAGATTGTTCTCTTGGGAGATCTTGGAGGTTATGGACGTTATGGTGACACTGTTGATATGTACGAATTGTATACATAGACTGTTTGCTGGGAGGTTTTTGGTAGTTGCCCCTTGTTAGATGTTTCTCCAGGATCTTGCAGATCAGATCCGGCTGAGTCGGCTTATACCTGAATGTTGGATATGCGTTTGAATGAGATAATACAGCAAGGCACAGCGATCCAACGGTAACCCAACGGCAAGATTTTATCCGAAGTGGAGATGTGCTATGAAGAAGCCAAAGAGTTTGCCAAGAGTGGAGATGTGTTACAGAAAAGTCAAGAAGTCTTACACTGCGTCATTTATTAATAACCTTAAAGGAAAATCTGTGCAAATTCTCTCAAACTTTGTGTGTAATTACAAGTGTTATAAAGAATGAATCAAGGTAGCCAAATTTCTTGGGAATGGAAATTGAAATGGGTAGATGAGTACCTCTTTTTTATTTCAATGAATACAGCAGCCACTGGGGAGAAGAATATCAACAAACACCACAGCTGAAAATTGAGGTATGCTGCATCAAGTTGAATTGTGAGCAAACCCAGAGCTATACACAGGTATTGATGGTCCTGAAATATAACTCAGTTATGCCCTTTCTCGAGTGTCGAACCTGAAAATTAGGTGATCGTCGCATAATTCCAGAAGTTCCAGAACTGCATCTTGTGCATCCCGCGCAGATGACGTCTGCGGCTCTTTCACCAGTAAGCTCGCATTCACCCGCACCCAATGGCGCCATAGCATCCGACCCAATCTGGAGGCGAAAATGTCCGGATTCGCTCAAAGCCCAGCCAAGCCGCCAAGCCTCCATAAATCCATTGGTCAATCTCTCCTCATCCCAGTATTCTTAGCTAATCCTTTCTGGGTAAAGCAAGCTTCCATTCCAATCCGACAGTTGCCTCGCGGCGCATAACTTCTCTGTTCCTCCCACACTTCCTCTTCCATACCTTAATTTCGCCTTTGCGGCTTGACGCCCTCCTACTCTATACTCTACTTCTGCTCGAAAAAAAGAAGACTCATCAATCTACAAAACCACAACACCCGTGAATGCAGAAGACCACCATCCGCAGAGGCGCACTACGTCATGGCTCACTCAATGGAGGAGGCCACTTTCAGAAACTTGCAAAGCTAGGTTTAATGGCTATTTCGAATCTTCCGAGACTTACCGATGCACGTCCTACTTTTATTTCTGAGGCCTGGATAAAGACTATTGAAGAAGGCGAGAGCCCGGAAGACTCGAGCTTTTGGTTGTATTTTGGTGTCGCCTTTACTTTGGTTGTGCTCGGTGGTGTGTTTGCTGGTTTGACCTTGGGGTGAGTTGTTCTTTTTGTTGCTCCGATCTTTGCTTTGTCGGGTTTCTGCGTCGCTTCGTTGTGTCGTTCCACCGATGCGCACTTTGTTACGCTTCACCTGTGGCTTTTTGCGAGCTGCGTCCTACCCACCGGCGATATGCGACGCGTCTCTTTCGGTATGTTTCAGTATTTTAATAAGCTAACATTTTCACAGACTCATGGGACAGGATGAGATTTATCTCCAAGTAATTGAGCAATCCGGCGACGAAAAAGAACGACGCAACGCTACTAAAGTCCTAAATCTATTGAAGCGTGGAAAACATTGGGTTCTTGTCACTTTACTCCTTAGCAATGTCATCACCAACGAAACCCTTCCAATTGTTCTCGATAGAAGTCTAGGAGGTGGCTGGCCTGCCGTTTTGAGTAGTACTGTTCTTATTGGTAGGTTACCTGCGATATCGCATCGAGTCTATGCAATTCCTATGAGCCTCATAGCTTGCGACGCGCGGCCATTGGCTTGGGATTTCTTGGAATTGCAAAAGGCTAACACTAAATTCAACTAGTCATCTTTGGTGAAATCATCCCCCAGTCAGTTTGTGTTCGATATGGATTAGGCGTCGGCGCGCTATTTTCTCCGTGAGTAGTTCATTCTGGTAACTCCATTTCGAGCTCGTAATGGAAATAGGGATAGTGAATCGATTAGCTAATATTTTGATATCCATAGATTCGTACTCTTCTTAATGTACTTAATGTACCCCGTTGCATACCCCACAGCGTTACTACTCGACTACATTCTCGGAGAAGACCACGGTACCGTTTACAAAAAGGCTGGTCTCAAAACCCTCGTTACTCTCCACAAATCCCTCGGCCCTCACCCGGGTGAGCGCTTGAACCAAGATGAGGTCACCATCATCTCCGCCGTCTTGGACCTTAAGGAAAAGCCCGTCGGCGCCATCATGACTCCCATCAAAGACGTATTTACCATGTCCTCCGATACTCTTCTAGATGAAGAAACTATGGCACAGATTCTCTCCGCAGGTTACTCCCGTATCCCTATTCACGCACCCGGCGAACCTACCAATTTCGTTGGTATGTTGTTAGTGAAAGTCTTGATTACATACGACCCTGAAGACGCTCGTCCGGTTTCTTCTTTCCCTCTTGCCACTCTCCCTGAAACTGCCGAAGACACCTCCTGTCTCGACATTATCAACTTCTTCCAAGAAGGAAAATCGCACATGGTCCTCGTATCTGAATACCCTGGTGAAAACCATGGTGCTTTGGGAGTTGTTACTCTTGAGGATGTTATTGAGGAACTCATTGGCGAAGAAATTGTCGACGAGAGCGATGTTTTTATCGATGTCACCAAAGCTATCCGTCGTTTACACCCCTCCCCTTTCGCGCTTAGTTCCGCGACAAAGAGACAGATATCTGCTACGTACATCTCCCGGAATGCAGACCCTGAAGTCATTGCTCAAACTGCTAGTGCTGTTGCCTCTACGGCGAATCCAGACACCTCCACCGATCTTTTGATCACCAGTTCGGGCATCACAACTGGCCCTGTGGACCCTGAGCTTCATCACAGTCTCGAAGCCGCTATGGCTAGAGGCAGAAAGGGATCTGGTGCAAGACTCGCAGGATTGTCGGATGATGTCATTGCACACCTTACTTTAGGTCCCGCCAACGTCGCAGTTAGACCCAGGGAAACAACCAGTAAGACTGTTAAGATCAAGCACGTAGAGGGAGGTGGACGGAAAAGTGAAGATTTACTAATAAGCCATAACAATAACTCTGGCTATGGATCTCGGTATACATCTTCAGGATATGCCTCTGATTCCGGCCATGGAACAGCCGCTCTTGGTGCCGCTAAATTTGATGGTGCGGCGGATAATGCTGGACCGGCTTTCGTTGCTGTCGCTAGAAATGGTGATGCTGATATTAAAGGTCTTAAGAAAAAAGCTAGAACGGGAAGTTTGATTGAAAGAACTGATGTCAAATATGGCATCCCGAAAACGGTTATTGAAACTACTAGTAGTGATGATGAAAGTGCGGGCTCTAGCTCCCCGCCTGCAAGTAGAAAATCTGGCTCTAGAGGCTCGGGTCATGGAAGAACTCATAGTGATGAATTGAGTCCGCTTTTGAGTAAAAAATAGGGGCGGCGGTAGTAGGCGGGTTGTAAGCCTGGATTGAATGCATATGCTTGGGATAATGGGAATAGGAATGAAATAAAGGATGGTTAAATGAATGAAGACGAAGACGAGGACGAGGACGAAGACGAAAGCGAAGGAGAACACGAACGCGAAGACAATGATGGATAAATATTAGGACGAAGACAAAGCTGATGGATACTTTCTTTCTTTCTTTTCTCTGTTTGTTTGTTTGTTGAATAACTATCACTTATATAGTTAACTATAGCATATGAAATTTTTTTTTTTTTCTGTAATGCCTTGTTTTTACTTTTTTTTTTTTAGTTTTTATATTACTACTTGCTTACTTGGTTGGTTGATTGCTTGATTGCTTGGATGATTGCTTGGTTGGTTGTTACTTTACGTTCTCTATCTTTTTTTTTGATGCGTTTTTTTTTAGTGGAAGTTGGCTTGGGCATTGGAGTGGAAGTTGGCTTGCTTGCTGCGTGCTGTATGCATGCATATTAGCTGGAGTAGGAACTATGAAAGGTGCAGATGCAGATGCATATCAGCTGGATGATGCAGATGAAAGATGCAACATGATAAATAGGAAATAGGAAATAGGAAATAGGACAGAAGATGGAAGATAAGATACATGCAGGAATCATGAAAAAAATGAGGCAGGGAAAAGATAAAATCCTGGATAAATGTTGAAAATAAATTTTTTATTCATTAGGTATCGTATATCGTATATTGTATATCGGGTGTCGTACATTGGATATCGTGCACTGGGTATCGTATATCGTGCATTGGATATCGTATATCGTGCATTGGATATCGTATACTTTGATAACAGGGGAACTAAACTTTATTGGATAATGTTATTAGATAATGTTTACTTTTACTTTACTTCTCTATATCTATGATCTATATCCTGGCAAGATTCTGGGAAGTGTTGAATTGATGCTGGATTGATGATGCTGGATATGGGGTTCTGATATATCATACATATATTCGAAAAACTAGAATTGATACATCTTCCTTTCCTTTCTTCTGCATTATTCTTAGGAACTTCGCTTCTGTATTTTACCTCTTTGTTGTCCTATTTGTGTTTGATGTTGCCAGGAAAGGGTTCGAAAATTATTTTCATGCCGGAATGAGCCGGGGAATGATAAAATACAGAGTAAAAGGATGTGGATGTTGAAAATAAAGTTGTGTATTATCATGTTGAATATTATTTAAACCTTGAACCTTGATGAAAAAGGGGAAGATAAATTGGGTTTACTTGGGTTTATTTTATCGCTGTCGTATCTGTGGACTATAAGTATCATCAGCACCATCTTCCTGAAGTTAAAATACCTACACTTGACTTCACGCAAAGTTGTAAAACAAAAGCAAAAATTAACCCCTATTTCCGTCGATCTCTGCAGAAGCTAAATATCCCTGGTATATAGTTACATGGGGTTTGAATATGGGGTTTGAATATGGGGTTTGAATACTTATACACACTTAAATTGAAGTAAAGTCGAAGCAAAGTCAAAGTAAAGTCGAAGTAAAGTCGAAGTAAAGTCGAAGTAAAGTCGAAGTAAAGTCGAAGCAGAATATAAATAAACTACTGTTTCTGTTGATGCCTGCTGAAATGGTATATGGTATATGAGATTTTGTACCTAGTGTTGCCTTTTAAGCCTTTTAAGCCTTTTAAGCTTTTTCGTTGACTCTGGCTTCTTTCTGTTAGTTTCCATAATGTTACCCTCGAGCAAAACTTCTAAAATCAAATCCCATATACCGAGGCAGAGCTGCGGAGAAAGGTAAATCCCGCATTGCAAAAAATGTATAGATGTTACAAAAATAATTTTAGATATCACCAGTCATATTGTTCATCAGTATCGTTCATCAGTATCGTTCATCAGTATCGTTCATCAGTATCGTTCATCAGTATCGTTCATCAGTATCGTTCATCAGTATCGTTCATCAGTATCGTTCATCAGTATCGTTCATCAGTATCGTTCATCAGTATCGTTCATCATTATAGATACGTTGATGAAATAAAAGGCTATGTAGTTGGTTATATTTATATTAGCTGCATACATAGGGTAATGCTGGATTGAGTATGTATGTTGGATTGGGGGGGGGGGGGGGGGGGTAGTTTTTGATGATGTGCTGGATTGATGGTTGCTTTGATGGATTGCTTCATCTGACTCCACCTCTTTCCTACCTTTCTATCCGGATTTCGTGGACCATCACTCACCGAAGTTCGAACACCAAGTTTAAACATGAAGTTCGAATACCTAATTCAAATCAAAATCGAATCAAAAATCAAATTTAAAGTTTAAAATCAAACATCCGTTTTGATACATCTTCCTTTCCTCCTTTTTTCCTTTCATCCATTCCCCCATTTTTTTGCCTTTCCTTTGTTGTTAATTTTCTATCTTCCATCTTCCATCTTCCACCTTTTCGGGCTTTTCTAACAAAACTTTTAAATCAAAGTCAAACCCTCATCTGTCCTCATCTAATACAACACAACACAACAAAATCTTTTTTCCGCCAAAAAACAATGAAAGTCATCGTCGACTACCCCGTTATGCAACCCGGGCCTCCTGTCGTCGCCATAATACCCGACCCTACCATCACCACCATCACCACCACCATACCAATACCATTCCCCAGTGGCATCGTCACGACCGCCGACATAATACCATCGTCGTCTATAAGTACCGGGACAGCAACAACGACAACAGCATCGTCATCATCGTCATCATCATTTTCTCCACTCATAACCACCGGCCCAGCAACAACAACAGCAACAGCATCATCATCATCATCGTCGCCATCATCACTAATAACCACAATACCCACAATACCCACAACCACAAGGTCAACAACAACACTGGCACCTATTATATTAACTATACTCACAACCATCATAACTACAATTACACCCACGATATCGATTCCCGTCTCTTCACCCACCTCCACGATAACAACAACAACAACAACGATATACTTTTCTAGCACGTTCCCAGTCCCGCTACTCAGCACGTTGTCCAGCACGTTGTCCAGCACATTATCCAGCACATTTCCCAGCACATTGCCCAGCACATTGCCCAGCACATTGCCCAGCACATTGCCCAGCACATTGTCCAGCACATTGTCCAGCACATTGCCCAGCACATTATCCAGCACATTATCCAGCACATTATCCAGCACATTGTCCAGCACATTCCCAATTCCGCTCCCCAGCAGCCAAATCCCAATCCTCAGTCCAACTATACCTACCCCCAACCCGATACCCACCCCCATACCCAACCCGATACCCACTCCCAAGCTCACAATAACAACAAGAACAACAAGAACAAGAATAACAACAATCCCCATCCCCACACGCAACCCAATCCACTTCCCCAAACCCAACTCCAGCTCCAACCATCCAATCCCCAAACCAAAACCAACAACACCAGCAGACAACCTAGAATATATCCTCGGAATGTTCGCATTAGTTATAATGATATTCTCGGTGACGATTGGGATGATTTGTCTAGAGTGTGGTGATCCTTTTAGCGCTCGCTTTTGGCGGGAGAAAAGGTGGTGGAGTGGGAGGGAATTTTGAAGCTGGGGGGGGGGGGGGGAGATAGGAGCGGGGGGATGGATTATGGGATTAATAATGGATAATGGATAATGGATACATAAAATACCTGCGGTGATGGGTCATGGTTAATGCTAATGAATATGGTAACGGTACTGGTAACGGTAACGGTAATGAATATGGTAATGAATATGGTAATGGCACTGTTAATGCCCTGGTAATAGTAAATAGTACATAGTAGATACACCACTGATGGCTGTACTCTGATCTTGGGTTTTCAAAAACAATCAAATTTTCTTAATGCATGAAGGAATAAATTGTTTTTTTTGTATGAATTTAAACGGTAGCTGTAACTGTAGTTGTAATCTGTATCTGTAACTGTAACTGTAGTTGTAACTATAACTAAAGCTGTAACTGTGGCTGTAACTGTATTTCTAGTTAAAGCTTGGTGTATATGATATAAGAGTAGGGATACAGACGAGACGAGACGTCTCAAGACTTTTCGAGACTTGTAGATGGTATACTCCATAGGGCAAAAATATGCCAAATTAAGTAAGATGAGAATTTTTTCCTACTATCCGCTAATTACTCTTCCCGGTAAATCTGTTTACCAAGGGTAAGAATCGACTTCTTAGTAAAACTTCTTCGGCAGTACGTATATATTGCTCATCAAGAGCCTAGAAGGGACTTTGTAGAGTCTGAGGATTAGGAGGTAAATCGAGGAGGAGGAGGAAGAGTATAAGTATTGGGACAGGTAATATATACTGCGGAATTGTTACTTCGCTCGTAGTTTCATGAAGATCTTTTCTCCTTCAAAGTCTCGAGACTTACGAGACTGAAATCCCACGAGACAAGACGTCTCGAGCCCAATGCAGGTCTCGTCTCGTCTCGTCTCGTATCGTGTGCGTCCCTATATAAGAATACCGTATCAACGACCAAACAAAAAATAAAATCGCCATTACCCCCTCCCTACCCCCTACCCCCAACCCCCTACCACCGAGCTACTATAGCATAGCATATTATCACATCACAACTTTCCCCAACACAAGTCACCTTAACCCAACATATTATTCCACTTCAAAAAAAAAAATAATAAAGCAAAAAAAAAAAAAAAAGAAAAAAAAATTAATATCCCATTCCTATGTATGATGTATCTCTAGATAGATCCTTATAATCAATGATAGCTAATGAAAATCCCTCTATGTGGATACACAAAAAAAAAGAGCAAAAAAGCAAAAGAAAAAAAAAGCAAAAAAGAGGCAAGAGGGAGCAAAAAAAAACAAGCAATTCCGCATATTTCCTCTTTGAAAAAATCCCTATCCTATTTGCAGAAGTTCACGAAACTACAAGGTATAACATCACAGCAACTCCAATCAAAAAAAAAGAAAATGAAAACAAGACACCATTAACTCCAATCCCAGCAGTTACAAAACTTCTAACCCCAACTTTGCCTTAGACTCCTTCCAATCTAATCCCTACAACTTGACGATATCACCCATCTTTGCCCATTTACTCCTCATAACTCCAGAAAAATCGCCCTCAGTAACCCCTCGCTCCTTCACTTCTTTACTCCTCCCCCTCCTCCGCCTTGGTAAGTTTCTCAAATACCCCGCTAACAACCCCCTTTGCATTCCACAAATTAACCAACCTCAACCTTTCATTATCCAAATGCGCGCCATCACTTGCCTGACCACAGGGTAGATGCGCAGCAGGAGCCCCAAACTCCTTCTCTAAAAACCTAGCTCCCGGAATGGAACCTCCCTCTCTAATATACAACACCTCCTGTACGCCCCACGTTTCCTTCACCGACGCTTCCAAAGCAGAAAACATCTTATTCCCCGGTTGACCCAGCCATGGCTCTGCAGCGTGGGTAATCTTGATATTGAGCTTATTATTTCCATTGTAGGAAGTATTAAGATGATCAAGAAGTTGCTGCTGGACAGTTTCCAAGGTCTGGTCGGGAACAATACGTAGAGAAATGGCGGCGGTTGCAGAGCGGGGGATAATGGAGGAAGAAGAAGGACCGGAGACGTCGACACGGTGGATAGTCAAAGAAGGGTAACGCCATTTTGCCAAAAGGTCATCGACACGGGTATTGGGGAAAGCGGCGGCAATGGGGTCATACATAGCCTTTTCCTCCTCTGTCAAGAGACGCACGGGGTCGTGGAATTTTTCGATTGCAATTTTTCCGTCTTTAGTAAGAGTGGAAAGAAGGGAAACAAGCTCAATCACAGGCTGCGCGTTGAGGAAGGATCCGTCAACTCCTGAGTGCAAGTCTTTGTTGCTGCTTTCAATGGAGATGGTTGCGTGAATTACACCACGAAGTCCGTAGGTTAAGCAAGGAGTAGCATCATCTAGCCAGTAGGAATTGGCGAGGAGGATATAGTCGACATGGCCAATCTCCTGCTTGTGACGCTGGACGGCGGAGAAGAGACCTCGGGATCCAGACTCTTCTTCACCCTCAATTAGGAAGACTATGTCGCCGTCAAGTTTGCCGGATTGTGCCAGTTCACCCGCTGCGAAGAGAGCAGCAAGGATAGGGCCCTTGTTATCCGACACTCCTCTTCCGTAGAGGTATCCATTTACACCAGTCAGCTCAAAAGGCTCGGTACTCCAACCCTGTCCTGATACTGCGGGAATAACGTCGTAGTGGCCGTAAAAGAGGATCGTCTTTCCTTTTTTACTCTTCTTCTGACCACCACTAAAACGTGCAAAAACAATGGGGTTGTGGTTGTCATCTGTTGGGAGCAAAGTGGCGGTTGCACCATGTCGTTTGAATAATGTCTTAAGGTATGTAGCACCACGTCGGCAATCTTCGGCGCAGTTGGGATCTGAAGAAACCGTGCGGTAGGTAATAAACTTTGCGAGAGAAGAAAGAAGCTGGTCGTTCTGAGTTGAAGGCGCGGCGGGTGTAGCGGCAAATTCTGACACATCCCAAATGGCGACACAATTGTCGTTACCACCGGTAATGTACAGCAAGCGATCGTTTTTGGAAGTGGTGGCAGACGCAAGGACAAGACCGGGGTGTGCCTGCCATCGAGAAATGCACTCGAAGCGCTGATTCCATTTGCGGACAAAGCCAGATGCAGATCCAGATAAGATGCAGTCGGCTTTAATCGACAATGTCAAAACGTCATCGCAGTGTGCCTTCACCGTACGGACTAGCTGAAGCGTGTCGAGGTCCCAGATACAGATTTCTCCGTCAGTAAGACCACAGTAAAGCATTGTGTCCTTTACGGCCATGCTCAAAACTCCTGAATCACCACCCGTGAGTGTGCTCAGTTCCGTGATGGTGCCGGTTCCAGCATGAATGTTCCACAACTTAACATCGCCATCTCCACCACCGGACAACAAAATCTCGCCCTCTCCTTGCCCAATTTGACTTGCCGGTATTAAGATCATGCAGTAGACATATCCGTAATGAGCGTATTGCAGGATATTGCTAGGCTCAATCTCGAGCATTTTCGTCGATGAATTCGTAACAGACACAATTCCATCATCCGATCGCGGTGTACTCCTGCCTCCCGGTCCTTTCGAGTCAAAGAACCTATGCACACGCTTCGACGGGTGTGCGGTAAGACTTGGTCTTCTGCGATCCTTCTTCTGTAGGTCGTACCACTGTATACTGGTGTTTTGTGCGCCGAACCACGCCGTCTGTAGTGTCGGGGAGTAGGCGACACAAAACACGTCACCAACATCGAATGTTGAGTAGATGGTGTAGATGTTTTCAAAGGTATCGGCATTCCAGACTTGGATGATGGCGTCTCCGGCGGAGGAGAATAGTAGCGAGCCTTCGGAAGCGGTAGCGAGACACAGACATAGCACACTTCCGGTATGACCTTTTAGAGTCGCAACTAGTTGATAAGTGTCTATCGACCAGATCTATTACTGTCAGCATCAGGAATCAGAGCTTGGAGCTGTCCATCTCGACAGCCCGCGAAGGACACAACGCACCAGAATCTCCCCACTCTGACTTCCCGCGAAAACGAACTTCTCTGAAACCGCCAAGCTCAGTATGCTTCTATCATGCTTGACCCTATGTAGCAGTCTTGCGCTGTCGTTGGGCGGCTCCTCTTCTGTCGACGACCTTGCCGGTGATGCTTCTCCAGTAGGACACATTCCGTGGATTTCGTGTTCGAGAGGACAATGACCGTGTTCGTGTTTCGGTATTCGATTGGTCGTGCAGATGCGAGGACAGAAAGGTTTCGTTTGCGGTTTCTCTCCGTGTTGGTGGTTGAGAAGGATGGAATGATGGTTGGAGTCAGAGACGGTGTTGGCCCTTGTGGTTGTGCTGCTAGGCGGAACAACTAGGATGGTGGTGGAAGTCATGGCGAAATGGCGTCACTGAGTGTTGAGCCAGCAGAGCAACGGCGTGTAATGCGGACTGTATCTGTAATATCCACGAAAAGGTGTAGATAATTTCGATGATGTCAAATCTCGGAGTAAGCGAGGCGATAAACGAACGAAGATGTGCGAATTGCACTTTATTGATATTTGTTGGAATCTGCTGCTGGCTGGCTGCCTGAACGTTGTGCGGATTGGCCGTTGTTAAGAAGTCGAATGTACCGCTTGCTTTGAATCAATCCTGGGACCTCCTGTTCCACATCTAACTATCTTTATCCAACCACAAACGCAGAATCAGTATAATCGTCTGTCGTAAGTTTTGCTTCTGCCGAATGGACTTCCCGCATGCGGCGAGCGTCGAGCGATACACTCCAATGCGTCTCAGCAATCTTTGCTCCGAATCTGCATTGTTGGGCTGGAGTCCGAGCTTTTTGGGGGATGTGTTGTTCAGATTTGCGTTCTCATTCCTGACGCAGATCTGGCGTGAATCAAGGTGATGTAGAAAAATGTGGAGGTAGAGGACTAAAAAAATGTGAAGAATAAAAAAAGTCGGGATTTCCAATGGAAGAAAGAGCTCACCAGAGCTTCTAAAGATGCTACATACGAGAGGTGCATAACCCCTGCACCACGACGCGTCTCACTGCATCACACCATCTCCCGCACCTGTAATTCTGGTTGGAGTCTCGGAGTATTCTTGGAAGGCTTCAACCAGTAATTAAATTTCGTTTATCGACGACGACGACGGCCGGCTGCAGCACGCAGAACGGCAGTTATCAGATGTATTAATTATGGTGTATTTGTGTATTAATTATGGTGTATATTGAACACCTCTCACTGGACACAGTCTCTGAAGTTAAATCCCGTGACTTTGGGACCCGGCAGTATGCTCCAGGGAACCCGCTTGCTTGATCGAAAACCCCTGCATTGCCTAGCTCACTCCAGATTTTGAGTTTGGGGGCAGTAAATAACCGTTGTGGTCACGCGATAAATTAGTGACGGACTATGATTCGCCGTGATCGCGATCCAAGTGGAACCGTGGTCTGTTACTACAGCACTATACTCCGTCGTCTACATACTAAAAACCCGGGGATGGTGCACAATGCACAGGGCCACAGGCGCACCAGGGCTATATGTTATACACCACACGCCGCTGCCACGATTATCTATGTACCTATGTATGAACCAGAATAGGTCCTCGGTACCGAGAAGTAAAGAAGGGCTATTTAGAGTACACTGTACATAGATAAACCATCATAGACTGCATTCGGAAGTCGGCCTGATGATTATATGGATCCATGTTGTAGATCCCGTTGATACATATTATTAATATTTGCACAGCATCCAGCTAGCTAGCCAGGTGTCATCCAGCCTAATTAAAGGAGTTTTAAATAGAAACTTAGGGCGAGGGTAAGGGCTAGACTATACTTTGGACGACCAGGCATTGAAGGCAGGTGTGACACGGGGTTTGTGGATGGTGGTGCATCTCCGTACAGCATATGACGGGGACCGGGGGTATTTCGAATTCATGCGTGGTATCTATGCGAAGTATGCTATAATCTACGCATTCGTCATGAAGAGTCCTTAAAATTTCACTGTTTATAGTTTAACCTTCCAAGTTGTTCTTGTCACCTAAGACAATCAGTTGTCTGTCGAAACCTAGAAATTATGTGTCCAGAATAATCACATTGCCTTATGTTTTGCCGAGATGCATTATAGATCCAGGGTAATCATATTATATAATCTCAAACCGAGATTTTATCTGCCCAACATTTCCGATTATCAAGCCGCTATCATACCAATATCAAACTCCTTATTCCGGCTCTATTTTCCTTCCCAGCCATATCCCGATCCCCGAATCCTCAAATCCTCCAAGTCAAGAGAACCAACGGGAATTTCACAGCTTCAAACTAATCCCCAGAAAACATTTATTCATCACAAGCTATCAATACATACAAACCCCCCAGCTCCCAGCTCAACCCAATATTCAACCAATTCAACCCCTAAATCCACAAGAAAAAAAAGCAGTACACATCCCATTCTTCCAATAACCCTTCCATGATCTCAACACACACATAAAAACAAACCCAGCATTGTATGGGTTCATTAGATGATTTTTAGAAATATCCAGACGAGTGATAGATCATGAGTATTAACATAGTCAAGATGTGTATGGATTAGATCACAATGTTCTGTAAGGCTATAGCAACGCAACGCAATGCAAGAACAATGACAATGACAATGACAATGACAATAACAAGAATAATAACAATGACATTCCCATTTCTTTTTTCCACTCATATACATTCCACAGCAGCCCAAAACCATAAACCCTTTCAAGTTTTCTTTCCTTCACACTAATCATCGGCGTGCAGAGTCCCTGATCCCATTATCTATGTAATTCGAATTTCGGGAATTATAAGTTTAAGGCTTTTGAAACTTGAAACTTGGAGCTTGGATCTTGATGCTTATACGAGGTTCTAAATAGTAACGAGTCCACAAGAGAGATTTATAATCGATGAGATCTATGAGATAGATGCATTTTTTTTCTTTCTCCTCTTTTTTTTTGGTTTAGGGATACATATGGCTATTCTATTTATTGCAATTATGTCAATATACAATGTAATAATAACCAACAGTCACCAATGTCTGTGTGATTAGTTATAACACCCAGAAATCTGTTTGATATATTCTTACCGCCTTACCTCCTTACGGTAAATCCGGGATCCGGGATCCGGGATTATGCATAGGCTGATAGGCTGATAGGCTGATAGGCTGATGGGATGATAGGTTGATAGGTTGATAGCTAACGTCTACCCAAAGTACCCAGAGTGTTTAGTAGATTCTAGACCGTAGCGAAGGAGGTATAAAGATGGAAATTGGGTCCGAAGACGGTTCGATGATTTTGATTGATTGAGGAGATGTGTGTATGTGTGTGTGTCTGTAGCAGTTCAGACTCTGAAGAACTTGATGAAAACTACTATCCGGAGTTGTAGAATATGCTGCAATAAACCATGCGCTGCCTGGATATATCTAACAGATAACGGTATCCTCTTATCAAAGGCTTTTTTAATGCCAGTATTATAAGTTGAAGGAATGTGATCAATAAAGCAAAAGCAATAAAACCCCAGAAAGTTATCCCTTCCTTGTCTATTAAAATATAAACAATCCTATATTCATCTATTCTTTTTCTTTTTCTGAAAAAGAATCTTTGGAAAAGGTAAACCGGAAAATTGGAATATATATACATGTACATGTACTTAGTAGTACGTATTCTAGTTGCAGCACAGATATAGCCGGAGAAAGCTTGGTAAACTCGCAATCATACAACATCACTCGTTTTGCTGGGGTATTGTTTTCAAGTTTTCATTTATGCTGGATTATTCCTGGGATCTTCTGCGGAGTGTTAGTGGCGATTCTATGGAGCCCAAAACAAGAGGAAATAATTGAAGGATTAGCTTAGTTGAGGTTTTGAAGCGCAGATGTTTCATCTTACTCCATTGCCCATGAAGTCGAGATTGGTCACGACTGGGAGGATAGAATCGTTTTTGTATCGGTTAGAATATTGATAGATAACATTTTAGATTGGATAATTGATCGATTAGTTGGTTAACCGAATATTTTAAGTTCTACTACAATGTAGACTACGGTATTCTGAAGCCGACACATTCTCACAATACCACGGTATTGGTAATCACACACGACTTCGTTTGGGACATCAAAGCGTGAATTATTCTATGGTGCAAGTCTAAATAATATGTAACCTTATTCATGCACATGTAATAGCTATCTCATTTATCTGTTCCAGATCTGTTTATTCATAGCCCGGGCGGAAATGTCCGTAGAAAATATCATCATGTGACTAGAGGGCTTTATCAACCTGAAGTACACTCTGCGCTATAGTATCAACGCTTAACACCAGTACAGTCATCATAGGAATAATCCTGCATAACTAACTGTATTTTATAAAAATGGCAGGATAGAATATACCCACTCAGGTCCATGGGAATAGAAAATACGAGAATGGCCTCATAGACAGTACTATCCACAACCATAACTCAATTTTACAACTCGACCACAACTGAAAATTCCAAACCAGCAAGATAGAAGGAAGAAATGAAAAACAATAACATTAAGCAAATTCTCTCCCAGAGTCTTGTCGTATTATTTCGTATCAGTACAAATTGCAGGGAGCAGTATAACTAGGATCCACTAGATTCTGCCATGGGTGAGTGGGAAAACACAGGATCACGGTTCGATGACTGTGGGAATTCGAATTCCCAAGCTATCAGTATCAGCAAAATAAACCCTCCAGACAAACACGTCCTCCAAATCATCCATACTCCCTTCCGATAGCCGTTCTATCCGAGCCCACCGGCCATCTCCCTTAATTCTACAGCGGGCCACAATGATGCTACATCCGCAGTCAAGCTAACGTCACAATTCATTACCGCCAATTACATTATCCGTAAAATTCCTATTCTACAACCATATCATATATACTCCATTGTATTTCCTTTCAGAATCAGTGCCAGAAATATAAAGAGAAATTTGAACTTTACATGCTACGTTCCTCTTAGTGATATTAAAAACTCGTCAACCAGTAAACTTGTATACCCAGCAAAGCTTACCGATACATAATGTATTGTTTACAGATAGGTTGGGTACTTGTGGGATTAGGATTATTAATGTCGTTTTGGACTGTATTATTAGTTATGTGAATCCAACAGGGGAAATTTCCATAGCTATCGTTATAACTCGGGTAAAATCAATTCCAGAGTCTAGAAACAGACCCCCCCCCCCCCCGGCTGAAGAGCCAAAAGATGACATGCACCAGGTATTATCCATCAGTCATCAACCATCTTTAATCCAAGGAATAAATAATCTCCATAATCCAGCCCTGGAATCTTGATATCCCGCTTCAATTCCATGATTTTCAGTATGCAGATGTTACAATCATACATATACATAGTGATATCTCATGATTACGGGATCACAAATCAGGAATAGTGCATATGCATATGCAAGTTAGGATTGTTGTCGTCCGATACTTGGCACCATATTTCTTCCTCCCCTCTCTTCCTTCCCGCCATCTCCCTACCAATCTCCTCTTCCATAAGCCATCCCCACGTACACCAACCATGGCTTTATCTAAGTAAACGTAAAAACAGCTTCATCGACATCCATATACATATACATGCACCCCATATTCCGGAATATCTACCGAATAATGATTTGATATAGCTTAATCCTCTGCGAGTATAAGATGGGTTTATAATCATGCCATTGGATTATAGGTTGGGTTGTTGGGTTGTTGTGTTGTTGATTTGTTTCTTTTGTTTCATCTACATATGAAATTGAGTACGAGGTAGGGAATTTGAAGATCGGGGAAGATTTTCGGTGCGTGATGCATCGATTGCAGATTGCAGATTGTGGGGATGGGGATGGGGATAAAAATTGTGGATCTGGGGATAGGAGTTGTAGGGATGAGAGATGATTCGATGGGTAGAAGGATGTAAAATGTTGAGAGTATGGGTATGCGGGTATACAAGTATACAAGTATATCAATCGAATGAATCTTCTTTGCTGTTGTTTGGTTAGTTGTTCGTGCATGCATAAACGTATATCGTAGGGAATATGTAAGGATGTAAGGGTTTTTGTTTTTTCGAAATGATGAGGATGGGATGTGGAGAGTGATGGATTCAAAATTGTTGGATTTCAGGATCCGATTATCCGATTATCCGAGTATCAAGGTGTACATGGAGAGGAAATAAGATTCCCTAGAGATCCCAAAGCGCAGAGGGTATGAATTCACCGATTCGCGAATTCCCTAGTAAGCAAATATCGGTGGAAAAAGAAGCAAGGAAAAGAAGAAAAAAACAAAGTTTCTTGCAGTCGGAGGTTTCATTTCCCATTGGACACACAATTCGACAAACCATAAACAGTGGTAAGAGAAACTGGGGTTGCAGTGAGTGGTGTTTATTTCCATTAACAAAACATCATGAACAATCCAATCCTTTCATCACATCTCATCACTCCCCTCATATTTCCATCTCCAGAAGAAAAAAACCATTTCAAAGACGTTAAAATAAGCTTCACCCATGCAGTTCGTTACAGCTGTAAGCTATCCGTAAGCTAGCTACAAGTAGTAGTAATTCCAAAACATCTACATATGACCTGCATCAACTTTATCTCCACGTTTTCCTGAAGCTTCTGTAAGCTGTAAGGCTAAAACATGGGCTTCATCGGCTATCCTAGGGTCTAGGGTCTTTCGGACCAGTCCTCTCCGATGCTACACTAGATGTGTGATGGGTGCGGGGGAAGGGAGGTCTGTGTGACCTTTTTGTTTTCTGTAGGGCTGAAGATATCTTTGATGTTGGTGTTGGTGTTTTTTTGTGAGGGGGGTGGTGTTATTTTGATTGTTTGGGATTGGTGTGGTGATGGAAATGGAGATGGTGGGTTATAGGGTTCGGGGTGCGGGTTCGGTATGCCCTGCCTACCTACCTACACTTCTACCACTCCGCTCTAGCTCCGTCTAGATCAATGGATTCTGTTCACAACAGTAAGGCTTTCGTCGGGTACAACAAGAACAACAACAACGGTGTAATTTAGGAAAGCTTAAAGTAATCATATGTTTGTTCCATTTTATAGAGAGAGTTTTTTTTTATTGTAACTTTAATTCCATTAGATCGTGAAGTACCTCCACCTGACAAAAAACGAACGAAAAGAATATTTATTAGCACAAAACACGACATCAACACGACATTAACACCAACACATCATCTCCGCACTGCTCGAACCCGTTGAAAAAAAAAGAAACAATCCCCAGCGAAATTAAAGTGGCTTTTCATTTCCCCATCCCCAACGGCTGAAGAATCTTTCTGTAGTAGAAGATTCCATCAAAATCCCGCTCCTGGTTAGCTTTCGGCTTGCTGTCGACCGTGTATGGTGGGGATTACATATGAGGCGTTCGCTGTATGTACCCCGGATTTTGTGGAAAGTTCGGTACGCTACTGTACTTTTGGTACTTCGTTTATCGGGCCACGATGAGATCTGATCGAGATTCGATATGGCGGTGAGTTCGGTTGGAATTTCGGAAATGTTTACAATTGTTTCACGTTTTGCTATGATGATGATAATCACGATGATGAAGAGGCGATAAATTCTGGATGAATTCGTACATAACAGCCGTCGGAAGTTGCGAAGGGCGACCGGCGACATGCATGGGTTTGCGCCCGTAAGCTAAAACTCCTTCGTCCCTTACAGATCGGATTTCGAGGTCGTCGGCGGCATAACACAGCGAGAAATGACAGATACTTATATCCGCGGAATAAGACATCTCAACGGTTTCTTTCAGGATGAACTATTTAGATACAAAAAAATAATCTCTGACGATTTTCTTTTCTTGCACTTTTTGTCGTGAACAGCCGTGAGTTAATGTTTCATCGTTTACGAAGTCCGAAGGTGGATACGCTAAGCACGCGCAGCCTGTCGTTCGCAGGTTTTTCTTGGGTGGGGTGGGGAAAGGATCAAGGATCGATCGATGACGAAGGCAGTGAGTGAACGAGTGAGTGGCGACATCACCATGAGATCTTCAACACCAGCGGCAGAGCGTCAGATCCACAGTTACCAGTTCATCAAGGATCCATCAAGGAAATCAACGGTAAAGTTTTCCGATTATCAGGGTGTTGAATACACCATAGAAATATATCCGAGTCGGAAAATTCACCGCGCACGGTGACGGTGACGGTGACGGTGGAACTTATTTCCGATCCGAACTTGATCTATGTTCCGAAAGCTTGATGTTACACATCGTGAGATCGTGATCCCACGGTGGGTTCTCGTAAGGACACATCATCATTATGAGGGAGAGCACAAGCCACCCTCTCATACATACGTACCACAACACAAGGTTTCTACAGGTTGAGCGTAATATGATGCAGGGGAACAGCAACCGGTGTATCTATCCGGATCACATGTAATCTATGTACAGATGATGTATATTATCCAAGACGAGAAATCTGATCACACATACAACTGCGGATTTCCTAGTCAGTAAGTATAGCTGCAGTTGTATGTAAAAGAAAAAAAAACAACGCATCATTTCCGAAACCCATTCCATTGAAGCGGCGATAGTTGAGGGGGAGGGAAAATTAGTCGGACCGTCCGGCGAAAACCTCTCGGGTTAACTCAACCCGATCTATGCCCAGAACTCACGATGCGGAACTTTCCTTTCCCTTCCACTTTATCATAGATGCATACAAAGAAGTTGAGAATTACTTCATCTGGATAACGTACTTTTTTAGTCTTGAGCCTTTTAGCGTCATTTTCATCATACATATGTGCCCTTCTGATGAAACCCCCCAAAAAACTTAGACGAGAACTTTCTATCTGGGGTGCAGTAGAGTACAGTAGAACGCATTGGCGCGCAATACAAAAATCTCGCAAAAAGCCGGGGAAGATGGGAAGTTGGGCAGCTGAGGAGCTGGGGTGGGGGGGGGGGGGGGGGGCGGTGATGGAAGGGGCATTTCGGTATCACTCCCGGACCTCGGAGGAACATCGGACACGTACCCCATGTTTTTCAGTATGCAGCCGTCGAATGGGCATATTCCTTCAAAGTGCCCGAGGCTTAGCACCATACGTATTCCGAGTACAGTTGCGTGAGGCGGCCACAAATGTCATGCCGAAACAAACACACTTTTACTTCTGCTAACTGCTAACCGAACCATAAGTCAAGCTTACTGCCATGCCATACCATGCCATGCCATGCCGCCCGAATAAGCAGTTTCGACAAGAACCAAGCCCCCCCCAACAACACCCGAGGACCGATGACGGATCACCGACCGGGTGTACTAGGATTTTCCGGTAAAGATTGACGGGAGCTGGCCGGGGGTTGGCTGGGCTCTGGATAAATGGTAATTTGAAACCCCCCGAAGCATCCGAATGGAAAGATCAGCATCATACATACATATCATAAGATACCATGTTCAGTAACTAATAACCTTCAGGAAATGAATGACAAGCCTCGAACTTTAAGGAATATAATAATCTGCATACAAATATCCGTTTGTAGATAGGGCGAACAAAATAGCGTTTTTGAAAAGCCACTATATCAGCTTTCTGACTCTGGTTAAAAGAGATAATCGGAATCTCATCTCTATGGTGCACTTTACTAGTCAATTTACACATGGATTATGTAGCAGCTGAGAGAAGCTAAGAAGTGACATGATAGGCATATGTATGGATCCCTGGATTCCATTCTTATCATCCGGTATGTATAGAGCGCCATAGGTATGTATGTTATGTATGATATGCTCTGTCATGTCTTGTCTCGTTGGCAGATAGGTATGTAGATAGATAGATACCAACCAACTGTTTTAGCTGAGCTGAGCTGAGCGGTTAAGGACACTCGTTTTGACCGTTGCCACCATGCCTGTGTAGATAAGGATCTGATCTTTCAGGGACTTGATTTCAATGCGGAGATTTCGACGTTTTCTATTGCCTTTTACCGTTTCAATGGTGCCATACAAGCCCTCCATTCATATCTATCCGTTGGTGTTGACCCTGCATTCTGTTCTGAGGGACAAATGGTAATGCTTGGTTATGTATGGCGATGCTTGGATATGTTTGTGATGCTTGATAGGGTCTGACAGGGTTTAGCACAGTCTGACAAAGTCTGACAACATCCGACAAGGCCTGACAGGCTCTGACACAGTTTAGCGCAGCCTGACAAGGTCCACATAGCCTAACGCAATCCAACACAATCTAACGCAATCCACAACATCCACAAAGATCACCAAACTCCTTCAACCTAACTCAGTCCAAACTACAAGCAATTCTCCATAAACGTTCCTGATTGATCATCTTACCTTCCTTCCTTGCCTTCCAAGTCCCTCAAATGACACTAAGGGCTCTAATTCATCCCAGAAGGCGTCCAACAAGTGTCGTTAGGTAACAAAGTTAAAAGTGATGTTCCGATGGAAATTGTTTAGGGCTAAAATTACCGTATCCCCACGTTGAATAGCGTTTCTGCTATGGTGCCATATCCTTACATACATACGAAGTCAGTAACCAGTTGTCATCGTCTTGGATTGTATGTATTTTCCTGTTCGTTGACAGGTGATGTATACTATATGTTGTTTGGTTTTTGTATTTATGTTAAATTGAAGTGTCGTTTGAATATAACTAGGCGGATAATCCGATTGGATACTTGCTGACTGACTGTATTCGACAGACATCATATAACTTACAAACTTTCGCGATGGCTTAGAATGGAAGCAGCTGCAGAACGTATTAGAAGGCTTGGATTGGATGGGGACTACGGGATCGTGGGGCTGTCATGGGGGTGGTTAGATGCATGGGTGGGTGGGTGGGTGAGCTAAAAAATTAGGGCGGCGCGGCAACTTAATTAGCGGCGCCATAGCTCTTTTCCTGGAAACCGGGAGAAGGGAGGAGGGAACAGGAGAAGGAAGTGACGTGTTGATCAATCAAGTTTTTTTATTTTTTTGAAACTGCTGAACTTGAGATGAAACGTTTTTTTTTTTCCTTCTTAGGCCTTCTCATAAGGCGATGTGAAATACAAGAAGAGGAAGAAGAAGGAAAATATTAATGGAAGGAGAAAAGACACTCGAGGAATGCTTTTTTATTTTAAACTTACAGTGATAGAGGTATAGGATAGGGACTTTTCTGGGTTCTTATGGAACAGTAGCCTATTTTTGCTCATTTATTGCCCTTTTTGTCGTTTTTTCCTTTTTGGGTCGGACTGGGTTTATGACGCGAAAACTGAAGAGTTATGGATGGGTTGCGTTGAGAGTTGGGAGTTGCCATCCATGCGGCTAAGTGCCTTGTCTTCTCTTGCAAGAACATCCAAGATCGTCGGTGTGACGTCGCATTCGGAATCTGCAGGTGTGAATGATATGGGAAGACGATGCAACAACCCCGCAAGTTACTGCGAGTAGCCCCCCCCCCCCCTCATTCCGATCCGGATCGTGAAAGACAGGGTTGAGAGTTGAGAGACACATGGGCTGAGGAGAGTATATATGTTGAGAGTTTTTTCGCCTTCCGGACGGTTTTGTTCGATATCCAAATCCTCACTCAGTTTACAAAGCAATAATCTTACAATAACAATCTCACGAATTGTATGTCAACTATCATAACTCTCCTGCCTTTCTTATCACTCAATATTGAAACAACCTGGCTAATAATATAATAATACAACAGCTTGTGATAGTACAAGATATCCCGCAACCTTACAAATCCCTCCTCGAAACCTACAAATAAATTCGCTCAGGTTTCAACAAACTGTATGTGTGCTCCCTCGGCTGAATTCGGTCCCATATGACGAAGTGCATCTTCTGATAATATTCCAGTCACTATAAGAATTACCCGCAAATAAACGCACAACTTATCTTAAAAAATCAATATGTATGGCACCCAATTACCGACTTTCCCTGGTGAAAAAGCACCTAACTAATATCTTCTCCCTTAACAGAATCAACATGAAGACCGCATTACATTTCGGAGCCGGAAACATCGGACGAGGCTTTATTGGCGCTCTTCTTTCTGATTCCGGATACCATGTTATCTTCGCCGACGTTGTCGAGAAACTTATCAACGCCCTTAACGAATACCAGTCTTATGACATTACTATTCTCGACGTTGCCCCCGACGAGCCATACAAGCACATCTCAAATGTCTCCGGTATTTTCTCCAACAAGCCCGAGCAACTCAACGCCGCTATCCTAGACGCCGAAATCATCACCACAGCTGTCGGTCCTAATGTCCTTCGTATCATCTCCCGCTCCCTCGCCGCCGGTATCTCAGAACGTAAGAAGCAAGGAAAGGAATACCTCAACATCATTGCTTGCGAGAACATGACCGGAGCCTCAGCACATTTGCGAGACGAGATCTTGAAGCATCTACCAGAGGAGGACCAGGAGTATATGGATACCTACGTTGGATTCCCCAACTGTGCTGTCGACCGAATTGTACCTCCTTTCAACCCAGGTCCTAATGGAAACATTCTTTCAGTCGGTGTAGAGGCTTTCTTTGAGTGGATTGTTGAGGAGCCTGCTTTCAAGGGACCCCGTCCAGAAATCAAGGGAATGAAGTTAACCGATAACTTGGTGGCATACGTCCAGCGAAAGCTCTTCACTCTTAACTGCGGTCACGCAACAACGGCATATCTTGGATACCTTAAGGGTTACAAGACTGTTGACGAGGCATTAAAGGATGAGGATATTGAGAGCAGGGTTCATGCTACTATGAAGGAGTCCGGTGATGCACTTTGCAAGAAGCACGGCTTCGATGAGAAAGAGCATGGAAAGTACATTGAGAAGATTATGAACCGATTCAGGAATCCTTACATCAAGGATGATGTTGCTAGAGTCGGACGAGAGCCCCTACGAAAGCTCGGACCCGCGGATAGATTGGTTGGACCTGTAAAGATGGCCGCGGAATTCGGATTACCTAAGGATAACCTTCTCACTGCTATTGCAGCATGCCTTTTGTACGACAATAAGGAAGATCCTCAGTCGGTTACTTTGAAGAAGGATATCGAGTCCAAGGGTCTTGAGGAGGTCTTGGAGGATGTTGTTGGATTCAAGAAGGGATCCCAGGAGAGCAAACAGGTGCTACAGGCTTATAATGAGCTCAAGGCTTAAATTTGCTTTCGCTTTCAATAGCTTTGTTTTGTGATTTCCGGAGTATCTGATTTTTTTTTTTTTTGGCACGGCAATGGGGTTACGGATTTATTTTTAGCTTCTTTCATGTTATGGGATTTTATGGGATTTCATTTTATGTACCAGAATTAAAGTCTAGCGACGTTTAACTTCTAAGCGAGTTTTCTAAGCGAGATGTCTCATATGCACTTCACTGTGATCGTGATAATTCTACGAAGCTGGTTTCATTCAATCACCTGGTGAATTGGATTACATCATGCACCATGTGTCGCAACTGACGAATGATCGTAAATGATCACACTTTATCAATTCTCCTTCCTGATCATACTTCATCAATTCGCCTTCCTCATAACAACATCGAAATTACTCCACCCCGAAACATTCCCCGCCTCATAAGAAGAATACCTGCCTTACACTCGTCTCGTGCTTACGTTTTAATCACGGAATATCACTTCTACCTTCCTAATAGCGTTAGCCAATAACACCGCGCGTCACCTGTTGCCCTTGACAACTTCTGTCACTTACCCAACTCCCCCGCCACCAACCATTCCGAGCAACGGTCAGCGCGACCAGCACATTCTTGGTCTGGGGTGAGGTGGGCGGTAGGTTGGCTCCGGTGGAGGAGGGTTGACGACGCCCTGCATTTACTAGATCCCGTCGAACGAACGTCGCAAACCTTTTTTACGTCCACCTAACTCCCTCCTCGTCCTCCTCCTCCTCATGTCACGATCATGCCATCTCTCCTCGACCTCGTCGCGATTCTCGCCCTCATACCTATCGTTAACAGTCTTCCTCTCATCGCTCGAGCTGCTAAAACTGTCGCCTTAGTCCCCTCTGGTACTGCTATCTGTATCAAACCTTCGCCTTGGACTCAGATTTTAAGCTTTTTCATAACAAACTATGTCGCTCGTATCGCCACTTACAAAAAAGAGGCGGGTTATGAGGGCCTTTGGGACTACCTAGATATTACAATCTCACTGTTTGTTCCATGGTTGGGTATCGATCCTGCGGTTGATACGATTGCTAGAGGGTCTAGATTCTTGGGAAAGACAGAGATTGATAGAGCTCTATTGGCGAGGGCGTTGACGATTGTCATCAGAGAAGAGGGATGGAGGCCTATGCATGGGGAGACTGTGAGGGGATGTTTGATTTATCCCGGTGATTTAGATAAGTTGGAGCATATCCGTCGAGAGAAGCGACAGGAAAAGAGAAGGCAGAAGGAAGAGAAACGGAGGAAACAGAAGGAAAAGGAGAGGCGACGGAAAAGAAGACGCAGCCGATCAAAGTCGAAGGGCCGGAGTCGGAGTCGGACAGAATACGGGGAATACGAAGAAGCACCTAGTGGACGTCGATCTAGCGCGTCTAGAAGTACCCGCCGTAACCATCGTAGCCGAAACGGAATTCTCGCCGTACCAGATGGTGTTACAGATTACTCCTACTCCAACTCGCCAGTATTTCATAGCGAAGATTCGGAATTTAGCGGTGACGACCACGGATACTCCGCAGATGAAGAGGATATGTACGGCGACGACTGGGCAACTCTAATCCTAGGACCAGCAGGACTGGAACCGATAGATAATTCGAAATACAAAGTTCACGGCTTCTACAGACTACCAGATACCTATAGTTTAGCACGACTTCCACCGGGAACAGAGTTAAAATCCCTCGAAGCTTCTAACGCAAAAAAGGGAGATATTGTTCTTAGTAACTCTTACGGCTTTGTTAAAGGATTTACCGGATTGGTTCAAATTATCTCATCTCTGTATGCGTTATTTTCCGTCTACGGAGACCAAACAAGAGTATACGGATTTGCAGCTTTCGGTTTCACAGTCCTTCCATACACCGTCATGTCTATTCTCAACGTCATTGCAAATTACATCGAAGCCTCTTACGACTGTTTATTCCTTGTCCGATCCGACGTCATGAAAGAAGCCGAAAAGAGAGAAGGCGGAGAATTCGTCGGTGAAATAGCGGAACTTGTTCTGGCAACTGACCCAGAGCAAGTTCAAAATGTTGGCTCACTTGCAATGAACCTTTTATTCCGCCGCGAAACCAGAACAATATATCGTGCGCGAGAAGTTGATGATTTGGGGAATATCATCCCTAATCGCAAAGAATGGAAGATTTTCATTCCCCCTAATGATGGGAGCTATATTAGAGCGGATGATCCACGCACTAAAATCGTCGTCCAACCAGTCGGAGATTGTTATCAGTATAATTTGGAAAATGCCATCAAAATTACCAAATTCAGACGTTGGGTACAAATGGTTATGAAGACATTAGCGATGGTTATTCCATATATTGTCATCGGAGCATTGTCGAAATTTCAAGCTGGTGGCTCCACCGTTCAGCAGCAGTTGTTTATGGTGGGCTGGTTGGTAGTGGGTCAGGTTATTGGTGCGTTAAATTTAATTGGTCATATCACAGGTAAACAAAAAGGAAAGACATGGCTGAAGACAAAATCAGTGGTGAATATGGTTGTCTTGACAGCTGGATTTGCATTTGCTGTTGGAGGATTTGTAGAGGTTGGGAGAATGCTAAGGGAGTTTGGATATTGTATTCAAACGGGGAGTGCGGCAATTGCGTAATCGGGATTCTTTTTCTGTTTTTCTTTTTTTTTCTTTCTTCAGCGGGAGTTGTATGATGATGACGATCACGATGATGGATATGATACCGGTTGTATGATTAATGTTGACTTTTATGGCTATATGAATTTGCTTTTCCGGTGTAAAGCTAGATTGAGAATAGATTTCTTGATATTTGGGGGGGTTTTTTTTTTTTCGAAAGAAATACAATGTAACCTCCATCCATATCACTCAGTCTAACATGGAAATCAACTACAAATAGTCACCATGTGACAGCCACGCAATACGCATAAAGTTTCACTCCTGAAATTCCAATTCCTAGGCAGAAAAAATCCGATCTATATGCAGAAATGGCAGGTGATGGTGATGGAAAGATCAGATCAGATCAGATCAGCGTCGTTGTGCAACCACGAGGTGCCTGATTTCCAAATTTGTACTACTCTGTTTACTTTTGTCTAAAACTAAACGCACCTAGGCACCCTCTAGCACAGTTGAAAAGGTAAAGCCGTGGGCTTGCCTGTATAGTGGGGTTGGAATGGAACTTGATATTACCTACCTTTAATCTACTCTTTTATGATTGAGGATAATTGCAAAAAAATCTTGGGAAATAAATAAAAAATATTGGAAAAACATTATTGAAACAGAAATAAATGAAATCAAAAAATAAAGTAAAACAGAACCGAAATCAGAAAGAGAAAAAGGAAGTTGGAGAAGAAATAAATGATAAGAAACAACAGTAACAGGCAGCGGAAACAGTAGCGGCGATTCGTGCGGCGCGGCACTGGCTGCAAACATTGGAATTTGGTATAGGCTGGTTCCGGCCGGTGCTGATCGCGTTGGAACTTGGGGATACAAAAACAGTAGTTGGAAGTGGAAACGGTACCTGCCTGTTGAAAGATGAAATAAAGTTAACGAATGAAATAAAATTCATAAATGTAATGAAATATAATGGTAATCGAAAACTGACGGTACTGTAATGGCCGGTATAGGCGAATCCACATCCAGGCTGGTGGTACTAGTTAGGATCGGCCAGTACTCGTACCACCCCCAGTCACTCGCATGCTCGTAAACCGTGGGCACTTCTACAAAGTTCCGCTCAGAGCTGTTCCCAATTTATTGTGTTAACAGACATTACAGTACTATTTTCCCGCCCCGTCAATTGCCATTTACCCCATAATGATATATAGATATTATACATACAGATTCAATATCCCAAGTTTCCGCAAGTCGATATCATGTCCTAGTGGACCGTGGTGTGGTGAATTGCGTTGTATGTTCGGTATGACATTTTTTAAAACTATGCGATATCTCAACAACCAATGGACCGATTGAGATAATTTTTGTACCGTTGGAATCGTACATATCGAATTGGGTGGTGCATGAGCACCACCTTGACACGAGTATAGGTGATCGCCTATGCACATCGCTGATGCCTAGCAGGCCAAAAAGTCTTAGTTCGTTCAGTTTATGCACGAAGTACATAGATAATTGACCCCACAGACTATCACACTGCAGATCGCGTATGCACAATTTGAAATTTTCTTCACGAGATTCTATTTCAATCTTGCGTCGCAGAATTTGCAGTGAGTTGCGGGGTACAGTCGCTATGGTATAAATAACACTAACACATGTATCGCGTTCTTTGAGTTTCAACAACACACACAACGAAGATGCCATACATCTATCTCGAATTTAATGTCAAATGCAACTCCTCGATGCGTATCCCTACGGATCCTGATATTGGAGGTAATGGAGTGAGTTTAACAAAGCTTGAACTAATATATGTTGTCTGATAGCGTCACAGGTATTTATATCAGCGGTATTGAGCAGCGCATTTTCAATTGTATTAACATTTGCGGCGTGCTATCTTGCACCATCTGACATCGGTATCGAGGAGCGTTGGTCAAACTGGGAGAATGCCCGGAACGAATCTCGGAAAAAATGGTACCCGACCATTCAGGCCATGTTATCGTCTGTGTCAGACCAGCAGTTTGTTACTGGTCTGGCTATACAATCAGCGACAATTGGAAACTTTAATAATATGTCTTTATAGCATAGAGTTCTCGCATACTATTTCGTATTACTCTGTCAAGGTTGTTTCGCCGCGAATATGGAGTTTGAAGACGCGCCTCTCGATGATAATGAACTCCCGACTAGACCTACAGATTTCGTTCCAAAGTTGGAAGGTTCAAGATTCGACCTAAAATTCAGCGGCCAACGAAAACTGAATACTATGCGTGTTTCACTTCTGGCTATTTTCCTGTCGGTTCTCACGGTCTTTGCAGTGAAGATGACTGATGCCTGCGGGATGTGGGACGAGAACGATCCAGGCTACTGTTATCAGTCGGTAATGATGTTAAGCTTTTGGACCTGTGGAGCAGAGACAATTTTGCTCATAGTGTGGATGTGGGCTATGTTTGTCTTTACGTTATGTGAACGCGTCAGACTTTTGAATGATTTCTTCAATATCGCGTTCCGGAAAGCAGTTAATAAAGTCATTTCCAGACAAAGACTAGATGGTATAATCCGCGAAGTCAAGTATTGGATTATAAAATTTCGCATCAACAGGCTTTGGAACTCAAGGTTAATCCTGACCATAATCAGGGTTTCACGGTCATGTCTTCCTAATATCTATCTGATGTTTCAACTCATCGACATAAAGCTATCCAACAGGAAATTACTAGCAAGCGAAGACGAGAATCAGTGGACATTTGGTCAAATAATGCCGATGATTATGCTTTTAACAATTCCTTTAGCAATGGCAAAATTGGCGTGGGGACAACCGGAGTACGTGTACGATCCTTTGAATACGACGAAATTTTGCTGACCTTACAGACCAATCGACCAGAGGCCCATGTTTTTCAAGGACCAAAACGAGTCTAGTCTTTTTGGAGGTTCAACAGATTCAATTACTACCCCACACGTAGCCCACTCTACTCGCCATTTCAATGTTTCCTCGACGAATACTGTATATGTACCTCGCAGTTTTCATAAGATATCAACATATATAACAGATACTTATAGCCCCGAGGGCCACTCTGAGACATCCGAACAATCAACAATCCAAAAAGGCACTACCGTGCCAACATCTATGGCAACCGCCGGTTCCAGTTCAAGTGAAGCCACGGTGCCGACCTATCCAATTCCACTTCGAAAAAGACAAACATGGCATTTTGCAGATTTATCAACCAAAGTCTAGTGGGAGATACAGGGCATAAAATGTAAAATGGCGGATTATGGGCATAGTGAGATTCCATCTTTCATACTATCGTTAGCGATAAGCTAACGAACCGGTTAAAGGCTGGCACACCGAAATGCATAGAACATCACTCGGTCATCATAGTGGTCTCCTACGAAGGATGCAGCTTTTGACGCCATGAAATCGGAATGACATGCAGATAAGAAATTGGTGTTGAGGTGTGATTTTCATTGCATATCTGTATTTCTAGAATGATCTATTTTGTCGATATGCATGCCTTAAGTGCCGGATGGTCAAACCAACTGAAACTCCTATTAAAGTGCAACTTTTGCATAAGATAATGCATGTCAGATCTCCTCGGGTAGTGTTGTCTAGATATTTGGCGCATCAACAGAGTTTTCATGGCTTGATAGTGGCGCATCTTTTGGGTATATGTATCAGAGCACGTAGCCTATTCGTATGCAAGTGTCTTTCCTTGTTAATTTCACCCAACTACCACGACGTACGCCCGAGGAAGATCACTTAATACACTTGTAATACAGTCTGATCACGATGCCATATGTTGATGTACGGCATCTTGGAATTGTAACGGTATATACGAATCTGTCATGCCAACCCCACATCGAAATAGATCCCAATCCCGATGTTGGAGGAAATGGAGTATGTTATCCTTGGTCGTTTCTCATCAGTTATCAAAGACAACCCCTACGAGTATATACAGAAGATTGACATATCATTCATAAATAGGTTGTCGGTTCAGTATTGGCAACGGCTTTCTTCACTATTTTCTTAACTCTGACTACGGCATTCTTCCACCCAATGAACATCAGCACGCTGGGGAAAGTTTGCCCACCAATCGAAAAATGGCGCCAATTACACAGAGTATGGTGGTATCCTACTCTACAGGAAATATTACCGTTAATATCAGATCAACTATTTATCTCTGGATTGGCACTACTTATCTCGGCGATGATCGAATTCACAAAAATGTCTCGCTATCATCTTATGCTTATTTCACACCTTCAGGGATTATGTATTATTTGTTATTTAGCAACACTCACTTATGAAGACCTCCCACTTGAAGACATGAGCCAAAGGAGGAACCGAGGCCGAATACGAAGCTTTCTCAGGGTACCAAACGCAACGAAAGTGAAACGAAAACAAAGGCAACTACGGCTATTCTTTGTTATTACATACTCAGCGGCTCTGACCGTATTCATGATGTACAACGCGAGGCAGTTATGCGGGCAATGGGACGGATCCGACAAAAACAAATGTTTCTGGGCATCCTTTGTGATAACATCGCCTATGGACTGCAACACACAAATATCTCTTGTCATTGCCATTATTTGGGTCGACGTTCTAGTGCAAGCCTACAAGTTATCGGATGTGGTTGCAGGTATTGTTAACAGAGCGGTTTCCATAGCTACATCACGCGGTATGCTACGAGTCATGAAACTCAAACTTCAACGATGTATTCAACAGCTACGAGAATGGTCGATTTTCAAGTTCTCAATGTACATCCTATCTAGCCCGGTCATACAAACAGGGTGGTATCTCGGTGTAATCACCTTTCTCATGGTCGTGGTAATGGATCTAAAATTGAGTAACGCAACAAGATTCCGGGTGACTGGAGAAACGCAGGAGAATGAGTGGTCTTTTGGACAGATTGTGGCGGTGGTAATGCTTGCGACAATACCCGTGACAGTTTTGAAGGTAATCTGGGGGTACGAATTACCATTTAGCATCCTGGTTTTCTTATCATTTGGTGCAACATCTAATTCTTTTGGCGTAGAATGGATGAGGATCCTCGTCAAGAGGTCAAAGATTATTCTCAACTGAGAAATTTCTCATCAGCAACGGATACTCTCCCACGTTATCATGACTCTCATGATCCAGAATCCAGCGCTTTCAATTATCAGAATTTTCTTGAATCACCAATTAGTCCAGCATCGACTGATCCACGAAGTGATATCCCACGCGCCCAAACACCCGATAGTATCACTTTTCGTCCACCATTGCGTAGGACAGGGTCAACACCGGACATTAACACCTTTTCTTCAAGCAGAGATTTCTCAAATAACACCACCAAATCACGTTCATTTGTTCCATCTAAAAGTTCTCCTATGGTTTCAGTAACCCCACTCACCTCCGCAGACTGGAACCTACCCCTAGGATCTGAGTTATCATGTCCAACGATCCTGGAGTCTTTGAATACCCAGTTTGGACCTCCAGTACCCATGATGACTTTTGGTACTCCATTCGGCAACTCCTGTGATGAGATTTCTTCAATCCCTCCGCTTGACGACTACTCGATGCCAACTACGAATACATCGCCTCAGGATTCGCAGGTAGCTCTGAATAGACCGTTGTTTGACAAGGCATGACTATAGATATATACCCGACATTTCAAGGAATGAAATTATATTAGGCATCTCGGCGATAACCAAGGTCCTCCCGACGAACTCCGACCATGAACAACATCACAACAGAACACTGTAAATGTATTACACATCCCCAATACATTTGTGTCATTTGAATGAGTTATTATGGTGTTTTTTTGTCATGACTTGTGTTGCCGTGTTTGAGAGAAGCGACTGGTTGCGCCATGGTGAAGTGCACCATTAAACGTCTGGTCCTACCTTGCCTCGCGAATCTGCACGGGACTTATGTCAACTCCAAGAAAATTCAGACCAGCGAACCCACGGTCACTCGTTTGTCTTTGTGGGGGATTGAATTTTGATACGCCTTGCCTCACACGATCTGAATACCGAGGGGTCCAGGGGGACTAAACAAGGGTTTAACCCTTAGAAGCACCTCCGAACTTATACCAACAAGGAGCACAGGGCTACAGGCGCCAATTCTATGCAATTCGAGTGCTATATGCTGACGAGCTACATCAAAAATCAGCAGTATGGACGTTAATTACAGACTGGATTTATCATCGGCGTTATAATCCACATGTTCTGTAACGCTAAATAAGTAAACGGACGATATCGCCATACGACCAACAGATTTTATTTAATTTTATTCTCATCAACACACCCAACCTTAAGGCCATGGCGTGTGCTACAGTTTGAATATATTTCCAGAGGCTCTGGCTTTTACCTCGGTGTCTCCCTGGGATTTGCGACAGAGCGTATATCTTGTTTTGGGCCTGTAGTTTCCTCATCGTTATATTTCAAGCTCTGTTTACTCTTTCTCCTCTCTTCTGTCTCTTTCTCCTCTCTTCTGTCTCTTTCTCCTCTCTTCTGTCTCTTTCTCCTCTCTTCTGTCTCTTTCCTCTACTTCTTCTGCCTCTCTCTTTTCTCTTCGTCTCTCAATTCTCTCTTCGCCTCTCTCCCACTCTGCCGCCCTCTTCCCTCTCTTCTATCTTCTTCTTCCGCCTCTCTCACTTCCCCCCTCGCTTCCCCCTTTCCCTCCATCTCCTCCTTTCCTTCGTCTCCTCTTATACCTCTCCCATTCTCTCCCGCACCATCTTCCCTACTATATCTTCCATTCTTATTTTCTCTGTGCTTACCTATATATCTATCATCCATCATCTATCATCTATCTTCCATCCTTTATCTTCCATTTCCTCCCATCTTCTTACACCATTATACCTCTTGCCCATTCATCCACAACAGCTTCATAACATACCCAACAAAGAACAAACCCCTTCAAAGTTCCCCGACGACAACAGCAACAGCAACAACGACAACAGCAACAGCAACAGCAACAGCACTCCCACCACCTCACCGATGCCCCCACGGCCACGAAGTCCCATAACTACCATCCATAGAATAGGATAAGATATCTACGAAACTGCTTTGGGATAGATTCGGGCTATAAAGGATAGATACAGACTACAGTTGCGTATCGGAACTTGTGGAAAAGCTAGCGGATTAGAGGATTAGAGGATTGGAGGATTGGATTGTGGTGTGGTGTGGGTATGAGATGGGAACTGTGGAACTGTGGAGTTGGGGGTTTGGGGGTTGAGGAATTGGAGTTGGGGAGTTGGGGAGTTGGTGAATTGGGGATTGAGGATCCAGAGGTTCTCGCAGTATCATATATGTAGACCTCAATAGTCGATTAGAAGGAGAGGGGGTAGGGATGTTAGTTGCATTTTGTATCGATCTCCGTCTCCCGGTATATATCCGTATCAGTTACGCATTATTGATTACTTGGTATAAAACATTTGACATATCAGATACATCAAGCTATTTCAAGAGCGCCGAAAACTTTATTGCCACAATATAGCAATATGATATATCTTCAAGCACGGCAATAAGTAAATTCCTACACATAAAAATCCACCAAAATGCTTTCTGCATACTATGCAAACCCACTCTTTCCTATCATATCATCCACGCCACCGTATTCACATTCAGCTGACGTGATGTTTGTTTATACATCCAGTGTCATCCACAACCTATTCTATAAATATATACATATTTTGCATTATACATACGCACATCCCCACAACTTCCGAACCCTTCGAAAGTGCAGGTACATATCGACATTTCACTAACTAAACCCGTTATCCGGATTCTCGGTAAGGTGCACCAGAAAAAATAACCTACCCATGTACCTCGCGATGATCACCACGTGTTAATGACAATTAATTTCCAGCATCTTTTTCTGAGATCCATGTACGCATGTAGGTTATTCCAAGATGCCGGGTCGAGTCTAAGGTGTAGGAAGTAGGAAATCATATAGAAGCACTCGGGACTTGGCATTTACGTCACGACGTGAACAGGTTTGTGAAGTTATGGACGTGGAGTTACAATATGCGCCGGACGTGTATTGGAAAAAAAAAAAAACATATCGCCCGACTAAATAAACTACCAAAATGCTTTTGAAAAAAAAAAAAGAAATAAACTAGTTTTTATATGAGGTTCTCGTTATCCTTATCTCTAGCCCGTTAAATGTTGATCTCGCTTGATCCACGGCTTGTATACGGCTTGTATTCGTAGTGTCCGCATCCCACCTATTGTATATCCTGTTTTATCAATCATACTCGTACCCCTTATCCTGTCTGTTATTAATCCTTCGCTCCCTTCCTAACCTATCGCTCCTGATCCAATCATGCCCATATCATCTCCTTCGCCTATTCCCAGCCACGGCCCTCTCTGTATGTCCATATTTTCCATAAGGAGGACCCCATACACCCCTACTACTCTCGCCAGAGTCCCCCAGCCTTTCCCACCGTCGGTACTAACCATCATTATTCAGCTTCTTCCCTGATGGAGTTCTAACGAATAAATAGGTCCGAGTTTATAGGACTCGATGAGGCCATAGCAATGTATCCTGATGCGGGCGAACGCGGAGTTGTGTATTACCGATATCGATGATCCGTCAGCGGCAGAGTAGACAGCGTGCATGCGTTGGCATAACGTGAGATTGGCAGTTTTGGTAGCTCTGGCAGCCTCTGCGTATTAATCGCGCTCTGAGGTGGTATCAATGGTTCCTTGAGTATCATTAGACTCTGGTGCTGTAAACGGTGGGAGCCATAACGAAGAAAATAACCCACAGGAGGGGATGCGACGGAAGATATCTGTGAAAACACTGTAGCAGGGGTTTGTGCTGTGGGGTGTCGACTTTCAAAACCGTAGTAGAAGATAAAGGGTTTACTGTTCTGAGTGATAGAGGTTATCGGAGATCTTCCATGTGGGAGTGGCTTCCTGGGTTATAGGTTGTTGTTGGATAGAGTTGAAGGTACAATCCATCAGAGATGAATCTTTGGTGGGTCGAGATCAGTATGTTATGACCAGTATGTGCGGTGGATGCACGAGCTGCTAATATGTAGTAATCAGAATATCGGTAAACGACATGGTAGGATGCTTTATTTGGCTGCTCCTGCTCTGTAATAGTGGTTCTAATTTCGTGAAGAGGGCCATCCTCTCGCTGCTATGTGCAACAATGATCAATATCCATTTAATCGCCTTCCATATCATCGTCGTCTTCATCATAATCTTCATCGTAGTCCTCATCGTAGTGTTCATTACCACTCCCTTCCTCTTCCTCTCTTGCCAATCGGTTCCTTTCTTCCTCTTCTCTCTTTTTTATTTTCCATCCGGGTTTCGGTCCTCTTTTATTCTGTAAATGCCTCGGTTTTCTTCTCACTCTGATCCGCTTCTTTGGCGGTTGTTTAATCCTTCCAAACGGCGGTTGCGATAGCGAGCAATTTTCGATAGCTGTCAGTGTTGCATTAGGTCCATCTGATTTCAGTGGCAGTAACATAGCATTTTTGTGTGTGCAGGCCTTCTAATCGTGTTAGCCATGACGTCACCCTTATAGCGACAGTGAGCGTAGCCACGCCGCATAAAAGGTGGCTAGACACTGCGACAGCGACAGTAGAGCAGCGCACGCGGGAGTAACACATACATGACCTTTCCGACATGGCTCGCAGGCGCGCCATACTGGAATTTGTGGTTTTTGTGTAAGACTTGGACCTTCCACACTCGCTGGAGTAATGACCGGCGTGAAGCGTAACGCGCGCACCGGGCTTATCGCGGCGTGGGTTTCGGCGTGGATCGGGGTGGCTTGGCTTTGTGGCGCGACAGGCGACCGGGGGATAATGGCGCCCGTCTTCGGATCGGTATCGTCGGCGTTGAGGATATTTGGATACTCTGTCCTCATGTTATCGTTATAAGGATAGAGGAAGAGTTTCATGAAGTGAAAATATTTAAAAGGAGGAGGCGGAGGCGAAAATTGAGTGGCTCGATGGTTATCAGTTGTCATGGATACTTTTTTCAGTTCCCACTACATATGTGTAAACCCGTTTGGCCACGGATGGCCTTCGGGATTAAGAACTACTCAAGGCATCATTTGACAGCAAACATTGTATTGGAGGGGTAGAGAAGTCGAGGAGTGTTTCATGATATGCGGCATTCTGGAGATGGAAACTGTGTGGCGCCACTGCAAAAATGTGGATGATGGATGAAGGTCATGGAATTTGACTGTCACGCATTTGGACACTGATTTGTCATGCAGAAACATTCCTTCGACACTGTGGAGGGTGAGCTTTTAAAACACTGGCATGGGACTCGGCCCGAAGTTAGTCACACATTTAACCTGACTCGGGCTCGGGACCGCGTACTCACTGAAGCTTGACTGTGATACTTTTCCAAATGAAAGTCTTGTTTTGAGGTATACTGCGGCTAAAACCGTACAAAATATGTAAGACGAAAAATAATCCTTCGGTATTGATTATTCTGAATGAGCCAGTCGGAAAAGGCATGTACATTTCCGCTTGCTGCTCGCAGGAGAAATCTGGTCAGTTTTCGTCGGTCTCTCCTTTGCCGTCAGTTTTCTCAACAATCTCCAAAATCTCCCATCTCATGAACTGCATCATATTCTCCATTACAACCTCACGGTCAGAATTCTCGCGATGCTGTGGTATGCGCCCAGGCAAAAATATTTCCTTATGGCATCCGCGTAACTCTATCTTAAGCCCTCTCAGCGACGAAAAATAAAGCTGACAGAGATAGCATGCATCCTTAGAACAACCTATGTAACGATGGGTAGGGAAGAAAAAGCGGTGGTTCTCTCTGCGGAAATAATTTACAAGAGCCGTTTCCGCGTGAACAATCGTTTGTGCCTTCGAGAGGTTGCGGTCTAAGCGACGGTGGATTACGTCCACGTCTTGGCGTTGAAGGAGCTCTAAACAATGAGCCTGTACTCGCTGATCAACCGAAAACACTACAGGAACGATTGTAGAAATGCTCCGACAAATCTGTGGCATTTTTGGCCCGGAAATTGACATCCGAGGTGCAGAAGGAATGACCTCCACTCGAATGTTTTTAAAGAGCTCACGGTAGAGACGTAAGGTGCGTATTAATATTTTCGTAACCGAGAAGACGCTAGCCAGAAGAACCAAGAAGTGACGAATTTGTGATATGGATCTTTTTTTCGGAAATTGTTTTTCGTATGTTTGCTGCAAGTGTTTAATACCGTCGTGAGTAATAATGCCATGACAGGCGCGGCACACATAGTGTGGATCGGGGTCGGAGACAATATGTTGTAGGCTCCGCAATGTACCCATGGAAATCTCATCTACATCTCAATTAGTCTCACGTTGAACCAAAATTTTGAGCCCTAGAATATGTACCAAGCTTGTTTTCCTTGATGAGGGGTGAAACCAAGATTCTGAGAGCATTTTGTGAGACATCAATCCGCCGAGACCCCATAATGACCAATATTCGGACAATATCTGACTCCAAGTTTTCTTCCATCTCACTGCCAAAGTTAAATCGCTTCAACCTTTCCAATATCTGCTGTGCGTGTGCAAAGGTTTCTTTTTCCATGGAAGAGTTCGAAACCAATAACAGAACCGGCCCGTTATCATCTCTCAAAGCAGAGGCAGTTACTGTTTTGCTGCTCGGTCCAGTATCAAATATAAAGGCGACAGAATCCAGAAATCTATCGAGTAGCTCATCCGGGGAATATTCACTGGAATTGATGTATGGGCGATGAGGGTCAGATCCAAAATTCGAAACAGCACGACGAAGTAATGAAGTACAGAAGAAACGCTGGTCTATGGAGAGACCGGTATCTTCAATACTTTGAGGCTCTGCAGGAACGTCTGGTGTTTCCGTTATGTAAGTTACTGGAATCGATAAAGGGTGCTCGAAAAACTTCTGCTGTAATCCAGTTTCAATTTTTGCAAATCGTTCGTTTTTAGACTTATCAACAATCTGAGTCTTTTTTACTTGTGAAACTTGGGCCTCCTTTGGTTTCTTCTCGATCGGCGTTTTGGCTGATGATATTTGTGTATTCTCGGCGTGACCAAGAGATGTAAAGTTTGAGCCTGTTTTAAAGTCCTTATTTTTCTGGGCTGGTGGAGGCACTTCCGTATCTTTCGTCTTTTTTGAGGTATTCATCGATAGTTTGTCCGGATTTTTTCGATTTTCCCCTTTGGTAGTTAATGCTGTGGGAGTCGCTGCATTTTTCTGGGCCTCTGTTGCATCCGACAGCGCTTTCTTCTTCGATTTCTTCGCTTTAACATCTTTAATTTGTATTCCATCTTTTGGTGTCGGATCTGGACGTTCATTCGGTTCACCTTTCCCCTTCTCCTTGGCAGAGGCTGATTTCTTGTTTGACGATGTGGCTTTCGATTCCGCTTGAGGTTCTTTTGGTATCGATACAGGTGCTATAGATGCTGCTGCATTTTTCTTTCTTCCGGCTAGAGTACTTGAGGAGCTGAATGATGCAATCGGGATGCCAGAGGTACCGATTGTATTACGTAAGAAGACAGACGTTAGAATGGCCGGTCGTAATATTGGGTCTTTTCTCCGGACCATGCTGATGATTGAACAGTCGAGTCTTTTGTGAGCCTGCGCGCGACGTCTTGCAGTAATCCATCGACATGCCAATAGTACGAGCATCTTGGTCGGTATTCGGATGATGCGAGCTGACCAGTTTCGACAGCGGGGAGGCCAGAGAACCGTAAGTTGACAGGAGGGCACACTTTGAAAGTTGGAAAGTTTCTGATGCGGGAATTCTGAGTTTGCGTTACACGACATCTCGGCCCGATCCGCCGCAGCACCAATCGGAATGTGGCCGGGATCGTCCAAAACCTAGCCTCCAGACCAGTCGTTTTCTTGTTGCATATGAGCCTGTCCGTCAAAGTCGAAAGAGTATCCGCTTTCATCCAATGTTGTATATAAGTTGGGATGTGGCAGAAATGTTGGAACGGGGATTCGATATTTGTTTCGTAGGACATCCAGACATAATATAGTGCATATACACTGTCAGAGAACCCACCGGTATATTTTAAACAAATTATAGATTTGTAAGAACGAGCTTATCTGGAATTACTCGGTTCTAAAAATGCGGGGACTCGATATTCCGTGCCACGGATTAGTCGACATTTCCGCAAGCTGTGTTGGCGCTGAAGGCTATAGAACGTAATTACAGAGAATTATTCCGCACTGGATAAAAGAATGATTTGATTAGTTACGTTATACATTCAAAAACCAACATAAAGATGTGCAAACAAATAGCCAGGTACGTTTCAAGATAGAACTTAACAAACAAGATAGCTTGGCGTTTGGATGGATCTTGATGAACTAATCTGGTTGTACGCATATTTCTGGCTTATTTTGCATTGACGTCACCGCTTTCTTGAAGCTGAACTAAGTCATGGTTAGTTGATCGTCGCCGTCGGGGAGCACAACATGAAGAATTCAAATCTTAAAGGTCCGGCAGATTCGACAACAGACACCGAAACCTCATAAATCTTTGATATTTTTGCAATAATTAAGAAAATTTTTCAAGTGTAGATAAATGAAAAGTGGAGGTGGATGGAGTTGTGGTTGAATGAAGGCGTAGACCTGATTCTAGCACAATCGAGCACAGCGCTTAATTAAACTTCCGCGTACTAGGGAGGCGCCCAGCCTCAATTAGCCGCTCACATCCGTGCATATTCGCATCGCAGCTCGTTCCAGAAAGCTGCAATCGCACGATTCATCATGTAAAAGTTGTAAATACTTGAAGAAAGCTTATTCAACATTTCTCAGTTTTCATTTAATGCATTGCTACTCGCTAGGAATTGGAGATGTATTATTACTAATTTTTAAACCCGTAGTAACCGAGCCTAGCTTGATTACTGTACGGTACAGAAAATGACAATGACAACAGATAATTCGCAAAAAGTGAGAGAGAACCCCATAAATCCTATGAACCCCTCAAAACACCGAGAGTATTTCATAACTACCACCATTTTTTTTTATCGGCGCATCCCTCCACCGATTTGTTTTTAATTTTTCCTTCCCATGACAAAGAGCGAATACTCTCCAAGCGCTAGGGCAGAAACTCCGCATCAACACTTAAGCCTCGACTCCAAACTCGTAATCATTCTCATCGACATATTCGTCATCGAACAAATCGGCAACCAAATCCTGGTCGCCAAAGACATCATCAGTCATATCCTCATCATCCTGATGATCCTCATCATATTCCGCCGCACGACATCTAGGATGATCACAAGAAGTAATACCACCCGGTTCACACCGACAACCAAAAGCAGCCAAGTTCATAGCCTCCTCACACTCGGGGCATGGCATGACTCCTCCATCATAGCACTCGTCGCATCCCATGGGAAGACTTGGAGACGGCTGAGGGGAAGAAAAGGCAGTAGGAGCGATGGAAGATGTCTGCACAGATGAAGGAAAAGCAGTTGAAATGGACAAAGCCTGAAGTTCAGCGGTAGCTGCGGCTACACCGGCTTCTTCGGCTTCTTGTCTCCTGGTGCGCTCGAGGAGGTCAAGGGCGGTAATCCATCTCTCTACTCTGCCTTGGGAGATGGCGGAAGCGGAGAGGGGAGTTGAAGGCGGTTGGAACATGGTGGGGGCCTGCTCGGTTGGAGAAGTTGTGGGAAATGCTTGGGTGTTGACAACTCGATTGTGCATTCCGTTAATGACTTGCCGAGCCAGCTGATCCTCAATGTCGACGTTGTTAGCGGTGGCGCGCGCGATGTTTCTCAAGTCGTTGTAGGAGCGTGCGGTAGCGCGGGCTCCTCCAGCGCGGGGACCAGGAAGGCGCAGAGAAGGAGTAGACTGTCTACGGGCAACTGCAGAGGTTAGGTGATGCCAGTTCATAGAAGGTGGAATGTACTTACTGCCGTTACCAGAGGTGGGACGCAGGGCATTAGGCATCTTGTCTGGAAGTATAGAATGTAATTCTAGTGATTCACAGTTCTTTGATGATTCAATGAGGAGCCGTAGATAGGAGAGATGGAAGTATCTGTCGTCGTCGTCGGTAATGATACCTCGTCAACACACTCGTCGAAGAAAAGACTCGTTTGTAGGAGTCTGGAGAACGCGATCTGTCGAGTGGTGTATCGAGAGACTGAGGAATCGAGAGATCGAGAGCGCGAGAGAAAGGAAAACCTCAAGTAAACAGAATAAGAGTTGAAAAAAGGCTTTTCAGGGGGTTCTGGGTCAACATCAATTCTTCATTGTGCTCTGAAGCTGTAGAGGTATGGATGTTAAAGCGGTGATGTTTCCCTTGTCTTGATATGTGGTTGTTTTCAGCGACTGTTTTTGTAGATACACACCAGTGATTCATGGCATCTTAGAGTTTATCCGAATTTACTTTTGAAAGAAATTGATATGAAGGCTTACGAAATCCTTATCAGGAAATCATAATATGAAGATATCATCGTGGGCCCTGGGTCCTGGTGGCTTTATCTCAATCAACGCTGGTTAACAGTAGTTATGGGTTTTCAAAGCGTACCAACAGAAAATATGCAATGTGAAAACCACTAGAATATATACGAATCATCAATATTTTCGATACAGAAACTTAATCGCAGTCGATGACGTTGCCTTTGATGCCATGGTAGGCCTAAGCATGAGTCGTAAGTCATGAAGCAGAAAGGGGTGCGGGAGGAAGTTCAATAAGAACGGGTGTATAGCGGGCTTTTATGTATACCTGGGACTATGATGCGTTCGAGTCTGGAGAATTGATGGGTCTGGTTCTAATTATGGGACCTCACATGATTAGTCTAGTTTCTGAGTGCATGACGCAAGAAAAAAAGAAAAAGCTTAAAACAATGAAATTAAAGCCAGCAAAAGTTGCTCTTCGTCATGAACGCCTTTCGGCTGTTTATGTATATACGGCCTGTTGAAGGGCGGACTTATCGGTAAAGAGATGAAAATTACATTTCCAGCTGATGTAACACCGTAGGTTGAGCGTCTTCCAGCAGCGCTCAGCGGCGGCAGGAAAATCGGAGGATCATTAGTAGAAGACGTTTAGCAGAAAGACGATGAAGAGGTGTATTCAGATGATGCACAGGGAGCTATTGTGAAGGATAATATTTTATTAGAAAACTTCACAATCTCAATGATCAAGATGAGCAATTTTGATATTACAAAACTTCATGACTTTGTTCCCGAAAATAAAGAGCTAAACGACGGGTAATGGCGAAAACTTCCCCGGATTGTGCAAGTTCCTAATACATCGTAGGCCATCGAGTGAAGTTTCAACGAGAAAATAGATATTCACTTTACTATAATCGATACACTTTGGTTCGGGATTTTTTAAACTCAATTTTGTACCGAGAGGCAGAATTTCGCCGGTAAACTTTATAGAGTACGAGTACATACACCGATAAATGCTTGTTAGTTACCCGCTCATCATTCCTTGACCCCTGTATATATTGTGTAGTTCCATCAACGCCATTATTGGTTCTACACCGAAAGCCTTCTCATCTCCACCGACCTCCACTTTACTACCGTGATCTCAACACTTTTTCTCTTCTATCCGTCCCTGGGAGATTTTCTCGGTACTTTGTTGTGAGACAGAAATATACTCGACACGCCTACACAACCTTATCATGTGGCGCAAATCTGGCATAAACTGTGGCGCCAGCAAACTGGGCACACGTCACACTCCTTACCTCGCGTTAGATGAGCTATCCCATACTAACCGTAGATGTACTAACAAACACCCCCCGCCTTCGCGTGTGCGTCGCGTCAACCAGGATGAGATTAGTGAACACGAAACAAGAACAGCTGACACGGATGCCAGCTTGTCTTGTCGCAGTTGTGACATTCGTGTCTGGAGTTTTTTCTTCACTCTATCTCGCTGTTCTCCATTGAACTGGTCCTTTAATATTGCTTATCGTCGCTGAACTCGACATCCTTTCTCTTCCCGTCGTTTCGCTTTACCTCCGCCGTTAAGACACTCCAGAGTCCCCAACCGTTACTTTCACGAGAACTCGAAGCGCTAGCTCATACAGCTCATTCATAATGAACGATCTCCTCGACGGTATTATTACGAACCTGGTCGTCAAGTTTTTCCTGCGATTTATAGCGCCGTACCCGATACAGCTCATACTCGGGATTGTTGCGATTTATTGGGGATACTACACTTATTATGTGAAACGTGGGTATTCGTTACGGGGAAAGGGCAAGTTACTGATAAGTGAACAGAAGCGTCGAAGATTGCTTTAGAGACGAACATGGCGAGAGAGAATACAGCAAAAGGGAACGCAGTAAAGGCACGTTGAAGACTAGAAGAAAACTCTGAGAAGAACGGAGTAACGGCGCACGGGAGTTCTTTTGGAAGGATCTTTTTGGATACCATTTGCAAGCGGATACGGATACCATGTGTTTTTTGTTTTGGATTTAGCAGCGCAATAGACGTCAAGAACGATCGTTACAATCTACTGCACTTACATTTTTGACCTATTACAACTTACAAGTGCAGCTGGAATTTTTTGGCAATTCGTCAGCCTTAGAACGCTCACTCTACACTCAGCCTTGAGGAAACTCGAGGATCCTTTTGCGGCTGATGCTTTGGGTTATTTTTGTCTTCAAGTTCAGCCCAGCTTACTCTACTGTCTTTTAGGAAACCACTCAAGGACTCCACGTTTTTGTCTCAGACCTTCAATATCGCCAATTTGCCCTGCGAAGCTGTCAATATCACGCAAGCATACCCCGGTCATCGCGTCTGGCTATGGTGGGGGACACCAAGTCACGACAAGTGTGGACTGAAATCTACATCTGTTGGCCACCGTGACCGGGGGGCGACAGGGATTAAAATGGCCTCGAGTGACACTCGGTGATTCAGAGTTTTTCTCACTTGCGAGATACCACCGTGCACAAGCCACTACTCCATTTTCGGTGGTGCAGACAGCCAATGAAATGTGATTACATAATACCGCATTAGCGCAGAATTTCCAATTTTTAGCTCGGCAAAAAAACACCCTAGATTCAATATGTAAATGACAGCTTAGTCATTGCATGTGACCAATCAAATGTGATGAAATCCTGTATCTTGGCATATCTTGGCACAAAAACACCATCTACATATTTTCTCCGCCCATACAAAATACAGGGGTTTTTAAAACCTTTCAGCCCATTCACCTTTGACTTAAATTAATTTTGGCCCGATATAAGTTGTTCTCCATCAACTTCTCTTTCAATCTTATCGAACCGTTTTCAAATCGGAGTGGTTGTGGTTGGTGTGAAAGATTTGGGGTGTTGATGCAATATGTGTCGTTGCGATGTGTCGGGACTTGGTGTCCCCCACCATACTCAGAGCTTCAAGCTATATGGCGACCATATCACCGCCGCTCCGCCATATCCACTAGAATTACTAGTCCAAACTTAACACCCCGCGGCCATGGATCTAGACACCACCCCGCAAAAACCAAGGCACGATCTTGACAAGTCTTGACAAGCTTAAGTTAGGATGCTGTCAAGCCCCCTCTCTCCGAGGATCCGGGTTACCCCCGTCTAGACCTCTTCTTCATCCCCGGATTCTGTCACTTCTCATCTCACAGCTCGCTTTCCGCTCCTTCAGCTCTCACAGCTCCCGCGACTCCAACTTTGTCAGTTCCTTCGTTATTTGCTGGGAAGACTACCACCACGAGAAGAGCAGAACGCGACCGGCAAGACAGAATGGGAGCACTCCGCGATTCAATCATTACAACCCTAATCGTCAAATTCTTCTTGAAGTATGCGACGCCATACCCTACACATCTAATCGTTGGAATTTTACTGGTGTATGCTGCATATTTCCAGTTCCATTTGAAGCGTGAGTTATTTCCTGGGGAGTCAGAGTGGTAAGGGTGCTGAGAATTTGAAAGCTTTGATGGTAGCTATTGGAGACGGTCAAACGACAAAAATCTAGACATGGGAGTTACAACGAAGACAAAGGGGATGGTATGGTACGATTCAACGGTATATCTGGTTAACATATTTGAATTACAATTTGTATGTATTTTTGGTGCGGATTTTGTTTGTCGCGGGTTCACGGAGTTAAGGGATACGATATCCGAAGTTCTTAAGATGTACGATATTGGGCATGTTTTTGGTATTTTGGCGGTTGAGCGATGTGTTAACTTTGTTCTTTTTTGCTGCCTTCTTGGTGCTGGGATTTGGAATCTCATCCGGTGATGTTTCGGAAGTTCATCGCACGCGTTCCGACGATCTGCACTGCTCATCGCGACACGTGAAATGCAATCGAAAACCCTGCAGAGACGTAATGGTATGTAACGCTGCAAGGTAGTGACGTCAGGGATGTAGGGTTTTAATAACAATTGTTCAACATTACCAGGTAATTCATCGAAATTATAAGATGTCATCACGAACATACATATACTTATGTCCTTGTAGCGGAATCTCGGGATGAACTCAGATACACTTCTCAAGTACCGATACCAGGTGGACTTCATATCCCCTCATCGACCTCTGCGAGTGTTTATTCGCAACATATCATGTCTTCAACGATTTGTGGTGCACCGTAGATGTTGATACGAATACATACATGATACATCCATTCCGTCTGACCAAGTAGCTAGAAATAAGCTTTTTCCTCATTAGTAATCACCCCACATTTTCCCTACGATGCGAATCGTAACGCCTTCTCCCGTTGCTTCCTTGAATGTCAAGTCTATATTAAGGCAACTATTATCTGGCCAGGTAATTAGGATAGAATGAGTACGATCGACCTGATGACGGTTGAATGACTTACGTCGTTCTGTGTTTTGTGCGGGATAGTGATAATTTATGGAGCTCCTGTATTCTTAAGTCATCTTCTGTAGCTGACGACAGCTTGTTCCTTGGCTTTGTCTACGCAGTTTAAATATGCCTTTGGAAGCTGTGTAATAAATACTAATAATGGAACGAAGCTGCTGAGATTATTGTTGGAAAAAATAAATTCGATTTACGCAGTTCCGAACGCCGATGGTCCATGATTCTTCAGGTATCCTATAAACGAGCCAAATATATACATAATAATGAGTTTCCGAAGCGTTTTCTATAGATAATTTCCCCATATCCTCCGAGATAGGCGTGGAAACCCAAATCTCAAACCTCAAATCCATATATCCCGTAACCCTAACACCCTAACACCCCGACACCCTGACACCATCGTCATCCATCCATATCCCCTCATCCCACGCTCCTCCCTTATATATCAACAATACCAACACCACCTTGTCAAAGATCACGAAGAGAGAAAAGTGTGGAGGTGGAGCAAGCGTATATTGATGAGCGTAGAGTGCAAAGCTAAGCAGAGAACAAGCGAGTACATAGACATAGTGAGCTCCACCCCCACCTAGGCACTAGGGCCTTAGGTGCACTTCAACACACCTATATCAATACCAAAAACCACAACTCCCGCTGCATCAAAACGAAAAAAATAGACACCTGGGATATCTTCATCAACCTCGATCCCCGCCGTAGTAACGCCTTGTACCTAGATCCTACTGATATCTATATTCTATGACTAGCCCTGGCCCCTGGATCCTGGGAAAACAATGTTTAGCATATACCGGGAATGTAGGAATGTAGGTGGAGGTGTTTATATGTGGAGGTGTTTATATGTTACTCCTCATACTGTAGTCTGTAGTCTGTAGTTGTTGGCGGGTTTTTGATCCAGAAGATATGATGAGGGAATGTGGGGTTTTGTTGGGGTTATTGGGGATATGGAAATGACTTTTAGGGAGAGGAGAATGTGTTTGATGGTTGTTGGTCTGTTGATCGGCTGGCGCCGCTGGTGTCATGGGTTTGCTGTTCAGTGTTGTAATATAGGTCTTGATTAATGCCGCTGGGAATTGTTGATTAATGGAGGGAGATAAAGAGGATTGGTGTTTTAGGTTTATGGGCTCGGGAAGTTTATGGAAAAGTGGTTGGGAAGGAGTAAAATACCATCTGCGGAGTTACAGGGAAATTGTGGTATGATGAGGTTTTGTGATGCGTGAAAGGCTGCCTTGGGGGATAGGAATGCTTTTGAGGGTTTAGGGAAAAGGATGGTATGGTGGTAATGGGAATGGCAATGGGAATGGGAATGGGGCTGGTTATGAGTATTGAGACTCTGGGACGATTACTGGGCTGATATGCTTTTGACGGGTTAGATTCGGGATCCGGATTATCCATAATACGGTTGATAAGTCTTCGACTACACCGGGAGTGGCTAGAGGGGGTTGTAAGGTTAATAGTAGAGTATTGAAGGATCTGGGGAATTGCGTTGTGGGTGGAAGTGTTACAAAACTCACCATTCGTTCGACTTTTACTACATAGGGGATGGAAGGGACGTTGTTTTGGGGAATAGAAGGATAGTTTGTGGGCAATGGTCGTTCGTTGGAATTGGATAATATGGGAATTATCGAGGGATTTCATTTGCAGACACCCTCGGTCTTCTGAAATGGCTTATGAACAAATTTCAAGGGGAAATGAGGCTTCATATTGGTCGACTGAGCCAACAAAAAGTCATTGCAAAGCCTGCCATGTGCAAAAGTTATACCTATTGATGATCAGTGATCCGCAGCTGTAACTCAGTGGCACAACAAATCGTCGCTCCCGCGCTAAGGTCGTGAGGCCACTAGGTGTCAGCCCTATGCAGGGCCACTTCCTGTGTCTCCCCGCCTCATCCGGTTCACCGGGACTCTGTCATCTCAAAACAAAACAAAGATTTTTTATTTTTATTTTCATCCTTATTTAAAGAACCACACGAGTGATCATTGATGGATTACTGCTTTCGTTACTCTCTAACCGAGCAACGGTCTCGTCTTTTTGTTGCGAGCCGTGTCACGTCACTCCGCAGGAGCTAGAGTAGCACTTTAGAGCTCTAATTACAAGCGCACTCAAGAAGCGCAACACGAGAGCTCCCCTCCCGTCACCCCGCATCTCCGGGAACCATTTACCAACGAAGATTTTAGGGATTGAGCCTTTAACAACAACAACGCCGACTCGGAAGCTATTCGAAAGTTATATCAGTTATATTACAGCCAACATTCAATTTTAAGCGAGCAGCGAACTTTCCGTGAGCAGCGACGAGCAAGTTATCTTCCAGTGACTTGCAGTGAGAGACTTCGTCCTGATACCGACACAAAATGGCCCCCAGTCGCCCCGTTCCTACTTCTACTACTATCAAAGTCCATAATTCTGGGACTCCCGCCATTTATGCTATTCACTCGGGACCTCAGAGGGGTGTTCATTTACTCTCGTGTGTTACCCCTGGCGTGATTTACCCCGCACCCCTTTTGCCTTTATCTCCGTGCTATGCCCCACCACCGTCTCCTCCATGGGAACCAGTGAACGGGATATCATTAAATCCTAATCCCCCGCCTTACCTCCTCCCTTCCCCGAAATCTTGCTAACCTCCCCAGCTCTACCCCTCTCGACTCCTCCCTCCAATACCGGTACCGACACCCGATCAACGTCCACCGAACCTTCCTCACAGTCTCCGGCGATTTCCTACGGCGTCGCTTCGACACCATAGAAGCCGCCATAAAATGGATCGACGAACGAGACCGAGAAAAGGAGTTATCTGACCGATTAGAAGCCGTTTGTATGACCGGTGTAGCTCGTAGTAGTTCTGCGGATACACCAGCAACACCAATACCTGCGACGAATATACAGCCACAACAATTACCGACGAATGGAACAAATCCGGTGCGAACATGGATAAATTTAACTCCCGGAGCTGTATCTAATGATACTCGGATTGATACCCCTGCGACGGATGCGGATCATGATATGTCGTCCATGTCTACAACTCCGGTGGCCGCTCCCTCTGCGCAGCAGACGTCGGGACAGACACAGGAACAGTATACAGAATACACCCTTCCCAGCGGTCTAGTTGTTCGCCGGCTTAAGGGTCCGGCAACTACCACCCAGGATCAATCCCAGAATCCAGCGCCGAAAAAGGAGAAATGGTTAATAGACCGATATTGTCCAGGGGGAGAGGAAGCCGAGGTTCAAATGGCGGCAGAGCAAGCAAAGATCCAGAATATTATTGATGAACTTGAGGAATTAACGACGGAGGATGATGAGGCGGCACGGGAGAGAAAGATAAAGAGGGATAGAGAAAGGGAAATTAGGGAACAGAGGAAAAAGGAACCGGTTTGGAAACATGTACAGATGGGTGGGATTAAGAAGGTTTCGCAGGCTACACATGCACCACAGAGTTCGGCGGCTGCACAGACTTCGCAGGCTTTATCGGCAGAGTCGTTACCCTCGCCAAGAAGAGGCATCACAATGGATGTTGTTGCGGTTAAGGGAAGGTATTCTATGACGCATCTTGGGGTTAGAAGAAGAGAACTGCTTTATTCCCTTGTGGTTGAGGAACAGGATAAGGAAGCTATAAGAAGGCAGGAGGAACAGGAGAGGATTAATAGGCTACAACTGGCTGGTATTAGGACGGGAGATATTGTGGGGAGACTGAGAACTATGGATTTGGAGTTGACTAAGGCGGAGAGTATAGTTGCTGATGATGGTATGGAGATTGAGGAGGATTCCTGTCCGGGTAAAAGTGGGTAGGGTAGATATGATCGGGATTTCATTGGGGATTTGTATTGAAACTCTTTATGTTATGGAGGCGTTGGAGGTTGTTTGATTTATTTGTACCTAGTTGTTGATTTTTCATAGAAGGCAGCTCTGGAGATGGTAACTATTGCTTGAGTTGGAGCGGCTATTGATCGTGGGTATTCCGTAAGTGAATGGGTTTTATACATATGTAGAGACTAATAAAAGTAGCGTTAACCTAAATGCGTGAATAAGGAAATTGGTTGAGCTAGCAGATGTCTGATAATAAAACCTCACCTAAACCCTATTAATCAGTAACCCCAATGATCGGTATCCAACCATCCAACTGTTGGTGAGCATTACATTATCGATAACACAAGAGATTAACTACACTTTGAAATCTATTTCAAACTATCCACTCGAGCCATTATTTTATTGACCAAATCCTTCTCTCATAATATTTTCACTCGACGCCAACTTGATAAATAAAGCACATAAAAATCTCTCTAACATATCAAAACCCATCGGAGAACTCATCATAGGCTCTCCTTCCTAATTAACAGATTATCCTAATATTACATCTATACTTTACCAATGCCTCGTCTAAACTCCACAGAAACGTTCTTCCGGGAAAGTTTAACAAAGGAAGTGGAAAAGTGCATGGTCTGGGGTTTTCTTTTTCTTTTTCTTTCTTTTTTGGATGTCTAGCTTTGTTTCTTCAGTATTCATGATTACATGGGACGTCATTTTCGTCTTTATTTTGCTTGACATCATCGTGAATATTTTTCTCTCTCGGATGATATACCGTACTCGAAAACTCGACCAACTTAACCAACGTTCGATGATCCCATCTCGACCCTATAACCTCAAGGCAACTCGAACACCCCCAACGAACGCGTCTGGGGCTTAAAACCTGCTACTTACTCTCTGTTCCCACACATCTTCTTTCCCCCGCGCCTTCCTCTTCTTCTTCACCAAACTACGGGAGGTGTCTGGAAAGCCTACTTGGGCATTGCATTACTGATGGAAGGTATACATTCGATTCCTACTCTATATTAATAATAGCTGTGATAAAGGTTTGTGTCACGGGCCAATGCTAATATTTTTTTATCTAGTGCTACACCATACAGTGTATCACGAGGAGCCGATCATGGCAAACCAACGCTGGTTTTGAAGAAAGCCACCTGGGCTTAAACCTTATAGCGAGGACTTTATTCTTTGGTGGTTTGCTATTAATGGATAGAGGAGGTTTCTTTGTGGACTTCTTTCAACTTGTCCCCCCTCTCACACATACACACACACACGCACACACACACACCGTCACCACCACTACCCACCCGCCACAGGAAATGGAGAAAAAAATGCCACTTTAACATTGAAACCGCCAGATCTTTCACATACAATGAAGAATGGATGTTTGAACAATAGCCCCTTCTATGGCTTATTTTTAGCCCTACTTCTATGTTTTTCTTCGCTTCCCCCGTTCTCCCAACATTACCTTCACCAGCTTGCATCTTATCCTTCTACCACAAGTTCATCGAGAGAGCAACTTACATCCTTTGAAGATTAACGATTGATACAACTACTTCTTTCAACCTTGTATCAACACTTTCGCTTTCTTTATCTGATCTTGAACAAGATGACCGATCCCCGTCGTCCCGCTTTCGGAAACAACAGTAAGCCTGCACGCAAACGCAACCGCATTCTCCCTTTTACCACAGAATCCAACTAACCCTTCCATCCAGTTCCCCAAGAATTTTCTTCTTTCCCCCTCACTCCACACCCCGAAAGCTCCACAGCAGCCTGGCATACCCAATTCGCCAGCAACTTCAACAACCCTTCCACCGTCGGCATCACCCCGGAAGATTCCTCAAGACAACCAATCACCATTGTCTCTGCATCTTCCACCTCCCATCAATCCTCAACAACCCAAACCCCTCTCTCCGCCTCCGCCATCTTCCAGAAAAAAGTCGAAGAGTGGATGGCGGCGCTTAATCACCCGGACCGATACCAGGAGCCAGAGATATCATTCCCTGGTGTTTCCTCTGATGTTGCTATTGCGACTGCTGAGTTACAGTCGTTGTCGTTGACTTCTGTTTCCCGCCCTGCTGTTGCTGCTGCATTTTCCAACGGCTTTTCCAACGGCTTTGCCACGGGCTTTGCCACGGACTTTCACCAGGGAGCACAAACATCAACCACCATCCAGCCATCCCCAAGACTCCCCGTAGGTTGTAACGACTGCTATGATGGCGGTATAATGCCATGTCCCGAATGTGAAGAGGCGATGAAATTGGCGGTTGATGGGTGTAGGTGTGAACCTGGAGGAATCATCGGTTGCGATCATCCCCTGTGTAGAGCGGAGGAATATGATAGGGCGGATCAGGATGGGGATGGGGATAATGTTATGGGGGATGGGGGTGCTGGGGGTTGGGATGGCGATGGGGATGAGGTTATGGGCGATGGGGATGGGGATGGAGATCGGTGGTTCTGAGGATGGGGATGGGGATGGGTGGTTGATGGTTGCTGGGGGATACGATGGTAAATGGTCATGATGATGATGACAGGTGTTGTGCGGTGGTTTGTGGGGTTTGTCGTTTGCTTGGTTTGCGGATTTTTGGTAGGTGTTTTGGGGTACCTGCTTCTGGGCTCTTGTGCTGTGGTTTTTGTTTTGATTTTCTTGTTCTTCAGTGCTACCTCAGAAGATTATCAAACACAAATCTACAAATCCACAGAGTCAGACCTATTCTGTGCTTCATCGCCGGTATTTTAACCCAGCCATCGTCAAGTGGTTACTACTACATTATACCAAAAAAAAAACTTAAAATAAATCGGATTAGATACTACAATTGTGATTTTTAAATTGTTCAAATTCCGTGATAAAAGAACTAGTCTATGTATAGTAATTGGCATAATGTTAATCCCAGCAGTGGTTAGTATGTCATACAACACAAGTTGTGAACTCAAATATACATTACTCCCAGCAGCCGAAAAGGTACATCTTATCTCTATCCCTATCTCATCTTATTAGTTCTTGTCAGGGCTTCATAACACGACGTAATCATTCAATATCACTCTATTCTTCTCACGTCTTACAGTAATTATATATTCGCTAAAACTTAACAAGATGCTACCTTGACGAAATTTCCGGCACTATGTCTGCCGGCGTGCTACAAACCCTTAAGACTCCAGCCGCACTGTGCAGTAATGGACCCTCAATACCCCACGTTTGACGTCGTGCCCTTGTTGCAGCTTAACCGATATTGAACAAGGTGCATATTGCATTAACCTCTTTGCTACTTTTACTATAATGTGGTCTTTCATGTGTATTACTGTGTCTTTACCTAAGGATCCTCTTCTGTAGATGGGAAAATGATATGGTGGATTTCACCATAAACGTCCGAAAACCGACGAAAAAATCCCACGCCACGCCAAACGCTACTGCTCAACCACAACAACCAGAATCAAATATATTTAAACGTACAATTGAAATTCGTCTTCTGGAGAACAATACTACGATTAAAAAAATCAAATTCAAAAAAAATCCGATGAGTTATAGAGCTTTAAAAACCCGGTATTTTGTATGGGCGGCCTAAAATGTGTCGACGCTCCTGGCACGCCAAGACTGCCAAGACTAGAAAATTCACAGCGGCGAAACATGTTTGATTGGCTGAAAAAATGACTAAGCTAATGGCACTAAACAAGATCCTCCCTCATCCTCCTCCGATGTGATCCTTCCGCCCTCTCTACAAACTCCTGTTGGCGTTCATCCAAGCCTGATGCATAGGAATCAATCCATCGTCGTGATTTATTTGCAAATCGGCGAATGGTCGTCAAAGACACTGAATCCAGCCCTTGGCAGACTGTTCTTTCCAACCCCGTGAAGGTATAATTACAGTTCTCCCGAGTATATCGCTTGACTGCTCCCCAGTAAAATTCAATGTAATTCAGTTCACAGTGAAATTTTGGGTAGAATAAACACTCGCATGTATCAAAAATCAAGGACGTGAATATTAATCTCACGAGGGTGCGCCTAGGCGATCGGCAGGATAGTTGAGGGCGGGAGGGTATTGCGCGACTTTCGGGGAAGGTATGGTCGACGTGACTTCCGACATTAGCGTAAGCGAGAAAAACTCTGAATCACCGAGTGTCACTCGAGGCCATTTTAATCCCTGTCGCCCCCCCTGTCATCGGGACCAAAAGTGTCGACTTTCGTCGGTTTTCGGACGTTTATGGTGAAATCCACCATAGCAGTGATTGATTTGGATACTGTATAGTAATGTTATGTGATCATCGAAAGGTAAAGATACAACAAGCTTAACATTAAAGATATCTCATCAGACTGGCTTGGATTAGTTCCAAAATCCACACAAACCTCATTTGCAATCTTCACCAACTTCATCTCTATCTCACCCCCCTCATTCCCATCCATGACCAGTATCCCAGTCTCTCTATCTATCCAGCACATCCATACACCACCCCACAATACTTCTCAGAGTCGGTCACAGTAGTCCGCCACATTAGATGCGAACCCCACTAGTCTAGCCGTAGGCGCAATGTGAGTCCCCACCACGATTCGTTACGTTCCATAAATCAACTTTAAATCTGTCCAGAAACCGGGGTACCCTGAATTCTTGCGTTTGTGGCTTTTTAAAACGGCCCCACATATGGATTGTGGAGTTCGCTTTCTTCTGGGGATGGACTAGACTAGACCTCCCCCCTAACCCCTCCCCATACCCACCCTTCTCTGGACTGATATGTAGGGTTCGAAGGGCGCCCAAGGCTCCCCTGATCCTCAAAATACGTGTGTTGACACGTACCTACATATCCATTTCCTTGGCTTCGGCACTTTATTTATGCAAACGGAGACCTGCGTATGTATGTATATGTATGTAAATCAAACTAAGTGGGGCGCCTACGTATGCATCCCGTAACTATATATGTAGACGACCATCCTGGGCTAGCCAGTCAGATAGCTTAGATATATTAAAGCATCCGGTTATCTGGTTGCGGTTCGTCGTTCGGGGGTTTATAGGTAAAGTTATCTCATCTCGGATATACAGATGGGTGAGTGGATATATGCACGTATGTAGGATAGCTGTCGTTTTTATACTACACGGTACAAGCGTAAAGGTTGAAAAGTGATTCTGATTCTTGATTATGATGGAGAAGATGGGATGGGATGGAATTGATGGGGTATCAAATTGATATTTCCTACAGTTTTCTTTGTCTCTCACACATGTCTCTATGATGCTTGTTTTTTTACCCACGCAGATACCCGGAACTAAAAACCCATCCGAAAAAAACCGAAACGATAAACCCTACCGGTGAATGTAGGTACAGCACGATGCCGCCGCTCGCGATGCTCCTTTGAACGTTGATCAATGCGCTGAATCCTGATATTCTACATACCATACATGATATATCATATCATTTCCACAGAAAACATACATAGATTTGAGTTCATGGCGCTTATGTATGTATTCGCTATGTACTATATCTTTTTCTGCTTGGGTTATGGATGTACGATAAATAGGGGATGAAGATCTCTGATCTCGGGATTGCCCAAGGAGGGGTAAGGTGGATAGTATGTAACATGTATCATGATCTGCCTCATAAAGCTAGACACAGAGGAGATGGTTTTCTCATAGTTAGCTACCCATTTCTTAGGTTAGGGCTTAGCTATGCAAGCCAAAAAGACAAGGCAAAGGTATCTCACATCCAAGAGAACCGTGGAAAAAAAAAACAGGCGGTGGGTAAGTTCAGGGACCGGAGCGCTCGCTTATTATGTATTAAAACGCCTTGTAAATTGCTTGTTGCCTTACTTACTATCGGAAGCGAGTAGCTATTCAACCTACAGTTGATGTCCGCGCACGTGGCGTGATGATTGCAGGTTATGGTACATATGGAATTCGTTTGATGGGATAGTTTAGCTTTTTAGTAAAATTTAATGGTGCATGTGATACATAGATGCTATTCACCGATGCGGTTCCCTATTACTTGGTACTTGTGTATGTTTTAGGTCTTGGGTTTGGTTTAGTGGATATGATATAAATTGAGATTTGTTGATGTGTGATACGTGTGATATACGGGGTCGGAGGATATCAGGAGTTGGGGCATAACGAACTACTGTAGTTCGCATATAGAAATAGGACAACCATACCTGCAGATATCTCCTGAAGAGAGATGAGAGCCGACAGCCATGTGATGGCTGATTTTAAGGATAATCATCAAAAAATATTTTGCCTCACCAAGAAATGCATTGTTCTCAGTCTTTCCAGTTTGTCCAAGCGGACAAAGAAACCAAACCCAGTGTCATAACAAAGCACCGCAATTCGGACATACCCGCCAGCCCTGCAAGTCCATTTCAGTAATCAATAATTCTATTCACACAACAAACTTTAACTTTCCATATCACAAATTAAGCTATTAATCGCCCCCAAAATACTGGTGGGGGCTGATGCAGTGTTGTCGGTTCAGGGACAGAACAACCGTATGTTTGTACCTACATAGTACCGTTGGTATGGAAATAGTATTACGGCACACCGTTACTTATGAACCACGTTACAACTGTTCCCAATTAATAACCCGTGTATAGATATTTACGGGGCTGGGTATAAAAGTAATGGTTAAGGTCAACTATCGCCGCGAGCACAGAGTCAATTGTGAACCCCGCAAGAGTCTAGCCTTGATATTTGATGCCCTCTAAAGGAAAAACAATATGCGGGATACCGTGCTATGGGTAATACACCCCACAGTGTATCATAGAAATTACACCTTTTGATACTATGCTCTTTATGCGCTGTTCAAGATGAAGGAAAGACTGGAATTGCGTGAATCCTATTCAAGGTGTGGAGAACCATAGAATGTCATATCAAAACTCTCTCTAGGTATCTCTAAACAATATCCAAAATATAGATAACGGTACAGGAAAAGTGGAACCAGTTCCAGCATGCATATGGAAACCAGTACGTACACAGACATCATTTCAGACAAGATTCAGCAAAGAAAGTCTAGAAAAGGTCTGTAAAGACAAAATTGGCTGTGTACATAACAAACCTGTGCAACGGAACTGTCTAGAACATTTAATGGTTCATTGTTATCATTAATGGCTGTAATTATGGAGTATTTCCATCCGATTATTATTTCTTTCCAGAATAGATGATTTATATAAGCTGGAGTTAACCGTTACTTTTGTGAACTCCTTAGTATTATATTTTATTAATCTACATACCTGAATCTAAAGCACCCCATACATTCCCCTTCCCATTCTCTCGCCAAGAAGGGAATCAGCAATAAGTATCACCACAACCTAATATTCCCCAGTAAGTATCCACAATTGAAATTAAAGTTAACCGTTATATCCATTAGCCTTATAATACCAAATACCAAGCCCCGGGTGCCGGGACATGGTTTATCTCGCTTAACATCTCGGCTCGCTTGGACTGCCGGAAACGAGAGTTAAAGAGTTAGAGAGTTACGAGAGTTACCCATACAAACTATGTGGAGCCATATATGTGGAGCTATGTACCGGACCGGTCATGTGCCGATAGTCTCAGCCCTGGTTTTGGTTTTAGTTTTAGTATTGGTTTTGGTCTTGGTTTTGGTTTAGGTGTTGTTTTACGTACGTACTACGTATAAGCTGCTCGTTGCTCATTGCTCGTTGCTTTATCCTTATCCATACATAGACCATAAACCATAAACAATAAACCATAGACCATAGACTATAGACTATGCGCCGCCTACCTGGCCGCCTGGTTTTTTATACCCGATTCTGTATCGTGCATCCCCCTTACCCCCGGACTCGGAGTTCGCGAGATCTGGGCTCGAAATCCGGAATCCGGAATCCGGAAGCCAAGTAACGGCGGTGGAGATTTCATATCCATAGATACGGGTTTCTGTTTCAAGCTTTGAGCTCCGAGCTCCGAACTTAGAAGGAGAGACTTGGCTTAACTTGGCCTCGTAAGGCGAAGGGCTGGTTGTGGATGGGGTTTGGGAAATAAGGTTTTGCTGTGCGTATGGATGTGTGGTGCGCTGTTTGGCTTTATGTGATGCATACACGGTATACACAGCATACACAGAGTATACACAAAATATAGAAAGCCCAGCAGTAGTGACAGAATCGGCGTCAGAGAAGCAAAATCACCCCCCCCCCCCCCGATGTTGATAACCCGCTATCTCGATTCCTCCGCAATCACTCCACAGTCACTCCGTAAACCATCATCACTGTGATTCCATAGGTAACCTGAGCTAACATCTGTTCATTACAGCATAAGCGGGGTATGCCTGTATAACTAGAACTCTAAGCTATATAGCGTGGGGGAGCACCATAGTCGTGAATAAGATAATCCACTAGTTTAACATAGCCCGTCGAATTTACAAAGCATAGTATGGCATGGCATGGTCAATTCTTCAGGGCCAATTCTTCGGAGCCTGGGGTAATGCAGAAAGTTCAAGGTTGCATAAAGTCTAAATACAGTTCGAATGTAACTGTCATGTATGCTGTATGCACTATATGAGCTGTTGAATTATCTATCTTCGTTTGCTCATGTCGGTGTTAAGGGTTAAGAGTTATGTTGTAGGGAATGCACTTTACTTCACTTTACTTTGCTTTTCTTCGCTTCGTTTCGCTTCGCTTCATGAACCCAATCGGAGGTTTTTAGATAGCTCCATACCGCGTAATACCATACGTTACGCCTGACAGCGGCGCAGCATAACCGAGAAAAGTGCACTTAACGTCCGGGTATGTACTGTGCGAGTTTAAAGGGCTGTTTATAGTGACCATATAAACGATTCCTTACTCTGTATCTCAGCCGTAGGATAGTACAGTTCGACATAAGATGGACTGAGGATTCATATGGGTGCACCATCATAGTATCATGGCATCTTCGTTATGAATGATATGTGAGCTCACAAAAATCTTTAATCCCTAAACCGGGGTCGTTCGTTTAGTTAAGTATCGATAGGGCTAGACAAGAAGACACTATCCGTATAGTGCGACGGCTTCTGTGCGGATTGGATATGGCGGAATCCGGATTCGGAGGCGTGGGCGTGGGCTGAGCCATGCTTGCATGCATGCAGGTATGACACGTTCAATTCCCTTGTGCCTGAAGAATATTGGTGACCTAATAAGTTCGAACACGAATGATACCCCCCCCTCCACCAATTCGATCTGATCCTATGGTATAAAGCCACGGGTTCGTCCCTCCGGAATTGTATTTACTGCTGACAGCTCCATACGAGACAACAATAATAACTTACACCGAAAAATAATAATCATGGCCACTCAGCAGAAGGAAATTGAAGTCGACCCCGTCTTCGTATGTCTATTTTTTTCCATCAACTTTTCAACGATTTCCAATGAATAAGGCTAATGTTTTCAATAGCTCGAGAAGCCAGAGGAGGAGGCTTACGACTCCTGTGCTGGTTATGACACCTCCACAGCTTCCCTTACTTCTTCTATCAACGAATTCGTTTACCAGCATGGACGTCGTTACCACACCTACTACGGAGACGACAAGAACTACCTTCCCGTCGATGAAACCGAGCAGGACCGTCTCGATCTCCACCACGAGGTTTTCCTCGGACTATTAGAACAGGACCTTCACAAGGCTCCTATCGGATCCAACCCACAAAAGATTCTCGATGTCGGAACTGGAACCGGTATCTGGGCTGTCGATATTGCCGAGAAGTACCCCAGCGCCGAAATTATCGGAACCGATCTTACCCCGATCCAGCCTGCTTGGGTTCCTCCTAACTGCAAGTTCGAGATTGACGATGCTGAACAGGAGTGGACTTACGCCTCCGTATGTGAACCTTTCTCACTATCATAGAACTTAGATAACTGCTTTAATTAAACGAAGAAAGCTAATCATTTTTGTCTTGGAAAAATAGAACTCGTTCGACCTTATCCATATGCGTAACCTTATCCAGGGTATCCGTGACTGGGATAAGGTCCTTAAGGATGCCTACCGTTGCACCAAGCCCGGCGGATGGATTGAGCTCCAGGAGATTTCCGGACACTTGCGTTGCGACGATGGAACCATGAAGGATGATAACCCCATCAAGGTTTTCCTCGACAACCTTGCCAAGGCTATGGAGAAGTCCGGACGTCCTCCTGCGGCCAACGGTGAGCAGATGAAGAAGGATCTTGAGAAGGCTGGATTTGTCGATGTTCAGATTCACATTGCTCGTCAGCCCCTTGGACCTTGGCCTAAGGAGCCCAGATTGAAGCAGATTGGTGCTATGATGTTGTTGTCTTCGGAGACTATGTTCAGTGCCTACGGAATGGTTCCTTTCACTAGAATCTTGGGAATGTCAGAGGAGGAGGCTAGGAATATGTGTGAGACTGCAAAGCGTGGTGTTAAGAACAAGAACTACCACACTTACTCCCACTTGTATGTACCCCCCCCGACTACAGATATTATTCTCTCCTGATGGTTACTAACAACATATCTAGCTACGTTGTCTACGGACGCAAGCCCGAGTAAGCATTTCTAGAGCTACATAGACGGCTCGGATTGTGGAGGACATGTAGGAGATGCCAATAACTGTATACATATATTGTTTTGATGAAGAAAGTAATTTGCTGTTTTGTTTTTGGGAGTTTGTAGCGGATTTTAACCTTTATGCATGGGATTTAACGAAGAATCAACTGATGATCCTGAATCCTGGTGAAATGAAATTGAAGCTTAATATATAAACACATACAGCAAATTCCATCACCTGTCATTGAATTATGCTCTGCTGCACTCTGTACTGTGCCGTACACTCACATCCGCTTATCCTAGAGCTGCTGTCGGATGTTGCTGTGATAATCGGATAAAACCATCATAAATACCGTTGTCATATTAAAGAAAATCCATGTCAATAATATGCAAGCTCAAGACTTCAAAATCATGTAGCCTGCGGACTTGTGCGGGTAAAATCGCTCACTAAGGCGAGTGACGCCCGAAGAGGTTACAGCGATCGGCATCGGGAGCCAGAGAGAGCGAACGAGTGGGAACCAGTGGGAACCAGTGTCTAACACGCGGCGAACGGCTTCTGTTTTAAGTTTCCTTAGGTCCCGAATGTGTCATGGCAAGCTCGAATTTGTAGTCCGGTTTTTCCTTTTTGTGCGAACCCTTCGTTTTCGGTGGTGGGGTGGGGTGATCCACCATATAAGTTGGTGATGCAAAGTTCCGAAGCGAAGTCCGTTTCCAAATTTGTCGGCCGACAGTCAGGGTCTCGGGAGAACTAACCTTTCTGGCTTGGCACGGAGTTTCACCGTTCCGAGCCCGCGGCTATCTCGTTTCAAGTCAAGCTCGAGAGTGCAAGCCAAGCGCCGTGGACCGTCTGCCGAACCCCCGACGTATCAGATCCCGCCAATGTAGTTCACGTTTCATCCTCCAACGCGATGTTTCACAGCTGACTTCCCCTCGAGAATCGAGATACAAACGCCTTCTATGTTTAACCTTTAGTATTTAGCGCAAGTTGATTCAACTTTTTATCCTTACCCCTTTTTTATTAAATCCGTCTTATTGGCTTCAATAGCCGCAGTGTCGTACAGATCCTGAGAACCCCTGAACTTGTCGACGTCTGTTAAAAGACCGTTGAACACTGTCAGGTTGACAAAGACAGACAAAGAAAGGAAGTCACCGGCGACCAAAAGTTCCCAAAACAGTGGCCAAGGACACCCCTTCAGTCGCCTCGCAGTCGCCCGAGCGTCGACTCGCCATCTAGGCTTGTCTTGTCTCAACTGTCCTCGCACTGTCCCAGGCAAATACGTCACCAACTCCTCGGCCAATCCTCGCGATGTCTAATCCTCCGGTTCATTCTCCAGCCGAGTCCCTCAAGAAGGCTCCTGGATCTACAGCCATAAAACCTACCTCTCTACTCATAGTACCCGACCTCCCACAAAATGGATCAGCCCAAGGATCAGCTCTAGCAGAATCCGATTATCGTCCTTCAACTATCGATTCAGATGCTCCGAGACCAAAGCCGAAACAAACATTCGTTCATTGCGGAAAAACTGCGAATGATTACTGTACCAAGGGATGTGTCGAGGAGGGTTTAGAAGCGTGTCCTTGTCCTCCTCCTCCAACTGTAAAGAGGATGAATAGTTTGACTAGCTTGAAGATGAATGGTCCCTGTTGGCGTAGATTGCTGCAGGAAATGTAAGTCGTGATTAAATATTGGGAATGAGGTTGTTGCTGACTATTTGAAAAGTGCGTGGAATTTTACAGCTCGTATCAATTTGCTACGCTATAATCGCAACGGCGTAAAACCACGTTCGTCTTTCTATATCTTCCTTTCAATATACTCCTTCAGTCATATTGAATAATGAATAATAAGAACTGACATTATCATAGTGACACCAAAGAAGAAGCCGGAAAAGGTTAGCAAACGAGATGAATTATCCCGGGAGTTAGATGACATCAGGGCTGCCGCGCGGAGCGGTCACTAGGCTGGCCTAGTGAGGAACCGGGGAAGCGGGGATTCAAAAATTCAAAAGGTGGTCTTTATTTACGGTTGTTATAATTTGGAGTTCTGGGGGGTAGGTTGGGGAAGCATCAGCATATGTAGGAGTACAGGTTTTACAAAATTTAATGCTGCGCAATGTGGCGCGTTATATATGTTTTTCTTTCTCGGGGAGGGGTTTTATTTTTCGTTTCTTTCGTTTCTTTTGTTTCTTTATGTGCGTCTACCGTACCATACACATCCGATATGTTGATCGGGGGCTTCCCCCGTCACATCTCGGGTATGTGCGACTAATTATGCTGGTTCAGTTGTTTTGTGTGAAATGACTGGTCAGAATAATCATCGCTGATCAAACTCCTTTCACTCTGCATGGTTGTCTTATAAGTTCAGTAATCTGCATAAATGATGACGCTACTCTGGGATGATAGATATGCCAGATCATTTTAAAAGTTTTGTACTTTTATTCACCACCGCCCACTGGTAAGGTGCCTGATTCCCAATGAATAGAGAATTAGGATCAATGTCAACCTCCATCGAGGACTTGGAATACAGAGATCATAAGATATTGCTTGTAAACTGAGGAATGTCATTTCAACACCAGCTGGCCTCAAGAGAATAAAATAGATACATACAAGGGCTACGCGATTATACAGCTGATTACATGACAAAATGCAAAAACCATGTGCATGAATATCCGAAGAAGCAACATCATTGCCAAGCTCTACAAAAGTTCTGCAAACCCCCTCTCCATATCGCATCAATAAATAGCAATGTCCAATTGCCAGAACGCAAAAAAGAAAGGTTCTCATAAGGAACCTAATCAAACCATCCTCACAAAGTTTTCTCCCACCTAAAAGCATCCGCCATCCATTTCTTAACTCTGTCACTCTCATCCCTATAATCTCTTTCCCAATTCTCCTTCCAAGAAGATCTTTCCCACCATACCACCTCCTCTGTATTTTTCTTCTTCCATAACTCTAGCTTCATTTCTTCTTCCGTCATGGTTCTTGCAAATGCATCTAAATAAGATCTTCCACTCCACCAACTCCTCCATGCTGGATTCAGTAAGCGGAGTCTTACGCAGTCTACACAGATTCCCGGGCTGGAATCTTTACCGAACCACTCATGGGAACGATTTCCCGGAGCAGGGGTAGTAGTGAAGCTGTGATAAGTCATGACTCTTTTAGGGAGGAGGAGGATTTTCTTTCCGACCTGCTTCTTGATTTTTTTCTGGGGTTCGGTAGGTAAAAATTTCCAAGTACAACGGTAACATTGTTGTTCTTCATAGCTGATATAATATTTCAAACCCCCTTGTTGAGAATATAACCAACCCCCCAATGAGGCTCCGATTATTAACTTCTTTTTAGCTCGGGTTAAGGCAACGTATAAGATGTTTGCTTCTTCTCTGTAGTATTGGGTGGTTATGATACGCGCTCTGTCGTTGAAGTTTATGAAGTCGTCGGATAGCATCACGTTATCCCATTCGCAACCTTTGGCTTGGTGGGTATTGGTTAAGATGACATCTGCGGCTTCTTCATCGTCGATTACGTTCTTTTCGGCGTTTTTGAGATCTGTGAGGAATGAGGGGGAGGAAAATAAAGTTTCGAGGCCATAGATAAGTTCTAACTCGGGTTTCTCGGGGCCTTGTTGGTCTTCGGCGTGTACATAATCTGCAAGCTCGTCCCAGCTACTGAAATCTCGAAGTAATGTACTATGTGTTGGTTGTCCGAGATATAATCGATAGCCATCACGGAGATTGTTGAAAAGAATTTCTTTTTTGTAGTTGTTGCGGACTTTGAGAACCATTTTGTAGTGAGGATGTAAAAGCTGGAAGGATAGTGCGTATTGAACTAATGTCATATTTCGCCGGAAGAGAACTACGAATTGTTCTTTGGGTGCCTCGCGAGGATTGTTTAGTTGCGCTTGCGTGGGGGGTGCATATAAATCGTAGACTGCGTCATCTTTTCTGACTCCTTTGAGAGGAACGTCTTCACCCATCGCTTTCAGAAGGATATTGGCTACTCTGGCTATGTTATCCCCGAAACGGAAACTCCAAGTCAATCGACAAGTTACAGTTGGGGGGTAACGCTCGTTGTTAAATGGTGCGTTACGAGCCCCACGGAATCCATAGATTCGTTGGTATGGGTCTCCGACAACAATTATGCCCATGCGTGGTTGCTGCCGTAAGACAATTTCTGTTATGCAAGCGTTGCTGTCTTGCGCTTCGTCAAGGAGGATTATGTCGTAGTTTTGGAATGCTGCATTATCGGCGGAAGGATTGAGGTGGAGTAGTTTAAGATAAGCGTCATGGGGAAGATAGGGATGGACCCCGGCTTTGATATCCGTCCAGATGTCGATTGCCCAGCCGAGAATGGCTTCTTTCTTGAAGCCAAATCTCACTTCCATACTGAGCGGTAGGTGCTGGTCTGTGATTTCTTCATCGCTGGAGTTCCAGAACTTTGATAATGTATTTTTAATTGCGGTTGAGATGGAATGGATTGGTAGAGGTAATTTCTTTCTCCTTGAAGGACCGGTGGATTGTGTTGAAGAACCACTATCCTTGTTTCGACGGGAGCCTCGAGTGGTTCTCTCTGATGAATTCTTGGAGTTGTTTTGGGGTTTATGATGAAACCTCTCAGCTGTGATCTTGTCAAAAGCTGACCATGCTGCATCCGTGGTATCGAATTTTAGAATTTTGGTGATTTCTTTACTTCCCCAGGACAATGCGAGTGTATTCATTTGTCTCTCGGCGGCTGCAGCATCCGCTGCGGTGTGTCTTAAAACGCTTAGAGCTAGAGCGTGAATAGTTTTGCCTGTTGCACATACATTAATATCTTTCGGATATAATAACGTAAGTGAAACGGAATGGGGGTAAAGGGATTATACAAGTAACGTTCGGCGGAAATTTGGCCTGGGCATCCAATTGAAGACTTTTGTTATAGGCAATGTAGAGAAACTTTTTGTGGGGGCGTTTCTTAGCATATTCCACTAGACACCGAGTCTTTCCAGTGCCTGCATAAGCACAAACTTTCATCAGGTCACCGGGTGATACATCGGTATTCACCACCCTGAGTTGTTCCGCGGTAAGTTTGGAAGTCGTATCTGATCCCTTCGGTATGTCCAAACTCATTTGCGAAAATCCCAACGACGAGCTTCGATCCAGTTCTGTTTTGCGAGACTTTTGTGAGAATCCTTCAGAGAGACTCCTTTCAGCAAGATTCACACTTCGCTGTGGTGTCAGCGGTGAACTAGCGTGGTCTGAGTCAGTTTTTGTCGTGGGTTTCTCCATCGCAAAAGTAGACCGTAAATATTCATCCAAGTAATTGCCTAGAATCCGTCTCTGCTGAATGTCCATAAAATTGTGAATTGGCTCCTGTCCCTGTACTATTTTCCTTGTCTTCTCCTGATCATCCCACAGTACAATCAATAATCGTAGGAAGCAGAAATACTCCGTCAACACAAACTGCTGGCCAGTGCTACAGAACTCTGCCTTCTCACTATCTGTAGCCGCTTTTATACATCCTCCAACGCGATGTTTCACAGCTGACTTCCCCTCGAGAATCGAGATACAAACGCCTTCTATGTTTAACCTTTAGTATTTAGCGCAAGTTGATTCAACTTTTTATCCTTACCCCTTTTTTATTAAATCCGTCTTATTGGCTTCAATAGCCGCAGTGTCGTACAGATCCTGAGAACCCCTGAACTTGTCGACGTCTGTTAAAAGACCGTTGAACACTGTCAGGTTGACAAAGACAGACAAAGAAAGGAAGTCACCGGCGACCAAAAGTTCCCAAAACAGTGGCCAAGGACACCCCTTCAGTCGCCTCGCAGTCGCCCGAGCGTCGACTCGCCATCTAGGCTTGTCTTGTCTCAACTGTCCTCGCACTGTCCCAGGCAAATACGTCACCAACTCCTCGGCCAATCCTCGCGATGTCTAATCCTCCGGTTCATTCTCCAGCCGAGTCCCTCAAGAAGGCTCCTGGATCTACAGCCATAAAACCTACCTCTCTACTCATAGTACCCGACCTCCCACAAAATGGATCAGCCCAAGGATCAGCTCTAGCAGAATCCGATTATCGTCCTTCAACTATCGATTCAGATGCTCCGAGACCAAAGCCGAAACAAACATTCGTTCATTGCGGAAAAACTGCGAATGATTACTGTACCAAGGGATGTGTCGAGGAGGGTTTAGAAGCGTGTCCTTGTCCTCCTCCTCCAACTGTAAAGAGGATGAATAGTTTGACTAGCTTGAAGATGAATGGTCCCTGTTGGCGTAGATTGCTGCAGGAAATGTAAGTCGTGATTAAATATTGGGAATGAGGTTGTTGCTGACTATTTGAAAAGTGCGTGGAATTTTACAGCTCGTATCAATTTGCTACGCTATAATCGCAACGGCGTAAAACCACGTTCGTCTTTCTATATCTTCCTTTCAATATACTCCTTCAGTCATATTGAATAATGAATAATAAGAACTGACATTATCATAGTGACACCAAAGAAGAAGCCGGAAAAGGTTAGCAAACGAGATGAATTATCCCGGGAGTTAGATGACATCAGGGCTGCCGCGCGGAGCGGTCACTAGGCTGGCCTAGTGAGGAACCGGGGAAGCGGGGATTCAAAAATTCAAAAGGTGGTCTTTATTTACGGTTGTTATAATTTGGAGTTCTGGGGGGTAGGTTGGGGAAGCATCAGCATATGTAGGAGTACAGGTTTTACAAAATTTAATGCTGCGCAATGTGGCGCGTTATATATGTTTTTCTTTCTCGGGGAGGGGTTTTATTTTTCGTTTCTTTCGTTTCTTTTGTTTCTTTATGTGCGTCTACCGTACCATACACATCCGATATGTTGATCGGGGGCTTCCCCCGTCACATCTCGGGTATGTGCGACTAATTATGCTGGTTCAGTTGTTTTGTGTGAAATGACTGGTCAGAATAATCATCGCTGATCAAACTCCTTTCACTCTGCATGGTTGTCTTATAAGTTCAGTAATCTGCATAAATGATGACGCTACTCTGGGATGATAGATATGCCAGATCATTTTAAAAGTTTTGTACTTTTATTCACCACCGCCCACTGGTAAGGTGCCTGATTCCCAATGAATAGAGAATTAGGATCAATGTCAACCTCCATCGAGGACTTGGAATACAGAGATCATAAGATATTGCTTGTAAACTGAGGAATGTCATTTCAACACCAGCTGGCCTCAAGAGAATAAAATAGATACATACAAGGGCTACGCGATTATACAGCTGATTACATGACAAAATGCAAAAACCATGTGCATGAATATCCGAAGAAGCAACATCATTGCCAAGCTCTACAAAAGTTCTGCAAACCCCCTCTCCATATCGCATCAATAAATAGCAATGTCCAATTGCCAGAACGCAAAAAAGAAAGGTTCTCATAAGGAACCTAATCAAACCATCCTCACAAAGTTTTCTCCCACCTAAAAGCATCCGCCATCCATTTCTTAACTCTGTCACTCTCATCCCTATAATCTCTTTCCCAATTCTCCTTCCAAGAAGATCTTTCCCACCATACCACCTCCTCTGTATTTTTCTTCTTCCATAACTCTAGCTTCATTTCTTCTTCCGTCATGGTTCTTGCAAATGCATCTAAATAAGATCTTCCACTCCACCAACTCCTCCATGCTGGATTCAGTAAGCGGAGTCTTACGCAGTCTACACAGATTCCCGGGCTGGAATCTTTACCGAACCACTCATGGGAACGATTTCCCGGAGCAGGGGTAGTAGTGAAGCTGTGATAAGTCATGACTCTTTTAGGGAGGAGGAGGATTTTCTTTCCGACCTGCTTCTTGATTTTTTTCTGGGGTTCGGTAGGTAAAAATTTCCAAGTACAACGGTAACATTGTTGTTCTTCATAGCTGATATAATATTTCAAACCCCCTTGTTGAGAATATAACCAACCCCCCAATGAGGCTCCGATTATTAACTTCTTTTTAGCTCGGGTTAAGGCAACGTATAAGATGTTTGCTTCTTCTCTGTAGTATTGGGTGGTTATGATACGCGCTCTGTCGTTGAAGTTTATGAAGTCGTCGGATAGCATCACGTTATCCCATTCGCAACCTTTGGCTTGGTGGGTATTGGTTAAGATGACATCTGCGGCTTCTTCATCGTCGATTACGTTCTTTTCGGCGTTTTTGAGATCTGTGAGGAATGAGGGGGAGGAAAATAAAGTTTCGAGGCCATAGATAAGTTCTAACTCGGGTTTCTCGGGGCCTTGTTGGTCTTCGGCGTGTACATAATCTGCAAGCTCGTCCCAGCTACTGAAATCTCGAAGTAATGTACTATGTGTTGGTTGTCCGAGATATAATCGATAGCCATCACGGAGATTGTTGAAAAGAATTTCTTTTTTGTAGTTGTTGCGGACTTTGAGAACCATTTTGTAGTGAGGATGTAAAAGCTGGAAGGATAGTGCGTATTGAACTAATGTCATATTTCGCCGGAAGAGAACTACGAATTGTTCTTTGGGTGCCTCGCGAGGATTGTTTAGTTGCGCTTGCGTGGGGGGTGCATATAAATCGTAGACTGCGTCATCTTTTCTGACTCCTTTGAGAGGAACGTCTTCACCCATCGCTTTCAGAAGGATATTGGCTACTCTGGCTATGTTATCCCCGAAACGGAAACTCCAAGTCAATCGACAAGTTACAGTTGGGGGGTAACGCTCGTTGTTAAATGGTGCGTTACGAGCCCCACGGAATCCATAGATTCGTTGGTATGGGTCTCCGACAACAATTATGCCCATGCGTGGTTGCTGCCGTAAGACAATTTCTGTTATGCAAGCGTTGCTGTCTTGCGCTTCGTCAAGGAGGATTATGTCGTAGTTTTGGAATGCTGCATTATCGGCGGAAGGATTGAGGTGGAGTAGTTTAAGATAAGCGTCATGGGGAAGATAGGGATGGACCCCGGCTTTGATATCCGTCCAGATGTCGATTGCCCAGCCGAGAATGGCTTCTTTCTTGAAGCCAAATCTCACTTCCATACTGAGCGGTAGGTGCTGGTCTGTGATTTCTTCATCGCTGGAGTTCCAGAACTTTGATAATGTATTTTTAATTGCGGTTGAGATGGAATGGATTGGTAGAGGTAATTTCTTTCTCCTTGAAGGACCGGTGGATTGTGTTGAAGAACCACTATCCTTGTTTCGACGGGAGCCTCGAGTGGTTCTCTCTGATGAATTCTTGGAGTTGTTTTGGGGTTTATGATGAAACCTCTCAGCTGTGATCTTGTCAAAAGCTGACCATGCTGCATCCGTGGTATCGAATTTTAGAATTTTGGTGATTTCTTTACTTCCCCAGGACAATGCGAGTGTATTCATTTGTCTCTCGGCGGCTGCAGCATCCGCTGCGGTGTGTCTTAAAACGCTTAGAGCTAGAGCGTGAATAGTTTTGCCTGTTGCACATACATTAATATCTTTCGGATATAATAACGTAAGTGAAACGGAATGGGGGTAAAGGGATTATACAAGTAACGTTCGGCGGAAATTTGGCCTGGGCATCCAATTGAAGACTTTTGTTATAGGCAATGTAGAGAAACTTTTTGTGGGGGCGTTTCTTAGCATATTCCACTAGACACCGAGTCTTTCCAGTGCCTGCATAAGCACAAACTTTCATCAGGTCACCGGGTGATACATCGGTATTCACCACCCTGAGTTGTTCCGCGGTAAGTTTGGAAGTCGTATCTGATCCCTTCGGTATGTCCAAACTCATTTGCGAAAATCCCAACGACGAGCTTCGATCCAGTTCTGTTTTGCGAGACTTTTGTGAGAATCCTTCAGAGAGACTCCTTTCAGCAAGATTCACACTTCGCTGTGGTGTCAGCGGTGAACTAGCGTGGTCTGAGTCAGTTTTTGTCGTGGGTTTCTCCATCGCAAAAGTAGACCGTAAATATTCATCCAAGTAATTGCCTAGAATCCGTCTCTGCTGAATGTCCATAAAATTGTGAATTGGCTCCTGTCCCTGTACTATTTTCCTTGTCTTCTCCTGATCATCCCACAGTACAATCAATAATCGTAGGAAGCAGAAATACTCCGTCAACACAAACTGCTGGCCAGTGCTACAGAACTCTGCCTTCTCACTATCTGTAGCCGCTTTTATACATCCTCCAACGCGATGTTTCACAGCTGACTTCCCCTCGAGAATCGAGATACAAACGCCTTCTATGTTTAACCTTTAGTATTTAGCGCAAGTTGATTCAACTTTTTATCCTTACCCCTTTTTTATTAAATCCGTCTTATTGGCTTCAATAGCCGCAGTGTCGTACAGATCCTGAGAACCCCTGAACTTGTCGACGTCTGTTAAAAGACCGTTGAACACTGTCAGGTTGACAAAGACAGACAAAGAAAGGAAGTCACCGGCGACCAAAAGTTCCCAAAACAGTGGCCAAGGACACCCCTTCAGTCGCCTCGCAGTCGCCCGAGCGTCGACTCGCCATCTAGGCTTGTCTTGTCTCAACTGTCCTCGCACTGTCCCAGGCAAATACGTCACCAACTCCTCGGCCAATCCTCGCGATGTCTAATCCTCCGGTTCATTCTCCAGCCGAGTCCCTCAAGAAGGCTCCTGGATCTACAGCCATAAAACCTACCTCTCTACTCATAGTACCCGACCTCCCACAAAATGGATCAGCCCAAGGATCAGCTCTAGCAGAATCCGATTATCGTCCTTCAACTATCGATTCAGATGCTCCGAGACCAAAGCCGAAACAAACATTCGTTCATTGCGGAAAAACTGCGAATGATTACTGTACCAAGGGATGTGTCGAGGAGGGTTTAGAAGCGTGTCCTTGTCCTCCTCCTCCAACTGTAAAGAGGATGAATAGTTTGACTAGCTTGAAGATGAATGGTCCCTGTTGGCGTAGATTGCTGCAGGAAATGTAAGTCGTGATTAAATATTGGGAATGAGGTTGTTGCTGACTATTTGAAAAGTGCGTGGAATTTTACAGCTCGTATCAATTTGCTACGCTATAATCGCAACGGCGTAAAACCACGTTCGTCTTTCTATATCTTCCTTTCAATATACTCCTTCAGTCATATTGAATAATGAATAATAAGAACTGACATTATCATAGTGACACCAAAGAAGAAGCCGGAAAAGGTTAGCAAACGAGATGAATTATCCCGGGAGTTAGATGACATCAGGGCTGCCGCGCGGAGCGGTCACTAGGCTGGCCTAGTGAGGAACCGGGGAAGCGGGGATTCAAAAATTCAAAAGGTGGTCTTTATTTACGGTTGTTATAATTTGGAGTTCTGGGGGGTAGGTTGGGGAAGCATCAGCATATGTAGGAGTACAGGTTTTACAAAATTTAATGCTGCGCAATGTGGCGCGTTATATATGTTTTTCTTTCTCGGGGAGGGGTTTTATTTTTCGTTTCTTTCGTTTCTTTTGTTTCTTTATGTGCGTCTACCGTACCATACACATCCGATATGTTGATCGGGGGCTTCCCCCGTCACATCTCGGGTATGTGCGACTAATTATGCTGGTTCAGTTGTTTTGTGTGAAATGACTGGTCAGAATAATCATCGCTGATCAAACTCCTTTCACTCTGCATGGTTGTCTTATAAGTTCAGTAATCTGCATAAATGATGACGCTACTCTGGGATGATAGATATGCCAGATCATTTTAAAAGTTTTGTACTTTTATTCACCACCGCCCACTGGTAAGGTGCCTGATTCCCAATGAATAGAGAATTAGGATCAATGTCAACCTCCATCGAGGACTTGGAATACAGAGATCATAAGATATTGCTTGTAAACTGAGGAATGTCATTTCAACACCAGCTGGCCTCAAGAGAATAAAATAGATACATACAAGGGCTACGCGATTATACAGCTGATTACATGACAAAATGCAAAAACCATGTGCATGAATATCCGAAGAAGCAACATCATTGCCAAGCTCTACAAAAGTTCTGCAAACCCCCTCTCCATATCGCATCAATAAATAGCAATGTCCAATTGCCAGAACGCAAAAAAGAAAGGTTCTCATAAGGAACCTAATCAAACCATCCTCACAAAGTTTTCTCCCACCTAAAAGCATCCGCCATCCATTTCTTAACTCTGTCACTCTCATCCCTATAATCTCTTTCCCAATTCTCCTTCCAAGAAGATCTTTCCCACCATACCACCTCCTCTGTATTTTTCTTCTTCCATAACTCTAGCTTCATTTCTTCTTCCGTCATGGTTCTTGCAAATGCATCTAAATAAGATCTTCCACTCCACCAACTCCTCCATGCTGGATTCAGTAAGCGGAGTCTTACGCAGTCTACACAGATTCCCGGGCTGGAATCTTTACCGAACCACTCATGGGAACGATTTCCCGGAGCAGGGGTAGTAGTGAAGCTGTGATAAGTCATGACTCTTTTAGGGAGGAGGAGGATTTTCTTTCCGACCTGCTTCTTGATTTTTTTCTGGGGTTCGGTAGGTAAAAATTTCCAAGTACAACGGTAACATTGTTGTTCTTCATAGCTGATATAATATTTCAAACCCCCTTGTTGAGAATATAACCAACCCCCCAATGAGGCTCCGATTATTAACTTCTTTTTAGCTCGGGTTAAGGCAACGTATAAGATGTTTGCTTCTTCTCTGTAGTATTGGGTGGTTATGATACGCGCTCTGTCGTTGAAGTTTATGAAGTCGTCGGATAGCATCACGTTATCCCATTCGCAACCTTTGGCTTGGTGGGTATTGGTTAAGATGACATCTGCGGCTTCTTCATCGTCGATTACGTTCTTTTCGGCGTTTTTGAGATCTGTGAGGAATGAGGGGGAGGAAAATAAAGTTTCGAGGCCATAGATAAGTTCTAACTCGGGTTTCTCGGGGCCTTGTTGGTCTTCGGCGTGTACATAATCTGCAAGCTCGTCCCAGCTACTGAAATCTCGAAGTAATGTACTATGTGTTGGTTGTCCGAGATATAATCGATAGCCATCACGGAGATTGTTGAAAAGAATTTCTTTTTTGTAGTTGTTGCGGACTTTGAGAACCATTTTGTAGTGAGGATGTAAAAGCTGGAAGGATAGTGCGTATTGAACTAATGTCATATTTCGCCGGAAGAGAACTACGAATTGTTCTTTGGGTGCCTCGCGAGGATTGTTTAGTTGCGCTTGCGTGGGGGGTGCATATAAATCGTAGACTGCGTCATCTTTTCTGACTCCTTTGAGAGGAACGTCTTCACCCATCGCTTTCAGAAGGATATTGGCTACTCTGGCTATGTTATCCCCGAAACGGAAACTCCAAGTCAATCGACAAGTTACAGTTGGGGGGTAACGCTCGTTGTTAAATGGTGCGTTACGAGCCCCACGGAATCCATAGATTCGTTGGTATGGGTCTCCGACAACAATTATGCCCATGCGTGGTTGCTGCCGTAAGACAATTTCTGTTATGCAAGCGTTGCTGTCTTGCGCTTCGTCAAGGAGGATTATGTCGTAGTTTTGGAATGCTGCATTATCGGCGGAAGGATTGAGGTGGAGTAGTTTAAGATAAGCGTCATGGGGAAGATAGGGATGGACCCCGGCTTTGATATCCGTCCAGATGTCGATTGCCCAGCCGAGAATGGCTTCTTTCTTGAAGCCAAATCTCACTTCCATACTGAGCGGTAGGTGCTGGTCTGTGATTTCTTCATCGCTGGAGTTCCAGAACTTTGATAATGTATTTTTAATTGCGGTTGAGATGGAATGGATTGGTAGAGGTAATTTCTTTCTCCTTGAAGGACCGGTGGATTGTGTTGAAGAACCACTATCCTTGTTTCGACGGGAGCCTCGAGTGGTTCTCTCTGATGAATTCTTGGAGTTGTTTTGGGGTTTATGATGAAACCTCTCAGCTGTGATCTTGTCAAAAGCTGACCATGCTGCATCCGTGGTATCGAATTTTAGAATTTTGGTGATTTCTTTACTTCCCCAGGACAATGCGAGTGTATTCATTTGTCTCTCGGCGGCTGCAGCATCCGCTGCGGTGTGTCTTAAAACGCTTAGAGCTAGAGCGTGAATAGTTTTGCCTGTTGCACATACATTAATATCTTTCGGATATAATAACGTAAGTGAAACGGAATGGGGGGTAAAGGGATTATACAAGTAACGTTCGGCGGAAATTTGGCCTGGGCATCCAATTGAAGACTTTTGTTATAGGCAATGTAGAGAAACTTTTTGTGGGGGCGTTTCTTAGCATATTCCACTAGACACCGAGTCTTTCCAGTGCCTGCATAAGCACAAACTTTCATCAGGTCACCGGGTGATACATCGGTATTCACCACCCTGAGTTGTTCCGCGGTAAGTTTGGAAGTCGTATCTGATCCCTTCGGTATGTCCAAACTCATTTGCGAAAATCCCAACGACGAGCTTCGATCCAGTTCTGTTTTGCGAGACTTTTGTGAGAATCCTTCAGAGAGACTCCTTTCAGCAAGATTCACACTTCGCTGTGGTGTCAGCGGTGAACTAGCGTGGTCTGAGTCAGTTTTTGTCGTGGGTTTCTCCATCGCAAAAGTAGACCGTAAATATTCATCCAAGTAATTGCCTAGAATCCGTCTCTGCTGAATGTCCATAAAATTGTGAATTGGCTCCTGTCCCTGTACTATTTTCCTTGTCTTCTCCTGATCATCCCACAGTACAATCAATAATCGTAGGAAGCAGAAATACTCCGTCAACACAAACTGCTGGCCAGTGCTACAGAACTCTGCCTTCTCACTATCTGTAGCCGCTTTTATAGCCCCCTCAACATCTCCAGGTAATAAGCTGGTATAGAAAAGATATGCTGTGATTATTTGCCATGTATTCGAAGCATAGCTTCCCCCGGTTAGCTTCCTCCTCGCAACCTGTTCTACAATCTCTAACGGCATAGTGGTCCTCTTCTCCAGCTCTTCTTTTAGAACCTCAAGATCAACTCCCTCTATCTTCTTAAGCCTCAAATGTCCCAAGCTCTCCGTCGTCATCTTATCCATATTCTCAATCACTTGAAAAACCGTGTCATCTTCCACCCTAGGAAAGTGAGCAGGAACAATTGGTGAGTTTTTATAAATCTCCGGGGTCGGAAATCCAAAGCATTCCCAAAGAGTTTGCATCTTCATTTCCAACATAATTTCTCTCGTGCTCTTCTGTTTCTGTCGAGAAATCTGGCTTGCCCGTGTAATCTGTCCCGAAGGATTTTGTCTATCCGCCTGACGCATTTGTGCTAAATCAAACTGGACTTCCACGAACGAAACATCCAATGCAATGCGGTACGCAGAGAAAAAATCTTCCCATCGACGTCGCCAGGGGCAGAAATGTTTCGACATGGTACTGATAGACTTTAACGAGGGCCGTGCCTTGAGAAGAGAATGCAGATCGTCTAGAGGAAGTTGATGGAGGATTTGTAATAAAATCTCGGGAGGGAGAAGATCAAAGTAAAGACTAGATTTATTGGTCTCAACAGCATTGGTGGCGGCGGAGGAGGGTAGGGAGGATGAGTTTGAGGGCGGATATTGGGTTGGCGTCGAGGATTGGGATAGGTTGAAGCATTGTTGCGAGACGGGAAACACAGCAGGCCGAGTTGCAGGCGTCATGCTAGGAAATTGGCGACGAGATAGGGGAGTCGTCATGGTGGCACGCAGGCAGGTGTGGTAGAGTCGGTGTGATGGGCGGGGTAGCATTCGCGTTCAGACGCGTGAGCAATGCCAGGACAGAAGTTACACTGTACTGTGGGGAACCGGGGCGCGTCGTCGAAAGAGATCGACATGGCTCGGCGGAGTAACGTATTTACGGCGTCATAGGTTTCTCCAGTTACCAGTTGAAATATTTCTGCATGTACAATTATTTTAACAACCTACACACTATCTAGTCATATTGATATATTGGGTGGTGATTTTCCTTTTTAGGCTTCAGCTTGTTGAACATACATGCGATTCAGATGTCATGGTTTTAGGGAAAATCCTGTTAATAAAACTTCACACGAAGTATCATAACATTTGCTCAAAAAGGTACACTATAGCTATGAACATCGACTAATACAAGTAGCAATAATATGTAAACACAGAAAAGCGCTGATCGGTTCCCAAACGCCATCCAATTCCCCATATAAGGAGCAAAGCACCAGTACCTCTAACTCGCAGACATCTAATTTCAAATACAAGAACTTTTACCATCCTAACCACAATGCAATAACCCAAATCCTGCAGCAGCCTGAGCAAGTAGCCACAAGTACAAAACTAAGAAGAAACTCACTGTGGGTTGACACCTAATTACCACGCCCGGCCAGAACCTTACTGGTATCAGCTCCTCTTTGAGCTTTCTTCTTTTCCCCTTTACTCATTTTCTTCTTATGATCATGGCTCTTTTTTCTGGGCCCCCTCGGAATACTTAATGGTGAGGCTAACTGCCCAACCTGCTGCTGCCCCACACTGCCTCGATGATCATGCTCCACAGACTGTCCTCCTTGTGCACCTGCATCATTTTGTCCAAATCCAAACATCCACCCAGCCTCGGTATAATCCTTATGACCAGGGATCCACCTAGGAGCCTCATGTTCCGTGTTCTCATGGCCCTGAGGTTGCGGCTGTCCCTGCGCGTCTGGAATCCAATTTATGGCAGCTGCCGCCGCAGACCAAGCCCAAGGCTGTAACCAAGGCTGAGGAAGTGGCACCGGTAATGGCGGTTGAATAAACGCAAATGGATCAAAGAATCCCTGAACATTCGGATCAACCACAGGGGAGTGATTCGCATGGTTTTGCCAATTCTGGGTATCCACAGCAGTATTCTGCTCTTGATCTCCACCATACCCATCCATTTCCTCATCTTCAACAAATCCAGTACGTTTGTTCTCCGTACCGCTGGGTCCAGGAGCTACATATCTTCGAGGCTCACTGCGAATTTCGCACTCAACAACTTCGGCACCGGAAACTATTGCCACATCTTCAAGCGTTGCACGGATATTACCACCCTTGGAATCCCAACACGGTGCTAACCGAGCACTACCAACATCAGGGCGAGCCACGCCTTTTGGCGGGAAACGGTAAAACCGTTGACCAGCTTCAGTCTCAACGTCTGGGTCATTAGAAATAACATCAGGGGTGTCGGGTAGAGTAGAAGGGGACGCAAAGTACAAATGATCATCGGCAGTCCGACGATTGAACAAATCAAGAATAGCAGAAAGGGGGGTGGATAGGGGGAGCTTATCGGTTTCCATCGTTATGAAGCCCGAGCTAGCTGTGGATAGAGGAAGCTTAATGCGGAGGCGGAAACCGTCACGTTGAGCGGGCTTGGGAGGGAGAGCAAGTTTGCCGGCTGGAACTGGAGCGCGAGCGGGAGAAGATGGTTCGATGGGGGAAGAGCTTATGGAAATGACATGTTTCTCAGAGAAGGAGTGGTTTGGGTCTTCGGTCACCGGCGAGTTATTAGCGAGTGGAACGGCAGTGAAAACTGGTGAGCCTCGTGGGGGACGCTTCGACTGTGGCTGAGGTGGAGGGCGAGGTAGATCAGAGACAGCTTTCCGCTTCCTGGATGCCAAAAGACGGGATCTCAGTTCCTCCTCCAGAGCAGTGGAGCTTTTTGATAATGCAGTAGGTGCCTGAGTTGTAGTGGGAACAAAAGAGGGGGCATTTCCTCTCAAGTTTGTTGTTGTGGGCCCACCACTGCTGGGTTTGAACTGAGCTGTCTGGGTCTTTTCGATCGTAGCCTTCGAAATCTCGACCACAGATTTGTGGGGTTGAGAAGGTGGTTCAATAGGTTTCACCGCTTCATTCTTCACCTCCGGTTTCACCTCAATAGGTCTATTGGTAGAAGTGCCGCTTTGGGGCTGAAGAGCTTGCCGAGGCGCGGGGATCGGTGTTGCTGTAGCTACCGACGTAGTGATAGGTTCAGGCTTTCGAATGGTTGCCGTATCGGTAGAGGTAGAAGGTTCAGGTGCCGGTGGTGGTGGTTTAACAATCGGTACCGCCTTATTTACGGGTTTTGCTGGTGCTGGCTTTTCCTCATTGTTTTTTGAAGTTTTCGAACGAGGTGCACCGATGGAAGCAAGGAGCGTATCGTAGAAGGAGCTGGCATCCATGATAAAGGAAGGAGGTACTGAGTAGTAATAATTCCTACGATTCAGTGTTCTCGTTAGCAAGCTGGCCTAATTACGGTGACATGCGGTGACTTGTAATGTTATCCGGAGCTAGAAAAGTGGGGCGGTTGGGGTTTCGTCGACATGTACGGGAATCGCGAGGGGCAAGATCTCACTGCGGTGGGACTTTCTTCGAGGAATAGGCAGAAGGAAGGACAAGAATGTACCCTCAGCGCCGAAGAGGAACAGCCGTCCGGTACGTTCGAGGCAAAGGAAGTTCACCGTGAGGGTCCAGAGAAGAATTAAGCGCGGTTGAAGCGTGGAACGTGCGCGTGTGCTGCGGAACACCTGTGGGGCGATCGATAGATAAGATTAGAGTTAATGGCCCAGTCTCGACCGCAGGGCTGAATTGTATCGCATTGTTATCATTTTCGGTGCGATTTATGATCTTGCTAGAATTATTTTTTGATACTATCTTGAAGATATTTTCGGTAGATTCTTGCTCAATTCTGTACATTTTGGAAAATACGCTGCCTCATATTTTGTTTTACATATCGTAATGTATTTTGCCTGAAATGTCCGACACGGATGAAATTTTGAGCAGTTGTATTAAAAAAAACTCGATTTTTAAATTCAAACAGTAGCCGAAAATAAATAGAGGCCTGTAAATTATATTCATTCTACAATACATTTTATACGCATAAAAAAATTTTTTTACATGAAATATTTATTACTAATGCGCACGCGCAGTGAAGCATTAATCCATGACTACACTACCGACCCCAAAAAAAACTCCAAACTTCGCCAAAGCATCGACAACGACGATGAGTCTCGACATCCACCAACCACCAACCAGCAAACACGCACCCCACTTTCACGCTATGACGCCTTGAGAAAAACCCGGACTTTAATAATCCAAAATGTCTCTGCACTCATTAACGCGCGCGTCGCTGTATACCCCACAGCTTCGCCTTCTTACGCTCTCAACGCAGCGATTCTACTCCTCCGCCAGCTATCCCAACTTCACCATAACTAGCCCTCCCGATGCCTCCGGTACCGCCAGCTACTCAATTCTGAATCGCAATATCACCTTCACCATTACCAGGCCACCTGATGCTGGCGCAAGCACCCCTGTCGTCCTCGCACTGTCTCCCTTCACTTCCACTCGAAGCACAGTTGTAACGCCCCAGTTCTCTCGTTTAACCTTTCCTCATGTTATGTACGATATTATTAGTACTGTCTCCGTCCTCAGAGCACCAGTTTTGTTTGGCCATGAGACGCCTATTGGAATTTATGCCTCCCGCTACCTCGCAGCTTTTTCGATATCAGCCGCCTTAACAGAAAGCGGTAATTTTATTAACGCAGTTGCCGCCGAAAAGCCAATAGTAGATCTATTGTACGATGGAGAAATATCATACAACAAATGGACGGCAGTGTGGAATAACGAGAATGCAGAACGCACGGCGATATTTGGAAGCAACCCAAAGACCTATTATGCAGATACGTTTGCAAGCCCGTTACTATGGTTCATGACACCTGGAATGAAGTTTCCTGCCTCGGAAACTGTACCACAGGATCTGGAGGTTGAGAAGAGGGAGGGAAAGCGGTTTCCACCACCAGGTTTCTTGCCGGGGGTTGGCCTTATTTCTGGAAATCTGAACGAGCTTAAGTGGAAGAAACCGAAGCTTGGGATAAGCCTATTGGAAGAAGGGAGGCAGAGAATGGCACAGGAAATCTTTGCTGGTACGGCAGATGCGGGGGTTGCGGAAGATGAGAAGGCGTTGTCAGGTTGGTTGGAGAATGTACTGAGGGGTAACAATGAGGGTGCAGGCATGGACTTTACCTACAGAAAGAGGTGGAAGGAGCATGGATCCCCGAAAAATATTGGTGGACACCATATGCAGCAAATCCTGAGAAAAGAGCCGCCTATAATGATATCTGAAGGCCCGTTGGAGGATGCATACGACATGGCGGACCAGGATATAATTGAAGATGATGACTCTTGGGAAAGTGATCCGGGTTTACAATTAGCACTGAGCTGGCTTCATGGAGGTCAAGCGGCGGACCAAAAACCGATCCCATCGTCAGTACCGGGGTTCGGCATAAAACCAGCAATTTCTACGTTCGTGCCAAGATACAGGCCAGCTCCGGATTCCAAGAGTACGTCTTTACGTGCTAAACCATTGGCAGCACGAGATCCATCTGTATGGGGTTCCTCGGCAAATAATAAAACTTCTTCTTTCAAGGCGGCTCCAAAATCAACATGGAACTCCGCGACGAAGACAGCTGCTTCTAGGTCCACATCGAACTCTCAACCAAGCCCGGAGACAAATACTGTATCTCCGGAGCCCAAGCCCTCGGCAACACCGAAACTGCCGCCAACATGGGGATTTTATCAGAGGAAAGCAACCACCACATCCACACCGAGATTCCCAGCCGCTCTGGGGTTTATGGGCAAGTCTTTAGTCAACAAGCCACCGACAACAGCGACTCCTTCTTCATCAGAATCTCCAACAAAGACAGTCAACCCAACTCGCGCGGCGTGGTCCTCAGCCCCTACTTTCAAGACAATGTCTTCCAACAGCAAGTCACCGGCAAATGCGACTTCCAAGGTAGCAACCTTGCCTCAGGAGCCCAAGAAAAGTAGCACAGCTATATTGGCAGACAAGTTGGCATCTGGATCTAATAAATCTGCATCTAAGGTTAGCACAGCATCGAGGATGGCTTATGGAATGAGTCGGGGTAGATCTGTAGCACCCTCGAAACCTGCTATGCCTGCTGCCCCTTCAGCTCCGAGGAGAGGAATTAGTGCTTTTCAGGGCAGGGGGTTTTAAAACTGATAGGAAGTCATGTAAGATATTTAGATGAGTAATGCATATATGTATATAGGAAGAATTAATTCCGTGGCGTTGGATATTGGAGTATGATCGTTGTATATCGGGATTTCTGCTGTGATAACGAATTCACACCGGGCCATGATGGTAGCTATCAGTATGGGCACGACGCTAATAGCCTCTCTGGACTAATCATCAGTTGTTTGTATATACTGCTGCCGTTGATTAGGTAATCCTACCTATCAATTAGTCGATTCCTTATCCGACTGCCGGCAGCCGAGAGTATTGACTCCATCTCTATCTCCACCAGTATAACCAGTTCTATGCAGGCGAGATCTTCTAAACCTTATTCTACCTCCATCGGCCTCAGTTTCATTTCTTTTTTTTTACTTTGCTTTTACTTCAGGGGAATCAACACTCGCAGGTTATCGAATGTATGTTTGTTAAAACTTCCACCGGGAATGAGGTAAGTAAACACGATGACGAATTTATTAAGGGAATACATAGGCTTATACAGATGAAAATCAGATACACAACACAAAGCAAAGTAAAGCCCAATAATATCATTTTTGACAGAAGGGAGAGTGTTCTCAACGACAGCGGCAAAAGGCACTATGTTTGTCATCGTGCAGAACTCCGGCGTACTTTCTCGTGAGTTGGCTAAAAGCTAGAAGGCTGAGCACCGAAGCTATGAGCTTGAGAATGCCCGGGAGCTTACGTTAAGGACAATACCTCTAGCCCCAAGAAAAACTGAAGCCGACGATGCCGGAACAGTCCATGACAGATCAGCTCTGCGAGTACGTACGAGTTGATAGAATTCATCGAAAGTTAGCAGCTACGATACACAGTTTCGCACCTGACTGCGGCCTTCCTGTATCGCCATTGCAGCTTGTTACCGAAAACGGTCTTACATTTCGCGCCAAATGTTTCGACTCCAGCAAGCTAGGGACTTACGAGGCCGTGTATGTTGTCAGTATTGTTAGCTAACCGTATTTTTGAAACACGACCCCAGAAAATGTGGGGTTAAGCGCTGTAACCGCACCGATTATCGCATCCACTTTACCCTATTTAGAATCGAGGCGTGCAGTTGCCAACGCATGAGGAATGCTTCATGTGCGTTTTGTGCGACTATTAATAGCAACCGAATTATGGCTGGTCGATGTTTACCTTGGTCGACGAACACACTGGGTTTTCGATGAATGTGGCACAGCAACGGGGCGGAGCACACGATTAAATAGCAGTCGTCGACCCACAGGTCAGAAACAACCTTCACATCATGAATACAACAAATGCACCCGCGCTTGACGTTTATATCCGGTCCCTCGCCGCATGCCTATCGCCCGGCGATTCCAAACAGTTTATTGGGCGCCAGAAGCTGTTTCAATTATTCGAATTCTCTGTACCAAATTCAATACGAACCAAAAAACACACTTTTCCGAAGAACGAGATACTCATACGACTTGAGTATTTGCTAAACTTTGAGGGACTGGCTGCTGAGCTAGATTGGCGAACGAAAGATAAAAGACTACTGGAATTAATTGTTGACGAAACCCATCGTCAAAAACTGTTTGCAGCGTCTGCTGATTACCATGCCACAAACCAACTCCCACCTCTAAATCCCGAGGTCTCTTGTCTTCATCTCGGAGATGCCGCAGTAAACGCCGACATTCGATCGCTCGCTGCTGGTTTTGCTTTAGCCGACAATGGACAATTTATCGGACGAAAGAAGCTTATCCCCTTATGCTCAAGTTCTATACCTGACTATGTCACATTGGGGTCTGGATTTACATTATCACGGGATGAACTGATTGCTCAATTGACATCCCTACTCAATGTTGGCTTGGCAGGTGAGCTTGACTGGCGAGCAAGGGATGGGAAGTTGGAAGAGTTGATAAAATGGCCCTCGGACCGACAAAATCTGATTTCAGCACAAGAGATGGTAACAGCCAATCTTCCACTGAGGAAATCAGCAATCGAGACCTATATAAAATCGTTAGCCGCTGCATTCGCTCTCGGAGACAACGGACAGTTCATCGGACGCCGACAGCTTGTCCCACTGTGTGATAAATTCCTGCCAGAGAAAATAAATCTTGAGAACCACCTATTTTCAAAGGGCGAAATTCTATCAGGACTGACGACTATGTTAAATAGCGGCGGTCCCAATGGTTTAGCGGCTAACCTTGACGTGCGCGCCAAAGACGGAACACTTGGTGATTTGATCAAGTATCCCAGCCATCGCCAATTACTGGAATCTGCAAAAATATTAGCCACAGAGAATGCAATTCGACGCAAAGCTGCCACTGAAAAGTCCTCCGTGACAGGTGAAAGAATTCCCACGCCTTCAGAAACACGGAGTTCTACAACCGCGCCGTCTCCAACTCCTAGTGAACCGGTAAAGAGCAGCACAGATAGCACTATTCCGTTTGCCATTCAGCATGCGATCCTTCCAACACTTCAAAGCTTTTTAGAAGAAGCTTGCTACGAATACCTCAGCAAGGAACACCCTCAAGTCCTCCTTGCGAAAGGCTGGAGCATGCCTGAATCTGCGGAACTACATACGTATGCACAAGAAATCCAGCCGCTTCTACCCGCCGCAACTGGTACTAGATTCAAGTCTTTGAGTGTTATTCGACACACGGCAGTGCATAGAATTCCTGTTTCTTTTACTCGCCTGTTTGAAATGATTGAGGATGCTGCATATGCTTGTGGATACTTGACCACCAGTGGATCTTACAGCAGTGTCTGTGGAAACGTGAAGCAACCCGTAATGACCATGAAGGTTCTAGCACTCAAGGATGAGGTTTTGAAGTGGATGGAAAAGCGGGAGCAAGATGCACAGAATAAGGAAAAAGCGAAACAGAAGATAGCAGGTTTGATGGTTACTAAGAGCAACATTGAGATGGAGATAGCGAGGTTGAATGCGCTAATGAATGATAAACTTTCCATTGAGATGGAAATTGCGGAGCTCGAGGCACAAATTATCAACAGCGGTGAAGAAGAACGAAAAGCGATTCGGAATTTCAAAATGGATGCTGAAAGGGTGCTTCTCTCTGAGTAAGACGGCGAAGAAACAACAGAACCGTGTGGAGTATTCTGGGGGTGTCCTTTGAGGAACTGAAGACATGGGGGAATGAAGCAATAAGGAAGGCGTATTGTGATTAACGAAATTCCCTAGGTTATTACGGTGGACTTTCACACCATATTATTTCTGAAAATATCATGTTCCATTTGTTATACCTGTTATGTTTTGCATGGCGCAGTGAATAATTCGATGGATGGAATTCTTTCTGCGATAATGAATGTCTTTTGGTTTCAAACTACTTCGGAATTTGTATTCCTTTTTGTTCTCGCAAGTTATCAACTCCTTAACTGAATCGCACATTGATCTTTCTATAACCCGCGAGTCCAAGTGACTATGATTCGGAGCGCCTGGGGTGGCCGGGGCACGATAGGTAAGTGCAAAGCCGCCTCCATCCGCATGCATGCATCATCCAAAACCACCTCTTTGTTTCTATTCCGAACCCGCATAATACGTTTCCCCCAACAGTATCTTTTTCATTCATCACACACCTCCAGTAATGTACCTTACACGAGGATTTCAAAATTATCCTGTAATAATCTTCAACTTGACTCGGTTTTCACCCGCCGTCGAATATAACCCCATTATATCGACCATTGCTTTATCTTCATAACCCCATCCCTCACTTTCTTTTTTTCCTTAACCTCCAAGGTACAAAAATTTTCTCATCAACTTTTATATTATTTTTTGTTTACCTTCTCTCCCTAAGGAGAACTTACACTAAACGAAATGAAAATTCCCCCAACGAAGAAGACGAAGATGACCACGACGTCGGCGTCGGCGTCAACCCACACACCCCCCTCTAATCCAGTTATCGCAGAATTAGACGCCTACATCCTATCCCTCTCCGCAAGTCACGCACTATCACCTCTAGGCCAATACATTGGAACTTCGCTCTTAACAACTCTTTGTAACGATACCATAAATGATGAATCATTATTAGGATGGCTTTATGTTGGGAATGGGAATCGGTGGTTGAAGGGAGGCGTTATGAAGAGGTTGAGAGAAATGTTGGAAGATATAGATACGGATTTGAATTTGGAAGTTAGGTTGAGGTGGTGTGTGGAGAGAGGGAGATTGGAGGAGTTGATTAGATATCGGGGTCATGAGGAGAGGTTGTTGAAGAGGGAGGTGATTGCGGAGATATTGGGTGGTTATAAGAAGGAGGAACTAAAGCAGCGGTGGAGGGAGGAAATGCTGCAATATGAGAGGATGGAAGTCGATAGAGATGATACTACCGATAAAACGATAGCCAGAATCTTCTCGCCGGCTCTTTCACCCAAGTCGTTGCCAAACGACACTGAAACGATTCGGCGGGAGAATAATATACCTACCGCATCCTCGTCGGCATTGGAATTTCCGAAAGTTCCGGATGACGTATTAATACCGAAATATGTATCGGAAATACCTAATCTTTCTTTGTCCTCCGCTGAATCTCCGGAATCCTTGGATCATATTCTATTTTCAGACGACGATACACGATCATCATCGGGATCTGTTCTAGTCGAAAAACAGTCACCAGTGACACGCACTCCCACTTCACCCTCCGGCTCCCGGGAATTCCCACACGATCTATCATCAGACAACAAAGCGTGTCATCCAAACCCTTCCATCACTCCAACCCCAATCCGCGAATCAGCCAAGACACCGACGAAAATACACAGACTCCCTCAAGATAGAACCTCCCTAGATTCCTACATCCGCTCCATAGTTGCAAGTCTTTGTCTCGACAGCAACGGCCAGTTCATCGGCTCTGAAAATCTACTTACGCACTGCGTTTCATTTATCCCTAGCTCCCCGGGTCATAGGGTTTTCTTACCAGACAGGAGAACGTATACGAAACCCGAAGTTATTGCGAGAATGACATATTTACTGACTTCTGGGGGTCTGACGGAGGAGGTGGAGGTATTGGCTTTGGCAAATGACTGGAAGGCATTGGACGCGATGATATCGATTCCAGGACATCGGGATAATGTGAAGTGCCAACCCAAGCTTGTCATGGCGAATTCACCGGCTCCGCAGCAGGAAGAAGTAGAAAACCTGGATGAGGAAGATGAGTCTGGGATGCTTACAGAAGACCCATTACCAGAATCCTGGCAAAAGTTAGGCTCGGAAGAAGGAGAAGAACTGGATCAGGAAGAAGAGTTCGGGATGCTGACAGAACTTTTCTTAAGACACGCTTCGTCAAATTTTCACAAAGATACCCCCAGGGAAGAAATGATAAAACTTATCTTCATCAGATCTCTCTGCGCTTCCTTATGTATGGATGATTTCGGAAACTTTGTGGGCCGCAGAAAACTCCTCACCCTCTGTAGTTATGCTCTCCCGGATAAGCTGGATCAGATGCAGGCGGTTGGTTATGGTCTGGCATTTCATAAGTCGGAGATAATAAGGAGGATAGATGATATGCTGAAGTACGAGGGCTTGGATAATGATCTGGTATGGCATATGGAAAATGGAAGACTGATGGAGTTAACACCAGTTCTAAGTCATAGAGCGAGACTTGAGAAGGCTATGGATAGGATTCATAATCTAAGGTTACACGAAGGGTATGAAGTACCGGAGATGGGGTCCGCCGCAATGGAAGCGGCGGAGGAGATGGAATATAATGCCGCGGAAATGTCAGAGGAGATGGAATCGGAACCGCTGCAGGAATTTACTGATGATGACGACATGGATGAGTCGGCTTCATATTATGATGCGGACTCTGAATTCGATGTTTCATTGACGACATATGGCGATGACTCGGATCATTCTAATTCCGAGGTTGATGTTGACGAGGGATTATCCGATTTGTACCAGTCGTACCCTGGATCGGCGGTCGTCTCCGAGGACGAAGAATCGGTATATGCAAGATCTGATCACGATGAATCCGAATACACAGAATCAGAAGACGAACAATCAGAATCCGGAGAATTCGAACCTGGAGAATCAGACGAATCAGAATCAGACGAAGAAGATTCCGAGGAAGACGAAACTGAAGAAGAAGAATCCGATGATAATGAATCACACCACGGCATTGAATTCGGCACCGACTGGGAGTCATCTGATTCCGAATCATCTACCGATACCGAGTCACCCGATACCTCATTATCCTGTTCTGATCTACCAGCACCTTTTCAACCATTCTTAACTTCAATGCAAATCTCCTATCTTCACCAACTTGCGCCTCACTTCCAACCATCTCTCACACCCCTGCAGGCTGTCCCAGCCCCCTCTGACCGCCTTGCAGTTCTGGATGATCATCTGCGCTCTCTCACAGCTGCAATCTGTCTCGGTCCCTCTGGCAACTATGTCGGCCGCAATGAGCTTCTCCGCCTTGTATCGAAATTCTCTCCCGATATCAGTAATGTGGGAGAGTTTTTGTACTCACTGGCGGAGGTATCTGCTAGGCTCATTTCATTGCTTGATGATAACAATCTCGGGGGAGCTTTGGAATGGTTAGTAGAACAGCATAGGCTGGAGTATTTCATTTCCCACGAGCATCATCTAGACATGTTAAGGCATTCCGAGTCCAGGGCTGCGGAGGACGAGAACAAGAAGCGTGCAGCTTCGCTTCCAGAATCCAACAACAACGACGACGAAACCTACATCCCATACGATGTACAATACCAGTTCATACAGCAGCTACAATCAGCACTAGAACTCGCCTGCTTTACATGGCTACATTCCAACCACCCAGAGTTCTTGGAAGGAAATAATTGGAAAGTTCCAGAAGCTGCTAATTTGGAGAAGTATATCAATATTATCCATGGTCCATTTCTTGTGGCGGTACCGACAAAGATTAAAGATGCTATGTTGCGCATTTATAACCTGGCTATTCATCGTGAGCCGTTGAATGTGAAACAGATTTTCGGAATTATTGACTCAGCGGCTTCTTCGTGCAGGTTTTTGGCACGCTGTGGGAAGTTTAAAGGGAAAATGACTTCGGTGGATGAAAAGAAGGTTCCTTTAAAGAAAATTAAGAAGTTGAGGCAGAAATTATTGACGTTTACGAAACGGTATAAGTTTGATAAAGAACGGATTAAGCAGTGTAAGGAAACGTTGAAAAAGCGTCTGGATCAGGTTGAGATGTTGAGAAGGGAGATTTTGGAGGCGGAAAAGATGGAGAAGAAGTTTAATAGTTGGTTTAAGGAGAATCTTCGAAGCTGAATTTTGGTTGTTAATACTAAGATGGAGAATATTGTTCTTGGAGAACCTGGGTTACGACACTATTAGTATTTTTTAGTCTTCTGGTTTTGTTTTCTACTTAATCGGTTTATGTTATAGCACACTGTAATCTAATATACCAGAGAGAATATAATACGTGTTGAAAGCCGATTTCATTACTCGTAACAATGTGTCTGAGAATATGGAAATCAGTGATCTGCCATTTACATTGTTCAATTAAAATTCATTTCTTAATCTCAATCATACTCTGACCAAAGCCCGTAGAGCCTATGTACGACATCGGAAATCCATATACCATCCATGTAGTCTAAGTCATACAACGAGACTTTCAAATCCCCTAATACGATTTCTCCCAAGCCCATTCCAACGATCGTCTACACCCAAGAAATCATGGGCCAGCTACTGTAAGTCTTTTGAGAACAAACTGCCAATCAAGAAGCACCTGTAAGAACAACATGAAAAACTTTCTATAGGCCTTCATATCACTACACTACTGCAGTCCTTCCAGTTTCCAGTTTCCAGTTAACATTATTTGTTTGTCTGTTTATTTCAATCATAAACCGACCGAGACCTCAAAAGCCTATACAGGACACCAAGAAATACCAGAATCCTGTTCTTCTAATGAGCCCCCCTAATCTCCTCCCTCCCAGAATCGCCGAAAAGAAAAAAAAAAAAAAAAGCCCAAAATTCCCTACAAAATATTCATGTTGCGAGTGATTGATCGGGTAAATAATGATATCCACGTGATGAGATTTTGGTCGATTAAAAATGATGTCCCGTTATTTCTCCACCGGTACCATTCCGGTTCTTTTCTGGCGCTTAATACGCGATTATGCAGGATAAAACTGCTATAGTATTGTCGGCTATTGAGTTGGCTGATGATATTGCCCCTCATACGGCACGGGCTACATGATCCATAATCTATGCAGCAACACATATTGTTTCACTCTCGGTAGATAGACCTTCGTCTTATTCCAGGAACCAACCGGCGAAGTTTGTGGAAGCAATATGAATATTAGGAGTCATCCCTAATGTGGTAATGATGATTTTAACCGAAAGTATACTGTGGGGTAGATAAGTGAAGGGGTTGTTAAATCCGAAAACAGTATATTCCTTCTGTGAAGAGCACGCAATAGTGGATTATGACGTGCGTATATATATATATATATATATTGATCTGATATCTTGGCCAAGATTCTGTATTACTACATATTTCACGCTAGGAGGCCGAAAACCAAAGAAATGACTTGCATATAACTGACTCGTCCGAGTGACGGCGTGATGAAGCTAACGCGGTACTGCGCGAGTTGATGCAAAACATACTGCATTCGCCGATCCCGATCCCGATGCGGCTCCGACGGTTCCTGCGTTTATGTGTATCGGCATCGGGATCGGCAGAACCATAGGAAGCGGACTGATCGCCGCCACTAACGCATCCTTGCTCACCCGTTCCTGCGTTGCGTATTACGTCACTTCCATATCCATATCCACATCCTGCTACGAAAACCAGATGGAGGATAATCCTACAGATTCCAGCTTCAGCTGGTTTAAAGAAGTGGATTGTTCTACGATTTCTTCCCTCCAGTACCTATCACCTATCCTCTACTTTGCACCTCAATCGTTTGGTACATAAATTCCCTTATTCTTTCGGCACAACACTCTCCAATTATTCTGCACTTTTGTCCAGTCCGCTTTTATCTCCTCCTAAAACCCCTCTTGTTAGATTCACTTCTACACCACCCTACTTTCGTTTTACGGCAACAATGGTCGGCCCTTCAAACCCTGATACTATCGCTACCCTCATCGAGGCTGTTCCTTCCGATG